>OY747133.1:50550010-51750010 GCA_963556465.1 Berberis vulgaris | reverse complement strand
TCAGCAAATGGCGCGGCCACCAAGATCATGGTGATTTTTCAAACTCCCATGGAGCCGAACCATGTAGACCACTAACTAGTACAAAAGTAAAGATCGCATTTCTAGCTCCCAAACTCCGCTACCGCCGCCATCGCTGTCGACAACCTTACCAATACAGATGATAGCAAACACCACACTTACTAGAAATCCACCCTCTCCTTCATTGACTCTTCTTCTAAGGTTTACCAGTAAGGCAGAGCACTATTATGAATATAATCCTCTAAAGCCACCGCACTTCCAATGTCTCTAACCTAGATTTTCCCTAGCTTCACTCCCTGTACAAAGTGTTTGCAATTCCACTCTCTCTAACCTAGAATTTCCCTAGGTTAACTCCCTGTACAAAGTGTTTGTGCATTTGTTCCTTAGAATTTCACTACCAAATTCTGGCGTACAAGTGAAATTGATGCCTTTTAAAAGAAAATAATCTGTTTTCCAAAATAATGAATAAAAAAACTGATAATAAATAAATAATGAAAGCATTTGCTAATACCCCCAATTTATTAAGACAAACAATATAAAATGGATCACCTGATGAAAACATGATAAAGTAATGAATACCCAACCCTGCAACACAGAGATAATTTAAATAAAATTTACACTCGAAATTAATCTTCCAATAGAGATGGCTTGCAACCCTAATCTTTTATGCTTGTTCTAGATCTAAACTACTAGGAAAAGAGAAGAAACTAGAAAAGATCCTTTTTAGTTTTAAATGAAAGAATGAAGAGTAACCCTAACTATATCTATTAAGGCTCCATTTGGATTGGCTAAAAGTCAAAGTTGCACTTTTTTCGATTTCATAGCAGAATATAATCATACTACAAATGTTAGTATTTGACCAACATGTATGAACTAAAATTAATCAAGTGACTACAGAAAGCCATCTTTATTCTACATTCTTTATGGCTAGTGTTGTGTAATGAATACAAGCTAGGTGTGACATCTATGATAGCCTACACTTCATGGCTAATGTGCCTGTGCCAAAAAAATAATAATACAACTGCACTAATATCAAATACTTTCTTCTAATTTCCTATTTCTTTTACTTTGTTTATGACAACCATTTGCAAGTCCTTGATTGAATCTACTTCTCCATTTGTGTGTGTGTGTGTGTATTTTGGTTATTCCAATATATATACTCATATGAAAAATAATAATAATAATAATATTAGCCAATATTAAGATGCTATTACAAATATCTATGTCCTACAATACATAAAGCTGGTTGGTGTTGTTCTTGTTTTCTGAGTCAGCATTCACACTTTGTATACATACTCAAAAGATAATCTGGTGAAACCTTCCAAACACTACATACCCCAACTAATCGCATAAACTACTAAAACTATACTACAGATAAATTAACCACACTTATCCCTCTAAAATTAGAAACATAGCAAGGAATGTCTGAGAAAAGATAGTACCAATTATACAACCATGTCAACTTTTCATGTAGGGAATGTCCTGGACTTCCCCCTTGCATGTGGTCCATCTGCAACAATTTTATCTTGGAAATGTTACCATGGACCATTCATATACACTTCAACGCAATAGTATTGAAACTTATAAATCATTCGACAGCTACATTTGAGACAAGATTCATTGGGTCAGAAACATACAAAAAGAGAAATGAGGAAACATGATAAACAACATTTCATCCCAACATAAGAAATAGGAAAAAAAAAAAAAAGGTAACTGAAGCACCAACAAATCAAACCAGGAAAAGAAGTGAAAGAAACATTAACACATGAAACATTGAAATATAGTAAACCTATCTAGATAGCCCTTACCTTTGGTTTCCTCCTTGCTTCTTCTTCTTCTTGCTTTGCTTTGTTAATAGGCGGGAAAAGCGGGCAAGCTCAAACTTCTTCCTCTTTGCAGGGAATTGCATGTGACTACTTCCCTCCTCAGACTTCTGGGGAGAAGTGGCCTCACTGTGTTTACCAAGCATCTGACCAAGTGAGACCTTTGGTTTCTCCATGATAACTTCTGTCAGCATTTCCACATCGGATTCCTCTGGCATAAGGAGCTTTCTGTTTAGTATTTGTCCAATTGACAAGGTTGGCCTCAGAACAGGCTTCGATTTATCATTAGCCATATTCAGCCCATTGGCATCAATCAGATGAGAATCTCTCCTGTGGTGAGATGGGTAAGAGTTCTTGAACTTAGTGGAGTTATAAATTGATCGCCTCTTATGACCATGCTCAGAACGCCATTTCCGAAGAGATTCTTCAACAGCAAGCTTTCCACTATTTGCAACCTTTACTCTTTCCAGAGCCTCTTCTAAAGCCATTTTACTGTTTTTTACTTCTTCTGCTGCCGCTTCCATACTTTTTAAGATTTCGGATTTTAATACATTTGCTTCATCAATCTTTACCATGGCATCTAAAACTCTCTTGTTTGATAGCTCCTCAGCTTCACGAGCTTTGTGGATCAAGGAAGAATACTCTTCAAAGGAAAGAATTATCCCCTCAGATTTTTGTAGTAGAACTCCTGAAGAATTCTCACTCGTGGATAGAGCCTTGATCTCTGCTAGTGCAACAGCTTCAACCGCTCTGGCTGCTTCGGCCATCTTCTTAGCTGCAATACATTTGATCTCAGTTGTCTTTATACTTCTCTTGGTTCCTTCAACCTCCGACATTGCCCTTGAAATTTCAGACTTAGCAACATCTGCCATCTTCTTGAAGAGCTCTACCTCCGAATTTAATTGTTCAATCTCTTTTGAAATATCAAGAGGGTTCTTCGAACTAACCTTTAACTCTGCATCCTTCGCCAAGTGCAGCCTCTGCTTTGTTCGGTTTAACTCCTCCTCCAGAGATGAAACCTTGGCAGAATTAGAAGTCAGCCTCTCATGGGTTTTCTTCAGTGAAGTTCTCTCTTTCTCTAATTTCTTATGAAGGGATTCAACAGAAGCTCTGATATCTGCAAGACCACCGGTTGTCTTGCTCAGGTTCACCTTTGCCTGCCTAAGTTCCATTAAGATAAGACCTGGGGATGAACTTGGGCACATGCTGAAATCATTGGCTGGAATTTTCTGAGCCTCAGTTTGATTTTCTGGAATTGCTTTCTCAGTTTCTCCAACAGTATCGGTCTTCGTATCATCTGAAATGACTTCCATTTTCACACTGCTTTCTTCTTTATAAAGCTTAACTTTTAACTCTTCAACAATCCTCTTTGTTGTTTCCAGTTCTTTCAAGACCTCCAGGGTTTCTCGTTCTTTGATGATGAGATCTTTTTCCAATAGAGAAGCCTCCTCTTCCACTTTTGTTACATCGAACTCAGTGAAACCATGCTGTATACAACAGGACGATTAATTCAGAATCAGGTGCATAGGAAAGAAATAAAATAAAAACTAAAAATGAAAATAAAAATAAAAATGGGAACACATGGCTCTTAATTGCAGTTTTTAAGCATTGTACCAGTGTGCTAAATGAAACAGGGACAGGGAATATTGTGTAAGTAAAACTCTTATAGCAAAGATATAGCCCAGATAATTCACCATCTGGTTCTCTGTCTGTGTTGGATACTCCAAATTTTGGTAACCTACATAGCCATAATGTTACATGATAAACATGTGTCTTCTAGTTTTACCTAAAGTTTGTAAGGGCCAGTCAAGATATTAGATGCTTACTTCTCTTTTATGCAACAGGAAATGCTCAGACTTGGATTAAATTAATTTTTCGGTCATGTCAACCAAGAAAAGGAGCAAACATACATATCAGAGCAACAACATAAAGAGACACAAATGTGGTATCTAGGTCTATGCATAGTGTAGCAAAAGTAAAAATTTATAGATGTCGCCCCTTTGAATCTTTGGTGAATGTAGACATTTGCATTGCAAACTTACTAAAGTCACTTTCATTATTTCTAAATAATATTCTTGTTTATTTCATACCAAACATTTATCAACAAATAGCATAAGGGAGACATGTCAACACTCAATTAACTTTGAACTGCCCCTAGTAAAATCCCCAAGTGGCTTTGATTATGGAGTTGTAACATTTATTGCTTTTCTAAATTTCTCCAAGAACACATCTTTTATAATTCCCATATTAGATCTATATTCACTCCAAAATTTTCAAGGAAATCTATGCTTGTAAGTATTAAAGATAACGTTCAATATCTATGAATGAGCACACAACACAAAAAATGCCATATTCCTTGCATATCTACCAACAAATGTTTTGAAACCAGGTTCTAAACATGTATGTCATTTTGAATGTCGAGTGAACCAGTTTGAACCCTCACAAGAATTTGAAAATGCCAGATTCGAAGATATTAGAAATTCAAAAATCACATTGTCGACTGGCATCAAATACAACAAATTTCACAATTACATTGTGACAAGGCAGGCGTGCATGCTAGGTTAGGGAAGCAACTGTGAGGGTGCAATTGGCAGTTCCAAAAGAAAGTGAATTAGATTATAAAGTGGGATGTGTGAAAATGAATGTAGCATCTGCAAATAAAGTAGATCGTTAGAGTAATTTGATAAATAGAGCGAGGGATAGATGATGTAAAGTTACCCCATCATCTGGAAGTGGTGAATCAAAGGAGTTAGAGTTGGTGTTGGGTGGTCTCCAAATGATGCCACTTCCACCAAAGAGATTGACAGCCTCTTTTACAGACTCGAATGGATGAGAAGTGTCTATTTCCGCACGTGAACTCGTTTTCTGCTTTGCCTTTGCAACAACACAAACTTCTTCTTCTTCTTCTAGGGTTTCAGGTTTCATATGTAGAGGGGATGGAAGTGGAACAACAAGGGTGGTGGCCGGTTCAGAATCAGAAGAAGGGGTTGTTCTTCTTTCTTCTCCCGATTTGGGATTAGTATCGGGGAGTGCCTCCGTCATTGTTGTTGCAGGAGGAGAGGAGATGGATGGATGGATGTAATGGAGTGAAGAGAGAGATTAGGTTTTTGAACCAACAACTAGTACCTGCACTACTACTCAATGACTCACTCACTCTCAATGCTTTACTTGATAATAAATAAAAATTCATTATGACCGTGGGTGGGGGACACTCTTGCAAAACAAGAGGAAACGTTCAAAAATTTTGACCGTTTTCAAAATTATCAGTCCCTCGCTCCCATTGAACTTGGCCACATTTTGAAGTTCAGGAGAGGGGGGAAAAACTTTGGTACACTCTCCGACGCACACGATCACGCTCCTTTTATAGAGATCATTGTTCTTCATTCATGTATGGTTGTCGTTGCCTTTGATAATTTTTATTTTACTCTCGTTGCAGAGATCTTTTATCTTCAGTCATGCATCTTAATCGTTCATTACATTTTTCTCTCTAATGAACTATATAGTGATCACATTGTTCTTCTAACGTGTTAACTTTTATTTGTGCATGTGAATCACGAATTTGTTATCTTTCAAATGTTATTTGGGTTCCCATATCTTTTTGTCTGGTGACACAGTAAGCAAATGAAAAATGTAAAATAGTTAGACTAAAAAATGTGAACTATGGTTAAAAAGTACGCATTTCAAGGATGGAGGCAGGGCAATCGTTGAGCATACCATCAAATTGTTTTAAATTTTAATAATAAAATTTGATGATACACCAAACCGTCATCTGATCAGCACCGTATACGTGTCATGATAATCTTTTTTTTTTCGGAAGGCAAGCGTGGGGTATAAATGGGCTCCCCAGACCACTAAAGAATGATAATTACATGTTACAATCTGTCATAAATTCTACCACTTGCGTCATCAAAAATTATTTTTTTCAAATCCTCAGCAAAGGAGCTAGAGGTAATCTCTACAAATTCAGAAGTAGGTAACAGTTTAGAAAGCCTGTCAGCAGCCTGATTAGTCTCTCTATACGCATGTATCATCCTGTATTCAGTAAATTCTTCAATAGCCTTCTTGATGCGTCTTATGATGTGAATTGTTTCCCAATGAGGAGTCTTATTAGTAGTCAGATACAAATGTGCATTCCTAGAATCCATACAGAGAGCGACTCTCTGCTGTCCATGACGTTTGGCCAGTGATACGCCCATCTCCACCCCTTGTAACTCATGAAGGAGAACTGTGTGGCCTACTACCGAACCTGCTACAGCAGCAACAAATGACCCTCTCTATTCCTGTAATGGCTCCAAATCCACCCCTATTACTTGACAATGATCCATCAGAATTTATCATAACCCAATCTGTATCTGGCCTCTTCCAAGAGCACTTATTCGGAACACTCAATGATAATCGTATTGGTACTCTCCACTTGTCACAGAACATTCGATTGTAGTCATTATCCTCCCCATTAAGATCTAATACTGCAGCTCTCAATCGGACATCCCTGACTATGCTATCAACAATGTTCAACGCCACCGCTTTCTTAGCTTGAAACAATCGCTTATTGCGTTCTTGCCAAATGTGATACAGAGTAGCATTGAAAGCTAGCTTTTTAATGACACAACAAGGGTTATTACCAGTAAAATGTTGTACACACCATTCAGCTTCTTGGTCCCATGGCATTGGAGTCCGATTGTACCCCCTATAGTGCAAGAGATACGACCAAACCAGTTTAGTGAACCAACAATCAAAGAATAAGTGTTGTTCATTTTCTGGTTCAGTGTCACATAAGCTGCAAATTGAACTCTTTATCTTCTTCCAAGCTTTTAGTTTATCCTGCGTTTTAAAGCGCCATGCATAACCAACCAGGAAATGAAGTTGTGCCTTGGAATTCTCCCTTTGAACCACACCAGCCTCGACCACGGAACTGACGCGCTTCTCTCCCTGACTGAGTGATAAGCTGACTCATTTGAGAATTCTCCATCCTTGCCACCCATCCATACTACTTTATCCTGGAATCTGATATCGAGCTCCACAGAATGCAGGCCCTCAAATATTTCACTACTAGCATTACGGACATGATCTCTAGCTCCCCAGTTATTGCCCCTAATGAGGGCACTCACATTTGCATCTTTATTGAATAAGGATTCATACAAGAGGTTTGCAGGGAACTTAGGAAACAAAATTCCTAACGGGTGCCAAGGGTCCTTCCAAAGCAAGGTCCCCTCCCCATATCCAATTAAGTGAGTGATCATACTTCTAGCTATGTTCCTGCTGTCAAGAATATGTTTCCAGCTCCATGAACAATCTTTAGGAGCCTCCATCAGCCAGAAATCCTTTCCACGTATCAGATACCTTTTGACCCAATGGACCCAGAGATTTTCTTTGTTTGAGACTATGTTCCAAACATGCCTAGTTAGAGCTGCGACATTAGAAGTCTCAATATCTCTGATTCCAAGACCTACTTCTCCATACGGCCTACATACTTTCTTCCATCCTACCAATGGAGACTTCTCATAGGAATCAGCAGCAGACCATAGAAAATTCCGCAAAATAGCATTAAGTGCATTGACAGTTCCTTTGGGAATAGCAAAACAAGAAGTCATTATACATGTAAGCTATTTAGGACCAATCTAATAAGAGTAACTCTACCTGCATAGGACAGAGATTTGTTCCTCCATGAGAGCACTCACTTCCTGACTCTTTCTATAAGGGGGATACAGTCATTATGAGAGAGCCTAGTAGAAGTGAGAGGTAGCCCCAGATATCTAACTGACAGAGTGCTCATGCTGAAATTTAGCTAATTCATAATTGCTACCATTTCACTCTGTTGAACTCCTGATGTGTACAGATTGCTCTTTGAGCAATTAACTTCCAGTCCCGTACATGATTTAAATTGTTCCAGCACACTAAGCAAAGAACTTGCAGACTGATGATCGCCATGGAAAAAAACTAATAGGTCATCCGCAAAACACAAGTGCGTGATTACAGGCTCCTTACACTTGTAGTGTAGTTTAAATGTACCCTCTTCTACCTTTTTCTTCAGTAGAAAATTAAATATCTCCATTACTAACACAAACAAGTATGGTGACATTGGCCAACCCTGCCTAATTCCTTGAGAAGCTTTGATGAATCCCTTTGGTGTCCCATTGATGGAAATGGAGAACCGAGCAGTAGATACACACATCCTGACCCAATTAATGAACATTTCAGGAAACAACATCTTCCTCATAATATGAAAAATAGACTCCCATATGATCATATCATAAGCCTTTCGAAGGTCTATCTTTGTTGTACATTTAGGTGGTCCAAGATCCCTGTGGTAATTTCTGACCAACTCATGAGCAAGCAGGACATTATCATGAATGTATCTTCCTTTAATAAAGGCTGATTGGTTAAGACTCACCAATTTCCCAACTACCTTCTTCATCCTGTTTGTCAAGATTTTCGTAATACTTTTGTATATAACATTGCAGCAGGAAATGGGCCTGAAATCACTAAGGTGAGAAGCATTTAATACTTTAGGAATTAATGCAACAGTTGTAGCATTTACCTCTCCCAGTAGTCTGCCATTATTGAAAAATCTTTGCAGTGCCTTGACAAAATCATCGCCAATAATTTTCCAGGTCGATTTGAAGAAGAGTGATGAGAATCCATCTGGCCCTGGTGCCTTGCAGTTGTCTATGGAAGCAAGCGCCTTAGTTATTTCATTTCTAGACACAGGACTACAAAGATCATTGCTTTCTTCCCTAGTAAGAAGGCCCTCAACCTGAAGATGATCAATAGTAGTGTGATCATAATCAACCTGGACACCCCCAAAAACTGACTCAAAGTATTTGATGCACTCTTCACTAATCTCTTCCATTGACTCCAGCTTTATATCATCTACATTATCAAGAGATAGAATCTTATTCTTAGACCTTCGCTCCCTTAGATAATTATGAAAATAAGTAACATTTTCATCTCCATCCCTCATGTGTTTAGCTCTAGATTTCTGCTCAGCTTCTGAAATTTGGTTCCTAACTACCTCAGCATATCTTTTAACTGCATCACGTTCCTGACTAGCTAATGAAGTATCTAGAGGAGATGTTTGCAAAGCAGCTTGCAGGTTGTCCATATTCTGCTTAGCAACCAATGCAGCACTCTGCGCATTCAAAAATTTATCATTTCTCCATGTTGTTAAGTGAGTTTTAGCCTCTTCACCAATCGATACATCGAAGTCCCTTCTACTTTCAGTCCCTAGGCTTGTTTACTACTTCCCAATAGCCCTGCTCATGGATCCAGTAATTATAAAATTTAAAAGGAATAGGTCCTGCATTTTTGTGCTCATATAAAGTGATGATCATAGGAGAGTGATCAGAAACTCCTGGAGCCAGAAAATCAGCTTCAGTATCAGGCATATCGTTTAACCATTCTTGATTTACCATGACTCTGTCAATTTTAGACATCACTCTATTGTTGCCAATTTGCTTATTACTCCATGTCAGGAAATTACCCTTGTAACGACAATCGAACAACTGAGCTTGTTGGACACAGTTTAATAAGTCAATGAAATGTGCAGGCCTTATCTCTTCTCCTCCCACTCTTTCTTGTGAATTCAGGATTGAGTTGTAGTCCCCCATCACTACCCAATGTAACTGATTTGAAGAAGCAAAGCTAACAATTTCCTGCCATAGTCTCTTCCTTTCTATATAGTTACTACTTCCATACACAAACGTGAGGACACATAAGATTCCATGAGGCCAGATTGCATGCATGAAAATGGCTTGGTCTGATTTTGATAGAACATTTACATTCACAGCTTGAGGGTCCCAGGCGACCCATATTCTTCCTCCAAAAACAACCTCGTAATTATCTGTAAACACCCAGTCTTTCAGCATATTTCTTGAATTTGTGCTCTTTTTTCACTGCTGATCACTTTTGTTTCTACCAGCCTTACAATGCTCAATTTTTGTTTACTAACAAGAGATCTGACTTCTTTCTGTTTCAGGGGATCATTGAGCCCCCGCACATTCCAGCACCCAGCTCTGATCATTAGGAACTAATTTTAGAGTTAGATGATAACCCTGCACTGCAGATTTCTTGACCCCTTTTAGCCAGCACATTGGTATTAGTATCCTTTCCTACTAGCTGCTTAGTGCCAATTTCATCTTGCTGTAGTACAGCAAATGCATTATCCTTATTAATTACCATCGGGTTTAGTCTCACTTGCCTTCTAGGGTCTTTTAGGCTACCCTTCTTATTCTTCCCTATCTGCTCCCCTCCATTCAACTTCCTATGTATGGCATGTCTAGTTCTCTGAGCAATGCTTGCATTACCTTCCTCAATGCTGTCACTTACTGCTGCAGGACTTGTTATTGCAACCACACCCTGACCTGTGTCTGTTACCAAGCTATCACCAATTTCCACGACCAACTGTTGTGTAGAACCGTCATTGTTGGCCATCTCCTCCTCTTGATGTTGATCTACAACTGTAGAATTTCCACCGCCAATCAATGCTAACTCAAGGTTAGTCGAGTTTGCTTCCTTCTCAGCAGGACTAGTGTTTATTAGAGCCTCCTCAGCAACATTCACTTCTATCTTCTCGCCACTACTATCATCCTTGTTATTTTTCAGTGCATTTATGTAAGGGACTATCATCCATCCGTCATTATTCTTATCACTAGGGACGCTCTGGGCAGCTTTCCCTTTCGCTCGCCAATATTTGGTAGGCTTCGTGCTGGGAGTCTTAGAAGTAGGGCAGCTACCAGCCGCATGGCCAAAGCCTTTACATTGTGAGCATCTGACTGGCCGCCACGAGTATTCTACCTCCATCGAGATCAACCTCCCATCATCAATAACAACTGGTATAGTTGTAGGAAACGTACTGGTTGCTTCTATCTCGACACATACCCTTGCAAAAGCCAACCTAGAACGATTTTCAGTCGCCTTGTCAAGCATCAATGGAACACCAAGAGCACTAGCAATTGATTGTAATCCCTCCGGACTCCAAAGGAACAATGGCACTTTACATAAGTTCACCCATATAGGAACTGAGTTTAAAACCTCCATCTTATCCTCCATGTATGGAACCCTTGGTCTGATGATGAAGATGCGACTTGCAATATGCACAAGTTCTTGCTCTAGAACTTTTGATCGATCCTCTGCATTAGGAAACCTAAAAACAAACGCTCTTTCACCATAGACTGACATCTCGAAGTCACTTTTTAACAGCCAGAGTCGTTTCAATCTATCTTTGACAAAACCATAGGCTAGCCTCGTGCCTACAAAGTTACCAATCAGGTAGTGTTCACATTCATTCATCATCTTCTCATGATCAGTTAGCTAAATATGGACTACATGTTTGCCTCCAACTTCTGTAGGAGCAACATACTGCAAATTTTTGCTAGTTTCGCTCTTGCGATCCGCAAACAAGGCAGCCCAACTCATGGTTTTAGGGTGGGCGTTTTGTGCCTTATTTGTTTCAGGATTTGCCTGGGTATTGAGATCAGCATGTAATACTTCCTCTACTCCTTCTGTGCATGGTTGTTTCTCCTTAGGGACTGGTACGCCTCTCTCACTTGTAACCTCTCCCCCTCGAGAGGCAGTAGGGGGAGCTGATCTAGATGTGTCTTGCTGCATCATTGATCCATAACAAAAGAAACAGGAAGAAGAACGGATCAATATCACCAAACCCTAGTCGCCTTCACCAAACCCTATTTTCTTTTGTCAAAAGAACAAAACAGGCACAATTGCATGCTCAATCCAGATATACCCAGACAACATTGAACCGACTATTGGCAGATTTCAAAACGTTGGATCCAAATTGTAGTGTTTTAATAAGCTCATGCGTCACGCGGTCAAGCCCAATACTCGTAACCCCTGATAAGGCAAGTATATGTGGGATCGACCCAAGACAAGCAGACATCAATACATCGATTCCGACTAGGAAACAAATACTAAAGCTTAAGTCGAGCAAGAAAACTTTCTTGCATGGACAACACTCAGAAAGGGGAACTTCTCCCGCAGATCTAGGAGCACAGGTCGTGTAGGGAAACTACCCCACATGGACACCTCTCAAATAGGAATGGATCTCTAGCAAGATCTTTTTCCCTAAACCACGCCACCAAAGGTCTAGCCAAACAAGGACTCACACACTATAAAATGGAGATAAGGTCGATGAACTAAGGTACGCTACAGAAACCCAATTTACAACTTTAAGCCTCTCCTAAGCCTTATCTAACTTAAGCATCGGAGTGCCTTCGGCCGTCACACGGTCTTTAGCTCACGTGTGCTACGTTTGCAGGTCTATGTAAAACTGTAGTAGAGCAGAAATCAACTACATGATAATTGATTAAATTTCGTATCATAACCATGATTTTTTTATTTTTTTTATTATAAGTGATGATACATAAAAACGGGTCACACCCATAAGCCGTACACGTGTCATGATTATCTCGAGGAATTGCGGGCCCCAGCATCAGCCCAACACTGATCCGCCCCAAGCGGTTCTAAGCCCGCCCAATTCAGTCCGTCAGATGGACCCAAACTCTCACAACATGCTAGGCCCACACGTCTCGCAGCTATCCTTAATACCCATAAGTCCTACTAAGGCAAGTATCTTGAAGATCAGCTTCGGACGAGCAACTACAACAGCTCTCTGCTTCCAACTAGGAAGCAAATATCACAGTACATCCAACACAGGGAATCTTCCTTCTACGGATTGCTCCTCGCATTGGGAATTTTCTTCTGTGTATCTAGGAGCACAAGGCTAACAGGGAGCTTTCCTCCTACAGCACGACTCCTAATTAGATAAGGATCTCCACGGAGATCTCCTTCCTAAACTACGCCCTCGATGGCCTGGTAAAAACCAGGACTCGTTGCGCTATAAATAAGACATGAGGTTGGTAAGCTAAGGTAAGCTACGAATTCCCTGTTACGGCATTACACCTAGCTTCTTCAGATCCCCGACTAACTTTTGCATCGGAGTACCATCGGCCACCACAATGGTGCTCCGTGGCTCACATGCGTTACTTGTGTAGGTCAACAGGTCAGCGGGATTAGGTCAAAGCAGGGAGCGAAAATCGACTGCATCAGTTTGGCGTCGTCCGTGGGACGATGGAGTTCTTAACTTTTCATTAGCGTCGTCTCCTTTTAAAACCAAGAGATGGTGACCACTAGGTCACGCAACAACGGAGAACAAGGAGACACATCAAACGCTTCGGTTGGCGCAACACTGCCGCTTTTAGTTGCTCCGGTCATACACGGGCTACAGACTCAAGCACCCACACCGACGACAACAACAACAAACCCCTAAATTGATAGGCTGACATCCCAAATACAGCAGATAGCTAAGGTGGTGGAAGCTCTCATGCGACAAAATCCACCACTTGCCAATAAAGACCAGGAGCATCACGGGCCTCCATCTCAGGAAGATGGCAGGGAGCAAGTACAGGAAAGCCAAGCCCCCGCTAGTTCTCACTGGACTAGGGGAGGTTGTGCGGGTAACGATGAGCCTGCCGCCAGGGCAGAGAGACTCGACCCTCAAAACCCCCTCCGCAGAAGAGCGCACGACCCAGATGTACTATATTGCCTCTCCGTCCCACCATTTGTGGACCGGATCATGAATGAGGCCTTTCTAATGAAGTTCACTCCCCCGAAGCTCGACTCCTACGATGGAACCACCGATCCTTGCGACCATCTACACCATTACCAGCACGTAATGGCTCTCAAAGAAGGATCTGAATCCGTCATGTGCAGAATTTTTCCCACTAGTCTGAAAAGTTCAACACTGACATGGTTCCATAGCCTTCCGCTGAGGTCGATCGACTCCTTCAAAACACTGGCAAAAAGAGTTCCTGACACGTTTCGTAGGGAGCCAACATTTTTTAAAAGGCCCACATTACTTACTTTCTCTAAAGCAGAGGTCCCATGAGATTCTCAGAGAGTATGTCACGCGCTTCAACAACGAGCTGACTCTCAACGACACGGCCGTGATAACCTTTATTGCGGGCCTCAAGGAAGGAAAGCTCTATGAAGACCTCACCTTAGAGCCCCTCTAGACATGACATAGCTCCTCAAGAGTGCTCAGAAGCATATTACCTAGGAGAAGCTGAGAACCGTGAAGAGGGAAGCTGAAGGCAGTAAGAAGCCCTCCGCTCCTAAGGACAAAAAGGAGGGAAATATACTCAAGGACGAGGAGCGAAGCAAGAGAAAGCGCAATGACAACAGGTCAGACCCTAGTCGGTCCAGGCCGGAGAAATCATCCAACTACATTGGAACCAGAGCTGTGATACCTCTAAATGCTAACCTGTTAGACGTTCTAAACTCCATGAAAAAACTGGGAGGATCTGAAGTGGCCCCTGAAATAGCGCGGAGACCTCTCCAGGCTTGACAACGGCAAGTACTGCGCGTACCACAATGAGGGTGGCCACGACACCAATGACTGCAAGAGTCTGAGGTATGAGGTTGAGTACTGGATTTGCAGAGGCAAGCTGAAAGAATTCTTGAACCCTGAGAAGCGACCAGAACAAACCAGGGACAAGGGGAGTCAATTAAAGAAGTATCCTCAGATTACTCGCTGATTGGATTCAGCAAGAGAAGTGTTTCTCGATAGGGAAGATAAGGTTAGCAACAGTGGCAGGAAAGCCGCAGCTAAGAAATGTCCTTTTTCTGGACTTCATGGTCGTAGATGCACCGTCGACCTACAACCTTATCTTGGGAAGACCATGGCTCCACCAGATGGAGGCAGTAGTCTCCCCCCTTCACCAGTGCGTTAAGTACACTGCTAACCACTCAGAAGGGACAATACACGGAGACCAACCTACCTCACGAAGCTGCCATTACACTGCACTGAAACAAATAGAATGCTCCCAGATCCAGCTACATACTGCGGGGAAGCTTGAACCAGTGTCGGGCCAAACAACGGCGGAGGCATCGCCTTCAAACAATGCAGGAGCAATAAGCTCCTCCGCCCAGCAAAATGGAGAGGCCAAGGCAAGCGGGAATACATCCCTTTGACATTCCTTCAGTACAGTGATTGACCCCTCTACAAGGTTTACTCTTCAGTAACCTCTAAAGCGTCTTGACGGTCCGTTGAATTATTCACAAGAGCAAACCGAATTCACTTCAAGGCCAGGATCAATTTCTCTCCGTTAACAACTAGTTTACTTTCAATCGTTTGTTTCCCTTTTCATAGTCAATGTAGAGTTTTAGTTCTTAAAAACTTATGTGATTCGCAATCATTTAAGAAATAAATGAAGAATTACGAAAACAAACTCTATTAATTATTGGAAAGATGTAACAACAAGCGCCTTGAGGCGGATACAAAAGACTATTTACTACAAGTATCTGAATACAGTGTGACACAAAGTAAAAAACTCATTTAGACAATTCTACTACGAGGGCATCCGAAGAAGGCTGACGATTACGCACAAACAGTACACGCGGTCAATTGCAGTAAAGATTGGGGTGTTGATCCCATGAGGAAAAATGATCTACAAAACAAGGTGAAGGAAGAAAAACTACGCGAAACTAAATGTAAGAAATTTTAGCAATTTTAAAATATGAAATTAAATTTAGTTTAATAAAAATCAAGTTTGGAGAAGTCACAAGGTTCCAAGAATCCCTCCTAGATTTCACGCGCCAACTAGTATTGATTCGCTATGATGACTCGATTACGTGTTTCACATCCCAAACAATATAATCGGAAAAATAGTCTTTAATGCATTAATATATCCTAATGTAAATGGATTTTAGATTTCACTTTTTCTAGAAAGCACAAAGGTTGGTCATATGTGATATCCTAAACTTACGATATATCCGGAGACAATAATGTAATAAAAGACGATCACATATAACTGACCTACCGGAATCAGTTGATCCTTAAAAATTCCACACATAAGAAAAGCGTGACTAAACTTATATGGAGAAGAAAACGACAACCACCGGAATAATAATCTAGGAAGAAATTTATGAAATCTTTGTCACTAAAATAACATAAATTCTCATATTAAATAAAAGTGAGAATCATAAACACCATTATTCATCGTGAAAGCATAAAACGAATCAAATACTAATTAAGTGCATTACATCTAGGAGTTCGTCTCTTCACCTTGTGTGGAGTTTAGTGACACATGGCGAAGGTGAGGATAGCAACAGCAGCGTGGAGCTTCATCGGCATGGCGGCGCGTGGTTGATTAGCGATGCGCACCCTGCTTGACGACGTCTTCGCTGCTGATGCGTCCACTGCTGCGGTGCTGCATCGTCGCTGCTGCTGCGTTCTGGACAGCCCTACTGCTTTGTCACTGCTGCTGCGTTCTTCTTTGCTGTGCTAGACAACACCTTCTCCTCTGCTGCTGCGTTTTTGTTCCAGCCAAAAAAACTTAAACTTCCTCCCAATAGGCTGCTGTCCTATTTGTGTTAAAAACCAAAACAAAAACCTTCTCCAAATTGGCTATTGTTGCTGTATTTGTGGTAAAGAGAAAACCATCATTGGGCCTAACTAGAAACCCAATACCCAATACAAATGGAAAATCCCAATCCAATTTGGACCCCAATGGAATTTGGAAACCCAATAGAATTTGGAAGCCTAATTTGCAAACAAATGAGTCCCACCCCTTGAAAGGTGGGTTTGGCTATGTTCATCCATACTTCTTCTTTGTACCACCAAAATTCAAAACTAAATTCCTTTATTTTATTTCTTTGGCTTGAGTGTCTCCCGCTCCATTTCGTCAATTTGCCTATGAATTTCCAAATTTGCCACGCTAATGCACTTTTGTCATTTAAACTCCAAATCCTACAAAAATACAAAAAAAGAAAGTAAACTAAAATACACTATTCGAAATACTAACAAACATAAGTTAGGAGGTATATTATGTAATAATTATGTGAATATCAAATACCCCAAGCCTACATTTTGCTAGTCCTCGAGCAAAACAAAATTAAGAATAAAATCCTAACTCACATTCGTAGGAATCACGGTTGCACTTACCTTAACGTGCAACAAGGCTTTAAACCCCTAGATTACCTCTAGTGGACGAGTTATAGTCTCGTGAGGGATTTCAGAAATGTTACCCCCAAACATTACTGACTCAATAAAACAAAATCTATTTTCTAAAAACATAATGCAAAAACGTGAGCATTCTCCTTTATTTTCCTTAGAGTAATTTTCTAATTGCTTAAAATTCAAGAAAAACAACAAACTAAAACTGTCACAAAAGTATATCAATAGAGTACAATAATTTAACAGTATCTAAAGGCTAAATAAATTTCATAATCATTCTCAACTCGAAGTGTGTGCGTGAGGAACCTTATCAGCATAACTCTTCGTCTCATAGTAAAGATGTGACGAGATAACCTTTAGAAAGTACGCTTCGACCACAAATCTCTCATGTCACTCAGAAATAAAACACTCAAAGATAGGGCACTCAATTTATATGTGAGCAAAATGATATAAATTATGGAAAATGCAAACATCTCACATATAATTATCATGAAAAATAGAATTTTTCAAAGAATGAAATGATTATGATCTCATGGACAGGAATATTGATTACTTTTGAGAATGTTGAATCAAACACCATAGTTCTTGCCTATTCAATCTCCACATCTACCGAACCAACTTTCACTTAAGATCAATTAGGTCTTTACTAGGTTATAATGGGGCTTGGATTATGGCAAACAATAATGGACAAAAGGGATACAAGAATTTCCTGAGAATGGCCACACCCTTGAATAAACACACAAGGCATTGAAGAACAAATCAATGTTGTACACCATTAACTTTTTCTTCATTATTTTTTTTTTCAACTTTTTTTTTTTTACATGTTTTTTTTTCTTACATGTTTTTCCCCGTTTATACAATCAAACACTTTTACTTTGTGGACGCATGAAATATCTATTTTCAACTCTTACTATTTGCCCATTTCATAAATATATCTCACTGTATACATTCTCAGAAAATTGGGTAAGGACAAAATAATAGTGGTATTACTCCTTGATTGGAGTAGGTATTGGGAATGAGGATAACAAAGAGAAGGCTATATAAAGGCTCAAAAGGTTGCAAATGGATATTTATTATTGGGTAGGCTAAAAGGCTAAAAAAATATGGTTTAAAGAAAGAAATGCCTATATCACTTCATAAGTTCTAGTAAGTACTAGGACATCTCAACTAAATAAAGCAAGAAGTTCTAATGTAAAGATTCAACTTTTATGTCATTCTTAAAACAATCAATAAGAAAATCAAGAATAATGAGATCATCAACGAAATATTGCGGACTCAAGAAAAATCAGAGTGTAATTAATAACCCTCAAGAAATAAAGAATGACTCAAAACTCACACGGGTTAACTCTCCACTATTATTCTAAGGTTTTCTACTTCAATATCTCACTAATCAACTTCAAATCATGTTGACTTGGCTTATAGTGCATGAATAGTTGAGTTGAAAAGTCTCACGAAATACATCTAACATAAGGATAATATCAAATATCATGTTTTCCACTAATATAACTATGTGACACGTGTTAGTATGTGTTTTCTCAAAATTAAAGGCAACAAAAATATTCTCTAAAATTAACAAAAAAGACTCAAAACCCTTTTTCACTTTAAAAAAAAAAAAAAAAAAACAATTCACCAAGAGTTCAGATTTCAAATGCATTTTCATAAAGATTTTACACAATTACCGTAATCATCTAAGTATTCAATGGAGATTGAGTAGAGCACAAAAATGACTCAATTTAATTGTAAAATACGTTTTAAGCTCAAAGATTTTTGAAAAGAGCACAAAAAATCTAATAAACCACACCCCCAAACCTAAACCAAACATTGTCCTCAATGTATAAAATAATAATCATGACAAATGAAGGAAAAAGAAAAGAGGAAGGTTAGAGTGATATTACCATGCTGAAGCTTTACCAATTTCAAATAGACAATGTCCTCACAGTCACCAAAATATAAGAAAATCATACCGAAGGGAGAAAGGAACATATGGGATGAAGGGCTCCGAGTGACTCCAGTAGCAACACCTAAAATAACCTGAAACACTAAAAGAAAAAACATAAAAGGAAAAACCTAAACTAAACTAAAAACATAAAAAATCAAAAAAATAAAAAAAATAAAAACCTAAACTAAAGATAGGGTGGAGAACATCAAATCAAGTAGACAGAGACAACCAGAGAGATCTCTTCTAGCACATCTACTCGCTCCACATAGTGCTTCAAACGTTGCCCATTTACTCTAAATACTCTCCCATCTGTTGGATCTTCAATTTCTATGGACCCATTGGGAAAAACTTGTTTTACCATGAATGGGCTCGTCCATCTCGATCTTAGCTTGCCAGGATGAAGATGAAATCGTGAGTCATAGAGATAGACTCATTGGTTGGGCTCGAAATGTTTCCTCAGAACTTGCTTATCATGAGCTGCTTTCATCTTCGCCTTGTATATTCGAGAATTGTCATAGGCATCATTCTGCAACTCCTCAATTTCAGCTAACTGAAGTTTCCTCTGAATACTTGCATCATTGAGATCAAAGTTAGTGCTTTTTACGGCCCAATAAGCGCGATGTTCTAACTCAACAGGTAAATGACAGGCTTTTCCATATATAAGCCGATATGGAGACATGCCGAGAATTGTCTTATAAGCGGTACGATAAGCCCAAAGTGCATCAAGAAGCTCAAGAACCAATCCTTTCTATCAGGATTCACCATCTTCTCCAAGATTTGTTTTACTTCTCGATTTGCCAACTCAGCTTGGCCATTTGTCTACGGATGATAGGCATTGGCAACCTTGTGATGAACTCCATACCTGCGCATCAAAGCTTCAAAAGAGCGATTACAGAAATGAGTCCCCTGATCACTAATAATGGCTTGTGGTGTACCGAAACGGGATAGAATGTGTTCTTTGATAAACTTGACAACAATGTTGTTGTCATTGTTTCGGCACGCCACAGCCTCAACCCATTTGGATACATAGTCCACTGCAAGCAAAATATACAAATATCCAAAGGAAGGTGGAAAAAGTCCCATAAAATCAATCCCCCAACAATCAAATATCTCAATGACTAGGATGGGGTTAAGGGGCATCATGTGTCTCCGGGACAGTGCACTTAACTTCTGGCATCTATCACAAGAACGACAATAATTGTTAGTGTCCTTAAACAATGTAGGCCAATATAATCCAGACTGTAAAATTTTTGCAGCGGTCTTTTTCATAGAAAAATGGCCTCCACAAGCTGCACTATGACAAAAATGTAAGTCACTTTCAAATTCACCTTCAGGGATACAACGCCTCATGATTTGGTCGGGGCAATACTTATATAGATAAGGATCATCCCAATAAAAAATTCTTACCTCGACCAAAAATTTGCGCTTATCTTGAGCACTCCATGATGATGGAACTTCGTCGAAAACCAAGTAATTAACAATGTGTGCATACCATGGTACTTGAGTGACGGCGAATAGGTGTTCATCAGAGAAGTCATCACGGATGGGTGGGCCATTGGCAGAGTCACTGAACTCCAAACGAGACAAGTGATCCGCCACAACATTCTCGACCCCCTTCTTATCCTTTATAGTTAGATCAAATTCCTGCAGAAGTAAAATCCACCTAATCAATCTTGCCTTAGCATCCTTTTTAGAAAGAAGGAACTTAAGAGCCGCATGGTCTGTAAAAACAGTGATAGGTGTACCAATCAAAATAAGCACGAAATTTATCTAAAGCAAAAACTATAGCTAGCAACTCTTTTTCAGTAGTCGAATAATTCTTTTGAGCATCATTAAGTGTTCGACTAGCATAGTAAACAACAAATGGCTTCCCTTCCCTTCGTTGTCCCAAGACTGCCCCCACAGCATAGTTGCTTGCATCACACATTATCTCAAATGGTAAAGTCTAATCCGGTGGTTGCATGATGGGGGCAGAGGTGAGTATATCAATGAGTGTTCGGAAGGCGTCCTCACACTCTTGTGTCCATTGGAACACGACATCTTTGACCAGGAGGTTGCTTAATGGTCTAGAGATGGCAGAAAAATTATGTATGAACCTCCTATAAAAACCCGCGTGCCCTAGAAATGATCTCACATCCTTGACACTTTTAGGTGTAGGTAATTTAGAAATCAATTCAATTTTAGCTTTATCAACCTCGATTCCTTTATCAGAAATTATGTGTCCCAGAACTATTCCATAAGAGACCATGAAATGACATTTTTCCCAATTAAATACCAGTGGCCACGGTTGACTGATCCAACCTCTTCTCCTCAGCCTGCTTCTGTAGCTGATCAATTTTATAAAGTGCATTAGAATACAACGCCCATATGTGCGAGAAAACACGCTCAAACGTGTATACCCTCTCCCGAGCTACCTCGAATTTTGTCCCAACAACGGCCACGTGGCTCAAGTGAGACATACTCAGCATAAGGTACTTCAAGCCCTTGTCCATACAACCTTCTAGCGTATCCTCCACGGGTTTTGGAGCGCAATCCATCAGCCAGCCGCGACGCCTGCTTATATGCTTCCTTGAAGCATACTCTACGTCCACCTCTTGGATCCAGACCTGTGAACTCGTCTTTACCAAGTCCGGTGCAAACATGCTTATTCGCGCATCCGGATGAAGCTTTCCCAAATCAAGAATTACGCCACCACCACCCTTTCTGGTTGCCGCTGTCCTTAGGCTCTCTTCCGTGGCCTTTCCTTTGTACGAACAACAGATCCTTTGTCACGGGACGGCTCGACAGGATTTGGAGGGAGAAGAGGGAGTGAATTATCCAAAGGACCCTCCAACACTTCTAGATGTGGTCTGGAACGAGACAGTGAACAATGCGAACTATGGGAAACCTGGCCCATGAAACCACGACCACTATCAGAAAGCTTACTAGTGGGACGATCATATTCAGCAACCTCAGGCGAGTCTTCATAGAATCCTTCTATCGGAACAACCCCAGCAACAACAAAAGCTGCCATTGCGACCTGCACCAGATGATCATTCAAAGCTTTGCCCTGCGCGTCACTAAGAGAAGTAGTGGGAAACCTCCCTGCGAAGAAACACAAGCAATGATTAGCTAGCCCACGATCAAGCATATCAAAGTCATGAGAAAGGGTTGAACTTACGAAGTGGCCTGAACTCTTGCTCAAGCAGACGACCCTTGCATCGAAAATACTTCGAATGCGCAGGGGTCGAAAACCAATACTTCTGCTAGAACTTGAAATCATCGGGCAGATTCACAAAGAAAGCCGGCGCTGTCATCTTACAGACAGTGTTACCCTTCAGCCGAGGAGAAGTCAACAATTGAATTACTTGCGGAGTCACTCTGACACCCACCTCCTTAGCACTGATCAGAATCAGGAGGATGATTCTATATCCATTAGGCCCCAATTGGGCTGGAGGAATCCCAAGGAGATCCAAAAACTCCCAAGTCACATCCAGAACCGGAAAACACATTCTAGTTTGAAGCATCCCACGATGCAAACAGATGCAACCGGTCGGAAGTGACATTGGCGTTTGATCACCCGTCAGGACATACAACGACAAGTCCTCAGGGACCCCAAATTTCGTATGAATTTCGGTAAGGCCAAGCTCGGACAACAACTTGTCTTCGAAAAACTCCAGGCCCTTGGCCAAGGTTGCGTTGTCAAGAAGGTTTTGTTTAGCCATGAAGAAGATGGACAATCTTTTATGATCAGAGCAGTATCTTCAATAGCAAAGAAAATAGAAGAGTCAGACTTTACACTGCAGATGACCTAAATAGAGAGTGGGTTCCTGCCTCTTCTTCGCTGGACTGACGCACATTCAATTAATGTAGCGCGCGACTCAAGCAACTATTCAGACTCAATTATCATGAGCGGTGTGTCCCTTCAAGAAATGACTTAGCGAACTGATGTGACGGCCTACTAACTCGGGGGGAATAGTTGATGATAGATAAAAATGGTCACACCCCTGAGTTGTACACGTGTCATGATGATCTCGAGGAATTACGGGCACAACATCAACCCAAAACTGATCCGACCCAAACTGTTCTAAGCCTGCCCAATTCAATCCGCTAGACGAATCTGAACTCTCACAGCATGCTAGGCCCACACGTCTCACAGCTACCCTCAATACTTGTAAGTCCTATTAAGGCAAGAATCTCGAGGATCTACTTCGGACGTGCAACTACAACAACACTCTGCTTCCAACTATGAAGCAAATACCAGAGTACATCCCACACAGGTGCGTATCTAGGAGCACAAGGCTAACATGGAAGTTTCCTCCTAAAGCACGACTCCTAATTAGAGAAGGATCTCCATGAAGATCTCCTTCCTAAACTACGCCCTTGATGGTCTGGCAGAACCAAGACTCCTTGCACTATAAATAAGACATGAGGTTTGTAAGCTAAGGTATGCTACAATTTCCCTGTTACAGCATTACACCTTTTTCAGATCCCTGTCTGATTTTAGCATCAGAGTGCCATCGGCCACAATGGTGGTTCGTGGCTCACGTGCGTTACTTGTGCAGGTTAACGAGATTAGGTCAAGGCAAGGAGCAAAAATCGACTGCATCAATAAGGATACATGATTTGATTAAGGTCAAAAGGCTATCAAGGTCCGATTTAAGGTCCAAAATGATAGGCCAATAAGGCTATCAAGGTCCAAGCTAAAATGATAGGTCAATAGGCCAAAATTATATGTTTCAAATAACTTTTGAAGCCCAACAAGGCTATCACGGTCCAAGCCCAATAGCTTAAGCCTAGCGGGACCATGTAAAGTTTGAAGCCCAAGCCTTTTGGAGATTTTCTTTAACACCCATTGATGATACACCAAATTGTCCTTTAATATGCGTCGTACGTGTGTCTTAATGATCTCGTTAGCAGTACAAAGCGAGCCCAATTGCCCACCAAATCATACAAGGCCCAGACAACAATAAGCCCATATTAGTAGAGTCCAAAAGGTTGGATCCAAGTTGCAACACCCTATTAAGCCACATGTCACATGGTAAAACCCAGTACCCATAAGGCCTAATCAGGCAAGTATCTGGGGGATCTCCTAAGACGGGCAGGCTAGCAACACATTGGTTCCGAGTAGGAAACATATACCAGAGTATAAGTAGTGCATGGAAAGTTCCTTGCATGGACAACACTCTAATAGGAAAACCTCTCCCGCAGATCTAGGAGTACAAGTCGTGTAAGGAAACTCTCCTACATGGACGACTCTCAATTAGGAAAGGATCTCCAACAAGATCTTTTTCCCTAAACTACGCCACCAAAAGGCCTAGCCCAACAAGGACTCTTGCATTATAAATAAGACACAGGTTTGACAAAGAAATGTACGCTACAGAACCTAATTTACAACTTTAAGCTTTTTCCGAGCCTTGTCTGACTTTAGCATCGAAGTGCCATCGGCCACCTTAATAGTGGTCATTGGCTCACATGCATTCCCTGTGCAGGTGATAATCACATAATTATAACATTATTACCTCTTATAATATTTTTGTTAATCCTTATTTTTATCTTATTTTAGATTAATTATTAAATTTTTGTGTTTTTTGTAGAATGTGGAGCAATAACGAATAAATCAAAGAAAAATGCAATGAACAATCCCAGATGGTGACTTCAGAGAAAGTGGAGGTGAAAATAACCTAAGCCCATAACCTAAACTCAAAAACCAAACCCAAAATCAAACCCTTAAACCCAAAACCTAACCCATAAACCCAAACCCAAACCCAAACCCAATGACAAGCCCAATCCAACCCAAGGAATATTCTCCCAATTATCCCATATCCAGATTTGATTTTACCTTAATTTACTCCATGAATCATCCATTTATCTCATCTCTATTCATTTTGTTCATTCTCTATAAATACAAGAGAAATGGATGAGAAAAGGGAGGAAGAAAAAGGAAGAAAAAAATAAGCAGAAAATCAAACCCTCTTCCTCACACAGTGATTCTCACCACCATCACCCGAGCACCACCACCACCACAAAACTGGGGCGTGACAACCCTGTTTCACGTCAAATATTCACCTCGCCACCGAGCACCACCATCTGTCCCTCCGCCACCATCACTGTTAACGCCATAATCACCTCCGGACAGCTCGCAGCAGTCGGCCCGCTCACAACCACAACAGCCAGCACCGAGCAGCAGCCAACACTGAGTTCTCTCTCCTTAATCGGAACTTCTCTCGGTCTCTCTTCGTATACCGGCCTCCACCCATCGCCGGTAAGCTCCGGACGCACACCCGCACGCCCAAGCAGGCCTTGAACATCACCGGATCCTCCGGTGTCTCTCCTGCAACATCACTCCTGCGCGCTTCCCGCCTCTCCCTGTTCAAATCGAAAGAGAAAGGTTGGGGTGCTATTTGCACCCCACCTTTTAACTGTGTACCACCATTGTTTAAAGAATATGAGCGTTATTGGCACCCCCAATTTCTCTCTGAGCAGCCACAGTACACTGGCAACAATTTCTCGAGATTCGCGTCCGTGCAGATATGAATTCCACCTCCATTGATGCTGTTGGAACCTGCTGATCTGCTGAGTACCACCACACTGAGGTGGCAACAAACCAAAAGGGTTGTATAATTTATTTTAATGACTTAAATGCTTAATTGATAAACAATTTATTTCTGAAAATTGATAATTTGCTTTCACCTTTCATATTCGATCAAAAATTGATATGTTTGGTAGTTAGATTCACATTTTATCAATATTCAAAGCATGTGCTAAAAATTATTAGGCTTGAACTTTGATTAAGTGTGCCATAAAAAGACACTTAATGCTTGGTAAGAGTTTATTTTCTTGAAATAAATTGTTAATGTTTGACTTAAACTTGATATGATTGGAATTGGATTTTAATGATCACATCTTCGGTGTAAGCAAGGGATCCTCATCCCTAAAGCTTCTCGTTTATAATTTCAGTAATTTAGATTTAAATATATTTGCTAACTCATTGGAGAGTCTAAACCTCACAAAACCCATCTCATCCATCATTTCCTTTTATTTTATTTTTCTTATTTTTTTAGTTTAGTTTTAAAAACACAGTAACCCCATTTTCTCTAAATTAGTTTAATTAAATTATTAAATTCAATTGCATCCACTTTCCTCGTGGGATCGACCCGTACTTGCCGTTGTATACCAGTTAGACACCGTGCACTTGCGGTTATTACAAGTGGGTCAAATTAGCCTATTTATTTAGGTCGGTTAAACCCGCAACAAATTTTTGGCGCAGTTGCCGGGGAAGGTAGCGGTATAGTTGAATTTAAGATTTATTTTCACTAATTTAAAAAAAATTATATATTTATTTTGCTAATTTCTTTTTACACTCATTTCGTTTTATTTGTTTGATTTTACAGAATACACGCTTCTCGAGGAAATTAGACGATCCTGCAAAACATCAAGCAAATTTTAATTTTAATTTTAATTTTAATTTTTATTTATTTTGTGAGGAGAGGTTTTATTTTATTTTCACCTCGTTTTACGAGTGTGTGGTGTAATAATTTTTTAGAACTCTACTATTTTTCATTTTTTTTAATCACAAAAAAAAAAAACCCAAATTTTGTAAAGTCAAAAGAAATTATAGGGAAACAATTTTAATTGTTACCCAATAAATTTTTTTTTTATGATTTAGAAATTCGACTTCTAAGACCAAGACCAGTAATTTGATTGCATAGACTGTAAGTCGGACATTTTTTAATTGTGCTAACTTTTTGTGCAGAACGGAATGCGTAGATTGTAAGTACTTTTAACTCACGCAACGTATTAGCGACCGGGTGCTTTATGTAATTGTTTGCAATTGTGTGTTGGTTGTTTAAATTCTGTAATTGTGGATGCTAAACTTTAGTAATTCATAATAAGCAGACCCAACTTCTAAATAGAAACTGGTGGGACTTGATATCCCCACCTCATCACTCCAGCTGTGTGCAACCAATAGCCAAACATAATTAAAATCAATTAGCAAGTTAGATAGAGTCATCTTTTAGGTACGGTGTTCATAGGACAACCAAGACCAAGGTTAATCCAATAATTTTTGTGTTAACCAAAGCTAAAAGTGACAATGGGTTTAATCATTCAATGAACTCCGAGAGACCACTGCCACAAGGGTAATTTACCCGGTACGTCAAGTCATAAGTAAGCTACGATCCACAAAAAGAATTGGTGTAACTAACAGTTTTGGGTTAGGAACACAAGCCTCAAGTGTACATTTAACATCACATCGTTCTCACATCTATTGGCTTACAGAGCGGTAGCACAAGGAAGTACTTAATTGGACCATTGTGACCTCCTTCCCTTGTGTGATGATCCGGTTTCTTTGAAACAAAACTCTAGCCTACTGATTTTGAACTTTGCGGTGTAAAGTGTACACTCTTAGGATCAACTTGTAGCACCCATTGCTCTGTCATAAAGATTACATAAGAAATAATTGTCCCCCAAAGATAAAAAAATAATTGATCTAAAAAACGTTGTTTACTTAGGGAGGCATGTTTCTTGTGCATTTATTGTTTGTTGATTGTGTGTGAGTCTATGTATATTTTTAGAGTTAGTGATTTAAAAAAAATGAACACAAGGGATTATCCAGCTTATTTTTCCGAGCAAGTCAATTCATTTTATGACATGCAACGACCTAATTATGATCCATATTCAGATTATTACAACTCAGGTTCAGCATATTATCCTGACTTCTCATGGGCCCATGGTCAGTACCATGGAGGCCCTATTGTCACTCCTCCGACTCCTCAAGTTTCCATTCCTGCTAATGAGCTTCAACCTAATTGAGTTGTTCCTCCTTCTAACACATCTAGTTTAGAGGACGCCTTAACTCGTTTTATGCAGCGAACTGGAGATATGTTTGAGAAAACTTCTCAGGACATTACAGAATTGATAGCTAATTCTCAAAAAAATGCTCAAGCTATCAAGAAACTTGAGATGACTGAGTCAGATAGCTGAGTCACGTCTTGAGATAGAGTCAGAGGAAGTCCCTAGCCAACCTATTTCCAACCCAAATGGTCAATTTGAAATTAGTGGCACATCTGAGCCGGACAGTGAAGATGTCCAATCCATTACTACCCTTAGGAGTGGAAAACTGGTTGACAATCTGGTAGGAATGCCTGACATAAGTGTTATTATATCCTCACCCAATTTTATACAGGTTGCATCCTCCTCTCATAAGAAGGCTGATAAAGCCTCATTTATTGATGAACCTGTAGATTCTGAGACACTACAGACATCTCCTTCCCATATTGAATCATTAGACATATGCCTTCCTAGTGACTCATGCATAGAATAAAACTGTGAACATTCTTTAGAGTCTCCTCTTGACTTTTTCATGATACACATGACCATTTAGAGGCTTGTTTGACTCATTTTAGTTTAGATTTTGATGTTGATGATTCCATTAGGGAAGTCAATGATTTGCTTGACTCAGTCCCCATTGTGGATCCTAGTTATAAATGGAAGTCTAAAGTGGAGCCTCTTCCACTCAGTGAGTCAAAACTAGTCCCATCAGTTGAGCCACCTGAGCTTGACCTTAAACAATTACCTGACACCCTCAGGTATGCGTTTTCAGGTACTGATGATACTTTGCCTGTTATTACTTCATCTATATTGAATTCAAATCAGGTTGTCCCAAAGAAGTCAGGAAATATATCTAGTAAAAGAGTGCAATCCATAAGCAGTGTCAACTCTAGGGTTGGGGGTATTGTTGAGCTATCCAGCCCAACATCTTTGTATGATTCATGTGATGAGCCTGTACCACCTGATATATCTATAGTTACATCTACCAGCATCACATTTCCATTGACCAGGGCTAATTATGTGGATCCCATGTTCCTGAGTGAGGATTTCAATTTTCACCATCCTGATGTGAAAATTATCCAATCTTCTGATTTGGAACCAGACTTAGGATGTTCCATTTTAGGAGTAAGGGAGGATCCTTTGTTGCATATCACTACTTGCGACCCATTCATGTTTAAGATCCCTACTGACTTCCAAGGAATGCGAGCTTCTTTACAATTTCTATATGATTTTAGATGGTGTCCTTGCAACTTTTGGGATGTGCTAGTATATCTTGTGTCGCATGTGGTTGCTATTTTTGAGTGGACTGATCCTCAACTTTTCAGGTTGTTGGTATACAATTCCTTAACCCTTTTGACTTGTTTATATCATAGACTAGGTTTGGAGGTGAATGTTCCCTATGTTCTTCCTCGTCACTTCATGATATATCATTCATGAGGGAGAATATATGTCGGGCTGAAGACGTTAAACCAAGCGCTCCTAGGAGGCAGCCTAACTTTAGTTGTGTCTTTGCTGTTAGTCTGGATTGATTTTCGAGTACCCTATTTAGTTGTGTTTCACTCATACTCGTTAGCTCCATAACAGTTTTGACTTACAACTTGCCTTTCTTTAGTTTTCTTTGTTAGTGTCGAGTCTGCATTTTATCGATTTCTAATGAAAACTCCATGATTCTTATATTTGTGAGCCTCATTGATGGATGACTTCTTAAAAATTGGTAAAATCTTCACCGCAGTAATACTGTTCTAACCTCCTCTCATGTACTTATTTCACTCATTTGTCAGAATTATTTTGTTAAACATTGAGGACAATGTTTGGATTAGGTTTGGGGGTAGGGTTCATGAGTCGGTGAATTTTTCGTAGTGTTTTATTTTCTTATTCTTAAAAAAAAAAAAATTGTGCTTTTCTGTCAAGAAAACTTGGTCTTTTGCGATTATGAAAATGGATTTTAAATGTTTTATGCTCAAGAAAATGCAAGCCAACTTGACATATTGGTATATTGATAAAGACTGAAAGTTTAGTATATGATCCTTAAGTTAGATCTAGTTCATAAGATTTTTCAACTCGATTATCTTTGCACCATAAGCCATGTTAGCATAACTTGAAGTTGATGAGTGAAGTATATACTAGAAAACCTTAGAATAATAGTGGAGACTTAACCCTGAAAGTTTTGAACCTTTCTATTTTTTTCGAGGGTTATACATAAACTCTAATTTTTCTTGAATCCGTATTATTTCGTTGATGATCTCATTATTCTCATTTTTCTGATCAATTGCTTTAGGAATGACATCAAAATTGAATTATTACACTAGAACTTCTTGGCTTATTCAATTGAGATGTCATAATACTGACCCGAACTTAGGAAATGATCTAGGCATTTTTTTTCCTTTTCTTTCTTTAGACCATTAACTAGCCTTTTAACTTACCCATAACATTAACCTTTTTGTAGCCTTTTGAGCCTTAGAATAACTTTTATTTGTTAACCCATTAACCTTTACCCAACTTTTTTGGGAATGTGTATGGATGGATATACTTGGTGTAAAAAGGGCATTAAAGAGCAAAATTTGAGATATTTCATAAATCCTCTATGTGAAGAAAAAAAAAAGTTGAAAAAAAAAATGATTCTTCAATGAGGATAAAGATGTGAGAATGAAGAAAAAAATTGATGGTGCGCAACATTGGTTTATTCTTGACAACCCTAATTGTTCGCTAATGAGTGTATACATTCCTAGAAATTTTTGTTAGAATCCTTTGAAATTCCTTACTAACCATTACCCAAGCCCCATTACAACCCAACAAAGTCCTAGTTGATCTTAGGTAAAGGTTGGTTCCGTAGATGTGGAGATTTAATAACCAAGACCTATGGTGTTTGATTCAACATTCCAAAAAGTAATTGATATTCCTGTCCATGAGATCATGTTCATTCCATTCTTGAAAATTCCGTTATTCATAATACTATATGTGAGATAATAATTTCCATTATTTATTCCTTTCCTCACATATAAACTGAGTGAAATACCAAATCTCTGAGTGTTTTATTGTGAGTGACATGAGAGGTTTGAAGTCAAAACAAACTTTCTACAGGAGATTTAGTCATTGTTTTACTCTGAAATGAAAAGTTATGTTGATAGTGCTATCCACACACACACATTGAGTTGAAGATGATTGTGAATTTTTTCTAACTTTTGGAGAATATTAAATTATTTGGAGATTTGTTGATACACTAAAATGACACTGTTGGTTTCTTGCAGTTCTTGAAGTTTTAAAATGAACACTGTTTGACCAAGTTTTGTTGAGTCAGTAATGTTTGTGGGTAACATTTTCTGGAAATCCTCACGAGACTATAACTCGTCCCCTAGAGGTAATCTAGGGGTTCAAAGCCTTGTTGCACGTTTTCAAAGGTAAGTGCAATCGACGATTCCTGCGAAAGTGAGTTAGGATTTTATTTTCGATTTTCTTCTTTGTTTTGCTCGAGAACTAGCAAAATATAGGTTTGGGGGTATTTGATAATCACATAATTATAACATTATTACCTCTTATTATATTTTTGTTAATCATTATTTTTATCTTATTTTAGATTAATTATTAAATTTTTGTGTTTTTGTAGAATGTGGAGCAATAACGAAGAAATCAAAGAAAAATGCAATGAACAATCCCAGATGGTGACTTCAGAGAAAGTGGAGGTGAAAATAACCTAAGCCCATAACCTAAACTCAAAAACCAAACCCAAAATCAAACCCTTAAACCCAAAACCTAACCCATAAACCCAAACCCAATGCCAAGCCCAATCCAACCCAAAAAATACTCTCCCAATTATCCTATACCCAGATTTGATTTTACCTTGATTCACTCCATGAATCATCCATTTATCTCATTTCTATTCATTTTGTTCATTCTCTATAAATACAAGACAAATGGATGAGAAAAGGGAGAAAGAGAAGGGAAGAAAAAAATAAGCAGAAAATCAAACCCTCTTCCTCACACAGTGATTCTCACCATCATCACCCGAGCACCACCACCACCACGAAATAGGGGCGTGACAACCCTGTTTCACGTCAAATCTTAACCTCGCCACCGAGCACCACCATCTGTCCCTCCGCCACCGTCCCTGTTAATGCCATAATCACCTCCGGACAACACGCAGCAGCCGGCCCGCTCACAACCACAGCAGCCAGCACTGAGTTCTCTTTCCTCAATTGGAACTTCTCTCGGTCTCTCTTCGTATACCGGCCGCCACCCAACGCCGGTAAGCTCCGGACGCACACTCGCACGCCCAAGCAGGCCATGAACATCACCGGATCCTTCGGTGTCTCTCCTGCAACAGCGCTCCTGCGCGCTTCCCGCCTCTCCCTGTTCAAATCGAAAGAGAAAGGTTGGGGTGCTATTTGCACCCCACCTTTTAACTGTGTACCACCACTGTTTAAAGAATATGAGCGTTATTGGCACCCTCGATTTCTCTCTGAGCAGCCACGGTACACTTGCAACAATTTCTCGAGATTCGCGTCAGTGCAGAAATGAATTCTACCTCCATTGATGCTGTTGGAACCTGCTGATCTGCTGGGTACCACCACACCGAGGCGGCGACAAACCAAAAGGGTTGTATAATTTATTTGAATGACTTAAATGCTTAATTGATAAACAATTTATTTATGAAAATTGATAATTTGCTTTCACCTTTCATGTTCGATTAAAAATTGATATGTTTGGTAGTTAGATTCACATTTTATCAATATTCAAAGCATGTGCTAAAAATTATTAAGCTTGAACTTTGATTAAGTGTGCCCTAAAAAGACACTTAATGCTTGGTAAGAGTTTATTTGCTTGAAATAAATTGTTAATGTTTGACTGAAACTTGATATGATTGGAATTGGATTTTAATGATCACATCTTCGGTGTAAGCAAGGGATCCTCATCCCTAAAGCTTCTCGTTTATAATTTCAGTAATTTAGATTTAAATATATTTGCTAACTTATTGGAGAGTCTAAACCTCACAAAACCCATCTCATCCATCATTTCCTTTTATTTTATTTTTCTTATTTTTTTTAGTTTAGTTTTAAAAACACAGTAACCCCATTTTCTCTAAATTAGTTTAATTAAATTATTAAATTCAATTGCATCCACTTTCCTCGTGGGATCGATCCGTACTTGTCGTTGTCTACCAGTTAGACACCGTGCACTTGCGGTTATTACAAGTTTGTCAAATTAGCCTATTTATTTAGGTCGGTTAAACCCGCAACAGTAGGTCCAAGTCAAGGTCAAGGAGAACAAAATTCGACTACATTAGTTTGGTGTCGTCCGTGGGGAATGACGAAGTTCCTTGAAAAAATAGTGATATCACCCTGCCTAACAGTACAGAGATATGGTGACCATGATAACTCGCAATAATGGAGACATTGTTGAGCCCTCGAATGCTAGTACGGTGAAAACGCCGCCAGTTTCGAAAAATCTGGCACCGCGGGTGGAACAAAATCAGACCCCCGCACCATTTGCAGCAGATGCACACCCAATAGTGGATATACTATCAACCTAGATGCAGCAGATTGCATGACCCTGGAGATTTTTACCCAGCAGAATCCTCCACCATCAGAAGGAGAACGGGAGCAGTGAAAAGCCCCGTCCCCAAAAATCTCAAGGGAGCACATTCAGGAGAGCCGTGTTGCCCCTACAGGTTCTCAATGGACCAAAGCGAAGAGTCGGCGTCTAGGGCTGACTGACAAGTCTCCTAGAACCCCATCAGACTGTGGGCCACCAATCCTGACATGTTCTTCAACCTCACCATTCTGCCGTTCATGGATCATATTATGAACGAGCCTTTGCCGAAGAAATTCACTCCATTAAAGCTGGAGTTCTATGATGGGACGACAAACCCATCCGATCACTTGCGCTACTTCTAGCATTTAATGGTGCTCAAAAAAGGATTCGAAGCAATAATGTTTCGCTCATTTCCTATGAGCCTAAAAAAGTCAGCGCTGATTTGGTTCCACAGCCTCCTTTCGAGGTCCATCGACTCATTTCGGACATTGGCAAAATCCTTCCTTACACGCTTCATCGGTAGCCAGCGAATCGGGAAGGGCCCGCATTATCTGCTCACCCTTAGACAAAAGCCCAGCGAAACGTTATGGGAACATGTTACACGCTTTAACGATGAGTTGACTCTCATCGACAACTACAATAGCGACACCACGGTCACAACCTTCTCTTCAGGTCTAAGGAGGGGCAAGTTTTATGATTTCCTCACTCTGAACTCTCCAACTGACATGTCGAACTTTGGATAGCTGGGCTACAGTTACCAAAACACTTTGGAATAAATGACATCAATATCTTTACTGATTCCAAACTGGTGGTCAATCAGCTAAACGGAGAATTCCAAGTCAAAGACACCCGAATGAAGGCCTACCACCAAAAAATCGCTGAACTAATAGAAGGATTCCGGAATGTGATCATTCAACGGTGAGCTAGAGTGGAGAACAAAAGAGCCAACAAACTAGCAAAGGAAGCATCGACAACTAAAGATAATGATAATCCACTTGTCATGGTGCAAGGAAGCTCCATACTTGAAAACCAGGTGGAAGAAGCATGTGCCACGAATCAAGAGATCAACAGGACAACTCCAATCTTGGCGTATAAATCAAATGGAGAGCACCCAATAGATAAGATTGATGCCCGAAACTACGAAATCGGGCGGCACGATACACAATGATCAATAACAAATTCTACAGAAAGTCTGCCACGAGCTCGTTGCTAAGGTGTTTTTCACTAGAAGATGTTGAATATGTTCTGCAAGAGATCTACCATGGTACTTGCAGAAATCACCCAGGAGGAAGAACATTGGCCCATAAAACACTCATGCTAGGTTACTACTAGCCAACGATGCAAGCAGATGCTCAAAAACTCGTTCGCACATGTGACAAATGCCAAAGATTTGCCTCGTACGCTCACATGCTGGGACATAACCTGATCCCGATGAGTAGCCCCTTGCCATTCGCGCAATGAGGATTGGACATCGTAGAATCACTCTCTACGCCCGACAAAAAAAAAGTTTCTCCTCGTAGCAGTAGATTAATTTACTAAGTAGGTAGAAGTAGAGCCCTTAACGAAGCTAGGAGAAACTCAAGTCGAGAAGTTTCTTTGGAAAAACATAATATGCTGATACGGGATCCCAAGAGTAATTGTCACGGATAACGGAAATAATTCGAAGGCAAGAAAATCAAGGAGCTATGTGAAAACCTGAATATCCAACAACACTTCTCTACACCCGCCCATCCATAGGCAAATGGGCAAGCTGAGGTCACCAACATGACAATCTTGGAAGCAAACAAAAGAAGGCTCGAGGAGGCAAAAGGATTGTGGACATGTGAGTTGTCTAGCGTCATTTGGGCATATAGAACGACAAAATGGATTTCGACGGGAGAAACCCCTTTTGCCATTGCGTACAATCTGAAGCAATGATACCCGTGGAAATCGGAATGACGACATTCAAAACTGAAGAATTTCACGCTGAGGATAACATCGAGGCACTGAGAGTCGGACTAGACCTTCTCAAGGAAAAACAAGAAGCAGCTTCTGTCAAATCAGCGGCTTACAAACAGCGTATGGCCGGATATTACAAAAAGAGGGTGAGAATCCACAATTTTGACAACAACGATTGGGTACTATGAAAGTCCAACTAAAAACAAAGGAGCCAGGCGCAGGCAAGCTAAACCCAAATTGGGAAGGACCATACAGAGTAATAAAGATCAACAAACTAGGAACATACTAGTTCAAAAACAAAAAGGGTGAAAAGCTACCTCGGCCATGGAATGTAGAACACTTAAAAGATATTATCAATAAACTTCTTTGCTCAATCTTCCATCTTGAACTCAAAGCGACAAAATTTAGTCAGGACAAGAAAGTTAGATTGAAAACCTCACTCGTGAAAATACTCAGCACGGCTAGAGTACTGAGCGAAAAAAAAATACATGTACCGGACGAACAAGTCGGACATAAAAATGAAACTTCTGGCCTGATCAACCACAAAGTTATAAAGTTCCAGAACATAAGAACCAAACTTTTTCTCGTCGACTATAATGTATGACATTGTAATCCAAACATAGAATCAAATTTCGTAAAAAGATTTTCTACACGACTAGTATGTCGAGCATTGAAGCCATTCATAAAATTCGGACGAACGAGTTAGAAATCTGGCAGGAATGTCATAAGAAAAAAAACTGATAAGCTAGACATACTGAACACAACAAATGCGAAATAAAAATTTCCATTGATCTTCTAAAAAAGAGATTACAAATAAATTAAAAGGAAAAACTAAAGAGGAGCATCAGTATTAGCAACAACATCACTAGGTGGTGTAGGCTCAGATAAGTGCTGGGAAGGTTCTTCGACAGCTAGATTACTTAGCAAATTCATTACGACTTCCTCAACATCATCGAATTCTTGCTTGCCAAAGCAATGATATTCAGACATATCTAAGCCTTGCGTCTTTAGGAAATCCAAGAAGTCATGATGACCATTGACCACTTTTTTCCAATCCGCAACCTTTGCAACCTTTAGCCTTTTGGTAACAGATAATATCTCGACTTGGGTCGACGCTAATTCATTATCAACGACAGTAAGTCTAGCGGAAACCGCAAGCTTGGCCGCAAAAAACTTGGAATTCAACTCAGTGATTTGAGTCACAAAAGCCTTGAGACTGGCAGAACATTCTTCAGCAGAATGAATTGCCTAATCACACACAACCCTTCAGTTGGACAACTCCTTCTCAGCAACATTCAGATGTGACCGCAACCTATCAACTTCAGATGCTTTGAAATAAGAAGCAAATGTGTTTCGAATGGCCTCGAGCTCCCTCAACAATGTCTGTGCAGTATCTGCAGCCCTCGCATGCTCTATGCACTATGCCATCAATGAATCAAGTTGGCAGAGAACATGAGAAAGGACCAAGACATGTCCTGCCAGCTTCCACTCAATGAGCGCCACCTGATCCCAGGTAGCCTTACAGTCCGACCCCATCACGGCTGTATTAGTAAGATGAGTCATTCCTTCCATAAGGTGCTGGAGGCCCTCATCGATATGACGACACGGTGAACGTAAGGGCATAAGAGACCTATTAGCTAATCACCCATGTCAATCGCCAATGAGGTTGCGAGTGTTGTTCTCCACATCAATCTTAGAAGGCCAAAAAAACTTCTCGGGCGCAGCCAAAATGGGACAAGAAGTGGAAAGAGTAGCAGGCGATCCCGAGGTCTTGGCAACAGCAGGAGAAACAAAGAGTTTGAAGCCCCAAGCTCGAGTAACAACTCGATCTTCCATTGTCGGATCATACTCTAAATCATCATCATGGGTCTTAGTACTATTTGGATTCTCAGTTTGCCAAAGACCTAGCTGAAGCATTTTATTTTCAATAACGTTAGAGTCATAAATCATTTGATCAGCAGAAACGGGCAAACCATTCGAAGCGACAAGACTCTTCTCATGGTCGTCTAAAGGACGGGAAACCTCTTTCTTGTTCCTTTCAAGAACTCGATTTACTTCCTCATCCTCTCGGGCAAAAGAATCATCCTCTGAACCACGACCTCTGTTTCAGGGAAAAGCAGGAGGGGAAGGAGCCCTAGTAGCATCACGAACCGATATGGCAAGCTTTTTCTTTATCGAAACATGGCAAAAACTAATTGTCAACATCTTAGAACGGTTGGGAGGCCTGGGAACTTTCATTTTCCTAACAAGTAAGTCAGTACTCCCAGAATCCTTGACTATGATAGAACCAATTCGTCTACAGGCTTGTCAACAAAACTCTCTCTACAACCGACATCCACATCGCCAACACGCGCAACAGCCACCTCTAGGGCACGACCTACAATAGGCTCGGCGCGACCCGCCTCACCCGAATAATACTAGCCACTACAGATAATGGCATCCGTAATAAGGAAATTCTCCACCGAGACTCGAGGAAGATTGCCAAACCAACTACAAAACTCATGTTCCTCCAACGATAGCGACAACTCGACCTTCTTAAGTTCTCGGAATGACTGAAAATCTAATTTTTGCAACCTAAAATAATTGGAAGCAAGGGACACATAACACCAGGACCTTGGCCAACCCTCGTACTCCTCTCGCAGACCCTTGAAACAAGACGGAGAGCGAAGACAACCTTATCCTTCATAACAAAGTTTTGAGAAATAAAACCTTTTGTCTCGTGTAGCGAACCCCAGTTACTGCTTGCAATTAAAATATCATCCACATATAGAACCAAAAATATGAATTTTCTTGCACTGATCATAAGGTATATACATTGATCAACAACATTTTCTACAAACAAAAAACCCTATGCGATAATTACGTTGTGAAACTTTAGATACCAATGATGCAGTTGATTTTCACTCCTTGCTTGATCTTGACCTACTGACTTGCAGATGAGCCACGGACCACCGTTGTTGTCACGACCTGATCCACAGAGTACTATATTGTCTGCTTTGGGCCCAAATCAGTTCGCACGGGTTTAAAACGCGTAGTACTTTGTAGATTCAACCTCGTACATATATAGTACATCACCCTCTCGCACCCAGGGGATACGGGACTATGATCTCCTATATGTGGCTTGTCAACCCTATTGGGATCCATGGGTTCTTGGGCTTCTTCCCCACCCTCCCCCTCAGGTCCGCCCACACAAGGGTATCACAGTCCACCCTCTCGGTAGCCCAACGTCCTCATTGGCACACTTTCGACTGGGTCAGGCTCTGATACCATTCAGTCACGACCCGATCCACAGAGTACTACATTGTCCGCTTTAGGCCCAAACCGGTCCGTACGGGTTTAAAATGCGTAATACTTTGTAGATCCAACTTCGTACATATATAGTACATCACCCTCTCGCACCCAGGCGATGTGGGACTATGATCTCCTTTTAGTAGCTTGCCAACCCTATTCGAATCCATGGGCTTTTGGGCTTCTCCTTCACCCTCCCCCTCAGGTCCGCCCACACAAGGGTATCATAGTTGTGGTGGGCGATGGTACTATGATACTAAAGTTAATATCAAAGTTTTGAGAAAGAAAACATTTTTTATCATGTAGCAAACCCCAGTCACTGCTTACAATTAAAATATCATGCACATATGGAACCAAAATATGAATTTACTCCCACTGATCATAAGGTATATACAATGATCAACAACGTTTTCTACAAAACCATACGAGATAATTACATTGTGAAACTTTAGATACCATTGACAGGAAGCTTTTTTAAGTCCATTGATGTAGTCGATTTTCACTCCCTGCTTGACCTTGACCTGCTGACCTATATAAGGAACGCACGTGAGCTACGGACCTCCGTTGTGGTGGCCGATGGCACTTCGTTGTAGCGTATCTTAGATTACCAACATCATGTCTTATTTATATTGCTAGAGTCTTGGTTCGACCAGGCCATCGGTGGCGTAGTTTAGGGCAGAAAACCTTATCTAATTAGGAGTTGTGTTGTGGAGGGAAGTTTCCCTTTTAGACTTGCACTCCTAGATACGTGGGAGATAGTTCCCAGTCAGAGTGTTGTCCAAAAATGGAAGTTTTCATGTACGATGTATACTCTGGTATTTGCTTTTCAGTTGGAAACAAGGTGTTGATGGCTTGCCTGTCCAAAGCTGATCTCCGAGATACTTGCCTTAATAGGTCTTACAGTTATTGGGATGCTGTGAGATGTGTGGGCTTAGCAGGCTGTAGTTATCGTCAGTCTGGCAGACTGCGTTGTGCGGGCTTGAAACCGCTTGGGCCGGGTCAGTGTTCGGCTGACGCTTGGGCTTGTTAAGAGATCATCTGACACTGTGTGGTGTCGAAGAGAGGACGTTTCGGTGTATCATCAGCTGCTCCTCTCGAGTTAGTAGTCCATCTAGTTGATACACTAAATCTCTGAAAAGTAGTTGTGCCATTGTGATGATTGAACCCGAAGTGTTGTCTCGAGCGGCATATAGCATTAATAGATATACGACTGCTCAAGGAGAAGATGTACGGTTTATATTATCTATAAATAGCCTTCGTTTCAAGGAAGATATCTTTTGTTTCTTCTTGTGTTTTCTTTTGTAAAACTTGATTTGCCCTTTCCATTGATGACGGATAACGTTTAACTTACTCCCAGGCAAGAGTTGTCTTATACTTGCCTCAAGCTTTTTAAAAAGAGCTTGGTTGATGAAACCAAGTTAATCAGGTTTCAAAGTCTGTACCATGTTCCTGGAGATTTGAAAATCGTCCCAACGTATGCGACTAGGGCTCATTCTTCACCCCCAAAGGGGTATATAGGGTTGCATCGGGTCATGTTTGAATATGAACTCCGGTTCCCAGTGCTTGATGACATTTGGCATTTCTTCTTTCCTCCGTATGCCTCCCGCTCAATTGGCTTCGAGTGGGTTCAAGTTCTGATTGTGATCCTTCTTAGAGAGCTCAATGTTGGCCTTCGCCTGACCCCGACAGTAGTTCATCGTCTGACTACCGCTCGGTTTAATTCTAAGGGCATTTGTGTATTGAATACCCCTGTTTGCTTGCGTCCGGTAGTGGATGACATTGAGCCTTGGGCAAAAGTATTGGTTTCTGGCTTCAGCGAATTCGTCATACTTCAAGCTTGAAGGACGTCGAGTCCCCAGATACTTCAAGTTTGACCTTAGTAAGTTCTTTGTTACAACCTTATCCTCTTTTTTCTTGGATGTAGGGTTGACTTGACATGTTGCTTATTTTTTTTAGGAAAGTTTGCGACTCTGATCCTCATTGTTGAGGAAGAAAAGGGAGTTTAAATAACTCCCATTGATGTCTGTCGAGGAGGTCTTAATGTCATGCAATGTCGTACGGAGCGGGTTGCTCCGGTGCTCCCATGATGTCCTTGTGACACCTAGTTCACCTACTGAAGAGGTCAGAGGTCGTTGTTCGAAGAAAAGGAGTCTGGTTATCCCCAGCCTAACCCGGCTGGCTAAGTTGGTGGCGGTCGTGCCTCTTATTGTTATTCCTAAAAGGAGGCGGCCCACCAATCATGCTGCTTCTTTTTCCGAGGTTGTCCTTCCCAGAGAAGGAGGCAATGGCTGTGAGATGCGAGTTAACTTCACCTGCTCAGGATGTGGTCCCAGGGGATCGTCGTCTCTTGCTGGATCTTGTTATCCCCTCTACTAACTTAGAGGGGGAGCGCAATGGAGCAGGGGTCGACGTGTGAGTCACCATGGGTCCATGGAGGAGGCTCGCACTATGAGTCACACAATTCTGTTTGTTGCACCCTGATGCTCGCGGGAGAGTGCTTGCTTTGGAGAAGGCTTTTGCAGACCTACAGGTGTCATATTCGGATGCTCTCTACCGGGTGGATTCCTTGACTGATCAACTGCAGGATTCCAGTGCTGTTGCAGACTCCCACCATGTGGACCACGACGTCTGCGTCTGAAGCAGAATTGGTAGCCATAACGGCTCAACTGAAGTCAGCCGAAGTCGACCTGGCTTCTACTCGAGCGGAACTGGGGTGGGCCCGTGCTGAGTTGGAGCGCTTAGAAGGTGCAGTGGACAAGTGGTCATCCGATCTGTAGGCTCAGATTGCCGAGAAAAAGCAAGCTGAGACTGAATGGGTTGTTATATGACGACAGCTTGAGTTTGAAGTTACTGAGGGACTTCACTGCATTCATGAGGCATAACGCTTATTGTCGAAAAACCATTCGCACTATGCCGCCTTGGTAGGCGCGGTGGATTTTGATGCTTCGGGTGAAAGCTACAGATCTTGTCAGAGGTTGTTCGGGGCAGATTAGAGCTTCAGGAACATATTGGGAAGAACGCTCTGGTCTTGACCTCAACTTTGCCTACTTTAGAAGTGTTGTTTTCCAAACTTTCATGCAGGAAAAAGGTCTTGGCTCTTCGGAACAGGCTGCTGAAGAAGTCGTTTTGCCCCTTTCTACTTCAAAATAGTTGTAATGTCCTTCTAAGGACAAATAAAAACGGAATTTTTAATGAAAGTCATGTTTTGTAACTTTGTTTTTTGTCTTATACTGTCGTGCAGTTGCATCTTCTTTAGAAGTTTTTGACCCATGCTGCAGGTCATGGAATTAGTATTTTCAGACCCTACATGCTAGCATATTGTCTGTATTCGTGAGTTGAGTTGCATTGAAAATGACTACTCAGAGCCGCCCTTGTTTATAGGCGAGCCTTTATGGTCCCTGACGAGTCACCTTCATGAGTCATGGAACCGTTGAATAAGCTCTTACTCTTTAAGCCATTGTTGCCCGTGCACAGCGAACTAGGTGCATGGATATTCCAAAATCCATTGTTATCAGTAGGAACTGACTAAGCTTACATGGTGAGTTCTAGAGGTCATTGGCTGTTTGGCGAGTTGTCATCATCACGTGCAAAAATACTGATTGGGCTGCGATTAAATTCAATGACCATGGTTTGTAGAGAAGCAGTGGTTCTGTGGCAAGCCTTCGGTATCATTCGAGGCTTCCACCTTCCAAATCATTTACACCCGCACAGAGAAAACGATAAACTTGGGTGTTGATCAGAAGTTGTCATCATCAGTCGTCACTGAATAGGATTAATTAATCGTCATTCGATGATTGTTGCTATAAAAGAGCAACGATCCCTTGGTGAGTTGTTGTCATCAATAGTGAGAGAACTTACTTGACTCCCACTACCTAGGCCATAATCATCCACGTGCAACGAACTAGGCGTCGGGCACCCGAAGTCGTCATCATCAGTCGCGAACTGACTATGCTTACATGGTAAGGTTCGATGATCATTGTCTGTAGAAGAACAATGATCCCTTGGCGAGTCGTCGTCATCAGGTGTATGAGTGCTAACTAGACTTCCACTTCCTAGGCCATCGTCATCCACGCACAGCCAACTAGGCGTCGGGCACGAGAAGCCGTCGTCATCAGTCGCGATCTGACTAAGCTTACCTCATAAGGTTCGGCGATCATTGTCTGTAGAAGAGCAATGATCCTTTGGCGAGTCGTCGTCATCAAGCATAAGAGTGCTGACTAGACTCCCACTTCCCAAGCCATCATCATCCACGCGCAGTAGACTATGCGTCGAACACCAGAAGTCGTCGTCATCAGTCGCGAACTGATTATGCTTACCTGGTAAGGTTCGGCTATCATTATTTGTAGAAGAACACTGATCTCTCGGCGAGTCATCGTCATTAGGCATAAGGGCACTGACTAGACTCCCACTTTCTAGGCCATCGTCATCTACACGCAGCGGACTAGGCATCGGGCACCAGAAGCCGTCGTCTTCAATCGCGAACTGACTAAGCTTACCTGGTAAGGTTCGGTGATTCCTATCTGTAGAAGAGCAATGATTCCTTAGCGAGTCCTCATCATCAGGAATAAGAGTGCTGACTAGACTCCCACTTCCTAGGCTAAGGTTATCCGCGCACGGCGGAAAAGGCGTCGGGCATAAAAGCCATCGTCATCAGTTGTAAACTGACTAAGCTTACCTAGTAAGGTTCGAAAATCATTGTCTGTAGAAGAGCAATGATTCCTTGGTGAGTCATCGTCATCAGGCGTAAGGGCGCTGACTAGACTGCTACTTCCTAGGCCATCATCATCTGTGCACGTCGGACTAGGCGTTGGGCACCAGAAGCCTTCGTCATCAATCGCGAACTGACTAAGCTTACCTGGTAAAGTTCGGTGATCATTGTATGTAGAAGAGCAATGATCCCTTGGCGAGTCATCATCATCAGGCGTAAGATCGCTGACTAGACTCCTACTTCCTAGGCCATCGTCATCCGCACGTAGTGGACTAGGTATCGAGCACGATCTTTCAGATCTGGCCACGGTAAGATGATTGGAGGTTGCGGTTGTTGTAGTGGAAAACAATAGAAGTTTAGTCAAAGAAGATATTTTTATTGATAATATTTTTTGAGGTGCTCTACATTTCGTGGTCGTTTAAGTCCGTCACTGTTTATGTCTTCCAACCAGTACGTCCCGGGCCTGTTGACCTTCGTCACCCTGTAGGGTCCTTCCCAATTTGGGTTCAACTTTCTTGCTCCCGCTTCTTAGGTGTTCTGCTGGGTATTTCTGAGTACCTAGTCTCCCACTCTGAATTCACATGGCTTGATCTTATTGTTTTAGTATTGCGCTATTCGTTGCTAGTAGGTAGCTATTTTAACGGAGGCTAGGTCTCGCTTTTCCTCGAGGAGGTCTAGTCCACCGCGCAAGGCTTCATCGTTATTGTCTGCTCTGAATTCCTCCATTTGGAAGGTGGGCACTTCAAGTTCTACCGAAACCATGGCTTCAGACTCATAGGCTAGGGCGAAGTGTGTTTCTCCGGTAGCGGTTCTTTTGGTTGTCCAATACGCCCAAATTATTCTTGGTAGCTCTGAAACCTATTTCCCCTTGGTCGCGTCAAGTTTTCTTTTGATTGCCTTCAAGATTGTTCGGTTGGTAACCTCAGCTTGGTTGTTGGCTTTTGGGAGCCCTGGCAAGGAGAAATGGTGACTGATGTTTAGACTTTCACATAGTTTTTTGAACCTTTATACTTTCGAATTGAGTCCCATTATCACTGACCAATACTCTGGGGATGCCTAATCTGCTGATGATAGTTGCCCATATGAACTTTTTTATTTGGATTTGCCCTATCTTGGATAGGGGCTCTGCTTTGACCCACTTGGTGAAGTAGTCGACTACCACAAGAACAAACTTCTTATCAGTTGATGCTGGGAGCGGTCCGATGATGTCCATCCCCCATTGTGCGAATGGCCAAGGACTAGTCATCGGTATCAGCGGCTGGGCAGGCATGTGCGTATGTGGAGCAAACCTTTGACATTTGTCATATTTACGGACAATACCTTTTGTGTCTCGTTGCATCATCGATCGATAGTACCCTAGGTTAAAGCTTTTTGGGCAAAGGTTTTCCCACCTGAATGGTTTTCGCATATCCCATCGTGGATTGTTCTCAGGACCTGATCTACTTCAGGAGGGGACATGCATCAGAGCAGGGGTCCAGTCCATGACCTCCTGTATAACTTGTTGTTTAGGAGAGTGTACCGCGCTGCTCCGCTTTTGAGTTTTCTGTCTTCGGCCTTCTCGGCCAGTAGGGCTCAGCTTTTGATATAACAACTTGCCACTGTGTTTGTAGCACAAACGTCACTGAGCTCTTCTTCATCGAGGCTTGATTGCTCTTGGTAGTTGATGAGACCGTTTGAGACTTCAGCGGAGGCCGAGACCTCCTTGGCTAGCGCATCAACTATTTTATTGTCATCTCGGGGGCATTGTAAGAGCTCGCACCTTTTGAACCCACTTATTGCATGGAGTACCTTTTCATGGCAGGCTATCATGCGGGGGTCTTTGCTATTGAATTCTCCTTTCACCTGGTTGACTACCAGCCTTGAGTAGCTATATGCTGTTAGGTGATCTATCCCAATCCCCATGGCTAGTTTTCGGTTGGACATGAGGGCTTCATCTTTGGCTTCGTTATTTGAGGTGGGAAAACGAATCTAATGATTTTCTTGAGGGTGAAGCCGCTTGGAGAGCGAAGTGTGATTCCAACTCCACTTGCTTTTCTTGTTGATGACCCATCGCAGTGCAAGGTCCATGCTTGAATGCTTGAATCTTGGGCTTGAAGGTTTGTTCTTGGTTTTTTTCAGCTAGTGTATTCAACGATGAAGTCCGCCAGTGCTTAGGCTTTGATGGCAGTGTTTGGGACATCACTTATGTCAAACTACCTGAGTTCTACTAACCATTTTAACATATTGCCGGATAACTCTGGCTTGTGCAACACCGTGCAGAGCGGGTGCTTGGTTGGAATTGTTATAGAGTGGGTCTGAAAATAAGACCTCAATCTCCTCCCAGGGCTAACTTTTCCAAGTCTGGATAGTGTGCCTTTGCTTCCACGAAGGTTTTGCTGGCGTAGTATGCTGGTATTTGGTTTCCCTAGTCGTCTTGGACATGGGTTGAGCTGACAACATGCTTGGAAACAGATAAGTATAAGTATAACGTTTCCCTTGTTGCCAGTTTTGAGAGCAGTTCGGGGCTCCCCATGTATGCCTTCAAGCTCTAAAAGGCTTGTTCACACTTTTCGTCCCACGAGAATCCTTTGCTTCCTCTCAGTATTTTGAAGAAGAGAAGGCATTTGTCAGATGATTTAGATATAAACCTATTGAGTGCTGCCACCCTCCTAGTCAGGCTCTGAATGTCTCTGATGTTGGTGGGGGCTTTCATGTTGAGAAGGGCTTGAATCTGTTTTGGATCAGCTTCAATTCCCTTCTGATTTACTATGTAGCCTAGGAATTTCCCAAACTCAACTCCGAACGTATACTTTTGTGGGTTGAGTTTCATCTGATACTTTCGGAGTTGGTTAAATGCTTCGGTGAGGTCCCCTATGTGGTCGAGGCTGTAGAGGCTCTTGAACATTCGGTTCACCAATCATTGATATATAGCACCTGCGTTCTTCAAGCCGAACAACATCACCCTGTAGTAGTATATTCCTCTCTCAGTTATGAAAGATGTCTTCTCTTGATCCGGGGGTGCACTAATATCTGGTTGTAGCCTGAGTAGGCATCCATGAAGCTTAAGAGGTTATGTTCGGATGTGGCGTTCATGATCTGGTCGATGCGGGGAAACGAGAAGTTGTCCTTCGGGCAAGCCTTGTTCAAGTCCGTGTAGTCTACGCAAACTCTCTACTTCCCATTTTTTTCTCACCAATACGGCGTTTGCCAACCAGTCTGGGTATTGTGCTTCTTTGATCATGTTCGCGTTGAGTAATCGTTGTACCTCCTCATTTATGATTTTATTTCGTTCAGGCCCCACGGGCCTCTTCTTCTGCCGTATGGTTTTCCTCGCAGGGTCCACCTCTAGGCGATGAGTGATAACTGACAGGTCGATTCCCACCATGTCCCGTATGGTCCAGGTGAAGACGTCCTGGTTCCACTGTAGCAGCTCAGTCAGCTGTTCCACCAATTCTCTGCTCAAGCGGGAACCTATTTGATGCATTGGTGCAGAGTGAAAACTACTACTCCCATTTGCTATAGCCAGGGCCTCCCTCGAAAAACATTATAGGTGGACGGTGCGTCGATTACTATGAACTCTTGAAACAAAACTTTCTAAACTTGTGACTCTCCTGTTACTACTGTTAGCTGTATCTTTCCCATTGGAAAGCATTTTTCGCCGCTGAAATTAATCATTGGACATCTATCAGGCGTTACGACTTCTTTCTTTAGCTGCTTGTTGTGGAACGTATGGAGGAATAGAACGTTCAATGAGCTTCATGTGTCCACCAAGGATCTCCTTACTTCCTAGCTCGCTAGGGAGATCGTTATTACCAGAGCGTCGTTATGCAAAAGTTGGACACCCCAGATGTCATCAATTGTAAAGGCTAGTGATATAGGAGGATCATGGTTCTGGGCGCGTGATGTCCGCCGTCGCCACATATCACTTGGATCCTCATATCTCTGAAAGCTCTTTTTCTGGACATGTTTGATTGTTCAGACTCAGAATGTGCCCCATGGAGTATGTGTACCGTGCTTGCCGATTCTTCCCTTACCCACTCGTTGGAGGATTCCTCCTCGGACTCGGCTTTTTTCCTTGTAATTTGTTCCTCTTCTAGGGCGATGTAACTTTGTGTTTGTTTCACCAGGTCCACCATGTTCGCTGGTAGGTCTAGAGTTAGGAAGTTATAGAACTTGTCGTTCCTCAGATCGTTTGTGAAGGCTACAACGACTGTTGCGTTGTTACAAATGTTGACAAAAGTCAAATCGTTATTGAAGCACGTAATGTACGTTCTGAGTGTCTCGTCAGGCTTCTGTGTGGATTTGAGCATCTTCATTTAGCATGATTTGTTGTATATACGATGATCGCAAATTGATACTGGGGTTTGTCGTTGCTGCTGCTGGTGCGGGGGAGGGGGTGAGTTTGCTGCCCCTGTGTTATCGACACCGCTGAAAGCGGTGGTATAATGCCTGTCTGAGTATTTGAAGTGTCCCCATACTCTCCATTGTTGGTTGATCTGGTGGTTACCATCTTCTTGGATTCTGAAGAGAGATGATGCTAGTGATTGGTTAGGAACTTTGTCGTCCGCACGAACGAAACCAAACTGAAGCAGTCGATTTTCGCTCCCTGTTTGACCTTGATTTGCTGATCTGCACAAGAAACACACGTGAGCCACGGGCCACCGTTATGGTGATCGATGACACTCCAATGCTAAAGTCAGACATGGATCTGAGGAATGCTTAATATTGTAAACAAGGAATTTGTAGCGTACCTTAGCTTACCAACCTCATGTTTTATTTATAGTTCTAGAGTTCTGGTTCGACCAGGCCATCGATGGCGTAGTTTAGGGAAGAAGACCTTCGTGGATATCCTTTTCTAATTAGGAGTCGTGATGTGGAGGGAAGTTTCCCTGTTAGATTGCACTCCTAGATACGCGGGAGATAGTTCCCAATCAGAGTGTTGTCCATAGATGGAAGTTTCCATGTACGACGTATACTTTGATATTAGCTTCTTAGTTGGAAACAAGGTGTTTCTGGCTTGCCTATCCGAAGCTGATTCCTGAGATACTTGCCTTAATAGGTCTTACGGGTATTGGGGATGACTGTGAGACTTGTGGGCTTAGCAGGCTGTAGTAATCTAGGTCCGTCTGGTGGACTGTGTTGTGCAGGCTTGAAACTGCTTGTGCCGGGTCAGTGTTGGGCTGACACATGGGCCTGTTATTCCTTGAGATCATCATGACATGTATGCAGTTTATAAGAGAGGACGTTTCGGTGTATCATCATCCATATATGGATTTCCTTAATTTGCAAACTAGATGACTTTCATTTTCATTTACGAAACCTTCAGGCTGCCTCATATATACTTCTTATTCAAGATTCCCATTCAAAAATGTCGTTTTCACGTCCATTTGGTGTAACTCTAGATCAAAATGGGCCACCAAAGCCACGATTATTCTAAATGAATCCTTATTTGAAACCGGAGAGAAAGTTTCATGGTAATCAATATACCTTCCTTATGAGTGAAACCTTTGGCTACAAGTCTAGCTTTATATTGTTCTATGTTACTTGATGCATCTCTTTTGGTCTTATAGACCCACTTACAACAAACGGTTGAATGACCTTTAGGCAACTCTACGAGATTCCATACTTGATTTTTAGTCATAAATTCCATCTCATCTTTCATGGCATCGTACCGAATATTAGAATTTCTTCCATTCATAGCTTGTGAAAATGAATATGGATCATTCATTTGTCCCACATTAAAGTCAGACTCTTGAAGGTATACTTGGTAGTCACTAGAGATTGTTGTTTCTTTATTCTTGTGGATCTCCTTGGTCCCACTTGCTCATTTGCATTTTCTTCATTTTGAGAAATGGGTGTTGCAGGAACTTTTTTCTCCATGGAGTGGTCCCACTTGAAAAGGTTGATCTTTATAATTATCCATGAACCAATTCTCATGAATAACAATTAGTTTACCTGCATTAGAAGATGTCTCAACTGGTTCACTTATTCCTCAAATACTAAATTACGAGAAAATTCACTCCCACTAAGTTCATGATCCTCAAGAAATTTAGCATTTCTAGCTTCAATAATTCTAAGTGTGTGAGAAGGACAATAGAATCTATATCCCTTAGATTTCATTGGATAGCTGATAAAAAATCCACTAATTGTTCAGGGGTCTAATTTCTTTATTTGTGGATTATAAACTCGTACTTCAACAAGACAACCCCATATATGTAAATGTCTTAAACTTGGTTTCCACCCATTCCAAAATTCAAATGGTGTTTTAGGAATGACTTTAGATGGAACTCTGTTTAAAACATATACAACAGTCTTTAAGGCTCCACTTCATAAATTTAAGAGAAGACTTGGATTGCTCACCATACTTTTTCCCAAGCCCATAAGCGTGCAGTTTCTTTATTTGGCTACATCGGTCTGTTGTGATGTACTAGGCATTGTATATTGTTCACTTTCAAGAAACTTAGCTAATGGGCTGGGAATTTGTCCTTTCTTTGTGTACTTCCCATAATATTCTCCACCCCTATCACTCCTTACAATTTTAATTTTTTTCTTTGTTTTTCTACTTCAGCTTTATACACTTTAAAAACATCAAGTGCTTCAGACTTACCATGCAGAAGATAGAGATACATATATCTTGAATGGTCATCAATGAATGAAATAAAATATTTCTGACCATTTAGACAAGGAGTGGAAAATGGTTCACAAAGATCAGTGTGTATGATCTCAAGTAACTCAGAACTCCTATTGGCACTACCTTTAGTGTTATCATTTGTCTGCTTGCCCTTTATGCAGTCCACAAACGTACCAAAATCAGTAAAATCAAGAGTGTGTAAGACTCCATCCTTTTCTAATCTATTTATTCTCTCAATAAAGATATGGCCTAATCTTTTATGCCATAATTTAGAAGAGTTTTCATTAGTAATACAACGTTTATTACCAACACCATCATGCAAGGTTAAAAGAATACATTCACATGCAGGGTCCAAATTCATTTTAAATAAATAATCAACTACAATTCCTTCATCAACAGGAATACCATCCTTAAACGAATTCACAACAGGTTTTTCAAAGCAAACTTTATATTTACACAAGACTAACTTGGAAACGGAAATCAAGTTTCTAGAAAAAGAAGGAACGTAAAAAGTGTTTTCTAAATCTAAACAAAAACCAGATTGCAAAACTATTCAAAATGTCCACGCAACTTCAACACTTGAGCGCATCCGGTTTCCGGAGTAGATGTTTTGTTCATTTCCTTTCGATTTCCTTTGATGCAGAAACCCCTGCATGATGTTGGACATGTGAATTGTAACACCCGAATCAATCCACCATGTATTATTAGGAGCCTCAACAAAGTAAGATTCATGACACACATAAGAGAATAAATTATCTTTATTTTCCTTCCATTGCTTATACTTGATGCGATCCTTCTTCTGGTGTCCCCTTTTTTTGCAGAAGAAAATATGTCTTTGTCCTTATCGCCAAAATGCTTCATTGGCGCCTTTCCTTCTTTCTTCACATGGGGAAGACAATGTTCAATCTTGGTTTTTCCTTTTGCATGAGCCACCAAATGAGCTGTTTCCAGCTTCTCATGCTTCAATCTCTCTTCCTCTTGAACATACATGGTCAAAAGTTCATTAGTTGACCATTTTTTCTTAAGCGTGTTGCATGAAATTTTAAATGGTCATTTCAATAGGAAGAGAATTGAGAATGAAGTGGAAAGAAAGAATGGTTCTGCAATCTTCATCTCCAAGGATTTGAGTTGAGCAACAATATCTCTCATTTCCATAATGTGCTCACGCACACTCTTAGAACTATCATGCTTCATGCATGAAACTCTCTGCAGCAGAGTGTTGGCTTGAGCCTTGTAAGATTTCACATATTGTTCCTCAATTGCCTTCATGAAATCCTTCACCTTATTACATTTTGGGATTGAACCCCTAATGTTCTTGCTCACGTTAGACTTGATGAGCGTCCAACTTAAGCAACTAGATCGCTCCCACCGCTCATGTGAAGCCTTATCTTCTAGCGTACTTAATTCCATGAGGGTGGGCGGTTCATCCTCACGAAGCGCCAAATCAAGGTCCATGCACCCTAATGCCAACAAAACCTTTTCTTTCCAATCAGCAAAATTGTACCACACAACATTGGAACACGTGATGAATAAAAAACAACAATGATTGCAAACCAAAAAAAAAAAACAAATTAACAAACCAAAAGCCAATCTTAATAATGTAAATTCACACCTTCCTGTGGGTAGCATGCAGCAATAAAACAGGAAAAAAAATAGCACGATTTAAGTAAATATCAACTCGTACATCAAACCATGTTATGAACAATATGTACTGAACCACTTGTTAGACTCGATGAAACTAAGTACGTACACTTTGAATAGTGGAATAACGAAACTGAAAATGTACATCCAATCATGATTGTTCAATAAACTGTTTGCCCGCTTCCTAAATACTCACTAATTTGAATTCTAAGGCGATCTTCTAGCCTATACCCCTTGATTGCCTTAGGAGATGGAATACATAGGCTATTTATAGGCAAGACTAGGGACCTCTTTAAAAGAGTGGAAAATAACTGATTATCCCAAGCATCGATGTATAAAGTCCTCCACTTTCTTATCATAACTGACCACTATTAAGAGCCTCATAACTGACCCCTAAGTGTCTAGGTAGTTTGACAACTTCTCATTGATAAGTCACTGTGTTTGGTAACTAAATACATGTGAGCCACTTTACTGAAACTGTATTGAAGCTTACATTTCTCTCTTCTCTTGCAGCTTTGAGATCTCACTCAGCTTTCACTGCCTTGCGGTACACTAGTAGCTCAATCCTTTGAACCCATCCATCCCACCAAGAACACAGCTTTCTCACTCGTTCAGTTTTCAACCCAAACCCAAAAGACACGGAGTCATGGCAACACAGTGAAAGGCAGATCTCTAAACCAGCAGTTTGAAACAATCTCAAACTAAATTTATAACGTAGATACACCGCATCTCTCTCAGAAAGAAAAAGAAAATTGTGTTGATATCTTCTGAGAAAAATTACATAACAAAGATGTTGCCGGACATCTCTGGCAGGAAAGTTCTTATCCTTGATTCCTATACGGTACTCTATCTACATTGAAAATGTCTCCAATTTGTAAGATCCAAGTTGTATACATTCTGATCTCTTCTACATGTAGATATCAATAGATTCTTAATTTGACTCAAATTATAGATTTTTATCCAATCGATCAATTTATTTGTCCGAAGCAATTTTCTTGTAGTGATACTTACTGTGTAATCTTTAAATGCAGGTTAGAATTGTAAGTGTTTTGTATCCACAATCAGAGTTACTGCAAAATGAAGTCTTTTTGGTAGAATTGATCAATCTCAAGTCCGAAGAATCCATGTCTCACCTGAATGCTGTTTACTTCCTTCGCCCAATATGTGAAAATATTCAGCATCTCCGACTACAATTGGCTGGCCCAAGATTTGAAGAGTATCACCTCTGTAAGACCTCCCTGTTAACATTGATACCCACACTCTTAAGATTTTGAACTAGGTTTAGAATCTATAATTTGCCTCAAACTATGATTGCAATGATTTATCCATACAACTATTCTCAAAAATACTTTTATGCTTCAAGGAGAACGCACACATGTATTTTTAAAATACTTTTTGAAACTTGGTTAATACTAATTACAATTGGAAGCAGGGATGGAGTTACAGTATTCCAGAATCTAGATTTTGCTCCAAATTTGATTTTTCTAGGAATGTATTAACAAGTTTTTTGTCAATCAGCCTATGGATGCTATCTCAGGTGGTAAGACATGCGACGGGTGGTATCACAAGTCTAGGATTTGAACTCTGTCACAGCCCACAGGAATTGAATTGTTCAAATAAGAACCCTGCTCACCCTTAAAAAAAAGTTCTTGGTCAATTATGTTGACCCTTATGGTACCACTATTGGAATAAGATCTCTCTTTGGAGAAACTTTTGAGTATTATTTTCATTAGAAAAGGTTAAAAAAATATATTGAGGCGGCCTTTGGGTTCAGGTGATTTCAGTTTAACTTTCATGTCCTTGAGTTTGGGCGTCTCTGTTTCCAGGAATCATTGGTGGTTAAGTATTGAATTGGCAATCTTTGAGACCCAGATCTTTCAATTCTGTTAACTTCCAGCTGGTATTCTACTAGTTTTGCACTCTATGCATCCAAGTATTTTAACTTCTGCAAAATTCTTTTAATTCTGTCCAATTTTTCTATAACATCATGAAGGATGCTCAAATTCATTTCCTAGCTGATTCAATCGAGCATGAAGTTGTTCAGCAAGTTCAGGTGATTTTGCTTTACCAAACTGGGCTTGTTGGCGTTGATCTTTCACGGTCTGTGTTTCTGCATTTTCGGTAATAAATTAAATGACGTCGGGCAGAATAACGATTATCTTGCAGGCTAGTTCTAACAGATAATTCATAGGGAAGAACACAAGAGAATTACCCAAAACACACAGAGAAATAACTCTAATGTTCAATTAAATTATTCAAATCAAAGGTCTCCTACAATATTGAGGAAGAACTCTATTTATAGTGCTCAATAATAAGCAGCCTATTCCTAAAAGAAAAAAAATAGAATCAAATACTAAAATAACAAGTAGTCTATTCCTAAAAGAAAAAGTAAAGCCTAATCCTAAAAGGAAACTAAAAAGACTTCTAATTAAATTGAAAGGTTACGAATAAGTTGTTTAGTAAATAACTTTAAGAGCAAAATTAGGAACCCTAGAAACCCAAATTAAGAACCCTAGAAACCCTCCTGCATCAGTCGCCCCGGGTTGGAAAGAACTCGTCCTCGAGTTCACAACAGGAGAACGATCCTCTGGTATCAGGTCAGAAAACTCTGCTAGCTACTGGCATACTGGATTGTCTTTCATTTCCCTTCTCTCGAGCTCCATCTGCAAACCTAGCACATACTCCTTTACTATAATAATCAATTTCTTGACTTCATCAACCTCACTCCTCAACTCAACAACAATAAGTAGTATAGTATACAAAATACTTAGAAACAGTCGTACAACTTCCATGAACTTTCCATTAGTAGTGGCTCTGTAACTAGCCTTCAGTCTTTCTTCCAGTTGGGAGAAGCTGTACACAAGTGTTAGTGGCCCCTTCACATTCGAGCTCGCCAACGCACTCCACTGCAAATGAAATCACTAGAGAGGGGGAAAACGTGCGTATGTATGAATGACGTCCATTGCGCAGATCAAGAAGCATGGGCTTCAAAGGTGCAAAGTTCGTTATACCCAGATATCGGTTCAGCAGCCGCATCGTTGTATCAAAATTACCAGCTGCTACATGCTCTGCAGCAAGAGCTTATTTTTTGATCCAGATCTATCTTACAGGCATGCCTTGAGTTGGGGTGACAAATACTGATGAGCGGGTATTCGTAGTACCCCTTGGTGTATCAACTTCTAGTGGCAGCTCCAAGTCCTCAAGGTCCCAACCTCCTTCCCCATCAGTTTCTTCGTGCACTTCACTGTCTTCAATAACAACTCCAACATCCCCATTCTGCAAACCATTGGCATCAACAATATCCAACTCTTCATCAGTGTCATACACAGGCTCTCCAAGCTCTTCAGTTTCATCTACCACGTCTTCCTCAATCAGGAGATTGTTACCCTTCTGAATAGTAGGCTCCTAAAAGAAAGTAAAGCCTAATCCTAAAAGAAAACTAAAAAGACTCCTAATTAAATTGAAAGATTACAAATAAGTTATTTAGTAAATAACTTTAAGAGCAAAATTAGGAACCCTAGAAACCCAAATTAGGAACCCTAGAAGCCCTCCTGCATCAATTAAATGTATTAACCATTTTAAATTTAAAATACCTGACAGGTAACTCATTCCGCGGAGTGTACAATAATTTCTGAACAGATTGATTTAACCCTAATTATAAATAATACTAACATTTTATTTATGTAATAGATCCCTTTCCTATTTTTTTTAATTCTTGAATCAACAAGAGTTGTGTTCAAGAAATGAGTAGGGAGCTCATTTTGTTATATATTAGTTGTTAGAGAAACATTGAAGAGATTGAATATTTCATTTGAGCACCATAGTTGATATATATGTGTGTGTGTGTGTGTGTGTGTGTATAAGAAGAGACTGTCATCCAGGAATAAGAAGGATTAAGTATATGGAATCTTGAAACCTCGGGAATTGGAGTCCAAAAAGTCTCGTTTCCACATCAAAATATGAAAGACAATTTTTTTCGCTTAAATGGATTTTTTCCTACGTTGAGTGGGATCAAAAGTAGAATCCTTTTGAAAACACCGTATTTTGGGCTTAAAAGTGCTCTTAAAGAAAGACACAAATGGAGACTGAGGACAAGGGGCTTGCCGCCCTTATTATACACTTGGCAGGACCTTTGATTTGATTCCTCTGTGACCAAAGGGAAAAACCGAACCCTACCTTCGGGAAAGAGATCCCTCTAGGAAATGCGGCATGGCATGAAGGCTTATATATATGTAGTGTTTCCCGATATTGTAAGAGGCTGATTCAAAATAATAACAATTTTTTCGTCTAAACCTTTGATTTTGAGCTTCGATTATGTTTTATTATTTTCCTCTGTGTTATTAAAGTTTGTTCAATATTCTTCTTTCTTTGCAGTATCCCCCATCCATAAACACACACCATCCCCTAAAAGGACATGTTAAAAATTTAAAAAAAAGGGAAAAAGCAACAACAACAAAAACCATTTAGGTTCTCGTTCATCATCCCTCTCACATATACTATTAATCTTACACATAATTTATATAACAAATCAGAATGGTGTTTTAGGTTGGAGATAAAATACGGCTAAGATTTACCCAAACATAAAAATCCAACAGATCACATGAGGGGAGAGGATAAGGTGTTTGGCTGAAATTTATGTTTGCATAGGACTGAAATACCTGGGCAAAAAACCAAAACTATACAAAGCTACAATTAAGGATACAAGCTAAAACTAAGGAAGTTAACCCAAAATAAAGACTAAATATAAGGAGAGAAAATCTCCAATAAAAGGAAAGATCCTAACTGCAATTTTCCTAGCCTGAAAATACCGCATCTTGCCAACACTCCCCCTCAAGTTGGTGCATGAAGATTTCAAATGTCTAATTTGTCGAGAAAAGACGCAAATTGTTTCTTTCCGTTAGCTTTGGTGAATATATCAGCCAATTGATCACCAGTTCGGACATAGTGAGTAGAAATGAGACCATCTTGGATAGCATCCCGAACGAGATGACAATCCATTTCTATGTGCTTGGTACGTTCATGAAACACTGGATTAGCTGCGATATACATGGCAACTTGACTATCACAATATACACGCATAGGCCGTGTAATACCTGTGTTTAAAAAAAAAAGATTTTGGGTCTGGGGGTGTACTCAGTAAGTGCGGTGGGGGCGCACAGCCACCCACCCTTTAAAACGACCCCCCCTTTTCTTCCTTTTTTTTTTTCTCTCTTCACAATGCGAGGTTCCCTTCGCCCTCTTCGTCCCCAGCGAACAAAATTGTGGTGTTTGTCGATTTTTCTCCCCCAATCTCACCTCATCCTCCTCATATTTCTTCCTCTCTTCGTTCCCTCTTCATTTCTCTGTTGGTTTTTCGCAAGAAAAAAAAATCAGTTTTCATTTGGGTTTGGGGTTGGATTTGTTTGATCGGTTTCCATAGCTCCGATCAGACGTGGAGGGGCCCTGGTGGCGTCATTGGGAGCCCTTTAGAACCGACATGCAAGGTTGATTTTGGGGTTGGCCGAATTTTTTTTCAAAATTCAGGGTGCATGTTCATTTTGAGGGTTATTCGGCATGAATCCGGGCTTTGGGTGCATGGGTGAGCCTCACATTCGTGACTCCGGGTGTTCTTAGACCCATTTTCGGGCTGTTGTGCGGGTTGGAGGCGATCAGACCGGAGTAGGGGGGTTTCGGCTCATTTTCGCCAAACTTTGGGTTTCGTCGGGGTGTTTGCCGAATTTTTATTGCCTGTAAGTTTTTCTTTCAGTCACACGCCGCTTGTAATTTATTTATTTTTTCAGTTTTCGGCTAGTTTACTCATTTTCGAGTCCGCCTTGCAGTTTAAAATTTTTTTGTGGTCCCGCATTCTAGGTTTTGCGTGTTACGAGCTTCGACTGGTAGGAATTGGGTTTTGAAAATCCATTCTGCTCAGGTGAGTGGAACTATAATTTTTATTTTAAGAAATAAGTATTTGAAATCCTGAATTTAAGTTTTACATCATACCGTGAATTATGTATTGGGTTTCCTGAAAACATGATATACTTGAATGAAATCGAATAGTGAATGAATTTTGGGTGTGATTAGGCTTTGGTGTAATGACATTGGACTTGTATGCTTCGTTTTCGAGTTTGCATAGTATGTCATGTTTTACCGTGGATTTTCGAGTCTTGAGCATGTATGATAATCGACTCGAATAAATTTATTGTGGTGAATTGGGTCATGTTGGGACCCTGGCTTAGTCGTGGTTTTATAAAAATTGCCGAATTGTTTATGATTGCACGTCTGTTACCTTTGGTTATGTACAGACTCGTCATTTGTGCATGTGGATAGTAGTATAAGTGTCTTAACCCCGCTATAATGCATGTTGTGCCGATGCTTAGGAGCTTGCTCGCATCGTGAGTGGGATGATGCTTGAGATGACTCGCACCTGACATTGTGGACGCTATTGCATGTGAAAAGCTTGCTGAGGTGCGGTGAGCTCCCGCACGCACTTGCCACTGTAGAGTGCAGTAGGACGGGTCCCGGAGGACGTGCTTTGGAGATTACTCGCTTTCCTTCCCAGCGCGCTTGAGTTTGATTATGTTAGGTTGGCCGTGTTAGGCCAGTCGTTCGAGATGTTTGAGTTTGTATCCTGGCAGATGGCACCCCATTAGGATACAAACGAGCCCGAAGTGGTACTGGTGCACGTTGTGGGATGTGTCTGGGTGAGACACATTCGTAGGGTATGCGGATACCTACGATATGAGACACTTATACAGAATTTTACAGGATGTTTGGTTCTGACTTGATTGCTATACCTAGGAGACTAGGAAGAATTATGAGATTGTCTTTATTTCCATCGCTTGATATTTACCATGTTTGAATCACGTGTAATGATCAGCATATATTGTAAACTTGTAGTTATTGTGGAATCTGAAATGTTTGTGTTGTTGCTTGAACTTAGAAACATTATCCTTAGAGACACGGTGTGATCTAGACTTTAGAACTTGTTGCTTATTCATTGTTGTGTGGCATGAATTTTTCTTGTTCATTATTCTGTTATTTGTATTTAGTTCGCTCGCACCAGCTAGCTTTGTGATTTGCTGACCCCGCAAGGGGTGTGCTTCTATTGGAGTGCAGATAGTGTTGGCATTCCTGCTGAGTGTGGCGCGTAGGCCCCGTTTTCCGTTGTAGGCGCGTTTTGTGGTGTTTGGTCGTGTCCACCCTGTACGGGTATGTTTTGCTTCCTCTGTGTTTCAGATGTACTATATGGTTATACTAGATGTTTGTATATTGGTTTTGTCGCTATGACTTTGGCGGGGCGAATCAAATATATACTTATTTTGTTCAAACTTTTATCGTAGTTTTTTTCCGTTTCATTCTCGTATCAAGAATGTGTTATATGATGATGTTGTGGCCGGTTACGATCCGCCTGTATTACGGGTTTGTTCATGCATCGGCACGCTGCAATTCCCATGGCGGGTCGGGGCGTGACAGAGCTTGGTATCAGAGCCATTGTTTACCGGTTCACATAGAACATCATCGTATACCACTTTCTTGAGTGGATTGGGTAGAGGAGTTAGGACTTTTGTTGTGTTGTTTGATGTATGCCATGTGTGTTTTCTTTTTCGTAGAGGTTGTTTGGTGATGGCGCGTGGTAAGAGATCCCAGGGTGAGGGATCAGGCACTGCTGGAGAGGATGTCTCTCAGGCTTTTATGGAAATGATGACCCAACTGGCACAGAATATGAGGCAGGGCAGTCAGTCAGAGGATCCGTTTACTCGGCGCAATAGGGATTTCGATAGCTTGGGTGGTGAAAGATTTGATGGTACTGGAGATTCTCTAGTTGCGGATCGGTGGATCCGTAAGGTAGAACTCATATATGAGAGGATGGTGCTGACACCTATACAGCGTATTGAGTTAGCAGCACACCAGTTTGACGGAGAGACTATGTACTGGTGGGATTCAGTGAGGCAGAGCCGTAATGTGTCAGAGATGCAGTGGGATACATTTTGCCAGGTGTTTAAACAACATTTTGTTCCTGATTCTGCCAGAGCTGAGATAGTGGACATGTTTCTACATTTACAGCAGGGTTCTAGATCTGTTTCTGAATACTTGTCTAAGTTTACACAGTTGAGCCGCTATGCCACTTGTTTTATAGATACTCCAGAGAAGAAGAACATGAAGTTTTTGAGTGGTCTGAACCCGTTCCTAAGGAAACAGTTGATGGAAATGATTGATCGTCCTTTTGAGAGATTAGTTGACGTCACTTTGAGTCAGGAACGAGTGGACGCCGAGTGTAGACAAGAGACTTTTTTTCGACGAGCTAGAGGTTCAGAACACAGTCAGAGGTTTGGCCGAGGAAGCTAGACAATTGAGCAGGCACAACAGCCAGAGCGTGCCGCTGTCCAGCAGAGGGACCCTGGTAGAGGGGGACCAGTTAGGACTAGCAGAGACCGCAGAGGTGACAAATGTTCTCGAGGAGATCATCGACAGCAGCAGCAACAGAGACAGCCTAGGTGGGGTGGTCAGACAGGAACTAGGAGCGGTTGCTTAACTTGTGGTCAGGAGGGACATGTAGCCCGTGATTGTCCAAGAGGTCAGACAAATCGATGGGAACATGTAGTTTGTTATACTTGTGGACAATTGGGGCACTTTTCTAGACTTTGTCCTCAGAATAGGGATGGACCAGCACAGCAGAGGGCGCCTTAGGGACAGTTAGGACCTGCGCCTGGAATTGGTCAGAGAGTCCCTCTTCCAACACCGCCTGTTCGCCTAGCAGCTATTCCCGGTCAGGGAAATGTTGAGGGTATGTTATATTATTTTTTTTCTTGTAGTTGTGTGTGCCAGATATAGAAAGATTTGTGTTATGTGCATTATGCGTAGGAAAAATTGCATGTTAGTGTGTTGTCATGTGATTTAGGATACATGTGTTGTGTGCTAGGTTTGTGCATTCGTCGTCTTCCCTGTTGAGGGCTCTTTTCGATACAGGAGCATCTAGGTCTTTTATTTCTAGACAGTTGGTTGTTAGAGACAACCTTGAGGTAGTGCCTTTGCCGGAGCCCTTGTGCGTTGTGTCTCCCTTGGGCAGTTCGGTTTGGTTGTGGGAATATTGTCCCCGTTTCTAGTTTTCCTTGTTGGGGTACAACTTTGTGTTTGACTTTATTGTCTTGGGTTTTGAGGGCTATCATTTGATTCTAGTGATGGATTGTTTGTCCAGTCATCCGGTGATCATTGATTACTTGCATAGGTCGGTGATGTTAGCGCCACCTGATGTTTCGCTTCGTGTGTTGGCTTGTGAGCCCGATTCGGTTTCTTTGATGTCGAGTTTTCTTAGCTCTCTTGAGATTTCTTGTCCCGACACCAGTTCTGTAGAAGTTGTGTGTGAATTCCCTGATGTCTTTTAGGAGATTCCTGGTATCCCTCCATGTCGTGAGGTAGAGTTTCGGATTGACCCGGTTCCTGGTACTGCACCTATATCTAAATCAGCGTACAGGCTTGCACCTAAGCAATTGGAAGAGATGAAAGTACAACTTGATGAGTTGCTTGGTAAGGGGTTTATTCGTCCGAGCAATTCACCTTGGGGAGCTCCAACAATATTTGTATCCAAGAAGGATGGATCATTGAGGATGTGCATAGATTATCGAGATCTGAATAAAGTGACCATCAAGAATAAGTATCCATTGCCGCGAATTGATGATCTATTGGATCAGTTGAGGGGAGCCGTAGTGTTTTCACAGTTAGATTTGCAGTCTGGGTATCATCAGATGAGAGTTGAGGAACATTCCGTTTCGATTACCACTTTTCGGACCCGTTATGGCTTGTATGAGTTTCCAGTCATGCCATTTGAATTGACAAATGCACTAGCTTTCTTCATGGATTTGATGAATAGATTGTTCAGTCCATACTTGGACAAGTTTGTGGTAATCTTCATTGACGATATCTTAGTGTACTCAAGGAGTTTAGAGGAGCACATAAAGCACCTTCGCATTGTTTTGCAGACACTTAGAGAAAATCAGTTGTATGCGAAGTTCAGTAAGTGTCATTTGTGGGAGCCTAAAGTTCGATTTCTTGGGCATGTTATTTCTAGTGGAGGTATTGCAGTGGATCCCGAGAAAGTCGAAGCAGTGAAGTATTGGAAACAACCGAGCAGTGTGACGGAGATTCGTAGTTTTCTGGGTTTGACTGGTTATTACTGACGGTTTATCGAGAAATTTTCCTTGATTGCGGCACCACTCACTCAGTTAACTAGGAAGAATGTTCCTTTTGTATGGTCAGAAAAGTATGAAGAAGCTTTTGAAACTTTGAAGCTTCGGTTGACTTCAGCACCAATGTTGACTATTCCGACACCTGGTAGCCGACTGGTGGTATTTACTGATGCTTGCGGTACATGATTGGGTGGAGTGTTTATGCAAGGCAAGAAGGTCATAGCCTATGCGTCTCGACAGCTGAAACTCCACGAGCAAAGATATCCGACACATGATTTAGAGTTGGCAGCCGTAGTCTTTGCTTTGAAGATCTGGAGACATTATCTGTATTGTGAGAGGTTTGAGTTGTTCACAGATCACAAGAGTTTGAAATACCTATTCACTCAGAGGGAATTGAATACGAGGCAACAACGATGGGTTGATTTCCTTAGCAGCTATGACTTCGAGATACAGTATCAGCCTGGTAGGGCCAATGTGGTTGCAGATGCCTTGAGTAGGCGACATGCAGTGATGGCAACCATGATGATTCAGGAGTACCGAACACTTGAGACATTGGTTTCATTTACAGTTCAGCCTACTTTCAGTACAGAAGGCAGCATGATAGCGGGTTTAGCAGTTTATCCGTCGTTGATCAGTAGAGTGGTGGAGAGACAGACCTCTGATCCAGTGATTACGAGGCAGATAACAGATTTGGTAGTGGACACATTGGATGAGGGCCCTATCGATTGGTCAGTGGGTTCTAATGGAGGGTTGTGGTTTCGTGGGCGGCTTTGTGTTTCGTCTGATGAAGAGTTGCGAAGAGATATCTTACAGGAAGCTCATAGATCTAGTTTTACCATTCACCCCGGTGGAACAAAGATGTATCGAGATTTGAGACGTTCTTTCTAGTGGCGTGGCATGAAGACGGACATTGGAGAGTTTGTGGCACGGTGAAAGCCGAGCATCAGAGACTGTCTGGGTTATTGCATCCATTAAATATCCCGACGTGGAAGTGGGAGTATATCACTATGGATTTCATCGATGGACTTCCACGGTCAAGGAAAGTTAATGAGTTGATATGGGTCATTGGTGATCGGTTGACGAAGTGTGCACATTTCATTCCTGTTAGTATGAATCGGACGGCAGACAGTCTAGCGGTGTTGTTCATTCGGGAGATAGTTCACCTTCATGAGTCGCCTATTTCAATTGTATCCGACAGAGATCCGCTTTTCACAGCCCACATCTGGCAGAGCTTTCAGCAAGCTATGGGTACTAGATTGGACATGAGTACAGCTTATCATCCACAAACAGATGGCCAATCTGAGCGAGTGAATCAGGTAGTGGAAGACATGCTTAGAGCATGCATTTTAGACTTTGGGGGCAGTTGGGAAGATCACCTACCGTTATGCGAGTTTGCGTACAACAACAGCTACCACGTAAGTATTGGCATGGCACCGTTTGAGGCACTCTACGGACGACCGTGTAGGTCCCCTATTTGTTGGGCAGAGGTTGGAGAGTCAGTTGTGATGGGGCCGGATGTGATCAGAGAAACTACTGAGAAGATTGAGCTGATTAGAGCACGTTTGTTGACAGCCCAGAGTAGACAGAAGAGTTACGTTGATAGGAGGCGTAAGGAGTTAGAGTTTGATTTTGGTGACATGGTTTTTCTGAAAGTTTCCCCGATGCGCGGAGTTGTTAGGTTCCGAAGTCGAGGGAAACTTGCACCGATGAGGTATGTAGGGCCATATGAGATTACTGAGAGGATTGGACCAGTGGCCTACAGATTGGCTTTGCCACAGAGTATGTCAGGTCTCCATGACGTGTTTCACGTATCCATGTTGCGGAAGTGTTTGGCAGACCCGTCGCAGATTATAGAGCCCGCTGAGGTAGAGATTTCTGATGAGTTAACGTATCCAGTATGGCCAGTAGCCATTGTTGATGATGATGTGAAACAACTTCGTCGGAGGACAGTGAAGTTAGTGAAAGTTCAATGGAGCCACCGAGCGGGTGACGTGACTTGGGAGCTGGAGGACCAGATGAGACAGAAATACCCCGAGCTTTTCGCCTAGGTTTTCTTGTCGTGGCTTTTGTCCGATCTCGAGGACGAGATCTCTTTTAAGGTGTGTATGATGTAATACCTGTGTTTAAAAAAAAAAGATTTTGGGTCTGGGGGTGTACTCAGTAAGTGCGGTGGGGGCGCATATCCACCCACCCTTTAAAACGACCCCCCCCATTTTCTTCCTTTTTTTTTTCTCTTCATAGTGCGAGGTTCCCTTCGCCCTCTTCGTCTCCAGCGAACAAAATTGTGGTGTTTGTCGATTTTTCTCCCCCAATCTCACCTCCTCCTCCTCATATTTCTTCCTCTTTTCGTTCCCTCTTCATTTCTCTGTTGGTTTTTCGCAAGAAAAAAAAATCAGTTTTCATTTGGGTTTGGAGTTGGATTTGTTTGATCGGTTTCCATAGCTCCGATCAGACGTGGAGGGGCCCTGGTGGCGTCATTGGGAGCCCTTAGAACCGACATGCAAGGTTGATTTTGGGGTTGGTCGAATTTTTTTTTCAAAAATCAGGGTGCATGTTCATTTTGAGGGTTATTCGGCATGAATTCAGGCTTTGGGTGCGTGGGTGAGCCTCACATTCGTGACTCCGGGTGTTCTTAGACCCATTTTCGGGCTGTTGTGCGGGTTGGAGGCGATCAGACCGGAGTAGGGAGGGTTTCGGCGCGTTTTCGCCAAACTTTGGGTTTCGGCGGGGTGTTTGCCGAGTTTTTATTGCCTGTAAGTTTTTCTTTCAGTCACGTGCCGCTTGTAATTTATTTATTTTTTCAGTTTTCGGCTAGTCTACTCATTTTCGAGTCCGCCTTGCAGTTTTAAAACTTTTTGTGGTCCCGCATTCGTGGTTTTGCGTGTTAGGAGCTTCGACTGGTAGGAATTGAGTTTTGAAAATCCATTGCGCTCAGGTGAGTGAAACTATAATTTTTATTTTAAGAAATAAGTATTTGAAATCCTGAATTTAAGTTTTACATCATACCGTGAATTATGTATTGGGTTTCCTAAAAACATGATATACTTGAATGAAATCGAATAGTGAATGAATTTTGGGTGTGATTAGGCTTTGGTGTAATGACATTGGACTTGTATGCTTCGTTTTCGAGTTTGCATAGTATGTCATGTTTTACCGTGGATTTCCAAGTCTTGAGCATGTATGATAATCGACTCGAATAAATTTATTGTGGTGAATTGGGTCATGTTGGGACCCTGGCATAGTCGTGGTTTTATAAAAATTGCCGAATTGTTTATGATTGCACGTCTGTTACCTTTGGTTATGTACAGACTCATCATTTGTGCATGTGGATAGTAGTATAAGTGTCTTTACCCCGCTATAATGCCTGTTGTGCCGATGCTTAGAAGCTTGCTCGCATCGTGAGTGGGATGGTGCTTGAGATGACTCACACCTGACATTGTGGACGTTATTGCATGTGGCAAGCTTGCTGAGGTGCGGTGAGCTCCCGCATGCACTTGCCACTATAGAGTGCAGTAGGACGGGTCCCGGAGGACGTGCTTTGAAGATTACTCGCTTTCCTTCCCAGCGCGCTTGAGTTTGATTGTGTTAGGTTGGTCGTGTTAGGCCAGTCGTTCGGGATGTTTGAGTTTGTATCCTGGCAGATGGCACCCCATTAGGATACAAACGAGCCCGAAGTGGTACTGGTGCACGTTGTGGGATGTGTCTGGGTGAGACACATTCGTAGGGTATGCGGATACCTACGATATGAGACACTTATACAGAATTTTACAGGATGTTTGGTTCTGACTTGATTGCTATATCTAGGAGACTAGGAAGAATTATGAGATTGTCTTTATTTCCATCGCTTGATATTTACCATGTTTGAATCACGTGTAATGATCGGCATATAATGTAAACTTGTAGTTATTGTGGAATCTGAAATGTTTGTGTTGTTGCTTAAACTTAGAAACATTATCCTTAGAGACACGGTGTGATCTAGACTTTAGAACTTGTTGCTTATTCATTGTTGTGTGGCATGAATTTTCCTTGTTCATTATTCTGTTATTTGTATTTAGTTCGCTCACACCAGCTAGCTTTGTGCTTTGCTGACCCCGCAAGGGGTGTGCTTCTATTGGAGTGCAGGCAATGTTGGCGTTCTTACTGAGCATGGCGTGTAGACCCCATTTTCCGTTGTAGGCGCGTTTTGTGGTGTTTGGTCGTGTCCACCCTGTACGGGTATGTCTTGCTTCTTCTGTGTTTCAAATGTACTATATGGTTATACTAGATGTTTGTATACTGGTTTTGTCGCTATGACTCTGGCGGGGCGAATCAAATATATACTTATTTTGTTCAAACTTTTATCGTAGTTTTTTTCCGTTTCATTCTCATATCAAGAATGTGTTATATTATGATGTTGTGACCGGTTACGATCCGCCTGTATTACGGGTTAGTTCATGCATCGGCATGCTGCGATTCCCGTGGCGGGTCATGGCGTGACAGGCCGTCTATGAGAGACTCCCAACGAGGATAATAGACCCTTCAACCATTTAAGCTCACACGTGAGCGTTGCCAGATAATGAGACTCGGCCTCAGCAGAAGATCGAGAAACCGTGTGTTGTTTCTTCCTTTTCCACGAGATTGGTGAAGACCCAAGAAGCCCGAAATACCCGATAATGGACCGGCGAGTGACTGGGCAACTAGCCCAATCAGAGTCACAGTAGCCATGTAGTTGAACGTCGGTGCTAGCGCGTAAGAGGATTCCCTGCCCAGGACATCCTTTGATATAGCGGACCACTCGTAAAATTGCTTCCCAATGACCGGTCCGCGGTGATTGCATGAATTGGGCCAATGTATGAACCAAATAGCACAACTCAGGACGTGTAATTGTCAGGTAAATCAATCGTCCAACAAGACGACGATACTGCTCCGGGTTGTCCATGAAAGGGTTGTTATCTAAAACAAGTCCATGATTTTGCTCCAGTGGAATAGTGGCTGGTTTGGCGCCCAACTTTCCTATTTCTGGGACTATGTCCAACGCATATTTGCGTTGAGATGAAAATATCCCTTCGGCACCACGTGCGAATTCAATCCCCAAGAAGTACTTCAATTTACCAAGATCTTTCATGTGAAAACAAGCATTGAGATATAGCTTAAATCGAGCCAACATTCCCGAATCATCTTCTGCTATAATCAAATCATCAACATACACAAGAACAACCAGAATAGCACCATTCCGTTTAAACGTAAACATAGAATAATCAGAATAAGACTACAGGAATCCATAAGTTTTTAATGCAGATGAGGTTTAGCAAACCAATTTCGGGGTGCCTGCCGCAAACCATAAAGAGATTTCCGTAGACGACACACTTTCCCAGGAGATGAACCAGAAAAACCAGGGGGTGGCCGCATATAAACTTCTTCGTCAAGGTCCCCATGTAAAAATGCATTACGAACATCCATTTGATTCAAATCCCAATTTTTTTCGGCGGCCACTGCTAACAGAACTCTCACTATAGCCATTTTAGCAACAGGAGCAAACGTTTCATTGTAATCGATCCCTGCTTTCTGATTGTTCCCAAACACCACTAGGCGTGCCTTATGACGCTCAATTGAGCCATCGGAATTGTACTTCATTTTGTAAACCCATTTGCAACCGATGGGTTTCTTCCCTGAAGGCAAATTCTCCACAGTCCACGTCCCATTATATTCAAGAGCCTTTATTTCTTCTTGCATAGCAGTGCGCCATTTGTCATGTTTGATAGCCTCAGAAAAATGGGTAGGCTCAGTCTCGGCTGTAATAGCTGCCAAAAAACGACGATGTGGTGCAGAAAAGTTATCACAACTTAAATAATTAGCTATGGGATAGGGAGTACCTAAGGACAACTGAGGAGTAGGATTTGGTGTGACGGGATCGGGGCAGCGAGTGGTGTGACACACATAATCCTTTAAACGGCTCGGAGGACACCGTGTATGTTGTGTACGATCTTCTGTAGCACTAGGAGCAATGGACACGGATTCAACAATACCAGCACTCTCCCTGTCGCTAGGCTCCTGCGACTTATCATCTATACCCAACTGTAGCGGTGTTGGGTCCGTGGAATTTTTATCACCAACGACATCCTCAACTAGGAACTCGTTGCTTGTGGCAATAAAAGGATTAGTAGGGGGTTTTTGAAATGGAAACTCCCCCTCACTAAAAACAACATCACGAGAAACAAATAACTCATTTGTCTCCAAATCATACAATTTCCATCCCTTATTTCCATACGGATAACCCACAAAAGCACATTTATGACTTCTAGATGCAAATTTATCATTTTCTCGAACTCAAGCAAAGCACAAACACCCAAATGTATGAATGTTTTCATAAGATGGAGCAGTATTAAATAGAACTTCATAAGGGGTTTTCCCACCCAAAACAGAGGAGGGTGTCCTATTAATCAAATACCCTGCGGCCAACACACATTCTCCCCAAAATTGAATGGGAAGACTAGCCTGAAAACGCAAGGCACGAGCCACATTCAAGATATGACGATGCTTTCTTTCTACTCTACCATTACGTTGAGGAGTTCCAACACAAGATGTGTGAAATTCAATTCCTTTTTCAACAAAGAAAGAATTTAGTGAAGTAAATTCAGTCCCATTATCACTCCTCAGTATTTTCACTTATTTGCCAAACTGTCTACTAATCATAGAACAAAAAATTTTCAAAATATTATGCACTTCAGATTTCTCAATGAGCAAATAAATCCACACTACTTTAGTAAAATCATCCACGATGGTTAAGAAATAAACTGCTCCACAAGAGGACGGGACACAATAAGGCCCCCATAAATCACAATGAATCAGGGAAAAAGATTCATTTGCATTATGACTACTTCGTTCAAAGACATCTTTTGTTTGTTTTGCACGCAGACAAATTTTAGAAGCTTTATTTTCCGAATCAACAATAACTGAATTAAAATGTGGTAGAGTTCCTACAATACGATAAGACGGATGTCCCATACGACGATGCCACAACTCAACATCATTCTTGCATTTCACCTTGTGCACGTGCACCGGTGTCACACCCCGCAAGACATAGATCCCGTCACGTTGTTCACCCACACCAATCATGGTCCTCGAGGTACGTTCCTGTATCACACACAACTTATTAGTAAGAGTGATTATAAAGTTTGCTTCACAAAGTAATTTACCAACAGACAACAAATTGCAATTCAACTGTGGAACAAATAAAACATGTGACAATTTCAATTTATCTCCAATAATCATTGTTCCTTCTTTTGTTGCCATTGTTTCATCTCCATTCTGTAGTCCCACGGGACATGGAGCCACTTCGCAAACATCAACAAGAAGATCAATACATCCGGTCATTTGATGCGAAGCTCCGGAGTCAAGAATCCACTGTTGTTCAGAGATCTTACAAGACAACTTTTCTATGGGAGTAATCTTTTGCGCGTTCAACATCGTCACAAGTGTTGGCCATTGATCTTCGGTAAGGCCGGGAAGGCTTGCACGATCTGCCTCAGTCATAGATGACGCTGTCCCGCGCTCACTCACACTGTGCACACATTCGCACGGGCTGGACCACGTCCACGACCCGTTCCGCGTTCAGCACCGCAACCACTCCCACGTCGTCCTCCACGAGGTCTGTCTACCCACCATTCTGGGTACCCAATAATCTGAAAACACCCATTCGCATCATGTCCTATTCTTCCACAGTTTTTGCAAGTCTCATTCCTTTCTTTGTTATCTCGACCCTTCGCGTGAATAGCAAAGGCCACAGCTTCACTTCTGTCATCTTTTCCTCGTGCTATCTCGCGATGCCTTTCTTCCGTAACAATCATTGCGTAGACTCGATTCAAGCCTGGCAATGGTTCCATATTTAGTATGGTTGAGCACACCGTACCAAACATGGAGTCTTCCAATCCCTTAAAAACTGATGGATTTGCTCGTTTTCCCGTCTCTTGATCAAACGCTCCGTGATTTTGCACTTACACCCATCACATCCGCAAGTCAAAATCGGCTCATAGTCATTTAATTCATCCCACAACATCTTCAATAAACCAAAATAGGTTACAACAGGTTGTCCACGTTGCTTGCACTCTGCCAATTCTGATTTTAATTGTTGAATACGCGGTCCATTGGCAATCGCAAAGCGCAATTGCAAATCATCCCAAAGTTCCTTTACGTTCTCCCTGTAAGTAATGGTCGAACGTAAGGACGGCTCAATAGTGTTGAATATCCATGCCACTAACATGGAATTCACCATCCCCCAATCTTCAATTTTTATCGGGTTATCCACTGGCTGCGGAATCGTTCCTTCGATAAAACCAAGTTTCTTCTTGGCTCGCAACGCCACTTTCATGTCCTTTGCCCATTCTTCATAATTCATTCCTTTCAATTGCACATGAGTCACAAGTGCTCCAGGATTATCTGCCGAGGTTAACGTATACGGCGTGATTGCATCATTCTTGCTCTTGCCATTGTTACCTCCTCCGGCCATGGCGATCACAGAAGTTTCGATTTTTTTTTTTTAGAGGAATTTCGATTGCTCTGATACCATGATAATTTTTGGCACCGAAAATTCTCCCCCCTCTTTCATTGATATCTCACGGTCACATATAAACAGAAAACCAAAACTATACAAAGCTACAATTAAGGATACAAGTTAAAAATAAGGAAGTTAACCCAAAATAAAGACTAAGTATAAGGAGAGAAAATCTCCAACAAAAAAAAAGATCCTAACTGCAATTTTACTAGTCCGAAAATACCGCATCTCGCCAACAGATCCTTACCATTTCACTTTGAATTTTCCATTCAATCACATTTGCATGCTTCCAACGGTGAGGATGTTGATCCCTCAAGCTTGCAAAACTTTTGTGATCGAGTTGCTGATGGTATCACAGCAGTTTTCTTGGCTTTATAAGTTATCAGATATCAGCGGACCTCTGATATTGCAAAAAGGATTGCACAAGAAGCTGGGGTTGAGCTTTTAGTTTTGTACGTTGACTTTCAAGTAGAACATTATTCTAAATAGAATACATTCCACCTATTTTATGTTTGTCTTAAGTGTGTGGTTTACACTATACGAGGGTTATCTGTAAAACTGTTTGGATTATTTGTCCTATGAAACTGAATTGTTTTATGTTCTTATTGGGTAAAACAGAAGCTTATGTATGACAGGGAAAGCGGTCTCTTTGATTTTAGCGCATCGAAATTTCTCCATTATTACTAGTAGTTGATAGAAGGGATGACCCAATAACCCCGACCATTACATATCAGGTACTCGTGATCAGAACCTTGACACTATAAGTTGCACTAGTTGTGCACCAATTTCACTTTTTCCATTCTACTATTTTCTTCCATGAATAATAAAACAAAAAATTTATTTTTTTTTTATTTTTTTAATTACATTTCATAGGCAATAGTGCATGAGCTAATTGGTATTCAAGATAACAAAGTGGGCTTGGGAAGTGTTGGCAAAGTTCCCAAGGATTAGCCGGTTGAATATTTTACCTGTCAGTCTTTTTTGAATACTCTCCACTCTCTAGTGATGGGTGATAATGTTATTTCATACTTAGAGGAGGTTGTGCTGTCATCGGAGCAAGATACATTTTTCAAAGCTAACGTGTATGAGAACTTTGGAGATCTTGGTATGAACATCAAGAAAATGGTGGATGATTTTCATCAGATAGCAAGGCGTAACCAGAATTTCCAAACATAAAGTGAATAGAAATAAAATTTAATCTTTCAATGATTTTGTACAGTGACGGAGCCAAGATTTTTGTTGAAGGGGGGTGAGCGAATCATAGTTAATTAATAATAATATAATAATTAATTACTTAATAGATTTTTTTAAATTTGAATAATACATAAATAACTATATAAAACACCAATTTCTAAACAAAACTCCATTTATTTTATGGGGGAAGAAAATAGATCCAACAAGCTATTTTGTAAAAGCGCAAAAGATAGATTTATAGAGGCCAATTCAAATTGGTATATAAGATTAAAGGGCAAAAATTAATTTCAAATGTAAAGTATATGTTTATAATTTTTTTTTGTTATTTGTTATTTGTTATTTGTGATTTGTGATTTGTGCCCTATAAAAAATAACTAATTAAATGTTACCCCGACATTAATCATTGTTGCAGCCTCCCTCAGAATTAGCAATCAACGTGTGTTGACTATCAAAAGGCACACGTTGATTACCAAGATGCCTTCAAACAATAACCTATGGATGAATCTCGAGATACAAGCCTGTATTTTGAGGAAAAATTAATGGATCAAAATTTTCATGTATCTCTAGAAAAATCATATGAATAAAATAAAAAACTAGACCTCGATATACAAATTTATCTCGAGAAAATACTAAAAAAAAACTATTTTATTTCTTAAAGTAGACAAGAGATGTTGAGATTGCTAGTGGCAATGGTGGAAAAGGGAAATAAATCAAGCAGAAAAATATGGAGATAAAGAGGAGGAGGCGGAGTGGTTGTCAGTCTCATAGTAAATAGATAGAGAGGGTAGAAAAAAGGGGGCGGAGCAGGATCGTCGACGTCACAGAGAATGGAGGAAGAGAAAAGCGGGGAGGAAGAGAAGAAGGGGTGGGACGGGATGGCGTCACCTGCATCGGAGCGTCTGCAAATTGCAAATAACAAAAAACTATTTAAAAGTCAGTGGGGGCACCACTTGACCCCTAGTAGATCCGTGCCTGATTTTGTAGACATCATTTGTCAGTTTTCTGTAGTTTCTAGTATAAATCTCAGTAGTTCAAACCATACCATGTTGATTTTTTGCAAAAGATATGGCCAAATTTGTTGATAACTGTCTGAATACTGAAAGAAGCATGGTAATGTCTTAAAGCATGCAACAATGGTTAAAGAATTGAGCAAGATAGTTGAAGACCGAAAACTTATGTTAGTTTCACAAACAGAACAAGACTTGGCTTGCAATGGTGGACAGGTGGCGGCATTTGAGGTAAACATCTCATCTATCAGTAAAGAAATTGAAGCAGTCGGTTTTTGCAGGAATGATGAGTTGATAATATGATCTGCTAATCGTCATATTGATAGGCTTTATTTGAACTGACCATTGAATGTGGCGTATTTATTGATTAACAGTATGCATACACTACACCATATTGGCATTTTTGTAACAACCCCCAAAACAATATCACTTTTGAAGTGTAACAATTCACCTAACAACTTTACACATTTTCACAAACAAAATGATACAATAATAGTATCACCATGAAGAGTATGGTTATAAAAGTGATACTATTCATGGTGATCCAACTTATTGTATCATTTTTTTTGTGTTACTGTTTTTCATTTTTTTGATTAAATAGTTTTAATTTGAAATTGTTTGGTGGATTGTAACATCTCAAAAGTGATATTGTTTTGAGAGTTGTTACAAAAGTGCTAATTTGGTGTAGTGATACATGCACATACTTGTTGGGATGTCACAATGTGGCATATATGTGAAAATGCATGTGTTAGCAATTAGAATCTTCATTGCAGTCCCCGCATGGCAAGCTGGGGTATGTTAGAATTTACTGCACAAAAAGATTATAAATCATTACATCCCGATTTTTAAGATCTAATTGAATCTTGGCACACCATATCCTCTAATGCTTTACTTAAAAGGAAATCTATATAACAGATCCGACAGAACTTAAAGCGCACCAAGATAATCTTGTATATAAACTTAGTTCATGGTTTAGATTTATTGCATCCAATGGTTGCGACTTAAAACTTCTTTTATGTCTTACCATCAAACAAAGCATATTAAGAAGGTGTTTGGTTTTTGTTATGAATAGACTCACAAGTCTTAATAAGAAGTGAGACACTTTAAAAAGAGTGTTTGTTTTTAATTCTGATAAAAAGTTGAAGTTCTGATTAGAGTATGCACAATTGGGGTGCTGCTCACTTAGCACTGAGTGCTCAATGACAATTAACTCCAATAATAATCTCACAATAAATTTGTAATGGTTGCTACTACTCTTTCCTCTACCAACCATCCCATTTTTATCATGAGAGCAATGTTGCCATTGTTGCAACCACCCTTCCTAGCCTCCCCTCATATTCCTCCTTCTTTTTTTCTTTCTCAACACTCTCTATTGAAGATTGTATAAGAAATGAATAGAGATATATGGTGCTTTCTGGTAGTGGTGGAAAGAGATCTCAATGGAAGACAGAAAACATGTGGAGAAGGAGGTTAATGTCGGTGGTTTGTGGTAGGCGGTGGGAGTTGTGGTGGTGGTAAAAATGTAAAAAAAGTTAAGTCAACACCTAAAAACAAACACCTTTTAATTTTACAGCTTCTAATCAACATCTCATTCAGAAACAAAACAAACAGTTCATTCAGAAGCTCGTTCATAACTTCTGACTCCAGTTAGAACTTAGCTTCTAACCACTAAAAAAAAAAACCTAAGAGTGCATGAATTCAATTCCCATATCTAACATTTCATTTATTTATTGAATTATTATTATTATTTTCAGTTGTTGATAGTTAGGCTTGCAAGTATGGAATAATAAAAACTTTAAGGATGATTTCTATACATATTTATGTAGATAACACGACTATTGATATTGTACTTTTATTGGCTAAATGAACTTTGACAAGTTATGATGGGATGTTAATTTTAAATATATTTTTTCTAGAACTTTTATGACACTGAATGTTAAAATCTATCGTGGCAATGACATAAAGAATATAGTAATTTTTTTGTCAGACAATATACTCAACAGTTAGAATTATTTTTTTTAATTAGTATTTTTTGCTTTTTCCATTGTTGAAGGTAGTTAGGGATGCAAGTATGGAATGATATAAACTTTAGGGTGATTAAGAATACAATGGCTACAAATATTATTCAACAAAATGCTATTGATAGTGTATGTTTACTGGGTTGGGCATGCGAGTTTGACGAGTTATGATAAAGAGTGTTAATGTTACTTTAAAAAAAATTATTTATTTATAAAATTCAATGATAAAATCTCTCGTGCCAACAACTTGGGCAATGACAATATACTATTCTATCTAATATGGTAGGTATTTTTTTGTGTTGGAGAGAAGAAGATACGTACCTACTAGGATAGTTGTGGATTTAAGGATTGAGATTCAATCTACTTTAAGATTTGAGGTCAAAGAGTGCCCTTTAGAGAATTCAATGGCCCTTTAGAGCCCCATAGTGAATAAGCTTGATATCAATGGCCTCACTTTTAACATATCGGATGGATAGAATGCCCTTGTTTATTAAAGCCTTTGAGAAGTTCTGTGAATCATGTGATTAATGTGAAATTTTGTGAATGAAAGTTGGAAAGGAAAATAAATAAAACTTCTATTATTGTTTTTACTCCGTTTTAAGTTTTAAGACAGGATAGGATGCCCTTGGTTATCAATGTTTCTACATAGTGTAGCAATGTTAATACAGGGTCGGAAGCTAAGAACCAATTAATTGAAAGTTTCACAATTTCAATAGCTATTCTCAAAATCAAAGTAAGCTGATTCCAACTTCTGATTACGTCTATTCAAATAAAAGAAAATCTAAACCTAATTTCTAATTGGACTTCTAATTCTATTTGGACTTCTAGTGGATCGGCCTAATTAATAGTTAAATGATACGGTATTATAAATAATATAATATTTCATCATTCTCCTCAGCTTTGACAAGTTGTGAAGATGATATCTCTGAATAGTGCTTTGCTAAGAGTCCATTGATAATTGCTCGTACCATGAAAAATCAAATCAAAATGTTGCAGCCAAATATAAAATCCCACATGAATCTTTGGCTCACAAGATATCCACTTCATGATTTGAATATTGTGACCAAACATTTTCTTAAAATTCAGGATGAAAGTATTCCAAATTGGATCACAAACCTTGGCCTGTGGTAGTACACGACCTATCATTTGGTGGTGAATAATATCATCATTAGAATCACTAAAATCAACAATTTGTGGTGGTATAAGGCCTTTCGCATTGATGCAAGTAATCTACTCATTGTAAGAGGATTCAAATAGTTGTACTAACTAAATCTATGGGGGAAAATAACTTTTTTGAAATTGAGTTTCATGAACATAGTTCTCTTATGCACAAGGAGTAATGCTACAGTGCCCGGTGCACTATATGCCCGTAGATATGCATCGAGATAGGAGTTGTCGCTTATCTCAATGCATATCTACGGGGCTACAGTCAGTGTTCTAAAAATCGCTAGGCGCTGGGCGGACGGCGAGCAGGTGCCTAGCGCCTAGGGGCCTAGGCGGGCGCCTAGGCGGCACCTAGGCGGGCGCCTAGGCGGCACCTAGGCGGCACCTAGGCGGTCTTAGGTTTTGTATTATTACTTTAATAATTTACAAAAGTTAAGCATAATACATTATCAATTACATCCAATTTAATGCCAATATACATATGCAAAATTTAAAAACATGAAAAATTACCAATCGTGAACAAAATTTATTAAAACTCAAATGACTGAAGTTGGTCATGATGGGTACTTTATATAAATTTGAATTTGTGTACACTTTTATTTTTCTTCAAATTGCATGAATAACCTCAGTTATGTTTGATAAAATCTACATTAGTAAAATTGGTACCGGCGATCCTTTGAGAATTCCATTAAGTAATCATCATTTGCTACATTTAGACATATACTGAATAAAAAACAATTAAATAGTTTATTTCTAAAAAATAGGAAAGAAAATAAAATAAGAACACAATCAGCCATATTAAAAAATTAAAAAAAATTAAAAATTAAAAATTAAAAAATTAAAAATCGCCCAGACCGCCTAGACCCCGCCTAGATCCCGCCCAGACCCGCCTAGACCCGCCCAGAACCGCCCAGACAGCCCGCCCAGCCATTAATCTGGGCGGTTTTCCACCTTCTAGCGCCTAGGCGGCCGCCTAGACCGATTTTTAGAACACTGGCTACAGTGCACCGGGCACTGTAGCCGAGCATACAGCCGGGCACTGTAGGTCGGATGTCGTGGCCTTGCGCCTCAATTGATGAAAGTGGGGAGTCACTCGCCCCCACCATAGATATAGGTAACATACCTTGATGTCTCCGATAATGGTGAGGTTTCGACGATGGCGTTATGAGAAGTGGAGGGGCGCGTTGGACTTATGACAGGTGTGGATTTTCTGGTGGTGGTTGTTGTGGTGATGGATACTAGCGACAAAGGTTGGTGGTTATGCATTGTTGCAAATCCAATTCAGGTAAGTCCTCTGTCTCTTTGCCACCTGTATTTTCAATCTTCTTTAAGTTTGGCTTGGGTTAGGGCGTAACTTTTATTTATTTATATATTTATTTTGATTTTTTTATGTTGAACCAAAACTTTGGTATTGCGTCTTACAAATCGCAATTCTTGAGTCGATGATATGGGGAAATTGGGGTTATCATCCGTGACAACCACCTAGTCTTGCGAACTTCTCCAATGTTCATATTTTCTTTTACTTGAAAATCGTGAAAATTTTGAGATGTCTTTTGGTCTCACACGCAATAACTTGCGGATAACTATATACCATGGTACACATCAAACAAAGGTGGTTTTTCCCAATCAATATGGGTCACCCCCTATTCTTTAGACAAATATGAAGAGTCATTGATGACTTTTTGCGACATCTTTCTCCAATATCTTACCGCTCTGATACCAAACTGATGCATGGTTCAGAGGAAGCTAAGAAACCAATTCATTGATAGCTTCACAACTTCAATAATTATTCTCAAAATCAAACTAAACTCATTACAACTTCTGATTACACCTATTTAAATAAAAAAACTTAAACCTAATTCATAATTGGACTTCTAACTTATTTGGGCTTATAACGACGGACTCAATTACTAATTAAATAATACATCAAATATAAATAATCTAATAATTTTGGTGACTTTGCATGTCTAATCTTTATTTGAATCGCATGATCAAATCCTTTTATTCTCTAAACTTTGCTCCCTATTTCACATGATAACAATTTATCCAATGGGTTGGTGTCTCCATTCTCACTTGCACATATGCAAATTTTCATGCCCCGCCTTACAAAATCACATCACGTAAGGCACGATCTTGTAAAGTCGACACATAACACTTACTCCACTGTCACACATCATCAAATGCAATACTCGAATCTATTGACACCAAGAAACAAAAACTGAAGGCCAACAAAAAACTCTAAGATATATACATGAAAACATCGAAGCTTAAAGAACAATTACAAACGTCACTCCCAAAACCTATAAACAACACATTAACATACAATAATCTCCAAAACCTATATCATACCTATAGCTAGCACGAGTATCAAAGTAATGTATACATATCTTCAAATCGGCTCTACCAAAACTAACAGATACATATCTACAAATCGGCTCTACCAGCTGAATCAACTCCTCCACTTGCACTCCAAAATATGAGTACACCAATTTTATGCATATGTCAATGAGGTTTGGGGTGAAAGATATAGTTGACTATGTTAACTTTGATGTATTTTATTAAACTATAATGGTAATAAATGAAGGTCTAAATCTGGTCTAGGTTCTAGAAGACCATTTCGCTCTTAAATGGGAGCATTTGGTTAGAATTATAATATGACCTTCCTTTTCTCCATTCCTACAACTGTAAGTTTAATGACAAGAAGTTTGTTGCTTTTCCAAGCATCTATATCTATATCTAATATAAACAGTGACATCAACTATTGATGTTTCCATTGTTTCTTTTGGTCTGAGTTGATTGCTACTAGCATTACGGGAGCCTAGCTATTTATATTGGATGTGGCATTTGCATACAAATTATGAACTCATTTGGATTTTTCACTGTGTACCATTTTGCAGGCTATCATGAATCTTCTAAATAGTGAAAGCATTACTAACATTGATCGATTACGTCTAGTAATAATGTTTATGCTTTGCGCTTTGAGAAAGAGAGTCCAGTTCATCTATGCAACTCTGCAACGAGCTAGCTTCACGATCTGCCAAGTACAAGTCTGGTGTAAAGCAGCTAAACCAACTTGAGTTCTGTGTCTACTTTTCAATGCACTTCTTTATTGCTGTCAAATTCAGCCTCTTTCGTCAATTAACTCGAAGAGTCTATTTATTTCTAGCTTTGTTTTGTTAAATTTTTTTTTGACATAAATATTAATAGAAAGGAAAATTAGGTAATATTACAACCAAGTCTACCAGCCGCTTGAGCCAATTCATTGGCCTTCATATTAAGGTCCCTAGTAATATTCTTACAATTCCATCTAGGAGGCACACAAAACAAATTACTAAGATGGCTAAGAAGTGAGTGCCAGGCCCAGTCCATAACAAAAGAAGGGTTGGAGACATCATCTTGCAGAGCGTCGATAATATTTTCCGACTCACCTAATAGGAAGCCTGATTGCTACTGTTTAATCTGAATAAGAAGCAATGTTGCCTCAGCCGCGTAACCCTCTGCCATAGTTTTATCAAAAACCTTTTCCACAATCGGTCATGCTAGGGTGGCGAGCACTATACCCATGGAGATCCTTCGCAATCACACCTATTGCTCCCTTTTTAGAAGAATAAAAAAAACAAACGTCAAAACTGACAAGGATGGTGTTAGGGTCCAAGTCCAGGGGCATGGGTCTCAGCTGATTAGGTTTGTAATTGAGCCTGTGATGTCTGGCAGGAAAAATTTTCTCTTTAATAGTCCGACTGCTAGGAGAGACGGACTCAAGCATTCCTTGTAGTGTGGGAGGAGGTGAAAGGGGGTTGTCACCTGCTTGTTTGTTAAAGCCGTTTCAATGATATTGGGGATGAAAGGAAAAGAAAGTGGCGGTCGCCTAGAGCTGGTGGTGAACCAACGCTTGTACCAAGAGGACTGGGTTAGATGCAAAAGGGCGGTAAAAAACTGAATATGCATTTTGGCTTTATTGAAAATGGTCTGATTTGCGAACCTCCAGATGGTGAGAAGAGTGGCATAAATTTTTGGAAAACATTTCATCTTTTTTGTCAATGTGAGCCTTGGTAGTGTCCGCCACATGAACTGGAGAAAAACCCCCATCGATGGAGGATTGAAATTTGGGTTGCACCAATTAATAGGTAGGGTGGGAAGTCTCTAGAATCTAGCTATGAAAATGACATCTTCGGATTGTTTTTGGCAGAAGATACAAGTGTCTTCGATTGGTGTGTGAACCTCAACAAGGTTGGCCATAGTTGGTGAAAGGTTTTGGCTGATCTTCTAGATAAGGAAGAGACCACTTGGGGGGCTTTGATTTTCCAAAAGGTTCTAAGCTGAGCGACCCCTAATGTATGAGTAGTAGGATTGGAGGTTGAGGGATCAGACAGTTCCAAGGTGAAGGGACGAGCAACACTTTTGACCGAGAAAAGATCTTTTTTGTTTGAACTCCAAATCAGTTTGTCTGGGCTTGTTGTGGGTTTGATCTCAATGTCCTGGAAATCCTTGGCCATGGGGGGTGGAAAAATGGAGTAAAAATGTTCAACATTCCAGCTACGAGTGTGATTGAGAGCAAAAACCCATAGATCCGAGATGGATTTTGGCAGGATAGGGTTCGTGTGACCGGGGACACAATCCGCAAGTAGAAGACCTGGTTTGACCCAGTAGTCATTCCAAAGATTAATTTGATCACCATATAGGATTTGCCAAACCATGTATCTCTTCATTTTGGCAATAGCAATAAGATTACCTCTCCAAGCAAAGGAAGCCAGTGAGAGAGTTTTGAAAAGTTTGAAGATGCTCTTAGTATGAAAATAAAAACCTTTAAGTTGACTGGTGCGAGGGTTTTGAGGTTGAGTGATAGCATTCCGCATGCTCTTGGCCATTAAGGCCATATTTTATTCCTGTTAGAAGGATTCTTAAGCCCCTCCATATGCCAGGGCTAAGAGATCTTATCCCAAGTGCACAAGTGTTTGGCTTTGCTATTAGCGACCTCTTCCACCAAAAGTTACGGGCGAGATTATCGATTATGGTGGATATGGTTCCAGGCAAGAGAAAATTTTGCATGGTGTATAGAGGGATAAAATTGAGGAATGCTTTGATCATCACAATCATGCCAGCATGGGATAGAACTTTAGACTTCCAGCTAGAAAACTTAGCATTGACCTTATCAATTAGGAATTGAATGTCGTTTGCTTTCTTTTTGGAAAAAGAGCAGAGTTGAGCCAAGGTATTTATTTTGAGGGTTATAAAATTGGGACCCCAGTATTCTATTGATCATTTTGAAATGTCTTGGATGGACATTGACTCGAGGTAAGACAATACCGTTGAAGAATATCCTTGACATTATGTGCTTCTGCCAGTGAAGCCCTACAAAATAACATGAGGTCGTCTTCATAGAGAAGGTGACTAATAGACGGAGAATGTCTTTGATTTTGTCGCCTTTGACAAGGCCATCAGACTCCACTCGAGCAAGGAGACGGGAAAGTGCTTCAACAAGCAGGATGAACAGGTACGGTGAGAGGGGATCACCCTGACGAATGCCCCCAGAAGGTTTGAGGGGAGGAAGAAGTGAGCCATTGAGGAAGAGTTTGAGGGTCGAGGTAGAGATACATTGTTCAACCATGGTAATCCATTCTTCTGCAAAACCCAGTTGTCTAAAGATTTGGATCAAGAAAAGTCATTCGACTCTGTCGTAGGCCTTGACAATATCAATTTTGATAACCATCCAACCTTGATTCTTCTTGTGAAAGTATTTCATTTGATAAAAGGATTCAAGAGCAAGGCTAACATTGTCAGCAATAATACGGTTTTTGAGAAAGGCTCCTTGATTAGGGGAGATGATTTCATTGAGCAAGGGTTTGAGCTTGTTTGCCAGAATCTTTAATATGACCTTGTAAATGACATTAAATAATCCTATAGGACGAAACTTGTCCGGGGTGAAGGGGTTTCCAACCATAGGAATCAGGGCTATGAATGTCTCATTAACTTGATTCTGACATCTTTCCCGAACATAAAATTGTTAAAAACTTATTTTAGTAAATGTATGAATTTTCTAATGTAAGCCACTTCTCCCATAGTCTAATGATTTGACGTCGGGCATAATAGAGATTATCCTGCGGTCCAGTTCAACAGACAATTCACAAGGAAGGATACAAGAGATTCGCCCAAGAACACATAGAAATAACTCTAATGTCATTTAAATTACTCAAATCAAAGGTATCTCTAAAATCAGCCCACAAGCCGGGCTTTATAGCTAAAACTCGTGATTATTAGAATTTTACCAAAATTAGCAAAACCCCAATAATCATGCTAAAAAAAAATATGTAATAAAATAAATATACTGCCAGAAATCTGGCCCAAAGTGGGTTCAGAATCACTTCCTAAACAATAATTGAAATATTACTATAAAGGGAAAAAAAATCTACTAAATTTGTGGATTCGAAAGGGGAAACGGTGGATTTTGGCCTCGAAAATATGTGTAACTAGCATAGTTGCTTGACCATGACGTGCGCGTTGAAAAGAGCTTTCCGAATTGGGGTCGTTTGCACGATTTTGATACTCGTAGCCAAAGTTATGGCCAAAATATTAAAACGCACTCAAAACTGCCAAATTAGAAAAAAAAAAATGGCTATCATTTCCTGCCATCATTGCGCTGATCTACTAATTCAAGATATCTTAGTGCTAATAACGTGCTATCTGATAGCTCAGCATCATCTGACTCGGATCCTCCTGCATCAGTCGCCCCGGTTGAAAATAACTCGTCCTCGAATTCACAATAGCATCATCGGAATCTGCAAAACAATGACTCAGGTGCTTTACATTAACGACATCAAAAGTCCTCAAATGACTGGGGAGGCGCAGTCTGTAGGCATTATCATTGATCTTTTGCAAAATCTCACAGGGTCCAATATTCCGCTCCTTAAGCTTATTATACTCTCAAATAGGAAAACGATCACGGGTTAATACTGCTCAAACAAAATCACCAACATTAAAAAGTACCTGACGACGGTGACTGTCGGCTTGAACCTTGTACTTGGAATTACTCTCGTGAATGGCCAGCTTCACCTGCTCATGGATACCCCAAAGATGTTCTGCCATCGCATCTGCCTTGGGACTCAAACGACCCACACGTGGAATTGGGGCTAAGTCAAGCACCCCGGATGGATTCTGGCCACAAACAATCTCAAATGGGCTCATTCATGTGGTTCTGTTCTTTGACCTGTTATAGGAAAATTTTGTTTGAGGTAACGCCAAATCCCATTGTTTCGGATTAGTGTCTGCCAAACTCCTCAAAAGGTTCCCCAAACTGCGGTTCACGACCTCGGTCTGTCCATCCGTCCGGGGGTGGTAGGCGCTGCTAAAATTCAATTTCGTCCCCAGTTTTTCCCATAAACTCCGCCAGAAATGACTCATGAACTTAGTGTCACGATCTAAAGTAATGGATCGGGGAACATCATTTAAACACACAATCTCCTTGAAATAAAGATGGGCGATCTAGGCAGCATCCATTGTTTTTCTGCAAGCTACAAAATGGGCCATCTTGGAAAACCTGTCAACCATAACCAAAATAGAATCCCAGGCCCGTTGGGTACAGGGTAAGCCCAGCACAAAGTCCATACTGACATCAAACCAAGGGGCCTCAGGTACAGGTAAAGATGTGTATAGGCCCGCATTAGTGAGAACTCCTTTGGACCGCTGACACACATAACAACGCTCCACATAATGAGCCACATCATTGGTCAATTTGGGCCAATAATAGGAAGAAGAGATCAAAGCCAACGTCTTATCTCGCCCAAAGTGACCCTCATTATGAAGTTCACGAATAATTTGCTACCTTAGTGAACAATCTAGAATGCACAACTATAATCCACAAAACAGATAACCATTATGCAAAATAAGTCATATCGTTGACCATCAGTTACTTCCTGAATTATCCTCCCGAAGGAAGGATCTGTAGCATACATATCAGAGAAAGCCTCAAATCCTGCAACTCTAGTGCTCATGGTGGTGAGGACGGATCAGTGCATCTGCGACACGGTTCAGACACCCTGCTTGGTGCCTCAGTGCAAACGTGAACTCCTGCAAGTACGCCACCCACTTCGCATGCCAGCGACTCAGCTTGTGTTGGCCATTGATGTACTTCAGGGTCTCATGATCAATGACAAGAATAAACTCTTTGTACTAGGTAGTGACGCCAATGCTTCAGGGATTGAACTATGGCATAAAACTCCTGATCATAGGTCGAATAATTCTTCTTTGATCCTGATAGCTTCTCACTGAAAAAAGCTATTGGGCACCCTTCCTAACTTAGGACACCACCAATGCCAACCCTAGATGCATCACAATTTACCTCAAACACCTTTTCAAAATCAGGAAGTGCAAAAACTGGTGTTTCTGTCATCTTCTGCTTGACCAGTTGAAAACTGGTTTCCGCCTCCTCGGACCACTGAAAATCACGCCCCTTGAGGCACTCTGTGATAGGAGCAATCAGAGTGCTGAAGTTTCTGATGAACCGACGGTAGAAGGACGCCAATCCATGGAAACTTCTGACATCGTGTAAGTTCTTTAGTTTGGGCCACTCCAAGACCGCATCTATTTTCGACTGATCTGCTTGAACACCATTAGTAGACACAACAAAACCAAGAAAAGTAACAGAAGTAGTGATGAAATAACACTTCTTCTGATTGACGAACAAACGCTCCATCCTCAACTTATCAAAAACAGCACGAAGGTGATCAAAATGTGATGCCCATGTCGGACTATAAATGAGGATGTTGTCGAAGTAAACTACAACGAATTTTCCCATGAAAGGCCGTAAAACCTGATGCATAAATCTCATAAATGTACTGGGCGCATTGGACAGGCCAAAAGGCATGACCATCCACTCATACAACCCATGATGCATCTTAAACGCTGTCTTCTACTCATCTTCAGGCCTTATTCTAATCTTGTGGTATCCGCTTTTAAGGTCAATTTTTTAGAAGACCTTAGATCCGGACAGTTCGTCTAACATATCATCCATGCGGGGAATTGGAAACCTGTATTTCACTGTAATCCTGTTGATTGCCATACTATCAACACACATATGCCAAGAGCCATCTTTTTTTGGCACTAACAGAGCAGGTACTGCACATGGGCTCATACTCTCACGGATCTAGCCCCTCTCCAATAACTCTACCACCTGTTGCTGCAAATATTTAGATTCCTTAGGACTAAGGCGATAAGCCGGCCGATTAGGCAAACTGGAACCCGGAACAAGGTCGATCTGATGCTGAATATCCCGCATAAACGGCAGCCCAGGAGGAAGATCCTCCGGCATCAGGTCAGAAAACTCTGTAAGAAGCTGCTGGCAAATCTGAATTCACATTGGCTGTACTATTCCCACAAGGTAGCAAAGCATAGACCACATCTCCACGATCAATCTCAACTAAAAACCTGGACTTAGAAAGCAAGTTAGTATTATTGGCTGCTGGGGTAGGAGTGGTTCCTTCCCGACGAGGTGCCAACACAATCTTCTTCTCTTTAATGCTAAGGGAATATGTATTTTTCCACCCATCATGAATAACACTACGATCATACTGCCAAGGTCTGCCTAATAATACATGACAAACATCCATAGATACAACATCACACCAAGCATTATCAAAGTATTTTCTGCCAATCGAAAAAGACACTAGGCATCACCTATCTACTGTTACCTCACTGCCTTTATTCAGCCATGATAATTTGTATAGCTTGGGATGACGATCTGTCTTCTACTACAATTTTTGGACAACCTCTTCAGACACGACATTCTCACAACTGCCACTGACAATGATCATCTTGCAGACTTTATCTACAACTGTGCAGGTCGTGTGAAAAATATTGGTTCTTAACCAATCGTCCCCTGAATCATCCTTGGGTGTCAATAGACTCTTACGAACGACCAGAGTCTCATGGCCATCTCCATACAGCACAACTCCATCTTCATCATCGTCATACACAAGCTCTCCAAGTTCCTTAGTTTCGTCTACCACGTCTTCCTCAATCAAGAGATTGTTGCCCTTCTGAATAGCAGGCTTCCTGCACTCAGTTGCTCAATGTCCCTGTTCACCACACTTGAAACATCTAATAATAGAGTTACTCTGCGGTGGCTGCTGGGTAGGACGAGATTCTTGAGGGCGAACTGGCCGATTGCCTTGATCACTTCTGATCATAGGCTTTCTGCTCTGCTGTTTTTTCACAGCAAGTGCACGCTGGTAGGCTTCAGAAATGGTCCACAGTGAGTGAAGGCTGAGGACATCCTGCAAGGGTTGTCGTAATCCCCCCAAATATCATGCCACCATCTGCTCTTCCGTCTCAGATAAGTTATTACGGGCTACCAATTGATAAAACTCCTCCGTGTAATCATCAACTGATCTCGTCCCTTGCCTCAATTAATGAAGTCATTGAAACAAAGTTTGAGTGTAGCCGAAAGGAAGGAAGTGACCCTTCATCTTCTTCTTCATATTTTCCCAATCAGTGATCTTGGTCTGACCCTGCCTGTCGCGTGATCGCTTCAACTGCTCCCACCACGCAGATGCTCTGCCTTTGAGTTTGATGGCAACCAATTTCACTTTGACATGATCTGGAACTTCCTTATACTAAAAAATATGTTCTACTTCATTCAACCAATCCACGAATCATTTGGCCTGTAACGTACAAAAAAACTCGGGTAGCTCTACTTTGAAACCGAGATTTCCATGACGATCTTCCCGACCACGACGCTCCTAGAATCGAGCACGATTGTGATACGGGTTTTCGAAACTAGAATCATAATCGTGATCTTCCATCTCACGATTACCGAAATCCTGCACCGTTAGACGCTGGGTTAGCTCTGCAACTTGCCTTTGAAAATCCTCAATCATCACATCCTGAATGCTATGATCACGGTGAGGGGCTTCTTCGTTCGGAACCTGCCTGCGACGACCACGACCACCAGCCATAAAAACTGATAAAATCTCACCCTAAGAAGATGTTGAAGCTCTGATACCAACCGATGCCGGGCAGAATAGAGATTATCCTGCGGGCTAGTTCAACAGACAATTCACAAGGAATGATACATGAGATTTGCCCAAGAACATAGAGAAATAACTCTAATGTCAATTAAATTACTCAAATCAAAAGTATCTCTAAAATCAGCCCACAAGCCGGGCTTTATAGCTAAAACTCGTGATTATTAGAATTTGACCAAAATTAGGAAAATCCAAATAATCATGCTGAAGAAAAATACGTAATAAAAGAAATATACTGCCAAAATTGGGGTCATTTGCGCGATTCTGATACTTGTAGCTAAATTTATGGCAAAAAATACTAAAACGCACCCAAAAGTGCCAAATTAGAAAAAAGGGCTATGATATCCTGCCATCCTTGAGCTGATCTGCTAATTCAAGATATCTTAGTGCTAATAACGTGTTATCTGACAACTCAGCATCATCTGACTCGGATCCTCCTACATCATGTTTCCTATTAGACTGCATTTATTGGCTGAAAAGTTATGCAAATGTGCTAGAATCTACTGTTTATGTTTTGCTTTTAGTCTTATCAGTGTCGAACAAATATTTTATTTGTTATAAACAACAGCTTGTACAATTCTTCTTGAAGCAAGCAGGAATAGATAAGCGATGCTATTTGTATGGAAATCATGTTCTCCTGAACATTGCTTTTAATATGGCTCAAAGGATCAAGGTTTTATTTTTTTTTGAATAAACCTCCAGTGGGGAGGGGCAGCTATTCGATGCCAGATCTTTATTATTTGAAAAAATCTTGTACATCGGTCGGGGGTACATGATGACTTTACCCGATAAAAGAAACCAATGGACTTACATCATAGACAAACCAAAATAAAAAAAACTCATCCATGCAAGCAATTCCTATCTCTCTTTGAGACCTTGTAAAGGCCTGGTTCACCAAATAGTAGACCTTAAATAATAAGGCCAACCACCAAGAAAAACCATTACAAAGGAAATAAAAAACTAGCCCTATTTCACCAAGAATAAGGCCTAAACCAAATAATGTTTAGTACTTAAGAAACCTTATTCAATTGAAAGGCCAAAGCCCACAAGAGTTGAGGCCTTAAAAAACAAACAAAAAGGTGCACAACCAAGGACCTTAAACAAAAGCCATTTACCAACCTAAACCTTAATCACCTTGACAATAAAATCTCGAAACTGCAACTTGCTGCAAATCAACTTGCATCTAAGTTGAAACTTGCAAGTTCCAATTTACAACTTGCAATAAACAACCCAACAACCTGCAAGTTGCATAACAAGAAGCAAACTTGTAACAACATGCAAGTTGCAAGAAGAGCAAAACTTGCAAGTTTAACAACAGAAAACCAACAGGAAGCAATCTTCCAATTAAATTTGCATTCATCAAACCAACTCTGCACCTATTTTCCTGTAATCAAGCAAACTTTTTTTTAATTAAATCTCTAGTGGGGAGAGGCAACTATGGGATGCCAGACCTTTATTACTTGGAAAAATCGTATACATCAGTCGGGGTACATGACGACTTTACCCGATAAAAGAAACCAATTGATATACATCAAAAAAACCAAAAGCAAAAAATCACCCATAAAAACACATCCGCGGCTTGACTATCTTGACAATTATAGCCCCTTGCATCTTGCTAACACAATTGCTACTTGCAAATATCAAATTGTTAATTGCAAGAAAAACATCAACAAATGCCACTTGCAAAACCCATATCAAAAAGCACATATCCTCATAGCAACTATCAAAGCCTTCCTGCTGCCAAACCAGCACCAATCAAAACAGTCCAGAAAACAGCAAGTCGCAATGACCTGACTTTGCTCTCCACAACGCGAATTGAACGCAAAGTCTGCTACAACACTCTGTCCAGCGCCATCTGATCTAAACAAAACAGAGTACTCTGTCTCGACAGAGCACTCTGTTGATACCACTCAGCTGGACATGTATAAATTCAGCGCCCAAAAACAATCGCACCTAGGCAGGCTTGCCACCGCTCAGACCGATAACAAAACCCTGCCTATGAACATCAGAAATTCCACTATTCATACCCATGACGAACATAAGCCGTGTGGCAACTGTCGAGCAAAACCAACCCCGCAAGTCGCCTAGGTAAATCATTCGCTCCAAAGGTGATAGTCCTGCAATCTTTTTGCGCTTTATCAGCTAGCGCATCCGCTACCGCATTAGCCTCTCGATAAATATGTTTGCATTCTATCAACATACTTTCCGCCATAAGCTTAATTTCTCTGAAAATGTTCTCCAAATGCCATGGAATTTTAAAGGTTTCCCTAAACCAACCACAAACAATATCCGAATCCGATTGGACCATAACTTTTCTCTACCCCAATGAGGAACAAAGACGCAAACCTGCCACAAGGGCCAACGCTTCAACTTTATTGTTTGTTCCTTCCCCGAAGAACAATTGCTTTCCAACCACACAAAGACCCCTAGAGTCTCTTATAATCACACCTCCTGTTGCCTTATTTTTCCGAGAGGAACCATCAACATTAAGCGCCACAAAGTTTGCAGGAGGAGGGTTCCAATATACAATTCTAACAAAAGTTTTTCAAACCGGAATCTCATGTAATCCAAGCGCCCTTAAAGGAGTCTTATTCCGGCTAAGTTGTTTCGAAATGATAAAGGTATTAGCTAACCTCAAATTACGCCTAATGGTTAAAATCACAAAAGCATAATTTGGAGTAATATCTTCATAGACAGCCTTTCATCTTTGCTTTCAGATTTCCCATAGGATAAACATAGGAGTGAGGAAATATAACACACCTGTTTGCGAGGTCATCTTTGCTTTTTTGAACCAAATCTGAAGCACTGTGGAGATCTCGGCTGGTTTCCTTACATGCACATCAAAAATCCCATCAAAATGACTCTAAACTTTTACCGCCAAGTTGCCCTCCAGAAATAAGTGATTCAAAGATTCCGTCCTTGGATTAGCGCAACACCTACATCATCTCGAGGCTAGGCTAAAACCGCATCTATACAGCTCCCCGTCCACTGGCACACCTCTGCGCAATAGTTTCCAAACAAAAATTGAAATTTTTGACGGGATAATGTTTGGCCAAATTTTTTTATCATTTTTCACCCCCTGCTTTCATAGCAATTCGTATGCAGAATAAATGGAGAAAAGACCATCCGGATCCGGCGCCCAAACACACCCATCATCACCAGACTTCTTACCCCGTTAACCTATCTGCAAATAATCCATGTGCCAGCTGTCTGAGGTCAGGATTGACCAATTCGTAATCTCCCATTATCACTTCCCTAACCGTAGGCCAAAACCCACGATTGATAAGATCCTCCGATCTTTTGAAAGAGGTCACACGGTTCCAGTTTTCTTCGAAGAAGCTGATGTTACCCCTGCCAATAAGCCAGAACTAATCCTGAAAGATGCCAGCAAAAACAAGCACCATTTCTGCAATCTGTCCAGCACAGATAAACGAAGAGAGAAACTCGCCGCACCGCAATCTGAACCAAAGAAAAAATCAAGACTCTGTTCCGCACAAACAAGGTCAACAATATCATACTGTCCAGCACGTTTCAGAGACCGAAACCAGCACAACTGTCCAGTTCATTTCAGTACCCGAAAACAACACTTAGTCCCAACCTCTGCCCTGGACTGCTCCGCACCTACAACATTCCATCAGATCAGCACTAGAAAATACCTCCAAACGAACTGCATGCAGAGACAGATGCAACTCCGTCCAGTCTGTTACCAAGACAACAACTCTGTCCAGACTCTCATCAACCAGCCCCGCAAAAATCAGTTTGCACGGCATTTCAAATCTGCACGGCACTTCAAAAATAATTCTGCAGAGCACTTCAAATCTATGACAAACCACTGCATAGTAACACCAAAAAATCCTATATTCCTAATCATGATGAACATAGACGGTTTTGCAACTGTCAAGCCAAACCAAACCTGCCAATCTCCTAGGCAATTCATTTGCTCCATATGTGACAGTCCTAAAATCTTTTTGTGCTCTATCCGCTAGTGCATTCGCCACAGCATTTGCCTCTCTGTATATATGTTTGCATTCTATCGCCATTTTTTTTGCCATGGACTTGATTTCTATAAAAATGTTCTCCAACTGCCAAGGAATTTTGAAAGTCTCCCTAAACCATCCACAAACCGGTTCCGAATCCGATTGGACCATCACTTTTCTCAGCCCCAATGAAAAAAAAGTCTCAAGCCCTCCACAAGTGCCAATGCTTCCGCTTTGTTATTGGAACCTTTCCCGAAAAATATTTGCTTTCCCACAACGCAAAGACCCCTTGAGTCTCTAATAATCACCCCTCCTGATGCTTTGTTTCTCCGAGAGGATCCATCAACATTGATAGCAACAAAATCTGTAGGAGGGAAGATCTAGTATACAATTTTGATGGCCTTTCTTCTAACTAGGCTCTCTTGTAACCCCAAAGCCCTTAAAGGGACTTTATTGTGACCGATTTGCTTCGGAATAATAAAGGTGTTTGCCAACCTCAAAATGCGCCTAATGTTTAATATCACAAAAGCTGAATTTGGGGAAACATCTTCATAGACACTTACATTTTTGCTTCCATATTTCCCACAAAATAAACATGGGAGTCAGAAAATATAACACATTTGTTTGTGACTTCATCTTGGCTCTTTTAAACCATATTAATAAAATCGTAGAAATCTCTACTGGCTTCCTTACATGCACGTCAAAAACCCATTCGAAATGGTTCCACACCTTTGTCGCCAATTTTCCTTCAAGAAATAGATGGTTCAAGAATTCCGTCTTCGGATTATCACAACACCTACATCTTGAGGCTAGGCTAAAACCACATCTGTGTAACTCCCCATCCACTGACACACCTCTTCGCAATAGCCTCCACACAAAAACTGAGATCCTAGAAGGAATTATGTCTTGCCAAATCTTTTTGCTTAACTTATTAATCGGTCCATGATTCCGTAACAACTCATACGCCGATTGAATAGAGAAAAGACCATCAGAATTCGGAGCCCAAACACATCTATCATCCTCCCAACTATCGCTCCTCAATCTATCTGCATATAGGTTACGTCCCATCATCCTGAGATTTGGGTTGATCAATTCAAAATTACTTTATATCACTTTCGTCACCGTAGGCCAAATACCACGACTAGCCAATTTGTCCGACCTTCTGAAAGACGCCACAATATTCCAGTTTTCCTCATAAAAACTAATATTACCCTTTCCAATACGCCAAAGCGAGTTACTCAATAACAAAGATTTACAAAGCATGATCTCCTTGTAAAATGGTGATGCCCCACATTTTACAATTTGACAACTCAAAGCAACTCTAGGCAACCAATATTTGTTTTTCATGAAAGAAGCCCATAAAGAATCTGATTAATAAGGTTCCAAAGAGCCTTAACTCGAAAAGCCTTCATCACAACAATCAAATTTCTAACACCTAAGCCTTCCTCATCCTGAGACAAACAAATCTTGTCCCATGACACCCATTTTTTCTTCAACCTGCCTTCACAATCTCCCCAAAAGAAATCGGCTAACAAGCCATTAATTCTTTTCAAAACTTTTTTGGGCACACACATGGCACTTAGAATATAAATAGGAATTGAGCTCAGAACATGCTTAATTAAAATCAATCTCCCCCCTGGGGATAACAATTTTGCTTTCCATCCATGAATACGACTTTGAATTTTAGCAATCAACTCTTCAAATGAGCGCTTTTATATTGGAATCCTGTAAACCTTTTCAAAGCCACAATTCTTTCCACTGGCGCCTTATCCTCCAGCATAAAGGAACTTTTTCCCTCATTCATTTTCTGACCTGAAGCATTACAATATCTTTTAAAAAATTCCATGCATCCTAGAAATGAATATTTTCTTCCATTTAAGAAAATAAGAGTATCATCTGCATAGAGAAAATGTGAGATTGGTCTACATGCCCTCGGCGTATAATAATATCCGATTTTGCCTCTATTAAAAGCCACTTGCAATCCCCTACTGAGAACTTCAGAAGCAATAATGAATAGTAATGGTGACAGTGGGTCTCCTTGCCTTAATCCTCTGGATGATCTGAAAATGTCTTTGTAGGCTCCCTGTAGCAAAACTGAAAAACCACAAGAGGCGATACAATTCGAAATAATATGGCAGAATCTACTGTTGAAACCAAATCTCTTGAGCACCGCAAATAGAAAAGTCCATTCAAGGCGATCATAAGTTTTCTCCATGTCAATCTTCAACACAGCGTTTCCTCCGAAAACCTTTTTATGGATATCCCTTACCAATTCCCGCGCTAGTCCAATATTTTCACCAATGAACCTTCCTCTTACAAAGGCCCCCTGCTCCAGAGAGATCATATTTGGCAAGAACAAAGCCAGTCTATTGCATAGAATTTTACTGAAAATTTTATAAATCATATTGCACAGGCTAATAGGGCAAAATTCAGAAAAGGAACCTGGGTTCTGCGTTTTCGGAATCAAAGTCATAAAATTCTCCGTGAAAGACGCGGACATAGCCTCCCCCTCAAAAAACAGTATCGCAGCTTCCCATATATCAATGCTTAGGAAATCCCAGCAAGTTTGAAAGAAACCCGACGTGAAGCCATCCGGTCCAGGGGCACTGTTTTTATTAATATCAAAAAATGCCTCTTTAACTTCCTCCAAAGACGGCTTTTTAACCAAATCATCGCACTTAGCGGAACTAACAATCATCGGAATGCACTCTAACAATTCTGTATCCACCACACAATTTCCTTGGGAAGACAACAAATTATGAAAAATTCATTAGCATTATCAAGAATCTCACCTGGTTCCGAGATAGTCCTGCCACATGATAAAGTGATCTGGGAAATAGCCCTTCTTTTTTCGCCTTAGTGAAAGCAAAGAAATATTTTGTGCAAGCATCCCCCTTCTTGTACTCTTTTTCACCAGATTTCTGAATCCAGTAAAGCTCCTCTTGTTGGAGAGCTAATATGTACTCCGCCTGACAACGACTCAGATTACAACAAGCTGTAACATCCCAATTAGCATCAACATTTCGCCCAGTATTGCCAATATCTTCCCAGCCAGCCAAAAGAATAGTTTCGCACTGTTGCATCTCATCTTCTAGAGACCGCAGTCTGCTAAAAATATTGCCAAAAACCGACTTATTCCACCGTATAAGAGCTCTTCTCACCATTTTGAGCTTAACATCCACTTTGTCAAGAGGTCTCATACTGCCTATGTCAGATAACCAAATGTTTTTAACCAAATCAAGAAACCCAGGATGTGTCATCCACATATTAAGGAAGCGAAAAGGCAAAAAACCCGTTCTTGTCTGCGTTGGCATGGATGCCAACACCGGAGAGTGGTCTGAGAAGGTCCTACTGAGATGTTCCACTTTCGGACTAGACAATACTGTTAACCAAGCCGAATTAACAAGGACTCTGTCAAGTCTGGGCCAAATACGATCTCTGCCTCTTTTATTATTGCACCAAGTGAGTCTAGGCCCCGTGAAACCACAGTCTACCAATCCACGATTTTCAATGCAATCTGAGAAATTAGACATGCTAGCCAAATACGACTCGACTCCCCCAATTTTTTCTTGCGACATCAAATAAGTATTAAAATCCCCGCCAACCATCCATGGGAGATCATGATTGGAAGCAAAATTAATCATATTTGACCAGAGATCCCTTCTCTCTTCAACCAATCACTTAGCATACACAAAAGAAATTAAAAAAAGTTCTTCACTACAAGAAATTAGCAAAATAGCGGCGGTTATGTAGCGACGGTTTAAAAACACCGTCGCTAAATACCTTACTTAACGACGGTTATTGAACTGTCGCAGGTTAATATTGTTTAACGGCGGGTATAATGAATTGCGACTGTTTTAACCGTCGTTATAAATAAAACATCACTTTTTTTTTTTTTTTTTTAAGAAACAACTTTTTATTGCCTCTCCTTACTTTCTTGTGTCGTCCTTTGGATTTCCTTTTGAAATCTCTTGTTCTTCTTCCCTTCATATGCCCCAGAGAAACGATGGGTTTCATCAAGATAAACCTCCTCTTTCACATATAGATACCCATACTACCTTGTTTCTTCTTATTCTTCTTCTATGTCTATCATCCAAGGGGAATGGGATGACGACGCTTCTTCTTGTCGTGAGGGCAGCTCCAGCTCCTCATTAGACCCCTCTTCGTCGATTTCCAAATGGGGTTAGGGAAAGCCAAGAAGACGAAAAACGGAAAAAATCGTCCAGCATTTCGAGGGGAGGCGTTGTGAGGTCTCTGGAGACCACATTCTCCGCTCAATTTTTCTCAGGGAGAGGATGAGGTTTGTCAGTCTCTAATTTTGTGTCTTTTTTATTCAGTTTACATATCTTGGTTTGATTTGATTCTTCTTTAAACTTGAGGGTTTTGAATGCTTCTTACAATTCGTTTGAATTTCATTTAGATTGCAATGTTATCAACTGTGAAATGCAAGAAAACTCAATTTAAGTGAGAATTAAACACTCAGTTTTGGGGTTCATCTCATTAGATTTAGGGGAATAATTCTTTATGACCAATTTGATGTTTAAACCTAGTTTTGTAACAAATGTTAACTTATGATTGGTGTCTATATAGTGGGCCAAAGAAGAAAAGTAGACAACAAGCCGTAGCTGGCGATAAAAGTCGGGGATTACGCCAATTCAGCATGAAAGGTGACTGATTTCCTCGCATTTGGTTAGTCTATTAGTTTCACTTCAACTTCTTATTATGATGTTGATGACACCACCACCATCAGGAATGAAGATCGACATTGCACCACCAAATTCTCATTCTTGAACTCCACATATTTGAACAAATGCTTCACTTAACTCTTCATACATTTCTTTCTTGCCCCATCCCCAATTATTAATTATTTTTATTATCTTGTGTTTTCTTATATGTTTTTGTGGGTGTGGTCTGCTTTTCTTTTCTTATAGAGATTGAGAGGATGAAAGAAATATCTTCAAAATTGTTGCTTGGAGAAGAGTCTGGCAGTGGCAAAGGTGTTTCCACTGCATTTGCCATCTCTAATGCCATTACCAATCTCAGCGGTACCATTTAGACACTACCTTTCTACTACTTTTTTTTCTAATACAATTTGTTTACAAGATCACTATCAATTCCTATTTGCATTTCTATCCTAACGTCCTATATCTCTGTTGTTTTGCATAACTCTGTTTGCATTTTTTTTTATTGTAATTCACACTTGGTTTTAACAAATGAATGAAATAATTTCAATTTTCTCAACATGTAATCAATCAAGAATGAAGGCCTAGCTAGTTCACAAGCCTGAAGTTCTTCCTAATCTCTCTTTTCTGCCTGTAACAACATCGATATATCCCATACGTACCATTGCAGATGCAAACTTTTTAGCCCACATCGAAGAGTGTCTTGCATTGTTCCTTACAATCCTAGATGTCAAAGGACTATCATGAAGCGTTTGATCTGAAGTTAACAAGCCTCTTCGGTTCATCAAGTCTTTATAGTACATATTGTCTAGCCTATTTGGCATCACAATCTCAAGTGGCACAGTAGGGTCTCGAGTAGCAGCTTCATTTTTAGCTTTAGCCTCATCAATCACCTCGAATCCTCGCAAACTCGGGTTATTAGTTACACTTTCTTTCTCTGTGGGATTTCCTGGCATTGAGTCTAGTAGTACTGATGCATCACAACCCCTGACGAAACAATCATGGAAGTGCATCCTAATTAAACCAGCTGCAATGCCTGGATTACGCGCTACTGCTTTGTTTACTGCTTTTCTCACTATAAGTTCTGCAGATGGACATGTCGAATGATAGAATCCAACCTTAAGAGATGTCGACGACGCGATTGCAAACATCGACCCAAAAGCATATACAATCTCTGCCCAAGACGCCACACCAAGCAGCCCTCAGCGAACATATCAGCACTTCTTCCTCAGCGCAGTAGCCAAGGCCGCCACCTAGATCAGCAGCTCAAGCCCAGCCTTCCCGCCTCCGCGAAATAAATCACCCACCACCTGCAGCAAAGTCGCCCAGCAGCATCCAGGTTTCCAGCCCCTCGCAAACTGAAACTGCAGTAGCTCGCATTCTCCACAGAGTATAGCCGCATCGCAACCCAAACTGAAAACAGAGTGTGCAACTCTGTTTTGTGCACAGCACCAACAACTGTCCTCGCAGCCAGCTACTCGGCTGCCATAACCCATCAGAGCCTTTCTAAACCGATCCAACCAAAAACTATAACCACCTCCTGTTGCCAGCTGCAAATGCTGGCCACCGTCCGTACAAGACAACCAAACAACGCCCAAGATCAACGTAGGCAGCAGCAGCATCCAACACCAAAAAATAGCCCGTAAACAAAATTGAAAAACCTGCAGCCTCTTGTGACGCATCTTCGCACGGAAAGACACCTCATTTAGGAACATGAATATACGTAGTATGAACCTTGTACAAACGGACCAGACCAACAATCCTATATGGAAGATTCACGACACAGAATACTCTGTTTGCGTTTATTATTTCTGTTGTGATATCATTGGATGGTTTCTCATTTCTTCCAATAATGAAAAATGTAGGGTTTGTGAGAATATCCCTATTGTTCTTTGTGGGAACAAGGTTGATGTCAAGAATAGGCAAGTGAAAGCAAAACAAGTCACATTCCACAGGAAGAAGAATCTCCATACTATGAGATATCAGCAAAGAGCAATTACAATTTTGAGAAGCCCTTCATCTATCTTGGGTCTTGCCAGAAAGCTTGCAGTGTAATGACACAAGCCATGTTCGTAGTTCCTTTATTATTGTTGTCATGACTGATAAAAAAAATATTCTTATTGTTTTGCTTGATAAAAATATAAAATATATATTGTCATTACTGTTACTAAATCTACAATTTGATTTTGTGGTGTAGGGTTGCTAACCTTTATTTTTGTTGAGTCTCCTGCTGTTTCACCTCCAGAAGAAAGATTGACTTGGTTTCCTAGCAACAGTACGTGATTCTATAATTTCTTTATTGGCAACTATTGATATATTTTAAAAAAAATTTGTCTATTAGATTGTCTAATTATATCGTCTCTTATTACCTCTTTTGACAATTTTGGGTTGCCTCGGTTTGAAAGATATGCTTGGTTTCAAGTGGAACGACCTTGCTTGGTCTCACATCTCTGTATTTGCTATGTGTAGATGATAAGGGTCAATGTATGTTTTGGAAATCTCTTCATGTCAGTGCTAGGATTCAGTCATTTTGGAGCAATCTCACTTTCTAAAATGGAATCCATTTTTCATGACTTTCCAACCAATTCAATTGCTTGCAACTATTTGTCTTTTACCCAGATAATGTATATACCACACATCAAACATATAAGAATGTTTTGACACCATTCTTTTTATCAGTCTTTTATTTATTAATAGACACTAGATATTAATCCTTGATGTTCTTTACACATGAAGGCTGCTTTCATTAGTTTACATTACTTTTTTCTAATACAATTTGTTTACAAGATCACTTTCAAGCCTATATGTAAGTCCTCATGTATAAGCTTATTTAGTTGATTCACCATGATTTGGGCTTTTATTCAACTTGATTTTTATTTATATGCTTGCCCCTTCAGATTTTTTTCATGCTACACTTGGATTTGAGAGGAGATTGGTTCATTTTCTTCTTCATTTTGACAAATTTCAGCAAATAGGTGAGTTTATTTGCCAATCCTAGGATGTGTTTCCAATTCCTGAATGTGTTTTCTTTTCAGCAAATAGGTGAGTTTATTTGTCAATCCTAGTTTGTTGGTATGTGTATAAGTGGGAACTGAGATGGACTGTTGTTTTATAGAGTACATTAGACAATTTAGCATCTCCAAACAGTGCAGTAAACCTAGATGCGCACCTGTTGTGGCATAGGTTGGTTGGGTTGGAGAAGTAGGCTTTACAAATTGCACTGTTGCAGTGAGTTTTTGTAGTGTTTGTGTGTACCTTTGCCCACCGTCGCTAAATTACTGTTTTCTTGAAGCAGAATCTGTTACCTTACAGTGAATAATCTGATCCAACATTTCCACGATCGAGAGGTCTAAAACTGCATCCCAGAAGATCCAAAATTTTCCTCCCATCCGGTCATTCGAGGCAAATCCCACAAGATTGATTTTATTTCCAATTTCCAAATGTCTATTGGCATCAATCATAGGTTCTGCTAGCATCAGAATTCTCACATTATTATCCGCAACCATATTTTTTAATCGACTCCTCGTGGCTATATTACCAACCCCACGAGCATTCCAAAACATAAAGTTTTCTATCATACTACTTACGGGAGGAAGACACACCCTTCTTTGGCTTACGACGCGTGACTGGAGGCACCGCAAAGTTGACTTGTTGCTTCTTGGTCTCTTCATCTGACTGGGCTCCCAACGCCAAATCCTTAATAGCCACAGATTTCGGTTCTACCTCCGAAACAGACTCTGATTCATCACTATCTCCTGAGGCACTTTCGAAGGTATTGATGTTTATTTTTTTCTTCTTTTTTCTCAGCATTCTACCCTCTTTAACCAAATTAATAGCAGTATCTAGTATCACATTCAAATCTTCCTTATTACCTGAAACCATCGTGTCCAAAGGATCTCCAACGTCCCCAGTATCAATTTGATTAGCCTCTACGTGATCTCTCTGTGACGTTGAAATATCACCTGACATAATTTCAATTTCATGCGGAGAAGCTTGATCATTGCTCTCATCATTCGTTGGGATAAACCTCCCTGGTTCTTCGCCAGCAACCTATGACTTGATATTAAAAATGTCATCCTGCGCATTACCTGAAACTGAGCACGAAGAATGAGATAATGGCGACACTGCCTGTTGTGAAGAATCAGAGCATGCAACCTCTTGCTTGTGCACAACGTTCTCTGTCTGGAGCAGAGCATGCTCTGCTTTGAGATGATCCTGCTCTTGGAGGGACAACAACAGTTCTGACTGCTTCACAGCTGAGACTGATTTGTGCGAAACAGCTTGGACGTTCTTTGCATTTCCTGATTTGGCACCTGGATCAGCACTTCGACTTTCACCAATAATTTCTCCATCAACACCTCGAATTGGTTCCCTACGTAGCATCTTAAGGTGACTTATATTACTGTTTGTATTCCCTTCTTCAAAACCAGTATTAATCGCACCCGAGATTAGTAAATTGTTCTGTTTAATTGTTTCTTCTTGCTTCCCAAGTGCTTTTCCCACTTCACTGTCTGCGTACCCCGCTTCAAGAAGGCATTCCTCCGTATTTTCTTGAACCACTAGATCCGTGACTGGAGCCTCGTCCTTACAAGACAATTGATAATTCAATTGATTGCCCGCATCTTCTATATCGTTCTCCGTAAGAAATGCAAATTTGTTTGACAAAATAACATTCACTGGATCTTTGGCCACTGGTTTCTCCATGATCTCTTCACCCCGATTGTTCTTTGCACCACTCGTACCGACCTCTTGGTTTGTAACTTTTTTCTTATTATTGACTGGCATATATTGTTGCTTGGTGATTTTTCCTTCCACCTTTTGTTTCTCGATTTTTTCCTCCTTCCCCAAATTTGATGATCTTATATTACCTTTATGACCCCATTTTTTCCTACAAAACTCCTCCTGATGCCCAATCAAAGAGCAATAATCACAATATTTGAAACCTGGGTATTCAATCTTCTGCCAGAATCCCCTATTGTTAGCCCCATCGATCCAAATCACATTCGATAATTTTTTGCCAAAGTCATCTCCACGCAAACATGGGCAAAATTCGGGCGCGATAAACAACGAGTATGATAATCCATGCGCAAAAAACCCCCAAAAGAATTCACAACTACCTTTAAAAGAGGGGGATGAAATAAGTGCAAAGGCAAGTTAGGAAACTCTACCCAAAGTGGAACCGAAATCGGATCTGCTTTCAGACTGAAGCCATCATGCCAGCAAAAAGCTTTGAATCAGACTCCTCGAATAAAAAAAGAGTCCCTCGACAAAACTTTATTTGCTTCCGCCTCAGATTGAAGTCGGACTAGAACGTGACGCTGATCTAGTAATCCTAGCGAGAAATCACCTAGTATCCCCCAGGTTCGCTGAATCGAATCTCGAATATCTTCCAATTTTGGCCTGTAACTAGATAACTTTAAAACTATCACGTGTTTTTCCATGAAAGCTTCCCCACGGGTTTAATCAGATGTCGTTAATCCAATGGATGGCTCTCCTTTTTTCCGGAATCTCATTCCCTCAACATGTGTTTCCTTACCCTCATCAACAAGAATTTTTCTAAGTATTTGGGCAAAAGAGAGCTTTGGAGCCTCATCCGCATGTTCCCTACTCCCCATTGGGGGAGAGGGATTAATGACAGCTAGGGGAGCCGTCATACAACAACGAAACCAGACCTAGCCAGACCTGCAGGAAAGGCCAAGCAAATATCATGACTAGAAGCGGCGGCCAGTGTTCTAAAAAGCGTTAGGCAGTGGGCGAGCGGTGAGCAGGTGTCTAACGCTCAGGGGCTTAGGCGGGCGCCTAGGCGGTTTTAGGTTTTGTATTATAATTTTAATAATTTACAAAAGTTAAGCATAATACCTTATCAATTACATCCAATTTAATGCCAAGATACATATGCAAAATTTAAAAACATGAAAAATTAACAATCATGAACAAAATTTATTAAAACTCAAATGACTGAAGTTGGTCATGATGGGTACTTTATACAAAGTTGAATTTGTGGACAAATATCCAAACCTACTCTTTATTTTTCTTCAAATTGCATGAATGACCTCAGTCATGTTTGATAAAATCTACATTACTAAATTTGTACCGGCAGATCCTTTGAGAATTCCATTAAGAATCATCATTTGCTACATTCAGACATATACTGAATAAAAAATAATGAAATTGTTTATTTCCAAAAAAGGGAAAAGAAAAATAAAATAAGAACACAATCAGCCTTATTCAAAAATAAAAAAACTCGCCCAGACCGCCTAGACCCCACCTAGACCTCGTCTAGACTGCCCAGATCGCTCAGACCGCGCCAAGCCATTAATCTGAGCGTTTCTCTAACGCTTAGCGCCTAGGCCGTTTTTTAGAACACTGCTTAAAACCATGGAGAGCCTTGTTGTCTACCCATTTGTTGGAAATCATTTTCAACACGGCAAGCATGTTAGTGATGACTGACTATACCAAAATAACATTTTTCCAAAATGAATAAAGTATTTTAGATATATTTCAATTCTCAGTCGAATACTTGATTCAGTTATATGTTGGTGTTTACAAGTAAAGAGAAAAAAATAACAGAACTTTGCCTCAACGTTTTATAGTTTACGGTAAATTTCTATTCTTTTTCCAATTACCCAAACCTTTGGTTTGATATCTTTATGTGGGAATATCAAGAATTAGCTTATGGAATTAGAGATATACCTGTTTCTTCACAGCTTGATACAGACACATTTTTGTTTGGTGGAACTAAGGTGGGCATCATGCACAACTTCCCATCTCAAGGGAAATTTTTTTCAGTTATAGTCAAATAAATAATTGGACATGCAATTTATCCAAGAGATTCCAGCATCTTGTTTGACATAGATCCTCCTTTTCATGAGCTTTGTGGATCAGGGAGGAATATTCTTTAAAGGAAAGGGTTACCCCTTTAGATTTTTGTAGTAAAACTCCGGAATAATTCTCACTTGTGAATAGAGCCTTGATCTCTGCTAGTGCATCAGCTTCAACTGCTCTGGCTGCTTCAGCTTTCTTAGCCGCAATGCATCTGATCTCACTAGTCTTGATTACTCCAATCTCACTTGAAATTTCAGATTTAGTAACCTATGCCATCTTCTTCACCAGCTCTACCTCCTAAATTAATTGGTCGATCTCTTTTGAAATATCAATAGGATGGGTTCGTAGAAATAACGTTTAGTTCTTCATAATTGGCATAGCCTGTGCATTATTTGGTTTAACTCGTCCGCCAGATATGGAATCTTAGCTAAGTTAGAAGTCATCCGCTCATGAGTCTTCTTCAGGGACGTTCTTTGTAATTTCTATGAATGATTTGATTTTCTGGAATGCCTTTCTCAGTTTCTTCAAATGATGGAATAATCATAAGTGTAAATTAAAAAAATTACAATAATAAAATAATAACAATAATGACCATAATGATATTACATTACCTTCTTATTTACATGTAAATTGTTTACCTTGTCGTAACGTATATAAGCTTTCTTTGCTATAATAATAAAGGTCTGGCATCCCATAATTTCCCCTCCCCCTGGAGGTTAATAAAAATAAAAAAAATGTTTTCCTGAAACCAAACACAGCCTAGATATCTTGTTTACTTGTTCCTTTCGGACTAAGTTGAGCAACTTTTTTCCATGTTTAGTGAAACTTACTAGAATATGATCTTTCATTTATTCATGAGCATTCTATTTTCATTATTGTTTATATTTTAATGGTCAAGTTTCATCCTTTATCAGTCCTCAGGAAGTATTGATCCTTATTGTGGGTGGCACAACCTTTGAGGAGGCACGCGCTGTGGCTCTCCAGAATGCCACCAATGCTGAAATACGGTTTATACTTGGTGGGTCTGCGGTTCTCAATTCTAAGAGGTATGTTCTTATTTGCCATTGTTTTATTGGGTAACTGGTTAAAATCCCTGTGGTACTAGGACCCTTGAACCATTTAAGATATGCATAACGATATGAACAATCTTAATCTGCAGGATTCTTATAGGCACTTTCAATCCTATATATACTTTGAGATAATTTGGATTTCAATGATTTTTAACTGTATCATTTGTACAAATAAAGTGACCATTATATTGTTGTGTAGAATAGATTGCATTACCATCCCAACGAGCAAGGGGACGAGTTTGTAGTGAAGTACAAACTACTATAGTTGTAACAGTTTACAATACTTTTGGTGTTTAGTTGACGTCTCTAGTTTACAGCCGAGCACAAGCACAATCATCTTTTAAAGACAGTAATAGGGGTGAAAAGTCTTATGCAAACAAATCCATTTTACAAATCAGAATGATGTTTGGGGTTGGACATAAAAGAAGTTAGGATTCAAAGTTGCCATAGATGTTGTTGGTGAAGATTCATTATGCACAATGGCATGTTTGTAAATAAGTTGCAAGTATAAGGGCAAAGGAAACGAAATAAAAGGTGAAAAAGTTTGTTGAATGCATATGTGATAGAGAGAGAAATTTTTTTTTTTAAATGAAAATCATTATAATTATTTATTCAGTTGTCGGATTATAGTAATCTTGGTAAGGTTGAAAACGCATTTTTGAAGATATTTCCAATGAAACCAATCACTAATACAAACGCTTTAAGTTGTAAAACCAATCATTAATACAAACACTTAAAGTTTCAAATATGCATTTCACGTCATATGCATTTTTCAAAAAAATAATTGTAATCTAATGCACTTCATGTTGTAAGTATTTTCAATGTTAAGACACATACAAACAAAGACCATGAACTCCATATTTTGGAAAATCAAAGTTTGGGGAGGATTAATTGTTGTGATTTTAAAATGTATTTTTTCCTAATTGTTTAAAATCTTAACTTAGTTGGACATATTGCCACGACCCACTTTCTATCGTGCCAACGACATAGGAAATACACTAGTCTATTTTACAAATCAGAATGGTGTTTGGGGTTGGAGATAAAAGACAGTTAAGATTGAAAGTTGAGGAAACTATTGATAGTGGAGATTTATTATCAACAATGACATGTTTGTAAATAAGTTGCAAGTAGAAGGGCAAAGGAAATGAACAAAAAGGTGAAAAAGTTTGTGGTTTGCATGTGGCCGAGAGAGAAAATTTGTGTTTTTTAAATGAAAACCGTCATAATTATCTATTTAGTTGTCGAATTTTAGTAAACTTGGTGCGGTTATAAATGCATTTTTGAAGATATTTCCAATGAAACCAATCACTAATACAAACGCTGAAAGTTTTTAAACCAATCATCAATACAAACGCCTAAAATTTTAAATATGCATTTCATGCCATGTGCATTTTTCCAAAAAAAAAATGTATCTAATGCACTTCACGTCGTGAGTATTTTCAATATTAGGACACATTCAGGCAAAGACCATGAATTCCATAATTTGAAAAATCAAAGTTTAGGGAGGATTAATTGTGGAAATTTTAAAATGTGTTTTTTTCCTAATTGTTTAAAGTTTTAACCGACTTTGACCTATAGCCACGACCCACCTTCTATCGTGATAACGGCACGAGCAATACACTACTTTAATAGATGCAATCTTTACAACTATTAATTTGAGATTGGCAGGTCAAAGGTTACCTCTAATCATCTGGCCCCAGTTTGAACCACTGTTAATTTTACCATTAAACTGTCCATCAGATTAGTAGTATCTGGGGACAGTGTTCATTTTATACCATTGTCATGACACTGCAGGCAGGCTGTTGGGAGTATTGTTCTGTAAAAGATCAATAATCCTTCCATATTTAACCAAATTGTATTCCAAAATTTGGTCCTACATATTTTTCCTTAAAAATATGTAATTGATGAGACTTGAGTTTTATAGGCACAACATGATACATGTTTGACCCTCTTATTTTTGTGTTATTTGAAAAATGCAGGTTCCTTAAGGACTTGGAAGAGGCTCAAAGAATAGATCAGTGTAGCGCCCACAGGATTTAAAGTGATGATTGTATTTCTGTTGAAGCCAAGTGCACATGTCTTATAGGGTTTTCCTCTTGGTTATACCTATTGAGAGTCATCACAGACTCTTGTCTTGTCCTTTCTAAAGACTTCAAGTCTCTCCCACTTCCCTCATAATGTATCTAGAAGAAATTAATGCCTAAATATTTAGAGAAATCTAGATCATGTTTATCTAATTGTTCTTTAGAGAATTCCATAAGAAAAATCTCATGATTCTCCACCAACCAAGAATTAGTATAAATAGAGGTGTGGGAATGGTTGTGTAGTAAAAGAAGCAAATAAACTTAAGTGACTTGTGAGTGAGTCATAAGTGGGTGTGTCGAGTATAAACATGTTTGTATAAGTTCCAATTGTAAAAGTATTTCACGTTATAAATCAATATAGAGTGATTTTGTATTAAGTGTTCTTCCCTATTTTACAACAATTTGGTATCAAAGCACACAATTAGGGATCGTTGGTGAGACACTGCTTGTCAAAGATAGTTCATGTGCAGTTTGAGACTATCAAGCAGACTGATCTAGGACCAAGCTTACTTGGTAGCACAAAGAAAACTGCACCTTATCACGATGGGAGATCTCGTTGGCACAACTGATGGGCTTACAAAGCTTAACCATCACAATTATAAGAGTTGGCAGACATGGATAAAGTCCTATTTGCAAGGACAAGACTTGTGACAGGTTGTTGGCAGCAGTGAGAATGCACCACTGTCAAGGGAGAATGCTGCTGAATTGAAAAAGTGGACAATTAAAGTCGGAAATACACTTTATGTGCTCAAGACGACGATTGAGGATGAGATGTTTCAGCACATTGAAGATGCAAACACACCCAAAGGAGCCTGGGATACATTTGCATCCCTATTCTCGAGAACAAATGATGCCCGCCTGCAGTTCTTGGAAAATGAATTGATGAACTCAATACCAGGAGGTATGTCTATTAGAAAGTATTTTAAAAAAAAATCTATGCCGTGAAATTTCAGAGCCAGGCCCTACCTAAAAAATTAATGAAGATAGGATGAAAAAAATAATTATCCACGGGCTAAAGCGGATGAGTATACTGGAATTGTCACGGTGATTCGTTGTTGGCCAATTCAACCCTCTATTGTGGTGTTCGAAAGTCTGTTGGTCAATCAAAAAAGCCTTACTAAGCAAATGGCAGGTGTCTCTTTGAAAAATGAGAAAGAAGATGCAATCTTCAATAAAACGAAGGGTGGATATAAAAAGAAGAAATTTGTAAAACCAAATAAAGAAGAAGATAACAAACCCACAAAGTCCTAAGAGATGAGCTACAAGAAAGGGGGAGCTCAACAAGGCAGGAACAACAATGGTCGTAGAAATAATGGTTGCTACAACTGCGGAAAAAGAGGTCACTACGTAATAGATTGCCGGTCAAAGAAGAAGACAACTGAAGGCAACTTGGTGACATCTCACAATCACCAAGATAACAGTGAAGAAAAATGGGACTTCCAAGCATTCTTTGCAACTACTCAGCTTGTTCATGAAAATTTTCTTGAAGAAAAAGTAAACTTCTCCAAGAATGAAGTAGCCATGGCCTGTGAAGATCAAGTACTAGCAGTCAACTACAACAAAGATTGTATTGTTGACTCAGACTATTCCAATCATATGACCGGAGACAAGGAGAAGTTGTCAAGCTACTGTGAGTACAAAAGAGATCAGGTCATGATAACTGCTGACAACACGAGACTGCCGATTGTTCACACTGGAAAAACTGCATTCACCCCTTGCTTCAGCTCCAATCAAGTTCAACTGCAGAACGTTTATCATGTTTCAGGTATGAAGAAAAACCTCTTGTTAGTATCATAATTAATAACATCTGGCAATTACGTGGTGTTCAGGCTGGACGATGTTAAGGTGTACCGATGCCTAAAGCCATTAGGTAGACCTGTCATGAAGGGACGAAAGTTAGAGTTTATCTACGTGATGTCTGCGAAATCATCATATGTAGATAAGACTCGACAAAGTGAAACTGCTGATTTGTGGCACGCGAGGCTAGGGCATGTTAGTTATCAGAGGTTGAAGGCAACTGATCCAGTCGATTTTCGTTCCCTACTTTGACCTTGACCTGCAAACCTGCACAAGGAACGCACGTGAGCCACGGACCACCATTGTGGTGGCCGATGGCACTCCGATGCTAAAGTCAAACAGGGATCTTAGGAAGGCATAATGTTGTAAACAGGGAATTTGTAGCGTACCTTAGCCTACCAACCCCATGTCTTATTTATAGTGTTGGAGTCCTGGTTCGACCAGGCCATCAGTGACATAGTTTAGGGAAGAAAATATTTGTAGAGATCCTTATCTAATTAGGAGTCGTGCTTTGAAAAGGAGTTTCCCTGTTAGCCTTGTGCTCCTAGATACGTGGGAGATAATTCTCAATCAGAGAGTAGTCCATAGATAGATGTTTCCATGTGCGACGTATACTCTGGTATTTGCTTCCTAGTTGGAAGTAAAGTGTTGTTGTCTTGCCTGTCCAAAACTAATCCTCGAGATACTTGCCTTAGCAGGTCTTACGAGTATTGAGGACAGCTGTGAGATGCGTGGGCTTAATAGGCTGTAATGATTTGAGTCTGTTTGGTAGACTGCACTATGTGGGCTTGGAGCCGCTTGGGCCGGATCAGTGTTGAGCTGACGCTTGGGCCTATAATTTCTCGAGATTATCATGACACAAGTATGGTGTTGAAGAGATACCATTTTGGTGTATCATTAACTACTCCCCCCGAGTTAGTGGGCCATCGCATCAGTCGATGGCCCACTAAGTCACTTCCTGAAAGGATACGTCACTCATGATGAGTGAATCTGGATTGTTGCTTAGCCGGTCACTTTATTAATTAAGTGTGCGTTGGTTCAGTGGAGAAGAGGCGAGAAACCAATCACTATCTAGATCTTCCTTTCTGCGGAGATTGACTTTTCCATTTCTTTGCTTTTAGATATTTTGTTCTGTTCGTCACTTGATTGAAAGCTTGTCCACTTTTTCCATGGTTCACCAAAACCATCTTGATGATGAGACCTTGGCCAAGGGCCTCGACTTTTTTTGAAGATAAGTCGATTTAAAAGTTAAGTCTTGGTGAAATTCAAAAAATGTTTGGGGTTCCTGATGACCTACCATTTTATGCTCTAAAGGACGATCAAACGTCGATGTTCCCTTCGGAAGGGTTCGTTTGTTTGCAGCAAGAATACTTCAAACTGGAGTCCATTTTCATGTTCTTGACGATATTTGGGGCTTCTTGGATTTCCTCAGAATCCCTCCTGCCCAGTTGGTACCAATGGGTACAGGATCATCCTTCTTATTTTGATCAGAGCGAAGGATAATGGCATTCGCGTGACTCTGCGGGTGATCCAGTTCCTGACTTCTCCTCGGTTGAATGACCATGTCGTTTGTAAGATCACGTCGCCAGCCTACTTCGGGAAGTTGCTAGACAACTTCAAGTTCTGGCAGAAATACTGCTCTTTGGCTCATTTGGACTCGTCTGCTTGAGCGGGAGTTTAGGCCACTTCGTAAGTATAGCTTCATCTTTTGATTTCGTTACCCTGATTGTATGTTGATCATTGCATATGTCTCTTCGCAGGAAGGTTTCTTACTACTTCTCTTTCCCCAAAGGAGCAAGACACTATGAAGACATTCTGTGATTTGCCAAAGTTGAGTGTGGAGGAAGTTATATGTCTTGCCAGCTTCAGTTGCAGTGGGTTGTGGGCCAACTGGCATGTGCCCCCAACTCTTTACTGAATGTCGAAGGTTAAGTCAGAAGGTGGAACCCCTTCCAAAAAGAGGAAGGCCTCCAAAGTTAAGGATTCTATTGTGTCTGACGTGGAGGGGTTTTTGAGACACTCACCTCCTTTATAAGTTTGAAGTGGTCCCGTACAAGGATGGAACCGGCCCCAAACGGTTTATAAGGGCGGAGGTTGAAGTATCCGGTTGAAATACGGACCATCTACGATTAGCAGGGGTTGAAGATACGTCGAATTTAAGTGCCTAGTAGGCTGAAGCTTTGAGCGAAAAGCTGATATTGGCTGTTGTGGCATCTTTTACTGGTGCTGACCACTCAAGAACTGTTCTATTAGAGGTTTTCAATGAGGATTCTTCTGAGGTCCCAGAGTCCAATCGCTCCACTGATAGATCACCTGACATTGGTCGCGGTGATGTGCGACATCCTTCTTGTAGTCCGCATTGTTTCCCATCTCGTTCCAGATCGTATATCAGGGTGGTGATGGAGGGTCTGTTGGACAATTCGCTTCCATCTCTTCTTTTGAGTTTTGCTGAGCCGTCTCGCAATAAAGGGTTGGCTGTTGGTGACAAAGGAAAGGCCGGGGAGGAGGGCCTGGGTGTAGTAGCGACCATAAAGGGTGGTGCTGGCATACTTCCGCGTCCGGGAGAGTTCGATCCGGATGCTAGATAAGCTTGTTTGCTCCGGATGTAGTGAAGATGAGAAACCATGTTTGGCACCAGGAAGTTGGCGTGGACTATGCTTGAAGGAAGCATATAAGCAGGCACTATAGCTGGCTAATGGACTACGCTCCAAGCCTGAAGAGGATACACTAGAAGAGCGTATGGATAAGGGTTTGAAACACCTTATGCTTGGGATGTCTCATTTGAGCCAGGTGGTTGTTGTTGGGATGGAGGTTGAGGCGGCACGTGAGAGGTTGTACATCATGGAACGTGTCTTCTCTAATATGAAAAAGTTGTATTCTAATGCACTATTCGAGATTGAGCTGCTAAGGAAGCAGATTGATGGGAAAAGGCTGGGGCAGACAGTTGTTGTTGTGGAGACTCAGAGGGTTCATCTTGAAGCCCTTGAGTCTGATTTAGCAGAGGCGGTGTCCGCGAGGTATAAATTCAAGCAGGAGTTGGATCTGATCCGCTGTGATCTGGAGGTTGCGCAGGAAGATGCGGCTAAGACACGTTTTAAGTTGTGCTATTTCGCTGAGGAGAACGCCATGATAGAGGTTGAATTGGCTGCACATGAACTATAGTTAGAGGCCGACGTGAAATTCCATGCCTGGGTAGCCAGGAAGGCTGAAGACCAGCTTCAACTTGAGCAACACGAGCTCAGTGTTGTTAATAGTCTGGCTATGGAGCAATCTTAGGTTGATGCGTTGACTGGCCAGTTGGAGCTGTTGGATTGTGAACTCGCTGAAGTGAAGGCGTGCATGGAAAAACTTCTCAAGGCACAGGGCAAGTGTGAATTCTACTTGGTCGTGCATGGGAGATTAAAGATGTTGGCGCTGATAAAGGAGGAGCTTTCAGAATGGGGCCTCAAGTATTATAAGAAGATGTCATACGCAGACCTAGCAGTGGTCTCTGCATCATCAGAAGAAGGGGGCAAACTAGATTATGATGCTCAGATTGAGGCACGTACAAACGCAATTCTTGCTCCTTCCACTGTTAAGCTTAGTTTTCCTGCTTCTGTACCCCCTCATGGATAGGAATAGACTTGGTGTACTTGTGTTTTTTTGTTTCAACTCTTAATGAAAACATGTTTATTTTGATATGTCTTGTACCCATATTATGTCCGGCCTCTTTGTCTCGTGCTTTCCATTTTGCCTTGTCATTTTACTTTGACACAGGTCTAGTGGGGTTGGCAGGAAGTCGAGTGGTATGTTCGCTATTGAGAGCCTGACCATTTGTGTCACGAATGATTTTGATCCGTTCTTCTATGAGGTTTTAGAGTTGTTATTGCTCGGTTACATTCAATAGTGGGTGTTCTGCGGATGGTGTGCAGTGGGTCGTAGCTAATCCTCTAGGTAAGCCTTTGGAGACTTAAATTGTATATCTGACTATCGATTGCGACTGGTGGCATGAGTGGTCAATGGTAGCTGAGCCCATGTGGTGTCTTGGTTTCGTAAGCTTGGGCTGGCATTCCATGTAGCGTTCGTCCACGTGTTAGCCAGATGATTTTTAGGTTGGCTATTGTTGATAGTAAATCCTAGCCTGTGTAAACGTGAAGACTCTGTTTGAGTTGTGATTTGTTTCGGCGACCACTGTTTTGAAAGAGAGCGGTGGTTGCGTGGCGAGCCACTGACATCAGTTGGGGCTGACCAGGCTCCCACCTTTCAAACCATCTATACCCGCGTGCAGCGGATTACAGGTTCGGGATGTGAAAATTTGGCGATCAAGGTCTGCTGAAGAGCGATGATCACGCAGCAAGCAGTCGGCATCAGTTCTGGACTGACTAGGCTCCCACCTTCAAAAACATCTACACCCATGCGAAGCAGGCTACAAATTTTGGATGAGGGGGTTCGATGACCATGGTCTGTAGAAGAGTAGTGGTTCCTTGGCACACCGTCGGAATCAGTTTGGGATTGACTAGGCTCCCACCTTCCAAATTAGCTACACCCGTGCGCATCGAGCTAAAAATTTGGGAGCTTTCGGCGACCATGGTCTGTAGAAGAGCAGTGGTACCATAGCAAGTCATCAAAATCAGTTCAGGACTGACTAGGCTCCTACCTTCCAAACAATTTAAACCCGCGCAGTAGGGGCTACAGGTCTGGGCTTAGTAATTTAGCGACCATGGTCTGTAGAAGAGCTGTGGTCCCGTGACAAACCGTCGACATCAGTCAGAACTAACTAGGCTCCCACTTTCCAAACCATCTACACCTAAGCAGTGGGGGCTACAGGTCTGGGCTTGGTAATTCGGCGACCATGATCTAGGTTCCAAGCCCTTGATGCACATACTTCCTTGTTCGCCTGATGTATTTCAAATATCTAAAAGAAGATGATTGTGACTGTTTAAGAATTGTCAAAAGAAAATTTTTTTGTCTGACACAGAGATAGAAGATCATTCTAGTAAAAGATAAAACCTAGAGAAAGAGGAATCCAAATAGAATCAATGACAAGGTAGAGGATACAAATGGACAACTTTCTTTCTTTCCAAGATCTTGATAACAAAAATAAAACGACATGTGAAATAAGTTGAGGCAAAACGTAATTCCCAAAGAAAGAATATAAAAGAGGTCAAATTACAAAGAAAATACGGAAAGTCAATACAGTCATTGTACAAGTAAGCATACCTTGTATCCTACATCTGTAGCAATTGAACCCATCTTCATTCGGCACTGATCAACCCTAAAATCATTTGAGGTAAAAAAAAAGAGGGCTGCAGAAGAATGATCTCTCAACGGCCACCATTGCAAAACTTTGTCCATAATGTTCACCGAACAACTTCGTTAGCTTTTGCAGCTCAGGAAGATCACCACACCAGGCAGGATTTGCAGCAGCAAGAATTGTGGTTCTTGCATTGAGAGAAGTAGTTATTCCAGTCTTAGCAATGCTAACTGTCTGCTGCTCCATCACTTCATGGATTGTTGTTCGATCAGATTCATCCATCTTGTAAAATTCATCAATGGCACATATTCCCATATCTGCGAGAACCTGGACCACAAACAGTTTCACTTATAAATTCCAAAATCCTTCCAAACCTTCAAAAGAAACCAGAAAAAAGTCATTGGATCTCTAACTATTTGTTTATCTACATACAGTTTCAGATAGGGCAGTCTTTTCAAAAAGGAGTTTCAGATTGGACAATTGAAATAGGTTTTGTGCTACTAACAGGGTCATGATTCAGCTGCCATGTATTTAGTTATTGAGCCTCAACTTCTATTTTTTTGTATGGGCCCAACATCAAATAGAAAGTCTAAATTTTCCAAGGAAGCCGACTCAAATTTTTTACATTTGTGGCTCCTAGTTCCCAATTCTAAAACTTAACTACTCATGGGTGCCAGAGTCGAAAGCACAACCAGATCAAAGGTAAAACCAAAATCCAACCCATTTTGTGTCCTACCATGGACACAAAACTTACAGGTGAGAGACCATGGACAAGTGTCAATTTGATAGAAATAGCAACAATATGTGATGATGACTAACATAATAGTTTTATGAAAAAAGATACTGCCTCCAAGAACAGGTTTACAAATCATCCTGAGATGTGGTAAATCATACGCACGCATAGGGTATAGAATTGGATATAATGTACCATACATTTTATAAGTATAGTAGCAATTACTGATGAACCTTATTTATTTTTCTTGGCCTAGGCTTGATCAGTTGACATTACCGCCTAGGCTTGAGTTGATAGTACTGCACTTTAAGGTATTTTTAATTCTCGATGTGAAAAAACTAAATTGATGTAATAAATTTTGGAAAAAAAATAAAGGAAAATGTATAGGACTAAATCCCTTGAACTAATAAAAAAACCTGTCTAATTTTCATAAAACTATTATCTCAGGATTTACCACATCTCAGGATGAATAGGCCAAACCTATCTATTAACCATTCTTTTAATTTTTCTTAGTTTTCATCAAGGTCTTTTCTTTGTCATGCTACTGCTGTCTAATTTTCTTCTACCTTAGAAGCCAATGATTGATTAGTTATAAACAACTGTTGTATCTTGTTTTGAATCCTTCTTCGATTGTTATATATTGTAACAGGAATTACTTTATCTACAGGTACAGTGTCACCTTGCTTTCCTGGTGAGAGCTAGCAGAAATAACTCCATCAGTTACTAATCTTGTCATTAGTTATCTTACTACTGATACAAACTATCCATTAGGAGATCAAAAGGTCTGAGCTAGCAGTAATAGCTCAATGAATCTTGCATAAGCACGTGTTTCACTGTAATTAGTACAAGTGTTCCACAAAAGCACTCAATCATTGCCATAAAAGGAAAACAACATAGTTTTATCAAAAAAAGAAGAAGAAGAGGGAAACACCATAACAAACAAAAGAATGGTGGAATCATTTATCTCTTCCAAAGATAATTATATATTTTATTGATATATATTCCCTAGAAGCAAAACAGTTATATGGTTGAGATTTTGGTCGCACTTGTCCTTTTGAAACGTCGTACTAAAGAACGTCAAAATAGAATAGGATGGTAAAGTTGAAACAGAGAACAAACACTATTTTTGTAGGGATGGTTACTATTCCTCCTCGACGGGAAAATCATTCCTAACAACTTAAGGAACCAAATATTTATACTTACAGAGAGGATCTTCAAGAAACTTTTGATTATTGGTTCCAACATCTAGCATCACTGGAAGTATCTACAATAAAAATAACAGTAAATTGAGAGTACTTGTAATGGTATAATGGTATATGCAGCAGTATTCGAAAGCTGAAAGACATAATATATTGAAGAAAAATAAAGAGAGTGTATATACTTTGCGTGGGTTCACATCGGCTGCAGCAACATATATATCAAGTTTCCCAATGGGCATTCCAATTCCCTTAACTCCAAGATCCCCAAGTCCAAGAATGCGGCTTTCGTCTGTCACCACTATCAGTTCAACCTGTAACAAATGGAAGATAAACCAAAAATGTGAAAAGTATTAAAGAGTGCATATAGTAACTGTTCTCATTATGTAACAGTCAATCCCAGAAAATTTGTCAACATTCATAAAGGAATGATGATATTGTGGCAGAAGCAAACAAAAATCTAAGTAAAAACTAGAAATCAAACAACGTCAACTGAAATACATTCCTTATTAAATTTCTATTTTATTTCATCTTATATGAAGTAAAAGTTTTTTTCCCTCCACAAAAGTCTGACTCATACATTTGTCCTAAGACTATCTAGATCTAGACTAAGAGCATAAAAAAGAAACTTATAAAATCACCTTATGATGCAATAACCTATGCTCAAGGGATCTTGGAATTTTAGTTTTCAAATTCCTCAACTCTTGAGTGAATTAAAAGTGAGACAAGCTCACACTTTATGTAAGAACATTTTAAGAATAAATGTTATTATGAAAGAGCAGTGAAACAGTCCTAGCACGTTACATGTTGATGTGATTCCAATTCCAAGTACTAAGAAACAAAAAACCAGGTTACAAAATTAGCTTCCATGAAATGAACAGTACATAAAATCCGTACAAAGAACAAACCTCCAAGAGCAAACTAGAACAACTAATCCTCTTGAACCCTTACTAACCTGTTCAGATGGCCAGTTATAGGTCATGGACATCATCTCTCCTTTATCCTTTGCACTGAAATACATCCCACGTGGGCATTTAAACAAGCCTCCGTAGTTTTGACATACCAACCCCACAGTCGGATTGTATACTATTGGAGCAAAATTTTCAATGTTTTCAATAAGGACCTGGAGAAACCAAGTAAAGGGATTAGTTTAAGCTGATGAAATTCCAAAAGTCTAATGAAGTTTTAAGCTTTTATCCGGCAAACTTACTTTGTAATATAGTGTCTCGTTCCTGTCATGCAATCTGTTCAGGACTCTCCATTGCGCTAATGATGATACCTCATCTGGTTGGTATAGAGTATTCTTCACCACTAACTGGTATGACTCCACTACAATTTGAAACAATAAAAAATTCGCGTTAAATCAATTGCCTTAAAAACTACTACACTGTTATAGATAACAAAATTTTGACAGTGGTGAAACTCATGAACCATGATCAGGTGAAGAACTTTATTTTACAATTTCAGATTAAACAACTTTGAAGAGGCGGTGCACCTTCGTCTATAAGAGGCGGTGCACCCTCCACGAGTTAGTACATCTTGAATTGTGTCCCCTACAATCCGTCCCCTAAATTGCTTTGATTAGGATCTCTTGATTGGTGTTTAAGGTTACTTGATGGGTGCCACACTCTCGAGCCCATAAAATTTAGTTTGAGACTGGAAAAAACTTATATTGCTTGTGGTATTTAATTTAATTCATTTTTCTTAAAATGTTTAGGGTTTAGCTTTAGGGTGTTCTTCTTTAAAATCAGTCATAACATATTTCTTTGTATTCTCTTATAGTATAATTTTTTTTTAAACGGTTCATGAAACTGTGTTAGGACTGATGGAACGTTCTATGATTATTACTATTATTTAGCTAAACCATTTGTGGTTTTGGTTATTATATGACATGAATCTCTAAAAACACAAAACAAGCAATCACTACCATGCTTCGATTCCATTATTATGTAAAGAAGAAAACCAAATTATATGCAGGAAATCAAAGTCAAGCCAAAGAGACAACCAATTATCACGAATTAATCAAGCAATCGAAAACCAAACAAGGAAACTAAACCCAAAATCAAAAGGGGAAAACTCACCAGTACCAAACAACTTTACATCTAAAGCACCTGGTGGTGGTAGCGCATTAACAAAACAGCACATTGAGTCCGGAGAACGATGAAAACAGTTCCGTACTCGGATGCAGCTTCAAGCTCGACCCTTGCCGCCTACTCTGATGCCATGGCCACAAGGCGCATGATCTCCTTTTTCTTCTTGACCCAATTCTGCCATTTTTGCCTGATTAAGAAACTCATAATTGACACAAAGAAGAATAAAAACATGAAGCTAAGATCTGGAAACCCTAGATCTCTGAGAACCAGCATTGATGGCGCACCACCGATGCATCCAATTCTGCCACCACAATCACTCGCTAGTTCTCACCGTCACAACTCCTCCGCTTCGGCGCAAATCAACTCACCATCTCTTCACTTTGCTTGCTTGAAGAGTCGTTTGTTCCTGAGTGAGTGAAATGGAGAGGTGAGAAAAAGAAATTTCAGAGATGAAATAATGGTAGAATCCAGATCTAAAGGGAACCAAAGCAGAAAGAGATAATGGCGTTGGATGAGAGAAAAAGAAGATTGAAGGAGCACATACCTGTTGCTTGCAGAAGAAGATGGAGTGAAGGATGGTATGTTGCTTGCAGAAGAAGATGGAGTGAAGGATTGTTATGTTCTTTCGATTTTGCTATGCTTTAGGGCAATAACTAGAGCAAAAAGGAGACGAGCAAGAGATCGAGCAGAGAGAGGCGAGCAAGAAGGAGATGAGAGGCGAGCTCTATGGTTTAGTGTACTGAATGGGGGAGAAGAGAGATAAAGTCGCGAAATACAAAAAAATTTTGGGAGCGCCAAAACGCCCGCCAATTTTCTATAGCATTTTTTATTTTCTAAGTCATTCAAAATTGACTTTTTATAGCACATTTATAAAAAACGCTATTGGCAAATGCAATCAATGAGCATTTGTGTTGTAGTGTACCCTTACCTTTTGAGATCTTCTTTTTATTCCGTACTGTACTTTTTCGACCTAATTGAGCTTGAGTTTCTATTCAATCATGTCTGTGCAGCATAATTTCTCGCGAGAGCGGCATCAAGGCAGTTTTGAATTATTTAGAAAGTCACTATTTTCTGAGGAGGGCTTATTGCCCTTTGTAGGCAATATGAAATCCCCACTGATCTGGGAGTGTCGCTCCTTTCGGGAAGGGACTGTCACTCTGTTCCAACGAAGGGGCGCATCTACCTGTATTGGTTGCTACTGTGATGAGGGTGAAGGATGCCAGACTCCACTTGTTGAAAAGGTTGCTTCATTCTCTAACTTCCATCAAGATGAAAAATCATGGTGTTTGCTGGTTGGTGAAGCCACGCTGTCTGATTGGCCGATTCGAAGATCAAGAAAATTGGCAGATGTACTACTTTTTGCCTCTGTGAAGTTTGGGTACTTATCTTTTAGACCAGTCGCCTTTTTGGGGACATCTGTAAGTTCTTTTTGCTTTTCTATTTAATGTTTGTCAGTGTCTGACTCATTCGTTGTTTTTTTACTAGGGTTGTCTGACTCTGTCGTCCTTTCTTTTGAAGAAGAGAAAATGAGCGTTGGCTTTCTTAGTCTACTGCCAATGCCTATTGTAGAAGTTATTCATCAAGATAATATTAGGCGAAGTGGATTGTTTTCTCGTGAGGCTGGTAACGGGAGGCATGCCCTAGTCGTGCCTACTTGTTCTTCTTCGAGCGTCAGAAGCATAGGCACCTGGGTCTCATAAAAGGAAGGTGTCGAAGATGCTTAGCTTGTTGGAGAAAAAGGCTCTAGAGGGATTGTTTTCTCCCCCTCGTTGCTCTAAAAGGCTCAAGTTGGGATCCACTCTTCCTCGTACTACTCCCTAGGGTGGGGAGTGAGATGTTGTGGATCTGAACGCTGACGAGAAGCTGTCGGGGGTCCGGCTTATGCTGAAGTGGAAACAGAGCAAACGGCTTTGGAGGCCTCTGCATTCGACCCATCAATTGTAAAGAAACAACCCGATCCTGAGAGCATTGCCCATGATCCTTCTGCTGATCCGAGAAATGGAGTATTGTCTGAGCCTCCTTCCACTATTGCTAACAAGGGAATGCATGTTGTCGAGTCCTATCCCTCATGAGGTGCAGGGGGGAAGAAAGGATTGGCTCCTAGCCTCAAGTCTTGTCGTACTGATGCTGGCGTCAATTCCCATGCCCCGGTAGGTGTTCTCCTAAGCTCTCATGAGTAGTATGCACGGTTTTAGGTGGTGGAACACAGGGTTGTTATTGTTGATCTGATGAAAAGGAATTTCTTTTGGTTGGCTGACCAGTGCCATTGAAGAAGGTGGATGCGGGAGCGCTCATAAATCGAGGGCAGTAGCTTCTGATGCTAGTAAGTTGACAACTCAATTGTTTTGTCACTTAGTTTTTTTTAGGGATTTTTTGAGTTTGGCACTCATTAGTTTATACCTATTAGAGTTTAGCCATCGTTTTGAAAACTAATTGAGTCTAACACTCATTTTCTGATTGAACCATTAAGTCCACGTCATTGAATGGTCAAGACTAATTTTTGGGCCATTTTGCCCTAACATAAGTTTAAACCACCCTCCTCTTTTCCTGATCTACAAAATCACCACCACCCATTGCCACATTCCCCTTTTTTTCCCTCCCTGCAACTCACCACCACCGAACATTGTCGGACGGACCTCTCAAATGTCATTACCTTCTTCTCAACATTATGGGAGTTTTCCTGTCAATAAAACACTCAAGTGTTCTCCTCCAAGTCAAACCCACCCAATAAAACAACATATAGTGTGAAGAAAGAAGAGCAAAGAAATAAAAAAAAAAACAACCAGAGAGAGAGCAATTAAATACAACAACCCTCATCTCATATAAACTCAACTACAAAGAATAGATCTTTGAATCTATGTCTCCTTTTATTATTGTTTTATGCATGTGGTGTTTTACTATGTATGTCGTTTATCTGTATCTCTCCCATGTTCCGTTTTCTTCTTGATCTTATTGACTAGTAGCCTTTGGTCCTGAGAAACACCATGGTATCACAAAACCAATACAGCACAGGTAATAAACATTTCGACTCCATATTTCCCTTCTTTCTCTCAATTTTGCTTTGCTTGCTTTTAGTTATGCTAATTGCTCACTCTCACCACAAGCAATATCAACTTTGATTTGATTGCTCAAATCATGCCATATCGTCAACTACTTCCACTGTTGATTAACCTTGTAGTAGCATCTCTACCACCACAACCAGTGGTGGTTCTACCAATCCAACACCAACACCAGCTGGCCAATTGGATTAGGTTGAACTTGAAGTTTCTCCTCTTGGGGTGGAGGAATAGGTGTTGGGGAGCGCTAGCACTAGCAGCAGGGCCTTTACCAAGTTCATCAAGATATTTATCCAAGTCATCCTCCACCACTATTCTTTTATCAAGGAGTGTTGCGGTGACAAAATCTGATGATTTCAACTTCTTCTTACCAGATAAAGTAATCAAATCTCCACCACGGTCCCCATCTTCTTTTTATTCTCATCATCATTAACGTATTTACTATACTCATCCTCTTCACCGTCATCATCATCGAGGTCTGCAAATAAACTACTACTACTGCCCTTTCCCGTTTTGGTAGATTTAGATGACTTCTTTTTCTTACCAGAGAAGGTAATCACATCCTCTTCTTCTTTATTCTCATCATCCTCACCATCACCATCAGAGGCTAAAAATAAACTGCTACTGCCCTCTTCTTGAAAGAGGATAATGTTGGCTTCTCTTCAGATCAGAGGCGGAGGCAAATGTTGATTGTTTATGAACTGATGCACAATCGGAGCTTACAAGATGCTTTGTACAATCGAAAATGCCCTCAATTGATGGAGTCGAAAAAGAGGTTGCTATTGCAAGTAACATTGCCAGGGTTTGGAATTTCTTCATACCAATTGTGAGCCACCGATTATTCGGGGGATATGAAGCCTGGCAATATTCTTCTTGATTTTTGCTTCAATGTGAATATTGCTGATTTCGGAGATGGATCTATAGTTTGACCGACAATGGTTAATGGTGGCAAGGTTCAAGGAGGGAAAGAAGGGGGAGGGGATCTGGCGGTGGGTGGTGGTGAGTTTGCAGATTATGGAAAGAGGGAAAGGGTGGTTTAACCCTAGGTAAGGGTAAAATGATCAAAAAAATATTCTTGACCAGTTAATGACGTGGACTTAACGGTTCAGTTAGAAAATGAGTGTTAGACTCAATTAGTTTTCAAAATGAGGGCCAATTTCTAATATGATTTATTGTTTATACCCGTGCATTGTTTCTAATACGGGGATGGCTCAACTGATCCATGTTGGTATGGCAGAAACTGAAGTGGAGTCTGTAAAGGACATGTTATTTGCCTTGGAGACAACCACGGGGCACAACTTGTTGATGCCCATAGGGAGGTAGACTCGCTGACCAGTGGTTGGTCGCTTGGGCTGATCTAGAAGGCCAACTGTCTAAAATGCAGAGATGTCGTTCTGGTTGTTCAGTCATCCTTGGAATCTCAGCTGAAAGGGATCCAAGAGAGTCTGGATGAAGCCCAGGCTGCTCGAGCCAAGCTATTGTCTGAATTGATTGATGTTCGGGAACAATGAGACAATGCAATAATTGAGCAGCCTGCATTTGCTAAACACATGTCGAAAATCAAGAAGTCTGTTGTTGACTCCTAAAGTGCGTTAATCAGTAAACACGCTAAGGCAGTTCACCTAAAGAAGCTTTAGGGGGGCTTCAGGTCCAACTTTCTAACTCACTCAAGAGCGTGACTCTGAGTATGCTCGTCGTGATGAGGTGGCTCGCAAGTTGGCGGACTCTGAAGAGAGCCTGGCCAAGGTGGTTGCGGAGCTAAATAGCTCTAAGGCACAATGGGATGCTAGAAAGAAAGAGCTTCACGAGGCTGCCGATAAAGTTTGGGCCCATTATGTTGTTGATGGGAGGCTGGATCAGATAGATTATATTGAACAACACCATAGGATTGGGATCTTTCCGCTTACAGACCTCTTGCTTATGCTCGATTCGAGGAGGTAGATGATTCTTCATTTGGTCCGTGAGGTGTCCCTGAAACCAGTTTAGGCGTCGTGAAGACAACTGCCCATCTTGATGTCCCAGAGCCTGCTTTAGACTTTGCAGCCCACGAACTGTTTCTAACATTGTTCCCGCTGAATGAGCGGTTTTCGTAATGAAGGAGAAATTTTATTAATGAATTTTTTTCTTTTTGCCTGTGCTTGTAGCTGTCGTACTTGCAATTTCCAATTGTTGCTAAGAAGAGGCTGAGTAAGCGGGTGTATCTACCCCCACCCGAAGTAGTTCTTTAGTCTGGATTGAAGCCATTTCTTTGTTTGTTCGAGCTCATATTCTGTCAGTAGTAATAACTTAATCTTCTGTCAAAGTTAAGTTGTACAATAGTCACTTTTGTTTATGCGTTCGTGTTCCCTTAGTGACATAATTTTTATCTCTCATAATAGGTGAGCTTGTATAGGAGTTGTCTTCGTGTTAAAGACTATACTTCCTTGCTGCTCACTGACCTTTGTAATGGTTAGGTAGCTTAGTAAACCATATATTGTTAGACTGAAGTTCAGTATCATATACCTGTAGTCTTGTCTGTCTTGAGGAGGACTTTGAATAGAATGGGAATTGCCTCTGTTTTTCTGGCCTGAGCTCCCGTAATACGTCCCAATCCTGAACAAGAGTTAGATTGTTGAGGAGTCATCTACGGCCGAACGGGCTAGATTATTTCCATTTATTTGGCTTGAATTGAAAGGTCTTGAGCCGAAAAGAAGTAATTTATGCCGGTCTAGGCTAAACCTTCTATTTAGATCCCAATCCCAATCCCTTATGCAGCCTGCTCATATAGTCTGTTGTTCCTCTCCATCCACAGTGCGTATATAGTGGCATGCAAGGTAACCTTTCTGACCTGAGTTATGCAGAAGTTTCCAAGGAAATGCTAAGCACACCAATGTAGCTCAGTGTCCCAGTCAGCTACTTGTCTAGTGTATTGTAGGTATTGCAGCATCTTAGTCCAGATAGGCTTTGAGTATATACACTCAAAAGAAAAGGTGTTTGGATGTCTCTGGTTCCTGGTTGCATAAGGGACGGATATCCGTTTGAGCTACTCCCCATTTCTTCAACTTACTTAGCGTTTTCAAAGCACCATGAATACGTAACCATGTGATAGACAATGTTTAGGAATGTTCCCTTTGAACCACACCAAGTTAGCCCATTCCACCCTGATGTTGTGCCTCCTGATTGCTTCATACGTAGCTTTCATCTGGAACAAGCCTATGTTTCGAGCATTCCAAAGCACCTCATCCTGCTTACTGTCATCTATTTCAATATCATCCAGGCGACTAATGATTTCAGTGATTGAGTTCCCAGCACTTGGAGGAATGCTCCAAGCATTGTCACCAATGATAGCTAAGACTGACGCGTTCCTATGCAGGGCTGAATCGTATGTTAGTTCCTGTGGGAACTTGTCATGTAAAATACCCAAAGGGTGCCAGGGATCTTTCCAAAAAAGGGTGTTCTCCCCATTACCAATGGAGTGCACAATTAAGCAAGAAGTTGCCCCCTCGCTCCTAAGATTCTTCTCCAACACCAAGAGGCCTCTTTGGGAACATTCATTAACCAGAAGTCTTTATTTCTTATCAAGAACTTCCAGATCCATTTGACCCAGATAGACTCTTTGCGTGTGACTATGCTCCATATGTGCTTCATATTGGCTGCCTCATTCCCAATACGAATATCTCTGATTCCTAGACCTCCTTCCTTGTATGGAAAGCAAATCTTATCCCAACTAACCATAGACATTTTAGTTGTGACATCACTGCCTGACCATAAGAATCTTCGTAGGATAGCACTGATACAGTCAAGTGTGTGTTTAGGCAGTCCATAAGCGGACGTCCAGTAGATATGCATACTGGCCAAGACTGACTTGATGAGTACTAATCTTCCTGCGCAGGTGAGGAATCTATTTTTCCATGAACTTACCTTCTTCCTTATCTTTTCTACAATTGGGCCACATTGATGATGAGAAAGGTGGGAAGAGATCATCAGGATGCCTAGGTACCATACTAGGAGTGAGCCTATGTTAAACTGAAGATGCCCAATGATGGACGTTCTCTCCTCAGCTGGGACACCGAGTAGAAACAATTAACTTTTGTCACGGTTAACCTCTAGTCCACTGCATACCTTGAATGCTATCAGATAATCATGAAGAGCCTTGGCTGAGTGACCATCCCCATGGAAGAAAGCAATCAAATCGTCCGCAAAACATAAGTGTGTCACCACTAGGTCATGACACCTGTAATAGAGCTTGTACTGACCTTCCTGCACTTGTTTCCTTAGCATGATATAAAGTATCTCCATTACCATAACGAAAAGGTAGGGTGACATAAGACAACCTTGTCTAATACCCCTAGAAGCCTTAATATAGCCTTTAGGTGAGCCATTCTGGCAGATGGAGAATCTGGGCGTAGTGATCATTCCTTAACCCATTCTATGAACTGACCTGGAAAATTGAATTTCTGAAGCATGTGCAGTATTACATCCCAGCGGACCATATCATAAGCCTTCCGTAAATCGATTTTAGTTGCGCTCCTTGGGGGCCCTTTGTCCGTGTGATAGTTGCGTACAAGCTCATGAGCAAGCATTATGTTGTCCTGAATGTATCTCCCTTGTATGAATGCTGATTGGGAGTCACTGACTATCTGTTTGACAACTTCCTTCATCCTGTTTGTTAGGAGCTTAGTGATGCACTTGTAGACAACGTTGCAAAATGCAATAGGCCTATAATCACTGAACAGAGAAGCATTAGTAGCTTTAGGAATAAGAGTGACATTAGTAGCATTTACCTCCCTCAGCAATTTGGATGTCCTGAAGAATTTTAAGACAACCTTGACAAAGTCACTGCCCACTATGCGCCAAGTAGCCTTGAAAAACCAAGCTGAGAACCCGTCGGGGCCTGGTGTTTTGTTTGAGTCAATAGATGCAAGGGTCTCTATGATCTCATCTCGACTAACTTGTTTAGTTAACTCCATACCCATTGCATTTGAAATTGTGTTTTCAACTTGCAGACTATCTAGGTTGCCTAGGTCATAGTCTGTATCATGAGTTCCCGCGAATATGTTCCCAAAGTAATGGATACATTCAGCTTCTATAGCATTTGGCTCCTTTAACTTCTCCCCTAGGCTATTGTACATACTCATAATCGTATTCTGCACTCTCCGTTCTCGTACCATGCTATGGAAGTAGGCGTTGTTTTGATCTCCAACTTAGAAGAGAATGGACCTCGATTTTTGCTTAAATTCAGATTCCTCATGTCTGGAAGCTAATGCATAAGATTTGACAGCTTGGCATTCCTCCATCAGTGTAGAAACATCAGTTTGGGGAGCCTGAATTACTGCTTGAGCATGTTTCATTTTGGCCAGTGCTTGTTCTACTGCTGAGGCAGCTCTATTGAACCCATTCTTGCGCCACTCAGTTAGCTTTAGTTTCACATTTTTCAACTTGTGCACCAGTCTATACATAGGTGTACCAATCACTCGCAGCTTCCACGCTTCTTCTACTGTCTGGTAGAAGTCATGTTCTTGCACCCAGTAATTAAAGAATTTAAATGGAATAGGACCTCGATTACTGATTTCATATAAGGTTAAAGTCATAGGTGTGTGATCAGAGATACCTGAATTCAGGAACTCCGCTTCAGCATCTGGAAGTTGTTGTAGCCGCATATTGTTTACTAGAACCCTGTCAATCTTAGATGAGACTCTGCTTGAATCAATATGATTGTTGCACCAGGTAAAGAAGTTGCCTCTATAACGACAATCATACAAGCTCGCTTGGGTTATGCATCTTAGGAAGTCTTGGGCTCCCCCTTGTTGAGTCTCAGCATGACCCATACGTTCCTCATCATGCAATATTGCATTGAAGTCACCTAGAAGAGCCCAAGGGGTGGTAATAGAGCTAGAGAATGATGTTCGTTCTTGCCAAAGATCATGTCTAGTAACGTAACAATTACTTCCATAGATAAAAGAAAAAGTGCAAGCGAAACCAGTGGACCATCGCGCAGTCACTGTAATAACTTGGGCTGAAGTTTAGATGATGTTAATTAGGGGTGGGCATGGGACGAGATATGCCCATCCCTATCCCATCCCGTTCATACGGGATCGGGACGGGACGGGATGGGAAAAACCTCATCCCGACCTCGTCCCATCCCAACGGGTTCGGGACGGGACGGGATCAGCGTGCTAAGTGAAATTAGTAAAATGAAAGTGAAATTATCCAGTGTGCAGTAAATAACAATTTAGACTAGCCGCTTAGTAATTCCATGAAACTGAATCTTTCCCACTGCACGCAATATCCATAAATCTAACACATTGTAGGACATTAAGAGAATAATCAATTTCTAAAATTTGCATAAAAATGAGCTTATGTGAGCATTCATAACAGCAGATTAATTTAACAAATTAATATTGTAATGTCAAACCTGCTTCAACGAAATGGGGAATGTCAATTTGCCCGACAACTCCGGCGTCTTTACAATCTCCTTAGTAATTTCTCTCCAATTCCTGCAAACCCCAGCAACAGCAATTACATGTTTCCTAGGTGGCCAAGCACTCTCGGATGCCTCTATCCTCATCAACACATCCCTCAAAAGCTCCGGCGGCATATTCGCCCAACAACTCTGCTTCAAAGCATCAATACTCGGCACTATCAATGCATCATTCACCACCACTCTTTGCGACCTGGATCTCAACCCATACCCAAGCTTCACATCAAACCCCTTCCTTGAAATACTCCCAAACTCCCCCTTCATATCCTGCAAAATGCTCTTAAAAGACATCCTCACTCCCCCTTCTCCACTCAATTAACACAAACAATCTATCTACAAACCCCCAAAAAAATCTCATCTTTTGGAAGCCTGCTGCTGGAAGCCTGAACATTTTATGTAAATGTTCATAAAATAAATAAATAAGTAAATAAAAATATTAATAATTAATATTAAAAAATTAGTTCGGGACGGGACGGGATTGGCGGGATTGAAAATCTTCATCCCATCCCATCCCATTCTAGATCGGGATGGGACGGGATCGGGATGAAATTATTCAATCCCATTAAGACCCGAAAAAATCGGGACGGGACGGGAACGGGATCGCGGGATGGGATGCCCACCCCTAGTGTTAATGGTAACAAGGTTGGGATCCCATGCAACCCACACACGACCTCCATTCACTACTGCATTGTTATCAATCCACATCCAGTTAGGCAACAATTGCCGTTGTAGTTTAGATTTTTTCCCCTCCTTTACTTTCGTTTCAACTAACCCGACTATATTCAGTTTTTGTTTTTTTTACTAGTTCCTTCATTTCCTTCTGCTTGATCAGGTCATTAAGACCTCGAATGTTCCAACACCCCACCTTAATCATTGGCAACTTGCTTAGTAGGGAGCTGCTTGACTCCCGAATGACTTCTTCCTAAATCAGACTTAGATTGTTCAGCTATGTTCCTAATCCTAGCTACTAATCCTTCCATTGTTTGAGCTAGTTTAGGTATCTCAACCTTACTGGAGGCCTAGGTGCTGATAGGGATCAGTTGCATGTTACTTACTGCAGAGCCAAGTATCTCAACCTCACTGGTGATCTGGGTACTGATAGGGATACGTTGCATATTACTTACTGGTTCACCTTGAGGTTCCATTACGTCTTGGACTATGTTCTGGTTATCCTCTATGTCAACGAAGTTCTCCAAGCCGGGTTATCCTGCACCTTTCCAGCCTGTGCCACCTCTGCATTGCGTCGAGGCCTGTGTGCTCGTTTACCTTGTACTGTGATCCATCCCTCACTATCTTGTTTCTCAGCTGGAAGAGTTCGTCTTGTTTGTTTCCAAACCTTAGTTACTGGCTTGCGATCAGCATTACTCTTGGGACATTGGACCTTTGAGTGCCCAAACACCGAACATGTAATGCATTGAGAAGGAATCCAGGCGTATTCTACCTCGACTACTCTTTTAAGTTCATCATTAATAATTACTGGTATCGCTTTTGGAAATTTGTGATTTAGCTCCACTTCCACGCAGACTCTAGCAAATGCCAACTTAGTGCCATCTTCTGTGTCCTTATCCAGCATTATCGGGACCCCAATCGCACTAGCTATCTTTTTGATACCTTCTGGGTTCCACGAGAATAAGGGGATTTTCTTGAGCGTTACCCAGATAGGGATTGTTTTAAGCAGTTCTGCTTCCTCATCCATTGTGGGCGACCATGCTTTGATGATAAATAACCTACTAGCAATGTGTATGGATCTAGTCTCTAGGACTTTGTTCCTATCAACCTCATCTTTGAACTTGAAAACAAAGTTCTTGTCTCCATGGATTCTCATCTCAAAATTCCTTGTCCCCCACATCTTGGCGACTGATTCCTTGACATAGTTATATGCTAACCTCCTTCCCACAAATCTTCCTATAACAAGTTTTTCGCATTCAGCAATTCAAGTAGCGAAGTCAGAGGTTTGAATCTTGACTATTTTTTCCCCATCAACCATTGCAGGCTGTTCATATTTGAGTTTTGTAGATCCCGTATGTTTGCCTTATTTTAGTTTTGCAGCCCAACTCTCTTTGACTGGAGCAGTAATAGGTATTGTTTTATTAGTTATATTGGTTGTAGCCTGCATGCTCTCAGCGGCGACGCCTTTACCCCCAGATCCATCCTCTAGCATAGGTTGAGTCATGGAACCTTGTAATAGCTGCCATAGAACTTTCCCTTGTTCTTTCGTGAGTCTGTCTAGTCTCTCCATTAGATATTTGGGTAGCGCAATATTGCGATCTGTAGGTTCGTCCATCACTTTAGGAATCATTGTAGGTCCTCTGTTATCAATATGAGAAGCTCCACCAGGGTTAATGGAGGCTTCTTTGCTGATCGGAATCATCTTCCTGGATCAAACAACAGTGAGATACCTGCATCAACCAAAATTGCCTCAAACCCTAGTCATCACCTCTCTCACTTTTGGTTGCCTCCAATTGATCCTAGGAGTTAGGTTGCTGAGGAACCATCTTTGCCTGAACGGGCTAGGATCATGTATTCCTCAAGCTCAACCCTTGGGAAGATCTGAGCTGGGAAAAGTCTTCTATGCTTGTCTAGGCTATACTATAATATATCAAAATCCTAAATAGGAGTTGGGTTCCTGATGAACCATGTTTGCACAAACGGGATAGGTTCATATATTCCACTGGTTCAGTCCTTGCATGGATTTTAGCTGGGAAGAAGTCTTATATGCCTGTCTAGGCTAGAGTTTATAATATACCTCAATCCTGAATAGGAGTTAGGTTGCTGAGGAACCATATTTGCCTATACGGGCTAGGCTCCTGTATTCCTCAGGCTCAGTCCTTGGGAGGACCTGAGATGGGAAGAAGTCTTCTACGTCTATCTAGGTTAGACTTTATAATATACCTCAATCCTGAACAGGAGTTGGGTTGCTGTCGAACCATCTTTGCCGGACCGTGCTAGGCTTATGTATTTCCCAGGCTTAGTCCTTAGGAGGAGTTGAGCTGGGAAGAAGTCTTCCATGCTTGTCTAGGCTAGACTTTATAATATATTTCAATCTTGAATAAGGGTTGGGTTGCTGAGGAACCATTTCGCCTAAACGGGCTAGGCTCCTATATTCCTCAGGCTCAGTCCTTGGAAGGACCTGAGCTGGGAAGAAGTCTTCTACATCTGTTTAGGCTAGAATTTATAATATACCTCAATCCTGAACATGAGTTGGGTTGTTGAGGAACCATATTTGCTCGGACAGGGCTAGGCTCCTGTATTCGTCAGGCTAAATTCTTGGGAGGACCTGAGTTGGGAAGAATACTTGTACACATGTCTAGGCTAAACTTTATGATATAAATCAATCCTAAATAGGAGTTAAGTTACTGAGGAACAATAGTTGTCGAACGAGCTAGGCTCATGTATTCCTCATGCTTAGGAGCGGTGAGTCATCTATGGACTGGACTAACCTGCTTGCGATGAACTGTCTGTGGATTGGGTCCAATCTGCATGTGTCATACTTTGGCTCATTGGCGAACTAGGTCACTTGTACGGCGAGCCATCGTCACCTTCAGTGGGGTTAGGCTCAGCCGCTTGTGTGCCATTTTGGTCCCCGTAGTCGGACCAAGTAATCTTAGGAACGGTGAGTCATCTATGGATTTAACTCATCCTTTTTCGATGTACTGTTTGTGGACTGGGTCTGGCCTGCTTGCGGTGATCTGTCTGTGGACTGGTTTTAATCCGCACTTGCACTACCTTGACTCCTGAGGGCGACTAGGTCACTAATGCGACAAGCTGTCGACATCCTGAATAGAACTAGGCTCAACTGCTTGTGCACCATTTTGGTCCCCGTGCTAGGATTGAGCTTCGTTGAGTGGTGAGGTGTCAGTGAACTGGGCTTGACCCTTTGTATCATACCTCCGTTCCTTGGGAGGCTAGGTCACTTATGTGGCGAGTCGTCATCGCCTTCAATGGGGCTAGGCTTGGCCGTTTGTGTGCCATTTTGGCCCTCGTATTAGGATCTGGTATTCCCTTGTATAAGGAGTACTTGAGCATGGCATTGAGTTGTTTTTTTAAAGAGATTACCTTATTGATCTTTTTCAAAAGTGCTACATGCTACTCTCGTTGCTCCTTACCAGTAGCCCTCTTGTTGTTTCATCTCTCTTTAGGAGGACTTGAGCCGTCGTGGTTACTTACCTGATAGCTTCATCGCCACGTAGACTAATATTCCTTGATAGTTCATGTTTATCCGTTGACAGGGTACTTGAGGCACTGGTGTCGTGTGGATACCATTGCTCTCATATGGTGAAGCCAAGGTCTTCTCATAATTATATTATATCTGGAGGGGGCATGTACCACAATAAACTCTGTCATAATGAGGTACACTAGTTCCCATGCTCTTACGTGTAGGCTGATTCTCCCGACTATATAATTTTGAGCACTGCTAAAACCAACCATCACCTGGTTGTCCGGTTTTAGCTCCTCTTTTTTCATCCGCATCCTACGGAATGCTTCCAAGAATAAGAATTGGTTGAGCTCCCCGTGTCCACCAACAACCTTTTGACGCCCCATTTCGATATTGCAATCGTGATAACCAGGGCATCGTTGTGCGGGGAATGACCCATTGCATGTCTTGCTCGATGAATGTCAGGTCCGGGATTGGGTGTTTTACTCGGGCGTGTTGGACTGGGCGGTTTTCGCAGTGGAGACCTGTTTGGAGCTCTCGGATTGCCCGTTTCCTTGACTGGTTGGATTTTTCGATTTATTGTGCGCATTGTGCAGGATGTAGATGACGTCTACAATCTTTTCTTCAGCCTTTAGGGTCGTTTCTTCTTTTAACTTTCTCTTAGAGTTGTTTCTCATCAAAATTTACAAATTCTCCGAGTTTTCTCCTTTGAACCCAGTACTCTATCTCATTCTTGAGACTTTGGCAGTCCTGGGTGATGTAACCTTGGTCTTTGTGATAGGCACAATACTTCCTCCTATCATGCCATGAGTGATTGCTTTTGATCTTGGGAGGCTACTTGATGTCATCCTTATTTTTCACGGCGGAGATGACTTTGGACAAGCTTGAGTTGAGGGGAGGGAAATCAGTGAACCTCGGGTTTGGCCTTGTCAGACTCGGTCTTGGTGTCATTTTTCTTCCTCTTTGACTTGTCCTCCTCTTTGCACATTTTTTTCTCTCCCATGTCCTGGACCTTGGGGGCATGTTTGGCCTCATTTTCGCCTCCATTCTTGGTGGCTAGCATATCCTCCAGAGTGATATACTTTTGCGCATTTTTTAGCAAGTCCGCCATATCCCTTGGTGCTTCTAGGGTGAAGAAATTGTAGAATTGACCTCCTTAAAAGCCAAAAGTGAAGGCGGTGACAAACATATCGTTGCTGCAACTGTCAATTAATGTTAGCTCATCATTGAAACGAGTGACGTATTCTCTAAGGGTCTTGCCCTACTTCTGCTTGAGACTTAGCATGTAGTGAGACCTTTTCTGATTCGCGGGCTTCCTACGAATCTGGTGATAAAAGTCTTCACCAAGACTTGGAACGAATTGATTCGAGGGTTCTAAGGGTCAGTGCAGCCTTCTTGAGGCTGGAGGGGAAAGTTCTGCATAGGATGTCTCTTGAACTTTCTTTCAGCGTTATTACGTAGTGTAATGACGCAGATGATTAGACAGATCTGTTGTTCCATCATAGAATTCGAGTTTTGGAGGGACAAACTTCTTTGGTAGTGGGGCATTCATCATCTCCTCCGAGAATGGAAGGACAGTGGGGTCATACAAGATGTCCTGATTAGTTGCCCCCAGTCGGAGCAGGTTCTTGACTGTGGTGTGGTCTGTTTTCGGGGTGTGGTCCTCGTGATCCCCATTGTCCTTTAAGTTTTCCTACCAGCTAGCTCTTTGTTTCTCCCTGAGGAGGTTCTCACTTTCCTGAACATGCTCTCGGGCGTCCTCTTTGGTGTGGGATCTCACAGGATCTCCGACACTTTCGAGTGGCTGCTGTCGATCGTGAGCGAGTGCACCACCCACGCTAGATCTTGTCTATGGGCCGTGGGACTGTTCTTCCCTATCAGTTGGATCAGTTTGGCCTTGTGGTGGGGCTTCTCTGCTTGAGGGTTGTCTGGTTCGACATTGTTGTTGAGTGTTTGAGATCTGGCGCTGATGAAAATTTCTCGATGCTTTGCTTAGCTAGAAAAGAACATAAACTTTTAAGGGAAAACATATCTTCTTTTCCCCACGGCCAACGCCAAACTGATGTGTTCAGATATGTCTTTTCTAATCTCACTTATCTTGAGCTTACAAAAATGAATGGTGGTTAAGCCAGGGACTACTGTTGTGGTGGCCAAAGGCACTCTGATGCTTAAGTCAGATATCGATGCAAGGAAGAATGAAGACTGTAAGTAAATTGCAATGTGTATGCGTACATTTCTTTCTCGTTTCACAATTTTTTATAGCGAGTGTTCCCTCCCAACTATCCCTGTGATCGAAGGCATGATGGAGGGAGGAGATCCCGCATAAGATCTCACATGTGCATGACTGAGTCTTTTAAGCACTCGGCTCTGTTTAGGACCCAATGTTTGATTGGGCTAAGAGTTGATTTCAATGGAGTTGATCTCGAGTCTTTGACAGCTCTGAGATTCGTGTTCGGGCCTTATTGTCATTGACCAAGCCCTAAGATTCGTGCCTCTTGGGCTGGCATGTCTTGGGCTTGAGCACTTGACTTACGGGCAAAACAACAGTTTGGGAATGGGTCCACTTGGGACTGTGCTGAAGCCCTTCTCATGCTAGGGTTAGCCCATGCCACATGTACGAATGTGATCGTATGACTGATTAATGTCTCATCAACTTGTATGTACATCCATTTGACAATCCAAGTTATTGGTCTCAGGTAAAATACTTATTTTTATTGTGTTTTTACATCATTTCTGATGTTCCATGCATGCATAGTTATGACAACAATGTTTTATTGTCATAGCCACAACATGTTGTCAAACCTCTTACACTTCATAGGCCTACCACGAGACTTTAGAAAGAATAGAAAAAGGGTTAAAGATGAGCGACCCAAGGGACCAAAACACAACTAAAAGGGATTCATGAAATTCAAATAATATGAACACAACAAGACTATCTGCAAAGGCTTACCTGCTACTAATGATGAGAAGATGCCAGCTACTGAAGGACTTGGCAATTTACTTGGTGGTGGTGGTGTCCAACTAAGTGGAAAAGGATAGAAGAGGGTATTGATGCAATGTCATGTACCCAATCTGCTTGTGAAAAAATGTTGTTTAGGATGACTCAGAATTTGACTCAGTCCCGAGGAAATGAGTAAAGCTTGGTGTTTTTCCACATATTTTGGTATCCTTAGTACACATAGTTAGATATAGGTGGTATAGTTTTGGTTTGTAACCATGGCATTTTAGTTTTTTGGGTAGGTGTCATGGTATATTTTAGAAATAATAGTTACAAACCATTCACAAACAATGTACATTTCTTTTGGTATGTGGTACAGTTGGTGACACTTGCCATGGCATGCCATTTTTTGGGTAGATGCCTTAGTATTTGTATTTTGTGCACAGTAGACAAACAATGTATTATAAATATGGTTATTTAGACATGTTGGTGATATATACGCAGGCTGTTTTGTTAATTTTTTGTTGCAAGTTGTCTTGTTGCAGTATGTTATGCAACCAAATGGTGGCCTGTTTTGCAGCTATTAGGTAGTCTGTTGAAGGCTATTTTGTGCAGCCATGAGGTTTTATTTAAGTAATGAGAGACTGCCACGAGGTGCTATTTTTTGCAACCATTAGGTGCTATGTTTTGCATCCATGAGGTGTTATTTTGTGCAACCATTAGGTATTATGTTTTGCAACCACGAGGTGCTATTTTTTGCAGCCATTAGGTGCTATGTTTTTCAGCCATGAGGTGTTATTTTTTGCAACCATGAGGTATTATGTTTTGCAGCCATGTGGTGCTATTTTTTTCAGCCATTAGTTGCTATGTTTTGTAGCCATGGGGTGCTATTTTTTGCAACCATTAGGTGCTATGTTTTGCAGCCATGAGGTGTTATTTTTTGTAGCCATTAGGCATTATGTTTTGCAGCCATGTGGTGCTATTTTTTGCAGCCATTAGGTGTTATGGTTGTTATGTTTTGTATCCACTAAGTGTTATGTTGAGTGATGTTTTGCAACCATTAGGTGCTATGTTGAAAGTTGTTTTGTTGCAGCCAAATGATGCTATGTTCAGTGATGTTTTGCAGCCATTAGGTGCTATGTTGGGGCTATTTTGTTGCAGCCAAATGGTGCTATGTTCAGGAATTTTTTTGTAGCAGTTATTTGCATTGTTGTTGTTGAATGCAATGAAATGTTGAAGGGATTGCTAGGCTACACTTCCATACACACAAGTAAATGAAATGAACCTTGAGAACTTCATTGCATAGAAAACCTGACAACCTAACTACATTTAAATAAAATAACATGGTTTACTCTTACATTCATTACACAAAAAAAAACCTCCAATCCCTACTACCCAAGCTTACTATTGTACTCATCACAAAAGCGTTCAATTCCATTTCCACTTCAATATTGACCTTTATTTTAGGTGGCTTCACATTCATATTCTATGTGAGTGGAGTCATATGTACTACTGCATTTGGTGTAGGAGTTGCATTCACTGCTCTCACTACTTTCAATAGTCTTGTAACAACTGAAAACTACCACTATTATTGCACAACAAGAGCCTCTTACCAAGACTCCATAATCGATGAGATTTCAAGAGTTCCCTTAGTATTGAATATCATTTTTGGCATGGGGTGTTTTTCCAAAGACATTCATTTTACTATTGACCAACTAAGTTACAATAAAGGCATGTTTTTGAGTTGCCACTTGAAGAAAAGGCTTTTCCTACCCTCGCACACTTTCCTTTAGGATCAATGTTATCTTCTTTAACCTTTCCTCAACCTTTTTCATAGCATCTTCCAACTACTTAAACTTGCCACAAGTTGAGAATTGACATTGAAGGTACTTCTTCCTTAATGTTAGTCATTCGTAAAAAATGGTCAACATCATCAATCCAGAACAACGATTTGCTCCACACACATTGTAAACCCATGGGCAAGTAGAAGAAGTGTGACCTAGACCATTCTAGGACACACATCTGACAAATATCCTGGACATTGACAAACAATGTAAGTTAGTTAAATTTTTTTACTATTTTGCACCAACTTGGATTAACATTTACTGTTTGATACCCATCTTCTACAAATATTCTAGACAAAAAACACAAAATCAGTGAAACAACAGTGAGTTTTACGACAAAAAGCACAAAATCAGACTTCACTTACCTCTCTAGCAACACCACATTATCCATCAGCCATTATAGCAAGTAGAAAGCTCAATCGCAGTCGCTTTCGTCGTGCCCAAGCTCAGTTGCAGCTCCCTCTCCCTCAATCATTTTCCCTCTTTGTGGTTCAATCATTCTCCGTCGCTCTCACTATCTCTCTCACAATCAAAACTGAAGAAGAAGAACTGGAACATAACCCTCAAGTGCCACTCACATGAGGGTATTTCAAACATTTCAAAAGATCTAATGTTTCCTATAGTCAAAATTGTTGCTGAATCCATGGGCAGGCAACAAACAACCTGGTGAACTGAAACATCTTAGTAGCCAGAGGAAAAGAAAGAAAAAGCGATTCCCGAAATAGCGGCGAGCAAAATGGGAGCAGCCTAAACCGTGATAACGGGGTTGTGGACCGCTCTACCACTGAGCTACTGAGGAACAACGGAAATTAGATTTTATAGAGTTCAATTCCTGTTCTCAACCCATGACCACTATGAGCCCAAAGCTTCCTTCGTAACTCCCAAAACTTCTTCATAGTGGCTCTAGTCAATGTTCGAAATGGATGTCTGACAGGATTTTAAAAATAAATAGCACCCAAGGAGGGTTATACCTAAACTACTGGGGGCCAAAAGGTAAATAACCATTCTTTTTTAATGACAATGAAGAATGGAAAAGAGTATTTCGACTAAATAACATATAGTTCAAACTTTTTACATTTCAAGTTTCGAAATGACAAATATATTGGGACGTGATCTTGACACTCTCGTTTTTTACTCAAATACAAATCCAAATAATTGCCCATTAGATTGTTGTTGATCCTACAGTTGATAATAATAAACCAAGTTAAAAAGATTAGTTTCCTAAAAAAAATAAAAGGTCAATTGCACTTCCCCCCTAAAATATATAGCCAATTGAGCTTTTCCCCCAATTAACATTCATAATGCACTTTCCCCCTCAGACTAACAGTCAACATGCCTTGACCATCAAGGCACGTGCTAGATTCAAAAAGGTCATATTTTACTGCCCAAAATACCCTTTAATGATCTGAAGGGTGAGATTCAAAGTTGATGCAATTAAAATCGAAGGTTGAGATTCAAACTTCCACTAAGACGTTGGGATAATCCGCCAACTCCTCCTTCACCACCACCGTCTCCACTTCACTACCAATAACTTTCCCCCGTGCTTCTACTACTACATCTACATGTTATTTCACTGTAGATTCAATATTCAAGCATCAATAAGTGGAAAAGTTTGCCATGTTTTGATTGCAAGCTTGAGTTGCAGCTCATCTTCATCATCTATTAGGTCAGTTTTGTTGCAGGGGGCAAAGTTGCATTCAAATTTATTTTAAGGGGCTAAGTTCCTGCCAGTAATTTATTTTAAGGGGTTAAGTTACTGCTAATTAACAACTCTTAATTGATTTTCTTGCAGATCCCATGGTGTCACAAGCACAATCAAACAAGTGATTATGAAGTTTGAAGTAGGCAAGTTTTTTAAGGAGTACATGAGCATTGGATGTTAAAGCACAATGTAAATTCATTTGATGTTCATTGGATATTCTTGCAATAAAGTTTGAGGTTGTTTCAACAATGTAAATTCATTTGATGTTCATTGGATGTTAATAGCACATTGTAATCAAATGCCTAAACACTTTCAAGCATCAATAAACAACCTTGCAATTCTAAATCTGACATAGCACTTTCAAGTATCAATATGCAACCTGACATAGCACTTTCAATACCATACCATACCATACCAACAAGCATTCTCAAGTATCAATATGCAACCTGACATAACACTCTTTATAACATTTAGTACGTAACAACCTCAAGTGCAACCCAACATAACACTTTCAATAACATTCAATATGCAACCTGACATAGCACTTTCAATAACATTCAAAACCTGACATAGGACTTTCAATACCATACCATACCAACAAGCATTCACTACCATTTAACAGAACTTGCATTCAATACAAACAGTAGTGTACCATACCATCAAAAGTGTGCCATACCAACAAACATTCAAGTGTATCAGTTAGTGTACCATACCAACACAAGTCTGACATAAGTCTGAGATAACATTCTCATACCAACAAGCATTCAATACCATCAGAAAACACATAATGACAATGTCAATAAACCTAAATAAATTGTCTTTCACTAACTGCTTTCACGAACTGTCTAATTGTCTTTCACCAACTGTTTTCACCAAAATGAGTCACAAAATGAGAATGTCAATATGAGTCACCAAAATGAGAAAGAGTCACCAACTGTCTAAGGTCATCTCCAGGGCCTCCTAGGTCTCCAACTGCTTTGTCCCTTTGCAAATATAGTTTTTCCCCTCCTGCCCCTACCATTCCCACGCTGAAACGCTGGATTAATTGGTGGCCTCATTGGTGGGGATCGAACTCCTTGTGCAAAGAGCTGAGTTGTGAACATGGTACTCTGATCATTGTGTAAAGTTGGAGCTGTAGGCATCTCAGGCTGGAAGTTTGGTTGTTGTGGAGGACATGTGGGCATTTCCTTTGGAGGTTCATTGTTTCCTCTTCCACTAGCAGTCCTTGCACCCCTTGGTTTGTTGTTCCTTGCCCTCGTGCTTTTAGGCCTCTTAGATGTTTGTCCATCCTCAGCAGACTGCTCCTTAGGAGGGTTTCTACAGGTTCTACTATTGTGACCCTCCATTCCACACTTTCTGCAACTCTTGCATTCCTTGTGAACCTCATCTTCATCTTCATCTCTTCTTTTTTGTCTCTTAGGTCTCCCTGGATCTCTTTTTCATTATAGGAGGCAATACTAAGTATCTTGGCTACCAAATAGCAGTAACATAACCCTTTAAAATAAATTACTGGCAGAAACTTAACCACTTAAAATAAATTTGAATGTAACTTTGCCCCTTGCAACAGAACTGACCTAACAGATGATGAAGATGAGCTGCAACTCAAGCTTGCCATCAAAACTTGACAAGCTTTTCCACTTATTGATGCTTGAATATTGAATCTACAGTGAAATAACATGTAGGTGTAGTAGTAGAAGCAAATGGAAGAGTTATTGGTGGTGAAGTGGAGACGGAAGTGGTGAAGGAGGAGTTGGCGGATTATCCCAATGTTTTAGTGGAAGTTTGAATCTCAGCATTCGATTTTAATTGCATCAACTTTGAATCTCAGCCTTCAGATCATTAAAGGGTATTTTGGGCAGTAAAATATGACCTTTTTGAATCTAGCATGTGTCTTGACGGTCAAGGCACGTTGACTGTTAGTCTGAGGGGGAAAAACAATATGAATGTTAAATGGGGGGAAAGCTCAATTGGCTATATATTTAAGGGGAAAAGTGTAATTGACCCAAAAATAAAATACAATCGAGAATCCATTATTTCATTTTTTTTCTCTTGCTTTCCCTTTTCTTCTTCCCTATGTATGCTACAATAAAATACAAACCGAGAATCCATTATTTCCTTTATTTATTTATTTTATTTTATTTTTTTGCTTTCCCTATTCTTCTTCTCTACCACTATTACAACATCACATATGCCGCGCTGTATAACAGAAAGTCATAAACTTAAAAGTTTTTCATTACCACAAACAATGTAGTTGATATTCATTGCCTCTTTGAGGTTTTGGTGTAATGCAATCATATATAAATTGGCATCAGGTCCTAAATTTGGTCCCCTACCTTTATTGCTAATTTTCAATGCAATAAACATTTAGGATTGGCTTGTTGAATTTACTTAAAAAAATAAACGATAGAAATAGAAAATATTATAAATATGAAGATGGTTATATTGAATTCCTCCGGAATGGATGAGCTGAATGGCTTTGACGTTATAAATAGGGGCTTTCTAGGTACTCAAGCGTTGTATTTGAATGTTTCTCTAGAGATACAAGTCACTTCACGTGTCCAAAATACATATCGTGATCCGAGTCTCAAAACAATTCAATTTCACATCTATAGTACCGGAATTAGTGAACATTCTCTTCATGGAGTGTTTACCAAACTTTGACTCTTTGTCAAACTTATCAGCTTTGCCCCAGCAGTATCAAGAGAATTTGAATTTAAACTCTGATACAAATTTTGGTGAAGCTTTACAAAGAAGTGATCAATATTGTCTATTTCTTAGCTATGAATTAGCCCCCTATATGACCCATTGGGTTCTGATCAAAGACAGATGCCACAGAGGTTCATAGATGCTTGGTCGACAACTAGAGATACTAACCCAACACCCATGGAGAACAAGTCCTTTGCTTCTCCAAATGCCACGAGATCCTGGGTTAAAATAGAATACCCAGTTATAATAGAATTTTGTAAAGTTTCAATGAATTCGAAGAAAAACAACGGTTAAATACATCACTTTGAATCCTTCAACAATTCAAAATTTTAAGGAACAGAGAGACGAAAAAAATAAGAAGAGAAGAATGGAGGGAAGAAGAAGAAGAGGGAAAGCAAGAGAAAAAAAATTAATAATGAAAAAGAGTCCATTATTAATAATGAAAAAGAAATCATTAATAATAAAAGGAAACTAATCTCTTTTTTAGCTTGGTTTGTTATTATGAATCGTATGATCAACAACAATCTAAGGCCCATCATTTGGGTTTATATTTGAGTAAAAACGTGAATCCCAGTTATATATATTTGAAATGAAAAAAAAGCTTAATCTATTATAGAAAATAACATAAGAAATAGGTGTCAACATACCCTTGGAGCAGAAATGAAAAAGATCCCAGCCAAAAATACCTTTCTCTGGTATGTTATCACCATATATTAACGAGTGGCGCGGACTGCTTTACTCGACTCTCAACTTCCATATAAACTAAGGAACCAAGCAAGCAAGCAGTGTTTTGTTGGTTCAGTTCCGTTCAGAAATCAGAACTACTCACTTAAAAGAGAGAGTTGTTCTTCTTTTCTACTTTGAGAAGAGAGAGAGAGCAGACTACAGACACACACAGATTGTGTTTGTGCCATCCAATCCAAGAAGATTTTTTTATTCGTTCGTCATGAGTCTTCAATCGTCCTCCTTTTACGGTGTTGGTGTGCCGATTGCCTTCTCTGTTCCTTCTTCTTCAAAACGCTTCCAACGCCATGTAATCCGAGCCAAAGGTACGTCACTACTTGTTCTTCTTTTTTGATTCGATTCAATTTGACTCACGAAACCCCCTAATTTCATGTCTTCTATTTATTAGCTGAAATTTGAATTAACCGTGCTTCCAAATCTTCAAATTGTATGAATTTATTTTTCTTCTTCCATAATTCCCTTACTCCAAACAATGCGTTTTAGGGATATTAAATTATATTATAGATTTCGGAAAAGAATTGTATCAAGGTCAGTCAAAATTAAGCTGTGATCCTTGTCTTGGAACAAACTTGTTTAAATAAATGAATTGGCAATTTCGGGTCTGTAATACAGCCGCTAGAGAAGGTCACCATCCTCAAAAGAACGTGTGTGATTGGGCATCTAGGTTATTTAGAGGACTGGTCATAAGACAGTGCTGTAAGATGAACATGGACCGTGAATAATGAGGTGACCACTATCGCAAAACACACTGGGTCCCCAAGAAGGACGATTAAAAGAGTTGGACAAGTCTCAGTCCATTTGGCCTAGCCTCCCAATCGATTGGAACAAGTCTCTGTTTTGCTTCGATAATAGCCCAAGTCCAATATTGATTCACTTCTACCACGAAAGTACAAGAATAGGAAAGTCAGAATAGTTAGAGAAGTAAAGTCAGAATAGGAAAATCAGAATAAGACTATTTTGTATAGGAAGTTTTAAGTTTCCTGTTTTCACAAAGTTAGGTAGAAGTTAACTCATATAAGCTTGTATTCAGTCAAAGAATAAACAATAAATAATACAACTCTCCAATTATTTTCTTTATATGGTATCAAAACAACTTTCTTTGGTGACCTAAGACTTCAGGGATTCAAGCTTTTCCCCGCCTCCGATGACTATGCTAGACGCAAGAGGCGGGGAAGGGAAATCGCACTCTGCAACAAATTCATGCAAAACAACCACGTGCAGCCAACCTGCAACTCAAACAAGGAAGGGAAATCGCACATTGCAACAACTTCATGCAGAGCAGCCACGCACAAACTACCAGCACCAATGTTGAGCAATACTAACATTTGTAAAATGGACTAATAGTCTTATTCTCGATAGTCATGATTTCTTTGTACGCAGCAATAGTATGCGTCCATTTTACTCGACAATCGCGATTTCTTCATTCCAGAATTGAAGAGTCATGCTGACCACTCGAGTCGAACCATTAGTCGTTCACTCGACAGTCGTAATTTCTTCATACCAGATTATCTAGAATTTTATCTAGAAATTTTTTTCAGAATCATCTAGAATTATCCAGAGTTATCCAGAATTCGACAATCATGCTGACTCGAGTCGAACCATTAGCAACTTCACTCGACAGTTATGATTTCTTCACCAAATTAGACTTCAAAGTTTCCTCCAAGCTGCACATTTCATTTGCGTCTACATGTCCAATTTGCGGGGGCGTGTTAGAATATGTAAGGCTTACACTCAACATAGCTAAGCCTAATTCCAAGATTGATTCACCTCTACAAGAATAGGAAAGTCAGAATAGTTAAAGAAGTAAAGTCAGAATAGGAAAGTTAAAATAGGAAAGTCAGAATAACACTCTATTTTGTATAGGAAGTTTTAAGTTTCTTGTTTCCATAAGGTTAGGTATGTCAATGAATAAACAACAAATAATACAACTCTCCAATTTTCTTTACATTGATTCTTGCCCATTGGGTAGTGACTCGGGCCAAATTGCCCGACTTCATGCAGAGTTGGAAGCCTATATATAGCTCCAAACCCTCATTGTACCGGTTGACTGTGATCAATGCAATTTCCTTGTGCATACGAATGCTCTTGTTTTCCAACTTTTTTGGTCAAGGGGGATTTGCTTGAGGCCTTACATTTAGGGTATAAGATCTTGATGCTTCCAACTCCATCGAGTTATCCTTGAGAGGGACAAAGATCTTTGGCTTCAAGAAGAAGCAAGCTTCCTCATTGACGTCAGGGTATAAGGTATAAGGTAGAGAAAGTGTGATTTATCTAATTTGCGTTTTACAAATACCTTCCATACTAAACCATTTCTTCAACCTCTATCACATATAAACTAACTCTTCCAAGCCCATAGACTTCTAATCTGTAGTGTTTTCACCTTACTCCCCATTCTAGTCCCTACCATCCATTTTACCCAACCTCACCAGATTGGTCAAGATGTCTGAATCCCATTTCTTCAAACCCATCATTCGATGACCTACCTCAAACTTGGTTCACATCAAATACACTCACAGCTAGTTTTTGAATATCCATGATAACACTAGTATCAATGGTTTTGTAATTGATTTGTTCTCTAAGGATTGGAGCTTCTTTAGAAGATAATATCATGAGAATCATTGGCTACTTCAATGTTAAGGGTTTTCTTGATTTAGGGATTAAATACTACCCTATTACTCTCATCCCCAAAGTGAAAGCTGCTAGTAGAATTGAGGACTTTAGACCTATTAGTCTAGTCCCCTCAATGTGCAAATATGTCTCTAAGGTCCATTTCAATTCATTTGAGTGCTACTCTCTAATCTATGATCTCTCAATTGCAATCAGCTGGTGTGGATGGCAAACAACTAGTAGATGGAGTTCTGTTTGGAAATGAAATTCTTGACTCAAGAATCAAACAAAATACGCCTGGTCTTATGATTAAAGTCGAGTTCTACAAAGCCTTCGACTCGATCTCCTGGAATTATCTCATGAAGTGCACACAATCTTATCCATAACCTTCTTCTCTATCTCAATAATGGTTCCTCCTCAGGACATTTCAAACCCTCGAGAGGGGTGAGGCAGGGTCACCCTCTCTCCTCTTTTTTATTTGTTCTTGCTGCCCAAGGCCTCACTTCATTGGTGTTGAAGGTTGAGGAGTTAGGGATGATTCATGACTTCAAAGCTTGCAACATAGCCCCATCTGTCCTTATTCTCCATTATGCTGATGATACAATGCTTTTCTTTGAAGCAGCTGAGCAAGAAGACGTTGCAATCAGGGATATCTTGATCTGGTTTGAAATTGTTCAGGCCTGAAAATTAACTATGCTAAGACCAAGATCTTTGCTGTTGGTGACGTTCCTCAAATTTGGGCTTCCATTCTTGACAGGTCCTTTCCTTGTACCTACCTTGGTCTTCCACTGGGAGCCATGTTCAAAGATACCAAGGTATGGGACCAAGTATTGGAAAGGATTGAAGGCAGATTGGGAACATGGAAAAAGAAATATATCTCCAGGCATGCAAAGCTATCCTGATCAAGACTATTATGGCTTCCATACCAGTGCACATGATGTCACTTTGTGTTATTCCCTCTTCACTAGCTCATAGAAATAGAATAAAAGGTGCATGAGAAAATTCTTATGGGGCAACACTTGTACTCACAAAAAATATCACCTTATGAATAGGAACGAAGTCTGTCAACCGAAGGACAAAGGAAGATTGACAAGGAGGATTTGGCATCAGAAGGATCAAGGACTTCAAAAAACACTTTTGATCAAATGGATTTGGAGATTTGGGTCTGAACTAAATGCACTTTGGAGAAATGTAATTTAGCCAAGTATGGAGCATCTAATGTGGACGGTTTACTCATTCAAATATCAGCACTCAAGGCTGCAGCTTATGGAAGGGGAATCAAGAGTCATAAGTACCAATTTTACCCACACACTGCCTTTCAGCTCATGATGGCTCCAAAATCAGTTTTGGCCCATAACTAGTTGGGAGATCAGGCCTGAAAATGTCTTTCCCTGCCATCTTCAATGCTTGCCGTTACAAAATGGCCACATCAAAGACTTCATCTCAAATTCAAACCCTAGCGACCATCATATCTCATGGGATCTTGGAATGGGACTAAATGACTGGGAAATTCCCCGGATGGCTAACTCGCTGAATGCCATTAGCTCTGTTCATTTTGATGAAGAACATGACGACTGTCTTTGGGGTGGAAACGAAGACCATTCATTGTCAAAGATTGCTATGAAATATTATCTCCTCTGCTCATTCTCTCAGCTGGAATTAAGAACACACATGCTCCACTCTATAACCTGGATGAAGCAAATCCTAAGAGCTTGCTTCCTGTTTTGGTCATTTATTAACTGGGAGAGTCTTGACAGTTGACAATCTCAATAAAGGAGGATTGCTTTTTTATTGTGTTCCGTGTGAGGCAACTCAAGTAACTATTGACCACTTGTTTGGAGCTGTGTTTTCTGAAAGAGGCTTTGGAGGACATGCTTCATTGATTTTCATCTCGATCTCCCATCTCCATCCACTGTCTACCTCGATTGATAGGTTGGAATTGTGGAACTCAGCCAACTCCACTCCTTCATTTTTGCTCCCCCTTTCGAGGATACCAGTACGGACATTGGTTGGCCGGCACAGATACAAAGTGTTACGTCTACATTAGCTGCATTTGAAATGGACGAAGTTCTGGCTCCAAGGCAATCTCTTTCTTGAGAGCACCTTAATGAGTAGATGCTACAGGACTCTCAATTTAGATAAGCTATGACTCTCCAACAAGGGATGCTAGTTCAAAGCTTTTTATAGAAGGTTTACCGGTCCTTGGTAGGGTTGAAAACTGAACTGATGGTTCGGGTTATCACCTAAATCGTGTACCGAACGGACTTTGGTCGGTTTCAAAATTTTCAAATGGAAACTGAACCGACCATTAACAAAACCAAACTGACCATTTACAAAACCGAACCGATTCTAATTTATGCAAGTCGCAATCGAAATGATTGACTAAAATCGAAATAAACTAAACCGACCGACTATTTTAAACATATTATATTATTTTTATATAAAATATATACTATTTATTAATATATTTGGCCGGTTCGAATTTTTAGGTTAAACATAGAAACCAAAAACCGAACTGGTCAGTTTGGTTTTGATTGATTAGGTCGGTTTGGTCAGTTTTTTGTTCAACCCTTGGTCCTTGTACAATGCTCAAGGCTCTAGGCTGAGTAGCAAGAGTTTCCTTGAAAGACTAGCTCTTCCTTACTCATTGTTTAGCTGGAAGAAGTTGTCCGCTCGTGATGCCGCCATTGGAGGTTCACTGGCTCACCTTGTCATGTCACCTGGAGAGGTCGATCGAAGGTTGTTGCATTCTCACAAGTCATGGGATAATTCTAAGATTCGTATAACCTTTTAGTAGTATAGATGTGATGAACCTTAACTTACCTATGGTTATTCTAAGGAGGTAGGGCCCGTCACTCAATAGAGACGTTCGAAAGAGTTTTCCTCAGGGCCGCCCTGGAGCCCGCCTGGGGATTACGAAAGAACGAAAAAGTAAAAGTAACCGAGATTGCACTCACTATTATCTCTGCACATACAGATCTACTACGATCGAAAAATCCTCAGCAACTGCACCCAAATAAACCAAGACGTAAAAATATCCGAACGAAACGGATTCGAACTTCTCCTAGAATAGTTTCTGATGCGAAATTCAATTAAGAGGATATAGGGCCCCCTCCTATCAATCAATACATGTAGAGATCTCTCAGATGCTTGGTTCTTGTCGAGCTAAGCTTAAAGTCGGTTGTGGGTCTCTCAAATCAAAGGCGGGCATAATGGGCCAAAAGGCCTTATGCGTATGCATGTCTAACCGAGTTTCAAACCAAAGATTTTCATATAAAAGGAAAATATAGCTGGTACACCAAAACTAGGTGCAAATAACCAACCCGGTTGGCCTAATTGATAAATTAGGAATACATAAACAAAAACATCAACTGGGGCAGAGCAAAGTAGCCCAAGCAAGGGCATTAAGGCTTACTGGGCGTTTCGCCAGAGTTCACGACGGTCTATTCCCTTTCCAGATTGAGTTGATAGGGGCCTTTCAGGGACGACAATTTTGACTGCATTTTCCTTTTTACCTCTGGAAAATGATTGAGGATGCTAGTGTAATGGGGCACGTTGAAGAGGAGTTTAGGCCAGGGAATTGTCCCAGGTGAAGGCCATTTAGAGAAGGTTCAAGATCCATACTCTGGCTGGGCTCTCGCGTGTCCGGAGTCCGATCAGATCAACCAGTGAAAACGAGGGCTTTCCCATTTTCTCGGTGAACCTTGTTACTTTATATAGATTCAACAAACATAACCGGCTGATTGGGAGAAGGTAATTCCTTCTTTTTGGGCAAAAGTGTGACTCAGGCATAGGACATCCCATCGCACACGACTCACATATTCTCTTTAAGTTTTCAGCACGCGCACCTGAAGGAAAGGCAAGACAAGAACACTTGTAGGTTCCATTGCCTCGTCATTTAGCTTTCAAAAGCCATTTGAGCCTTCCTCTGAACCTCCCCTCTTCTGTATATTCTAAGTAACTCGGAGATAGAGCTAGTATTGAACCATGACGTTTACTTTAATTGAAAAAAAAACCATTCATCAAGCTAAAGGCCCTTGTTCCATTCTGTCACCGTAGATTGCTTGCTGGTGTGCTGGGGCCTTTAGTCTTTTGATTAGAGTAGGAGTTGTGAGTCGGGCTGTGTCCACCCATTTGCTTAAAGTGAAGTAGGGACCTGAACACCTTGCAAATGTTTGAGAGAAGGTTGCCTATACCTTAGAAGTCTTCGTCGTCATCCTACGAAGTACTTGAAGTTCGTTCTGGGACCAAAGTGTTTTTGCGGATGTTTGGGCATTTCTTGATTCTTTGTGCTTCTTGCTGTTTAATTATCCTTTTTGCAACATCACAAACCCTTCGCAGGTTGGTAAGACGGAATTTTACAAAGCCCCTCCAGTAAGTGGAGTCTTTTATAATCCTTCAGTCCCATGCCCGCAGTAAGCTTGAGTTACTAGTTGATTCTCTTTCGCCTATCGGCCGGCTGGCTTTAAGCAACCTTCGCATTTCTTGCGGAGATCCCAAGTCCAGGCCAGGAATGAATAGAAGTAGAAATGTAGGAAGAAGCGGAATGACAAAACACTCACCAATGCCTGGGGAGAAAGCGCTAGTTGAGCATCAGCTCCAGCTCACTTTTGTTCGTCAACAACCAACCACAGCTTTCTGTAGTTCTTCACTACTCGTACACAAAGGAGTCTCTTTCTGTCTGGAGATTCTATAGAAACTTTAAAAGCCAACTGTTAATCAAACTTTGTCGTGCCACTTTGGATGTTTCCTTTTGAGAAGTCCATAAATGTTTAACATCTACCTTGAGGGAACGTGAAGAGTCGTGAAGGCAAGAGTAAGTCATCACTCAATTCATTCTTTCGCCTCTCCTTAGTTTGAGTCGATACGCACTTTAAAGCCGAAGCGCGTTAGTGCGCACTTACATTTTCTTGTTGGTATGGTTTTTTTTTTGTAAACCTTGGGGGGAGCAAAGGTTGCGTGAGATGTTGTTTGCCTTCCCTTGCTTAGCGCTAGGAGTGGGCCCTGCCTTCGTTAAGAAAGGGGTGAACGGAAGAAAGAAGAGTTGTACCGAAGACTTTCTATTAGCATACAATACTGTGCAGTCTTGCGCTTTGGCTTAGTCACCAATCTCTTATAGCTTCAGTTAGGAGTTAAGTTTAATTGTGAGCGTGAGTGGCTCTCCTCTTTCGGTGTTCCTAGGCTTTTATCGATGGAGTATAGTTGCATGTTTCGCTCATGGCTTGCGTAGTGCTTACGCAACAAGTATAGTACATCGGCTATTTTTCGTTCTCACTTGGGAGCCAAAACGAACACGCCTGCTACCTACAGGAATGGTCTAATACTCTACTTGCTACTATAACTACTAGAAAAGGAAGCCCCTTTTCCCACTACCAGTGCTGCATCCCTATAGACAGGAAGAACAGTTCTACCCCCCAAAAGGGCAAATGACCTTGCTGTGAGTCCTAGGGATCCGGTCGAGTGTAGAAGTAGTTGAATAGGAGGATCAATGTAGTTAAGGCGTTGAGGCGACGGGGAGGCGGACGAGCTTGAAAACGCCTCAGAGGCGAGGCGGTAGGCGAGGCGGACGCCTCACTTCACTGAGACGGTTTTCAACATTTTTTAAAGATTTTTTATTATAATAAATTGAAACACATTTAGATAAGTAATATTCATCATCATTTTGATAATTTGCATATGCTAATATGTACAAAAAGTCGCAACTATTTAAAATTGAAATGGAAACATGATAAAGTTGCATATCATAGCAAAAAGATGCACTACATAAGTGTACTTAACTTGCCTATCCACTAAATCACTAAAAAAGAAATAAGAAAAACATCAAAGCATAATGTAAACTAGTTCATCAACTTCTTATTGGTTTAACTTTGGAAATTTGAAACAGTGTTTGGAAAATTGCAATTTGGTGAGGCATCGCCCAACAGGTCTCATTGGTTTAACTTTGGAAATTTGTACCAAATTTCAATCCATATGCTAAAATATTACTATCCATACACTGAAATATTACTTATTATTGTTTATTGTGAAGAAAAAAAACGCAGCAAAACAGATCATATAACAAAAAGGAGCAGAACAAATCATATAAAAAAAAACAGAACAAATCATTAAAAAAAGGAGTAGAACAGATGATATAAAAAAGGAGTAGAACAAATCATATAAAAAAAAGGCAGTAGAACAGATCATATAAAAAAAAACACAGCAGAAGCTACAAACAGATCATATAAAAAAAAACACAGGAAGGAGAGGGAAGAAGAAGAGGAAGGAGGAGGAAGAAGAAGAGAGGAAACATCCTGATATGAAAGAGGCAACACCTAATTTGAAGGAGAGGAGCCCGATTAGAAGGAGAACACACACACAACAACAACAATAGCCCCCAAGGAGTTGTTCTCTTGTCTAAAACTCTAAATACCCCCCTCTTAACCTTAAAAGACAAGTGGGCTGCAATAGGGTTTTGGTTTTTAAGCTGTAAATGGCCCGAGGCAGTCCGAGGCGTGAGGCGGTCCGAGGCTGACGCCTCACTTCACCGCTCCGCCTTGCATCATTTTGAGGCGTCTCTTTGCCAAAACGCCTCAAGGCGCGCCTAGGCGTCCGCCTTAACAACACTGAGGAGAATCACTATGACTATAGCCCTTCGTAGATTTAGCAAAAATGAAAATACGCCTAGTCGACTAGAATTGAGAAAATTGTCCCTATGATTGGTGGAATGATGAAGTAGAAGACTCTTGAGCCTCTCCTTTCCTTACTACATAGGGGGCATTTGGTATAGACCGGGCATAAGTAAGTTGGGGATATCAGGCGAAACTTTAGAATGTAGACCCATGTGCAACCAATGGGTCTCTTTCCATGAGGAAGAGCATCAAGATCCCAAGTATCAGTTGGGGGCAAGCAAGACAAAGCTGCAACAGGAGGACAAGCAAGTCCATAAAATGAAGAACTGCGTCAGGTTTTTTATGTTTATTGACCCAACATTGAAAACTCCAGTGCGCTCCTGCGCCCCTAACAAAACACGCAACAGGCATATCTTGAAGGTTGTCCGAAAGGTTTGATGTTTGAATTGTCCAGTTCTACTCAATGAGGAAGCAAGACAGCTTGTGATGAATAACCCCATGCTCTCATTTAAGCCTCAACCCTCATGGCTAGAGGCCATGGGTTATCGACGATTACGATCATTCAAAGGCCCCCTCTCGCTCTCGCCCAATTGAAATGGGATGAATCAAACAAATAAATATGCAAATGCAACTATAGGTTTGCACTTGTACCCAATTTTGGAAGTAGCATCCGTTGATGTTCGTATGATATCTTCCCTGTATCTAGCCCGATTGTATCTATCCCGAGGAAGAGCTAGAAAGTGAGTCTGAAGCGAGTTGGTACGGTCTAGGGCTTCCGAGTAGGGAAGCCTCTGCTAAATCTTTATCTTCAAATAGGGTTGCATACAACATATCATGCAGAGTGATAGAGATACTTCCACTGTACATGTGCTATACTTTTGGCCCCTGATTGGTCGCATCCACACTGAGCGTGATATTCCTACTACTGTGCTAAAGGCTAGAGAGGCAAGAAGAAGGCCATCTAAGATAGGAGAGCACCCCTTCTCCTGAAGTTACAAGGTCATTTTGCCGAGTTGTAATTAAGCAGAGCGGAGTAGGAGGGATTCTCGTAGCTCGTTTGGGATTTTGGATTTCCCGTAATGGCCTATTACACTTCTAAAAGAAAGTGCGGTCTTGACAGATGGGAAATCTTGTGTATAGTCGATAATATGACTCAAGTGTGAGGCAGTGGCAGCCACCAGCAGGCGTTATTAAACCCTATCACGAAACATTCTTACTAGCCTGAAAGCGCTGCCTTACTAGACTAATGTATGTGGATTGACAGATCGAGTGCATTTCCATTCATGGAGAGGGGTTTGACTAGAAAACCCACCAATATGGGGGGGGGGGGGGGGGGGGGGGGGGGGGGGCGCGTTAGTTATTTATTTTCAGCTATATACTTATTTTACCATTCACTTTTTTTACTTGTGGATTAATATTTGGGTTATTTGCACTTTGGCGCCCATTAACTATAAGTTGTATCATTTTGGGTGCCAAAATTTTAGGCTAGTGGCAGCCTTAACTTGCATTTTGAATGGAAACTGACGTTGACCGGTCAAGAAGTCCTTAAGGATGAAAATACCCTTCACTTAAATTGCAAGTGAAGAGAATTGTGGTCCCTAGTGAAGGATGTTTTAGTTCTTATGGACCTCTTGATGTTGACTAATCGATTTTCATCCTGTTATAAGATATTAAGAGAATACTTTCTTGTGTATTTCATTGAAGTATTACATGTATTTATATACAAACTATTAAATCTAAACTAGGAAACTATATCAATTAGAATCTCTAATTGACAGCCTAATTGCCAGCCTATTGACAACTATATACACACCGTAACACTCCCCCTCAAGCTGGAGCATAAATGTTAATCAGGCCCAGCTTGTTACAAAGATAGTCAACCCGAACCCTATGTAATGCTTTCGTGAAGATGTCCCCTAGTTGTTCTCCAGTTTTCACATAACCAGTAGAAATCGAGCCTTGTTGAATTTTCTCACGAATAAAATGACAATCAATTTCAATGTGCTTAGTCCGTTCATGAAACACATGATTAGATGCAATATGAAGAGCAGCTTGGTTATCACACCACAATTTCGCTGGTACAGTAGTTTTAATTCCTACTTCAGTCAAGAGCTGATATATCCAAATTATCTCACATACAGACTGTGCCATAGCCCTATATTCAGACTCTGCACTGGATCTTGACACAACGCTTTGCTTCTTACTCTTCCATGAGACCAAATTCCCTCCAACAAAGATACAATAACCTGAAGTGGATCTTCTATCCATTTTGGAACCTGCCCAATCAGCATCTGAAAAACATTCAATGTGAGTGTGCCCATGATTTTTGTACAAAGATACCTCGTCCTGGTGCTCCTTTCAAGTAACCCAAAATTTGTTTTAACGCGGCCCAATGATGGATTGTGGGGGATGACAGAAACTGACTGACAACACTGACTGAGTATGCAATATCTGGACGAGTCACGGTAAGGTAATTCAACTTCCCAACCAACCTTCGATATCTTGCAGGATCTTCAAATGGTTCCCCCTCTTTTGTAAGGTGTACATTTGGAGTCATTGGAGTACTACAAGGCTTTGCTCCCAATTTACCTGTCTCAGATAATAAGTCAAGGACATATTTTCTCTGAGATAGAAATATACCTTGTTTACTCCGAGTGACTTCAACTCCCAAGAAATACTTTAACACCCCCAAATCCTTCGTGTGAAACTGAGTATGAAGGAAAGATTTAAGAGATGAGATTCCTCTAGTATCATTTCCAGTAATTACAATGTCATCCACATACACAACTAACAGAATGATACCAGCTGCGGATCGTTTGTAGAAGACAGAGTGGTCAGACTTGCTTTTCTTCATACCAAATTTCTCAACAGCCTGACTAAACTTTCCAAACCAAGCACGAGGACTCTGTTTTAAACCATATAAAGATTTTCGAAGACGACAAACTCGTCCTGACTCCTCCTGAGCAACAAAACCAGGAGGTTGCGCCATATACACCTCCTCCTTAAGATCACCATGAAGAAAAGCATTCTTGATATCAAACTGATGTAAAGGCCAATGATGGGAAGCCGCCATGGAAATAAATAACCGAACAGAGGTTAACTTTGCAACAGGAGAGAAAGTGTCAGAGTAATCAACCCCATAGGTTTGAGCATAGCCCTTTGCAACAAGACGGGCTTTCAATCGGGCAACTGACCCATCTGGATTGACCTTAACAGCGAAGACCCATTTGCAACCTATAGCCCTTTTATCTGCAGGTAAATCGACCAAGTCCCAAGTACCATTGTCATCTAAAGCATTCATCTCCTCTATCATTGCATTACGCCAACCAGGATGAGATATGGCTTCACGAACAGTTTTAGGAAGAGAGATAGAATCAAGGGAAGCAATAAAAGAACAAGAGGTAGATGACAAGTTATCATAAGAAACAAAGGAAGAAATAGGATAAGCACACTGACGTTTACCTTTGCACAATGCAATAGGAAGATCATCGCTCGGGACTGGATCTGATGACGAAGGAGCAGGTGCAGGACATGAAGCAATAGGTGGACGCCTGGAGTAAACCTGAATAATAGGAGGCTTGACAGGAGCTGGTTCTGAGACAGGTGCTGGTGCCGAAACAGGAGCCGAGACAGGTGCTGGTGCCGAGACGGGTGCAGAGGATGTGATGGAATAGACTAACAAATCATCATCCTCCCCCTGGCGAGTGGGAACGGATGAAGACGGAAAATAAGGTGTGTCTTCCAGGAAGGTAACATCAATTGAGACTAGATATTTGTTAAGAGTGGGACAATAACACCTATAACCCTTCTGAAGACGAGAATAACCAAGGAAGACACATTTCAAAGACTTGGGATCTAATTTAGTGACATGCGGATGAACATCCCGAACAAAACAAGTGCTACCAAATATTTTCGGGTCAACAGGAAACAATGGCTTATTGGGAAAAAGGATTTGGTAAGGTATCTCACCATGAAGAACAGAGGAAGGCATGCGATTAATGTGAAAACATGCTGTAGACACTGCATCGGCCCAAAAAGGTTTAGGAACATTCATTTGAAATAAGAGGGCGCGTGCCGTTTCAAGAAGATGTCTGTTTTTACGTTCTGCCACACCATTTTGGGATGGGGTATCAACACACAAAGTTTCATGAAGGATGCCATTCTGAGTCATATAAGACTGAAATAAAGCTTGAGTATATTCTCTGGCGTTATCACTTCGCAAAGTACGAATTGAAACATTAAATTGAGTTTTAATTTCAGCACAAAACGCACAAAACAGAGAAAACAACTCAGAACGACGTTTCATGAGATATAACCAAGTGACACGAGAATAATCATCCACAAATGTAACAAAATACCGAAAGCCAGGTTTAGACAAAATAGGACAAGGACCCCAAACATCAGAATGAACTAATTCAAAAAGAACACTAGCACGTTTATTGACTCTAGGACTTGAACTAAGGCGATGATGTTTTGCAAACTGACATGACTCACAATTTAATGAAGACACCTTATTAAATTGAGGACAAAGCTTTTTGAGTAAAGGGAGAGACGGATGACCCAACCTACAATGAGCCTCGAAAGGAGACGTGACACTGGAGCAAACAATAGAACGCGGGTACCGATCTATCAAGAATGTAGAGGCCTCCAGACTCATGTCCTTTACCAATAATCTTCTTCGTCATAAGATCCTGAAATAAACAATGATCAGGATAAAATGAGACACAACAGTTAAGATTACGAGTAAGCTGACTTACAGAGAGCAAATTAAAGGATAAATTAGGTAAATGTAAGACAGAGGACAGAGATAGCGAGGGGGTAAGGTTGATGGTGCCAGACCCGCGAACACAAGATGGTGACCCATCGGCTAAAGTGACGGTAGAAGTAGAAGTGTAAGGTTGAAAAGAAGAAAATAGACTAGAATTACCTGTCATATGATCTGTGGCACCAGAATCAATGACCCACTTGGAGGATGATGAAAGAAGACATACATCGGGTTTACCTGAATCAGCAATAGATGTGACAGAAGGAGATGAAGACTGGAGTGATTCCTGATACTGTGAGAACTTGGCAAATTCAGCAGCAGAGATAAAGACCGATTTGTCAGAGGCATCAGTAGTGATCGCAACATGAGCTGAATGTTTTTGCCGGTTTTTAAACTGTAGCTTTCTACAGTCAAACTTGGTATGGCCCGGCTTCTTACAATAGTTGCAAATAGTAATTTCAAAATCTGGCGTGCGAGGTTCAAGCCCTTGTGAGCTGCCTCCTTTGTGTCCACTGTAATTAGACGGTCTCCCAGGCGTATAGCTCCTATTTCGACTCATCAAAGCACCAAAATTAAGAGAAATCAGGAAAGAGGCTTCAAATCAGGGATGGGTTTTACAAATCAGGGAGCTTCAAATCTGGAAAATTGATTGAAAAGCGTCGATTGGATCGACTGAACGCAAACAAGCAGAGGGTCGAATGGATCGACTGGAAGGATTGACTGCAGAGGATGGATCGACTGGAGGAGTCGACTGGTTGGAGGAGTCGATCGGACGATCGGACTGGCTGGAGGAGTCGATTGGCTGGATCGACTGGCTGGATCGACTGGAGGAGTCGATCGGAGGGCTGGATCGACTGGAGGAGTCGAACGACTGCGTCGGCTGGATCGACTGCGTTGGCTGGATCAACTGGAGGAGTCGATCGGAGGAGTCGACTGACTGGATCGGTCGACTGGATAGGTCGATCGGCGTCGAATGGAGGCTGGAAGGGTGGATCGACTGCGATCTGGCGGCTTGTAGGAGTCGATCTGGCGATCTGGCGGCCTGGAGGAGTCGATCTGGCGGTGAGAACCAAACTTCGAACTTCGAACTTCGAATATTATGCCCTAACTTCAAACTTCGAATCTTAATCTCAAGCCCTAAGTGGCTCTGATACCATGTTATAAGATATTAAGAGAATACTTTCTTGTGTATTTCATTGAAGTATTACATGTATTTATATACAAACTATTAAATCTAAACTAGGAAACTATATCAATTAGAATCTCTAATTGACAGCCTAATTGCCAGCCTATTGACAACTATATACACACCGTAACACATCCAATATGGGGGTTAGACTGCAATTAGCGTAAATTTTAGCACCGAAAAAGTGATATACCACATAACTAATGGGGCCAAATTGAAAATGAAAAATCATTGTTACATAAGTTATGTGTATCAAGAATGCTTATACCATTGCTTCGCCTTGGTTGATGATGCTGACACAATTCGGGATCTTTGGATTGACGTTGCTGCCCTACATGACTGATCTTGCTATCCCCCTCCTGATCCTCAAAATGCTTCCTTGCTTACTTATGTTTACTCGAGCTCTAGGATGAGCTCTCGATGCCCCACAGATTTGATAGGGATCAGCATAAGTCCATGCTCCTTTGATTTCCTGGAATATTTCTAATCTTTGATTTTCTAATTTCTAATTAGGAGTAGGCTTGTTTTCTATTTTCCCGTGCAATTTAAGATTTAAAATAAGGGTCATTGCAATTGTATTCCTTGGAGTTGAAGTAATAGATATGATAAGTTGAACTAATTGGGATAATAAAGTTAGCTTTTTTTATTTTTATTTTTTTTTCAATTGTGAGCTAAAGTTTTCTTTAGCAAAACCCTTATGTTTTGCATTGATAATAAATTGTTCATGCTTCGACTAACAATTATTGTTACCGTTAATGTTATTGTTACCGTTATTGTCATTGTTATTGTTAATTTCTTATCACATTGGTTCTTGTTTTTTGTTGCAGTTGAGCCTTCAGATAAATCTGTTGAAATTATGAGGAAATTCTCAGAACAGTATGCACGCCGCTCAGGAACATATTTCTGTGTTGATAAGGGAGTCACCTCTGTTGTTATCAAGGTAATCCCTTGTCAATGTAGACAAAGATCAACTCAGTGCGATGTGCTTTTTATCAACTATACCAATTTTATGGATATGGAGGCTGACTGAATTCTTTCATACTAACAACAGATATAGCATTGGGTCCAGTACATATATCATATCAGAACGGCAGCTCTGTGCATCTGCAATTTCCACAGAGTTTCATCACGGGAAATAGAAAATAAAAAATAATAGTAACAATAATAAAATTCCTGGTGATACTTCACCTTCTCTTCTTCCTTCTTCTTGATAGGCAAGGCACATGTATAAATGAACTTTGCAATTTGTGTGCAATACTTGTTTGTATTCTATGGTTTCCCCACTTGCTTGAGGCTTGGGTTTCTGTTGTTTTTTTTGTCCTCAACTTTATAATCTCACAAAGTTGTAGTTGTTTTACTTTCAACTATTTCTACTTCATCATTCACTTGCAATTGAACGATTTTGTTCAATTCTTCAGATAATCTTTGCATGACTTTATCATAAGTTTCAAATAAACTTCATCAGGGCTGCTGTAGATATTTTACGTACTTGTCCTTGCAAGATGGCATTTCCTGATGCGTGAAACAGTACATGATAGGACTGCAGGAATTCAAAGATACGAGGAAGAGGGTTTTGTTGGATTTCATGTGTATAAAATTGACAGGGATTACTGCGTATAAAATTGGGTTTTGCTGGATTTCATGTGTATAAAACAGTATATTACTGCGTTATTATGTGCTTACCGAAGTTTAAAATTGACAGGGATTGGCAGATCATAAAGATTCACTGGGAGCACCACTTTGCCCTTGCAGGTTAATATTTTTCATAGACTTTCTAACATGCTACTACTTTAAGAGAGATTTTGCTCTTGAGAAATCTACTGGTTATCAAAGGAGTAATTGATTTTCCTTTCAGGCATTATGATGATAAGGGTGCTGAAGCGGGGCAGGGATTTTGGAATTGTCCTTGTGTTCCTATGAGAGAAAGGTAAATATTTATATTAATAGAATTAAAAGAATGATAATCGAAATAAACTGAAAAAGAATTGAAATAATGGAATAATTCGAAGTAAAAATGATAAAATAAACATAAATAGCTAATAAACAAAATAACTTTTATTCCATCAAAAACGAAATTACATGATCAACCTATGCTCATAATTATAACTAATCTAACTTCTAAAATAACCCTAAACCTAATAGGAAATGTTGTCCTAATAATACTAGAATTCTTAATATGCTTAAAATACAATTATTGCTAATATTACTACTATCCTAGTTACATCAACCAGCCCAGATTGAAGAAGTTTCTCCCCTAGCTTAAAGTCGAAGATGTTTGATGAGCACAAGCAATCGGTCGCTGAACATAAGGCGAAGTGCACGCGAAGTAGTCTTTCCCGAAACTTCTCACGACATACATTGGCGAAAATAGAGGAATCAACTCAATAAGAAACCAAGGTGACTCAAAGAACTGGAAGCTGCAAGAAATCTTAGAAAACGCATGTGCATAAGCTCGTGCCACAAAAATGTTTCAGTACGGATCAACATATGCGTCATCATTGACTGTGTATGCCTCTGTAGGATCATCCTTTGCTTAAAAATGAGAAAGAAGCCGCACAAGTCAAGTGGCTCACAAGTCGGAAATCGAGTGCATTTGACGAGGCCCTTAACTTCCTCAAAAAGTTTGGACGCTGACAAACAGTAGGGCTCAACCTGCTCTTCGCATATCCGGGCAAGGTCGTTTGGATCCACTAGTGCCTTGTGCAGTTTTTGGTACATTGCGGCAATTTCATACCAAGTCGTTGAGTATGTCTCAACCTGCATCATAGTGGACAGGAAGGGGGTTGTACATCACTAACAGCTGGGGGTGGGGTTAATGTATTCGACGAGGAGGGGTCATAATGTGGGTCACTTCATTTTTTTTTTTTTTTTTTTTTTCAATTTTGTTCACAAGTGGGCTGCTCTCATAATATTAGGGTGGAAACAGCCAATGGGACCAAGAACTAATAAATAAAATCAAGTCAGGGACCTAAGGGAAAATGAGTAAGGGATTTTTTTTTAAATGCTTCTTCCTCATACCAAATTCCAAATGGGGACTGGTGTGATCGGGGGAAACTTTGGGTTTGGTTGGACGACAGCGGTAGACTGATAGATTGGTGGTCGGGGCTGGAGCTGGACTTGGACGAAACTTTGAAGAGGGGGAAGGCGCTGCGAAAGGGGTAGGCCAATGAATTATGGAGGAAGGAGGTGTCAAGTTGTGGTGGCGGGGAGGACGATCGCAGTGATGGATCAGGAGGTTGATGGGAGTGATTATGGACGACGGTGTAGGGCAGCTGCAGAAGTTGGGGCTTGCAATCTAGTGGTGGTGATAATTAGCATTGGCTGTTGGTTGCTGGCAACAGTGGTGTGACGATCTAGTGATGATTCAGTATTGGACTTCGATGATGGCGAGGGAGACAATAGTGACTTCTTCATTTTGCTCTTCTTCCTCTTCTTATTCGAACATTCAAACCTTCAATGATTTAATCTTATTCTTCCTTTGAAATATATATTTTTTTTAAATCGAACAAAGCAATAAGAATTGTTCAGCTCTATACCAATTGATCAAATTAAAAAAGGATAATCGAAATAAATTGAACAAGAATTGAAATAATGGAATAATTCGAAATAACAACGATAAAATAAACAAAAATAACTAATAAACAAAATAACTTTTATTCCATCAAAAACAAATTTACAATGATCAACCTACGCTCGTATTTATAACTAACCTAATTTCTAAAACAAACTCTAAACCTAATAGGAAACACTGTCCTAATAATACTAAAATTCTTAATATGCCTCAAATACTATTATTGTTAATATTTATGCTCTCCTAATTACATCATATTCATGCTCAGATTTTAAATGTTGTACATATTTTTGAATCTTATAAGTTATTCTTCCAATCTTATAGACTTCTAGTGCCCTTCATATGTGATAGGCCTCCGCAGAACCTGAATAGTACGTCCATAAGTCCGAGGTCCTTACTTTCTTGGACTGCAACTTCTGTCATCTTCCGATTTTCATAAAAAGATGTTATACGTGATTCGACATTATATATATATCTGCAGACTAGAAGTATGGATTATTTATTTTTGTGTTTTTGAATTAGAAGAATAATACTAGAAATGTGTGCTTTTTTTTTTTTTTACCTTCTGAAACTACATATAAAAATCCTTACTTTGACGATTCAAGCTTGAATGAAGTGAATCTTTGGTGAAATCTGATGTAGTTATCCAACTCTACAACGTTAGTCTAACTTTTGATTATTGTTACAGGAAGGAGTGCCACTGCATGCTTTTTCTTACACCTGAAAATGATTTTGCTGGTCAGGAACAGGTATTCTCGTAGCCCATTGTCTCTGTTGCTATATGTGCACTAAAATGAACCACTTGCCTGCATACTGACAAAACAAATTGTAGAACGATGCTCATTAATTGGTTTCTGACCCAATAACCAAAGGTTCATTAATTGCTAATCCATCTGTGGGTGGTACATAGCCACACTTTAAAATTTTACTAATCATTGACATCAGTGTAGTGAAGGCATTATTTAGATAGAACCAAATATTTATATGAATGATTATCTCAACCTTTATAATTAAATAGTGAAATCAATTTGATATAATCATAAACAAGTCAGTCATTGCATCAAAATGGTCCCAGATTAACTATTGAAGAGTATATGAAAGATACAGATTCCTAAATACTACAACTGTCTAAAATTCTTCAAAACATTAATAGCCTTGCATCAAACTCAAATAAACTGTTGACATACTAACTGTATTGCAAGTGGTAACTAAAGTATGCATGTTCATTCAAAGAACATAGTAAATGTCTAAGTATTCAATAGGAGATAATATCATCAATTCATCATGTGATCCTCATATCAAATTTAAAAGAAAAAAAATACTAAAATATTTTATTTAGCACTACATATGGCAAAACATAAATTTTATTGTTTTGTTATGTGAGAAAGGGATGAGGAGAAGAGAGAACAAATAAGGAGAAACATAAATTAATTATGAAAAAAAAGGAGACTTGATCAGTGGTTTGGAGGAAGAATATAAGGAACGAAGAAACGAGTAATATATATATGTATGTACACCTCAGAAACATTGTACTTAGGTGCACTTTTTCAGATAAAGCTTCCGACAGGATTATTGTTTCGATATTCTTGAGGCACAATACTCGGTTAGTCGCTTCCTCTGACTTCACCTCATGGTACTAGAGTGGCATAGAATGATTGTAGATATTGGAGCCAACTTCTCTTGGAGAGGTAGTTGAAAATTTTGAGTATTTGTCTCTTAATGATTTTAGCATATGGCTAGAAAGAAACGACATGGACAGGGAAGTGTACCACGGACAGTTTGACCGTTCTGAGTGAAGCTATAATGGAGCTAATCTTTCCAAGAATGAAAGGTGAGGCACGGGGAAAGGACGATTGAGAGGATTTGTCTGTCATTAGAACATCAGCCAGCTAAAGACTTCTCACCGTTGTTTGTCGTAGGCTCCATATGGTGCTAGGCCATATCTACTCTGTTCTTTACAAGATGAGCATTCACGGGGTCAGGGACAGTGAGATGAAGGCATCCCTCCAGGTGCTTGAAATGTGGTTGCTAGATAGGATAGCTTTCTCCCAGTTTTAGTCTTTTTCATCATTCTCATGGGTGCTGGTGGTCTAACATGATCCCTCAACGGTGGTCTAACGCGATTTGGAAGCCTCTTGGCGGGTGAGTCGAATTTCATGAGTGGATGTATCCTTACCTAATGGAATATGAAACTAAAGTAAAACTAAATTTAAAATAAAAACTATGTAAAAGTATTTACAACGCTTTATAAGCTAAAATCACCTAAAAAAAAATCCATAAAACTAACTTGGTGGTTCCACACCCTTGATCATCTTACCATGTATCTCCTTTTTTGCATAAGAATTATGTATTTCCTCCGGACCATACTCTGAACGTTGATATCAATGGCGTATCTCCCAGGTCCATCTAAGGCTTTTAAATAATGGGATTCAGGCAACCCCTGTTTCCCCATATGGTTGCTCATTGGGCCATTTGAAAATTGTGTTTTACATCTCTGATATGCTTTGACACTTCTTGAAAGCCATCTCACTGCCACACATTGTTGGAGAGAGTCCATGCTCAGTGCTTTCATACCATGTTCGCCAGGGATTTAAGCTGCAAAATTGATCGAGTGAAAGACATGCAAACCAAACGAACACGATTTCATGGCATCTAAACTAAAAAGTCAGAATTTGTAGGGTGGGATAGGACTGTCGGCAGATATGGGAGACATCTAGAAAGAGATGTTGCAATGTCTACCAATCAATGGCCTGGTGCAAATTGCTTGGAGAGTTTCTTCGACAAGCAACAAAGGACAACTCCGCACATGTGGAAATGGAGAGAAAGGGAGAGAAGTGGTCAATTTGTGAATTCAAGAGTAACGACAACAGAGAATTGTGAAGGTTTGGTTTTCCTGGGGCTTTGCAGGTTGTTACCTTTTCAGAGGGAGGGAGAGGCAATGGCTGAGGGCAGACATATATTTGCAGACGTAGTTAGGAACTGCGATGCACAGAGAGTGATCAGTTTGAGAGAAGCACTCTCAGGGACCCAATTTTCTCGATAATGTCGAAGATATGTGAGGTGGAGATGTACCTAGTTGAAGAGAAACCTCCTCTAATGGAAAATATTAGTGTAATATCCGAGCTCCAAGCATCATAATTGAGTGGTTGATCCTGTTACCAAGCGGTGACACTGGAATTCTCGTCTTTCTAGCAAAAATACTGAAGATGGTGGGTCCAAGTTAGGGAATGTGAACCCCCACCAATGAATATCGGAAGAAAACTCTGTCTTTTGACAGATTTGAGGAGCAAGGAAATTTTCAAATCACAGGCAAGGGTGAACAGATGTCTCCAAACAAATAAGAGTTAATAGTTGAGAGCACTGACGGTGCCAGGATTTTTGTTGAAAGGGGGCAGGGTAATGAGTCATAGTTAATTCATCATCATCATCAAAGCCCATTCCCGATATTTTCGGGGTCGGCTACATGGATTTTGGTTCTCCAAGCAATGCGGTCTTCCCACATATGATAATGAATTAAAGTAATTAATTTAAATAAAGTCATAGTTAATTAAAGTAATTAATTTAAATAATATAATAATGAATTACTTTAACATAATTTATTTTTTTTAATTTGAACAATACGTGAATAATTATAGGATTTTTGTTGAAAGGGGGCAGAGGGATGAGTCATAGTTAATTAAAGTAATTAATTTAAATAATATAATAATGAATTACTTTAACATAATTTTTTTAAACACCGACTGCAATCAACTGAAGCTGATAAAAGAATCCAGTATTTTGTTTTCTACGCATCAGATTGCTTCGAAAAAAAATGATTGAATATGATGTTTTTGATTTAAACTTTGACTATTCATATATGCTTGAGCGCGTAAACTGTTAGGCTTTCCTACATGAGTTTCAAGTCTTTTTTTTTCTTTTTTTCTTCCAATTACTGAATCCTTCAACAACAAAACAATCACCACCCCTTGCGCTCCAACACTTCTAAAAAGACAGCAATGGAGAGAAAAGGCAGCATCCTTTGCTATGCTATACTGTCTATACTCAGTGAACCAAGCTACATTAAAATGTCGTAGTGCACCTTATATTTTTTTTTCTATGGGAATGTGTAGTTCATCAGCTAACAAGGACCCCATTTGCAAATAAGCTCTTCAAACAACCTTTTGATGCCAATGGCATGACAACTCAACGATTTGAGCTTGGTGTATGGTACCACTAGGTCATGGGTTCAAACCCAGCTGACATCTTTATGGGTTCTGGGATCCTATAAAAACCCTGCTTGCCTTTCAAAAAAAAAAAAACAACCTTTTGATCATTTATAATGGTAATCGAAAATAGGAAGTCTTAAACCAAGATCTGTTGGAAGATTTTCTACATGACTTCTTTGAAATTGGTTATGATAAATTATAGTCATCTTTATTTTTTGTTGGAGGTGGTAGATCATTCACTGACTTTCTTTTTAAAAACTAATCCATAACTAAAATAAAATGGAGATTATGTAAGACTGCATTCAATATATTTATATATCCTAAAACTTTAAATGAATAAAATCAAAATCATATATTCCATGTGGTCAAATTTGTGCTTGTGGAGAACGATGTTTAACATGCAAATTTCTAAAAAATGATGTTATGCAAGATTTCTCATCTTTTGAAGACGAGCATGTACTTTTGAAGCTCCTTTCCGGAGAAGTGATAGATTATAAGTTATGACAGATTATTGGAGAGATTTTTGGGATTTGATAGTTGAACTGAAGAAGGGTTTGTTGAGATTTGGGGGTTTGATGAGAGGGGTTTGATAGAGGAGAAAATCTATATGAGGGCAAATCAACATTGTATGTAAAAGGGGCAAAAATTATTTTTTTGTTTTTTTCAAAAACGTCAGCGGGGGCACACTTGACCCTATGTGGCTCCGTGCTTGGTTGAGAGAGTAATAGTAGTGAACCAAATGAGCGAATAAAAAAGAGACAGTAGATAGTGGAGGTGAAACAAACTATCAGAAACCCAGCTTGCCTTTCAAAAAAAAAAAAAAAAGAAACAAACTATCAGATTGTTGGAGGGGATGATTGTGGTAAAAAAATTTTAGTAGGTAGAGAGTTTATTGATAATAATACGTGGTATTACAATACGGTGACCCTAAAAGCATTATCCCTTCAAAGAAAGAAGATTCGACACCCATCTCCAAAAAGTGACCTCCATGATGAGTGAGCCAATATCCAGCATCTCAACACAAAATTTCTATTGTTTTATTTCTTCCATAATGCAAAAGGAAGTAGCTTCTAGATACATTTCCCTTTAGGAGAAAAGTAACTTGGAGTCTTCCAACATCTTAACAGCATCTCCACGTTGCCAAGCATGCCCCAACTAACACCCAATATACCAAAGAAATGCATCTAGACCCATCTACAATGCAATAGGATATGCATCTTGTGAGCCAATTCTACCTTAGATGAACATGATAGATTGTTACACACTATTGTCGACATGAAGAAAGATACTTTTGAAGGAACTCCTTTTTCCAAACCATATTTCATTGGAAAATTGTGGAATGTACCTTCGCGCAAGTGATCCATAGCCTCTCTCAAAACATGTGCCCTGTTTATCTCTCTGTCTATTTCCCACAACAACCTATCGCTTTTTCGACTCAGATTTATACTTCCAAAAACTTCAAACAACATAGCAAATTCATCCACCTCACCCACTGAAAGAGCATTACTACATAGAGGAAAATCTCATTGCAATGAGCCCTTGACCTGCCTAACAAAATCAGTCATCCAACCCTGCCTCCTACTACATAAAGCAAAATGTTTTGAGACGCTATCTTTGAGCGTCACCTCCCCACCCAAATGTCTTTCCAAAACTTAACCATATCACCACCTTAACCCCTTGGATCAACCCAAATGTCTTGCCAAAACTTAGTTTTATCAATGATAGCCTCCTCACTATGAACCTAGATAACAAAATCCTCCTTTCCAGGGAAAAACAATCAGAATTAACTTTCCATATTTGAGGGTTGTGGTTCAAAAGGTTAGTAATTGGAATGGAGGGACTCTTACTTCAATTACTACATGCAATTACGTGGGTGGTTTGGAAAGAGCCCAATAGTTACATCTTTCATGCTAAATCTTTCATTGCTAAGACTAGGGTACACAGAGAGTTGAGGATTTTATATTTTCATTCGACTCTTGTGTTATCATTGTAATGGACTTGGTTATTCTCTTTGTTTTGGCCCATTTGAGATCCTCCCTTACTTTACTAGCCTTTTTCTTTATGCCATATCAATAAAATTTCTATGCTTTGTGTGATTATCAAGGATGCATGGACACGGACATGTCAACTTGAAAATTTTCAAAAACTAGGACTTAGGGACACGTCGACACGTCATACTTTTATTTTAAAAGTCATATAAACATAAACAGTAATCTAATAAAGTGTCTTTCACTCTTTCTAGTGCGTCTTCATCTTTGATGCAAGTAGAAAAAATGGACAGAATAAGAGGTGCAAAGGCGAAGAAGAAGATGACACTATTGTAAGAAAAGAAAAAAAAAACAAAGTAGAGAAAAATATATAGTAGAGAAGAACTACAAGAGAGAAGAAGCAAAGATTAAGAAGAATCATAGACTATCTCTATACTTTAGTGGCTCTTACCCTATTTATCTTGAATCTCAATTGAAAGTCATTCACTTAAGATGGATCGATAACCATATTATTTGCACACGTCTAAAAGAAAAAATAAACGAAATCAGTTTCCATGTCTTGACTGTGTCCTGACCAAGTTTCGGGTGTATCAGAGGTGTGTTCGACATGTTGATCACATTGATCATGTATCTGACACGTGTACGACGCATGTCGGAGGTGTGTCGAGCGAGTGTCATTGTCGGATACGTGTCCGACACGGATATGACAAGTTTTCCAAAGAGTTTATGCTTCCTTCGTGATAATTGCCCTTATCTACTAGAACTTTGTAAGGTTTTAGCCAAGTTACTGTAGCTACCAAAATCTTGTTTGACGCCATCATGTAAGAGACTAAACATTTGTGTCGATCCAATTTCCCTTATAAAAAATTGAAGATTTAGTTATTTGAACCTTTCCTTTGAAACTCAAATCGGGGGAACTCAAATAAGAGCCTTAGTAGGATCAAGAGGAGAGCATTGGCTTAGATATAAAATGTCATACTTCTCCACAATTATTGTTAACCAATAAAACATATGATAAAGCTCATAAAACTTATTCCGAAACGATTCTATTGTTAGTGAGGAATAAGTTTTCTTAGAGCTTGCGTAGTTTGCGTTATTTTCTGAATAGTTAGAGCAACAAAAGCATGCCATGGATACCATTTTACCCGTGCCCGAATTTGATATTATCAGTCATTTTGGTCATTTTTGTCACTAAGTAGATCATATTGAACACTTTGCAGGTTTGAAAAATCAATTGCGAAACATTTTTGAATCAATGCATACCATACTTGGATGGTATGCAAAAACTTTGCAAAGGTTTAAAACACTTGCAAGTCTGAAACACCAATTGAAAAATGTTTTTGGATCAGTACATACCCTACCACTGCATACCATACCACTTAATTGTATGCATGGTATGCAACACTTTGCAGGAAAACCAATTGAAACACATTTTTGAACCAATGCATACAATACAAATAGATGATAGACATGGTATGCAAATACTTTGCAAAAGTTTAAAACACTTTCAATTGGTATTGTTCACCAGGAAGCACTTTTTGCAAAACACTGTTCACTCCCCAAAAACATGCAAGGTCCAAACTTGCAGTGAAACCAAAAATTGGGCCACAATTTCTTTAAAAAAAAAACCCAAATATGTGCCACATAAAGCACGTTGACACCAGTATTATTAAACTAAAGTTTGGTCTTTTTCTTACATATTGGTTTCCTTGCAATGCAGACTATCACTATCGATGAAATCAAGGAAAGTACAGCAAATATGTGACCACCTAATTCATTGAATTTACTTGAATAATGCCTACTTGTATGTATTTCCTCATCTTAATTGCAGGTGCCCCTTTTTTCTTTGCCTCATCTCTGCTTCATATTTCATACCTTTTCTTTTTGGAAATAAGTCACAGCTGTATATGCCCCGCTTATGCCTATACATTTGAGATTGAGTTACAATGCAAGCTTGAAATGGTCCCAAGTATTTAATTCGAGCTGATATAGTTCTAAAATTGTTTCCCAATGATGGATTGTTTTGGTTGTACCCATTATCAGTGGTACTGAGCCGTCTGAAAGTCACATCCCAGATAAAGTGGAATCTCATCAAACTCAAAATTCTTACCTCCATAAATTTGATTTTAGTGTAAAGCATCTGGCAGATTATCATAGTATTTTAACAACAATCAATCAATCGTTAACTGAGATCAATCAAAAGCGAGATGAAGTTCCAAGCATAATTTAAAAATCAGGTGACCTCTGAGGAGGTAGAGATGATAGTTCCCGGACTCTGTCCTTCACGTAGAATGAGTTGGAGGGTAGCCTTATTAGCCAATAGAGTTGCAAGACTAGTAACAATAGGGTATTCTATACTTTAGCATATGCTTCCATCTAGGACTAAATTACCAGATCGTAGAAGTCAAATGTTGTGCAACTGGGACGACTTTGAAAAACAAATGCAATGAAAAACGAAGAAAAGGAAATACTGAGAGCAACGAAAAAGCCAAAACTGAAAATTGTAGGACATGAATATTGTGGGACTCTGTTCTAAAATTTCGAGAACTAATTAAACATGGATTGTAGATGGCCATTCTAGTTTTGGTTATTTTTGTCAGTTAATTGTTATTGTTGCTAAATTACTTCAATAAGTTCATAAAAATGTGTATAAAAAAGCCAGAAAGTCGAGATATGCAAATCTCGCAACCAGTAAATGGGTCGGGTTAAGATTTTGACACGAAAGCTAAATGGGTTGGGTTGGAGTAGACCCTCTAACCTGCGGACCTCATGACCCGACAAGAATGCGACCCATTGCCATGCCTACTTGCCTACGAGGACCCATGGGTGCAAACTTGCAAATTGAAAAAAATGAAACAATACAATTAAATGGTAAAGGATAGGACCTTCGGCCGACTTTTGTTTACATAATATTGCAAATTCTCTAAATTACTTTTTGATGGTGTGCTGTTCCAGCATAATCAAGATCATGTCCATCTCCGACTTCTTCGTCTCATTCACTCCACTGGCTCTTTTCTTTACTAATCAACACACAAACTACATCAAAACTTATTATTATTTATTCTTTACAGTGTTGTCAAAACTTACAACACACAAACTACATCAAAACTTAATATGGTTCTTTGCATATTATTGATTCTTTACAGTGTTGTCAAAACTTACACTTGTTCGAAGAGCACTCTTCAACTTCGATTCTTTTTGCAATTTGTAATTGGTTGCTTTCTTGGTAAAGATGAACTGAACCATAAGAGAAGACAGAAAATTGTGGAATTCATTTCTCTTGTTACAAGGAAAGGGAGAAGACCACTTGAGAAAATTGTGGATTTTAGGTTAGGTTTGGTTAGCCATTTTATTTGGGAAATGGAATTCATTTATATTGTTTTATTTTTATTTTTTGGAAAATGAGCTGGGGTTATTTAGGATCCCCAAACCTGAAAATAAGAAGATCATTACATTCTTTTGAACTTGGAGTAAACTCCACATAGGCACAGTTAGGAAATGACCCAGCTAAGTAGTCAGCTGCCTTGTTTGTCTCCCTATAGTGATGATTCAGTTTGTAATCTTCCAACTGTTCGAGCTCTCTAATTCATTTATCTTGTTATACAAATTTTCGTTGTTTGATTGTCTATTATCTGATAGGAAATCGATTTTTCATAAGAATGTTTTCTCACTACTCATGAGAATCCAAATCCGAAGGGGAGGCCTCATAATTGAATTGATGAAAACAGTTTCAATTTCAATGACTATTTTTCGTGCAACCAAACAGACCCTTAGGGTATATTTAATAGTGGTGGTAGTTAGTAAAAAAAATTTGTGAAACTTTTTCAATCACTGTTTTGAATTGGCGAATTCACACGTGAAAATGGCCTCTTCCTAAAAGCCAACCCCATAAAAAAATGATGGCCGAACTCATTCCTAAGAACATCCAAAGGTGCCTTCTAAATTGCAATGCTAAACGGAGAGTAAGCCATTGTCCCACCATAAAATACACCAACAGTGGATGGTTTTATCGCTAAACTTCTTCTGAAGCAGTGAGATTTAGGTATTTGGGACGAGCAAATCCTTTTCTACTTGGGTGGTTTAGATTAGGGCCACCATCATAATGTCGAGACACAAAATTAAAAAGAAAATGCGGCGGAGCACCAAAATGTTTGTTCGACAAGGGACGAAGTAATGCGAAGAAGTAGATTAAAATCCTACGTCTAAATTTTCCTTGGGTCCAACCACCGATTTTGTCAATATATTCCCATATATATGGGGTACGTACATTGACTGAGTTCTTATATAAACACCTAGACCATATGAAAGTCTCAGATGGTCTCAAAGAACGAGTTTCAGTAGGTATCCCAGAGGATTCATGACGCTTAGCTAATTCACATATTCACCAACCTTATACAAGTCTTATAAAGGGAAATATAATTGTGGTTCCAAAAGCAAGAGAAGAAGGGTGCGACTACTCTACACCACCATTGGGTTTTTTTTTTTTTATCTTACTTACATCACAAATAAATATGTGATGTTCACATAATTATAACATAATATACCTCTTAATATATATTTGTTAGTGTTTCAAATAGTGTATTTTAGTTTAATTATTTTATTTTTGTATTTTTTTAGGATTTGGAGTTTAAATGACAAAAGTGCGTTAGCGTGGCGAATAATGGTGATTCATAGAAAAATTGACAAAGTGGAGCGGGAGACACTCAAGCCAAAGATTAAGAGAACCAAATAAATAAAATAAAGGAATTTAGCTTTGAATTTTGGTGGAACAAAGAAGTCATATGAATTAACATAGCCAAGCCCTTTAGTTTACAATTGAAATATAGCAAATTGAAATTGAAATTGAAATTGAAATTGGGCTTCCAATTTACAATTGAAATTGGGTTTTCAATGGGGGACTAATATGGTATTTTGGTTTCCAATTTGGGCCTAATAGGGAGTAGGGTTCTCTAGACCATAAAAACAACAAGAAAGAATATAGCAAGGGAGTTCTTTTGGCTGTGGAATAAAAAAAATGCAGCAGAGGAGGAGAAAGGTGAGACAGCAGCAGAAAAAAGGAGGGAGGTTTTTGCTCTAGGACAGCAGAGAACACAAAAGAAGAAAAGAGGGCAGAAAGCTGCCATAACGCAGCAGCAGCCAATACACTGTCCAGCAGTAGCAACGACGCAGCAGCGCAGCAGGGAGCAGAAACGTTGTCCAGAACAGCAGTGAAGACGTCGTCCAGCAGGGTGCACATCGCTGATCCACCACGCGCCGCCATGCCGATGAAGCTCCACGCCACTGTTGCTGTCATCACCTTCGCCATGTGTCACTAAACTCCACGCAAGGTGAAGAGATGAACTCCTAGGTGTAACGCACTTAATTAGTATTTAATTTGTTTTATGCTTTCACGGTGAATAATGGTGTTTATGATTCTCACTTTTATTTAATATAGGAATTTATGTTATTTTAGTGGCAAAGATTTCATCAATTTCTTCGTAGATTATTATTCCGGTGGTTGTCTTTTTCTTCTCCATATAAGTTTAGTCACGTTTTTCTTATGTGTGAAATTTTTAAGGATCAACTGATTTCGGTAGGTTAGTTATATGTGATCGTCTTTTATTATGTTATTATCTCCGGATTTATCGTAAATTTAGGATATCACATATGACCAACCTTTGTGTTTTCTAAAAAAAAGTAAAATCTAAAATCCAATTACATTAGAATATATTGATGCATTAAAGACTATTTTTTCGATTATGTTGTTTGGGATGTGAAACACGTAATCGAGTCATCATAGCGAATCAATACTAGTTGGCGCGTGAAATCTAGGAGGGATTCTTGGAACCTTGTGATTTTTCTAAACTTGATTTTTATTAAACTAAATTTAATTTCATATTTTAAAATTGCTAGAATTTCTTACATTTAGTTTCGCGTAGTTTTTATTCCTTAACCTTGTTTTGTAGATCATTTTTCCTCGTGGGATCGACACCCCAATTTTTACTGCAATTGATCGCGTGTACTGTTTGGGCGTAATCAATATGCAAAACCTAAAAAGAAGCAAAAAATCAAATCGAAAAAAATCCCAAAAAAACGCAAATCATCTCCCTCCATCGATCTCTCGCACTCCTTGTTGCGTGTCGTCCCAAACTCAGCGACCAAACTCCACTTCGTCGTCCCTGTCCTCTTCATCTTCCCTATCTCGTCCTCTTCGCAAAAATCCCAAAATCGCAAAGGGAAATAGCAAAAACCCTTGGTCTCTTCGTCATTGTCCTCCTCCGTTCCCCTATCTCTCCCTAATCGATTGCATTCCACTACATTTCACTTGGAAGAACTTATTTCTTTTTTTTAGATGAAAATGAAAGGGTTTAGTAAAGTTGATGATGTTCGAAATGAAGATTTTAAGGGTGAACATGAGGGTGAAGAAGATGATCAATTTAAAGAGCAAAGACAATCCATTTCAATGGAGGTAATTTGCATTAAAAAAAAAATCATCTAATTTTATTTATTTTTTCAAAATAATTGATTGATTATTGTATGGTGCATTGGTGCATAGGCATTTCTAATTAATGCAATAAGTATGGAAATGTTTTTTAATCATGTTGAGAACTCAGAGACGGACCATTTAGAGGTAACCGCCATTTTATTTTTAAATAAATTAAAATTTTAATTAATATATGAAACTAATTATAGAATGAATCATTATGAAGAATGTTGATGTTGATAATATTGATGGAAGTGGTGACAATAACAATGAAGAAAGATCATTGGCACGGGTATTCGATGATAGTCACTTATTTGTTACGGACGAGGTAAGAAAGTTTTTGTGTTTTCGTTTTCACCATTTTTCATTGTTATAAATATGTTGTTATTAACAAGTTTTTAAATTTTTTTAGGTATTCTCGTCAAGGTCTGCATTGATAGCTTGGGTCTAAGGCAACGGTAGGGATAATAACATTATCACTAAATCGGAACCTGCTAATCAAAGACGGGAGGGAATGATCCATTTTGGTTGTGAAAGGGGAGGGAAGCCTGATAAAAGGTTAAAAAATTTTGTTCGATCAAGTAGTACAAAGAAGTGTGGCTGCAAATTTCAGTTGAGAGGGATCCCACTGGAGATGACCATTGGATGTTGCAAGTGACATGTGGAACCCACAATCATCCTCGATCAGAGTCACTTGTTGGTCATTCGTTTGTTGGAAAATTGAATGAAGAGGAGATGATTTATGTGAAAAATATGGTGAAATTCAGTGTGAACCCTCGCCACATCTTGTTTCGGCTAAAAGAGATGTATCTGAATAATATCTCGAATTTGAAGCATATTTACAATGTAATTTGTCGAATAAAGCTACTCCAACAAAGAGGCGGGACGATTTTGTAACATACTCTAGAGTTGTTGAAGGAGCACAAGTACATAGAGTGGCATACTGTTGATAAAGGGAATAGAGCCACCAACCTTTTTTGGGCGCATCCTAAATCTATTCAGTTGGCAAAGTGTTTTCACAAATAATGCTTATGGATTGCACATATAAAACGAATTGTTATAGGATGTCGTTGTTTGAGATTGTTGGTGTGACGTCGATCGGAAAGGCCTTCAATGTCCCATTTTGTTTTATGTGTTATTAGAAGGAAGAGTCATACGCTTGGGCATTGAAAAAACTTATAGAAATTTTTGAGCCAGACAACTTGCCAAGTGTGTTTGTGACTGATAGAGAATTGTGTTTGATCAAGGTTATTGAGCGAGTTTTTCTAAAGGCAAGGAGATTATTGTGCACATGGCACATCAACACAAATGTCAAAAAAAACTGCAAAAAACACTTTAAGGACAATGACCGGTGAGCCGAGTTTATAGTTTCATTTTCAGATTTGTATAGATCAAGTATAGAAGAGAAATGGAACAAGGCCACATTTGAGTTTGATAGAAAATGGGCATCATACCCAAAGTGCTTGGAATATGTCATGACAGTTTGGTATCCCCAGAAGGAGTATTTTGTCAGTGCATGGACCGATACATTTATGCATTTTTGCCAACGAACAATCGATCGAGTTGAAGGTGCACTTGAAATTGAAACACTCGTTGGAAAATTCACAAGGTACATTCCTGAATGTTTGGACAAAGATGCATGATATGATCGAAATCCAACTGGTAGTGATAGAATCGTCATTTCAAAATAGTCTGACGCAGGTGAACATTGACCATATGTTCATTTTATTTGGCTTACTTCACGGGTCGATGGCGTACAAAGTTATTGATTTGATCAATTCAGAAATTCGGAGGTGTGAAAATATGGGCATTGACCCTGTCAAGTGTAGTTGTGTGTTTCGAACCATTCATGGATTACCTTGCGTTCATGAACTTATAGATTATCTAACTCCCACAGGATAAATTCCAGTACGCACAAGTATTGGCTTCAACTTGGTACAACACCTATTCGTGAATGTGGGGATGTGATTATAGACCCATGGTCGATGCCCTTATGAATATGTTTAATGATTCAACTCATGATCATAAGTTGGTGATGAAGATGAAGCTTATAGAGTTGAGTTCCCTGGGTGACATTGTAATGTTTGAACCATTAGCACTTGTGGCTAGAAATGGGAGACTTAAAAAGAAGAAGTTCACTAAGCACGAGAAGTCCACAAAAAGGATCCATCGGGACATGAATACGCCATGACACAAGAAGAAATGAAGGGCAAAAGTAAGAAGTTGTCAAACATAAAAAAGAAGCCGAAAACTTGTAACAATAGATTGATGAGGCAGATTCTATCTTGGATACGGGATTATACTGACAACATTGAAAATGTTCCAGGCGATGGAAATTGTGGCTTTCGATGCATATCCAAATTCCTACATTACGACGACAAAAGCGGATGGAAACAGGTATAAAAAAACCTACTGATGAAGCTTGAAAGTAATGAAAGGTTGTGGGTTGCAATGTGGCACGAGTCAGGGGTCAAGGTTGTCAAGGATGCTTTGCTAATTCCAAAAGGACAAGTGCGGATAGATATGGAAAATTGGTTTATGGACCCCGATATGTTAGAGCTCGTAGTGAACTGTTACCAATGTGTTTTTGTTTGTTATAAAAACCAAAGCACGACCTGTTTTCCATATGTTTACCCGGCACCACAGTTTGACGAAAGACGTGTTTGTTTCATGGCACACTTGGCACAGAGCAGTCACTATATCTTTCTTCATATGCGACCGAAGCCACCATTGCCTCCTATAGTACCAACTTGGCCGTGTCACATGTTTCCTTTGGTAATCTCATTGAAGAGTAGTTTCGATGTCCAGCTTGGTATTGGTACGACAATGGTGAATAAGTTCAACGAGAAGTCGAACGAAGTCGTGACTATATTGGACTGATGCACATATTGTATTTTTAACCATTATTGAGATAAAAAAATGTAAATGACATGTAAATTTTTTGTGACATAAAAACCATTGTTTTATTAGAAAAGTCACCGTTTTTTTAATTTATGGAAGACTTGTATGGTTGAAGTTTTTGTTAATATATTATATGAAAGTTGACTCTATTTAGTTCGAGTTTTGGTTTATGTTTGATGCGACAATGCAAAATCAGAAAACTGATTAGTTTGATGCGACAATGCAAAATTAGAAAGAAAATAGTTTGATGCGACAATGCGACTTGTATAGAATTCACATAAAGGATTAGTTCAAAAGACTTGTATGGTTCAAGTTTAGGTTTGATGCGACAATGCGAATAAACTTCAGAAAACTAAGTTACAAAGAAAAAGGTTCAAAAAACTTGTTTTTAGAAAAAAAGGCAAAAAATTTCATGTTCGCAATGAGCAATGCAGACTTTTTGAAAAATCCGCAAAGGTTCAAGTGACGTTTTTCAAATGACAGACATTAGGTTTTTCAAAAACCTCGTCTGGAACAATGCGAGTTTTTTTGCAAAAGTTCGCATTGGTTCAGGCGAACATGAATTTTTTTTGCAAAAACATTTCTGTACGCCTGGACCACTGCGAGCTTTTCGAAAAGGTTTGCATTGGTTCAGGCAAAAAAATTTCCCATTCGCCTGGAGTAATGCGGACTTTTTCAAAAAGTTTGCATTGCTCACTGCGAACAGACCTAATGTATGCCTTTTTTTTTTTTTTTTTTTTTTTTTTTTCTGAAACTCAGTTTTCTAAAATTTATTTTCTCAATCTTTATTTTCTGACCTTATTCGCATTGTTGCATCAAACCTAAACTTTGTTTAGTCGCATCGAACCTAAACTAATTGTTTATGTAAATTCCATACAAGTGGCATTGTAGCTTTGTTTTTCTGACATGATATCGCATTATTGTCAAGCCTAAACCAATTCTTTGCAATTTTTCCTACAAATTTTGTCATTGTCACATTGTTTGACACTTTGTTACAACAATAGCCTCTCATTCAATTCATTGTAACAATTTTAAAATATGAAAACTTCTTAACAAATGGAACAATCAATATCGAAGATAAGTAAAAACTTATAGCATGTTAAATAAAAATTCTGAAGTTTACAAAATGGAACAATCATTATTTCTTAACAAATATTTCCCCAAGGTTTTTTTTTTCTTTCTGAAATTTACAAAATGAAGATACTATCTTTCCCTCCGAACATAGTGTCTTTGTTCATGCCTCGATTTGCTTCTATGCTCACTTCCTCCACCACCAATTTCACCACTATCAACACTGGGGCATACGTCAGGCTCTTCTTCCTCTTATTCCAAGGTCACGGGCGTAGACATTTCTTCTAGCAAATCATGTATTCTATTTTTTCGGGTGAGCAACGTAACCCTGTAGACATTCTCCATTTCTTCAATAGAGACATTGATCAACTTGCAAGCCTGAGCAATGACAATCTTCTGCAGGGAAACATTAGATATTAGTGCAAACCATGCAAATATTTTATATTACATAAGTGTAAAATGTTGGTAATTACCCTCTTGTTTATAAAAAAACAAATGTCTTCTTAGGGGATGACTTCTCCTCTTGTTCGGTGGTTGTACAAAGGGATGGCTAATGCGTTGAAACCAGTCTAAGTAATCCTCCCTACAATCCCATGGAAGATTCACGGGGGCACCTTGTTTGTTAGTTGGCACGACATGATAATTCTACCTTTCAGCGAATGAAGACAAAACCCCATACTTCACGAAATAGAATTTGCCAGATCGAGTTATATTCTTCATTTTGGCTTTGATTGGAAGAGTTGGGATAACTTGTACCCTTCCCATTTGTCTCATAACTCTATCGGGGTTATAGGGTTCTTCTATGTCGAGGCATAACAAACATCTTGTGAACCATGTGATGTCATGAAGGGGAGTGTTTCCCTTGGACTCCACGTAAGGGTCCCAAAGTACCTGCAAATTATAATAATTAAAACTTATTAATATATGACACATTCAAAAAAAATTTATTGAACTTAAAGATGCATTTTTCCTCTTTAGGAGACATGTCATCGAGATGCTCTCTAAGAGTAATGATTTGTTCGTCCAAAACCCCTACAATTTGTGAGGGTTCTCACTTAGCCATGGTGGAGATTCTAGCATCCCACTTCAGTTTTGCATTATCCCAAAGTCTGATGTGATAATATATCCATGCCTATAGACGAAAACAACATAAATAAATATTATGAAATTCTTATATATTATGAGGGTAATTAACAAAATAAAAAATTCGAAACATACCTCCAAAAAAGGAAAAATATCCAGAAATTTGTTTCGTTCCTCTCTGCTAGTGTCGCCCAACTGACGAAACAAGAATGCCAAAACTCCTACGCCCCATGCAAACTTGTTAATATCATCTACCTTCACCAACATCTTCAAATATTCAATATGAACCTTTGTTCCACTTTTGTCAGCTAATATAGTTATACCTAGAAGAAACAACAAGTAACCCCTACACACTTGTTCTTTCCTTTGAAGATAATTAATTTTCGTAGCTTGCCTACAACAGTGGTCCTGAATAAACTTCATTTCCACATATCTGCCATTCTTCTTGACATGGGCCTTTGCTTCTTTATTTTCAATCCCCAAACCATCCACCAATAATGTAACACATTCATCTACCATCATCTTCATCGACATTCTAACCGACTTACAAACAATCGGCATATGAGTTATACGGTAGACGTCGTCCAGCGTGATGCTCATCTTTCCAAAAGGTAGGTGAAAAGTCTTGGTCTCAGGTTGCCAACGCTCCATGAAAGCACAAATAGTCACCTTATCAAGACGATCCTTACAATATTTAATCAAGGGATACAGACCACTATTGTAAATCATTTTCTTACTTCTTTCGGCTCATGTTTCAAATTCCAATCTAATAAGTTCCTATATTGATGCCGACATCGCAATGCGCCTAACTAACTAAAAATATTAACTTACCTGCTCACCATCCCAAATGGCACGAGAAATATGTCCATGGTAATCGTCTAATGTGGAACAATCCATAGGACCACCGGGGTAAGAATCTCGTTTAGCATCTTCTTTTTCTTTACCCTCCTCTAAAGTTGTTTCTTCATCATCCCCTGCTTCCCCCTCATCTACAGACACGTTTTCATCATCCTCTAACTTTTCATATTCATTTTCTACACCCGCACCACTCCAACCTGCTTGCCCTCTGATTGGGGTTGACTTTGCGATACAATTACTTGTCTATGTGCTTCTTGAGCATCTATTTGAATCCCCATTTGCTCCTCTTTCATCTTCTTCTCCACTTCTTTTACCTATTTTTTTGTCCTTTTCGACTCTCTGTTTTCGGTGAGACACTGTCATGAGTCGTCTTTGACCTCTATCACCTCGATCATCCCCACCAACATCACAACCAACAGAAGACATAATAAACCTTCAAATAAAAGGAAACAAATACTTCAAGTCAAAGACGAACTAAACTTTAGTCAATTTGGATGTAAAACAACATTATATATCTCATTTCCCTACATTCTAATAAGAAAATAACCAATTTGGGGCCCTAGTGACCATCAAATTCGTCTTCGCAATTACTTTTATTACCAAGAGACGAACTAAACTATTAATGCATAAAAAACATAACAGATATACAATTCTACTTTAAGATCGAAACAAATACACAAATGCACAAAATCAAACAATGGATGATTCATTTACAATCCAAACAAAAATCCTAAACCCAAAGATAGAATAGATGGCTAACCTATAGAAGAGTTGGAGTCACAAGAAAGCTGTCATTTTGCATTTGAGAGGTGGCATTTTTTAGTTGTTGCGTTTTGGAGATTTTGAGGGTTTTGATTTGTAAAGGTTTCGATTTTAAGGGGATTTGAGAGATTTTTTAGGGAGATGGAGGAGATTTGCAAGAGATTTGAATGTGGGAGGGGGAAGAATTTTGAATGAGTGACGGAGGAATCGGGTTTCGATTTGAATGGAGAGGGAAAAAAGTTGGTTTTTTGTTTATATAGGTGGTGTGGGAAAGTATAGTTGTGTGGGAAAGAAAGTAGGTGGTGTGGGAGAGTAGAATGGTGTGAGAAAGCACTTATTGTGGTGTGGAGTAGTCGCTGCCAGAGAAGAATCATATAAGTGATAAATAGTGGAAAAGGGGTTATTGCACATGCAAATATAGGCAAAAAGATACATACGTTTTTTTTTATATTGCAACGATGCCACGCAGGTAAACGACTTAGCTTATTCACATCTTCATCAAGTTTACACAAGCCATATAAATGAAAATATAATTGTGGTTTCAATATTGTGAAAAGAATTAAAAAAAAGTGATACTGGGAAATGGGTTATCACACATGCAATACAGGCAAAGAGATACATACATGAAAGAAAGAGAGGTAAATGGTATAATCAATAAATACGAAAAAAATGTGAAATGATTTATATTCTAAATTCTTGCACTAGATTGATATTGCATATGAAACAATTTCAAAAGGATAAGGCGACAGAGTTCTCAAAATTTGATGCAGTTGACTTAGACATACGCATAACTCAGAACCGATGTTAAGCTAAGGGTGTGTTTGGTTGGATGGAATCCTATGCCATGGGAATCCATGAGGAGACTCCTAAGGCTAAATACATGTATCACTCCACATCCACCGTTAGATTTTGTGATCAATTGTGGGAATGGAAGTCTCTTAAACATGAGAATCACATGCCTTGGGGGGAACCAAGGAGTGTGATTATCATGTTTATGAGACTTTCATTCCCACCATTGATCTCAAAATTTAATGGTCGATGTGGAGTGATACATCAATTTAGCCTTAAATGTAGGGGTCCTCTCAAGGATTCCAATGGCATAGAATTCCATCCAACCAAACACACCCTAAGTGATCAATGTCAACACACAAAATGGAAGTGTCGGCACAAAAAATTAAAAAGGAAATGAGGCGGATCACCGAGATGAGCGCTCAACTAGGGATTCGAAGATGTAGATAAAAACCCTAAGGGCATGTTTGGTTACTCAATGGAATGGGAATGAGAATACTACTATGTTTGGTCACTCGATGTAATGGGAATGAGAAGTATTTGTCTTTACAGTTATGCTCTTAATTACCAACCATCGATTTTGGTTCTATGGTGGCTAAGGAGGCATTATGTTAGGTAAGGAGGGCAAATAAGACAAATGGAGGATTGACCATTACAATGGGCATTGTAATGGGGATTCATAGGGTATTGAGAATGAATGCTTATTACAATGAAATTTGTAATGGTAACTCCCATTACACCATTTTTATGCCAAACCAAACACATTAATGGCTTAAACCATTGTAATGGTCATTACCATTACAATGGTCAATCCCATTCTATTGAGCAACCAAACAAGCCCTAAGTCTTTGCCTTGGTTCTAGGTCATTGATTTCGTCGATAGATTTTTATATAAAATGGGTACACTGACTGAGTTCTTGTATTTGAAAATAGGGAAGCATCATAACACTGCAAAAAAATATGAGATCCCAACACCTAAACCATATGCGAGTCTCAAGTGGTCATTAAGAAAAAAAAATCAATTGGTATCCAAGAGGATTCATGGCAAAGATGCTAACATATAATAACTTAGATATTTTACATCTTCATCAAGCTTACATAAGACTTAGAAAAAGAACACTACTACAAAAGAGACCAATTGTGGCGGATGATATATGATAGGAAATGCCTAATCTCGATACAGGAAAAGTTATATCCGCCAGGAAAATCCTACACTGGTGGATAAAATATCCGTCGGGATTGTTGGTGCCGTGAAAGGGATTGCCCCAGCAAATAAGTCATTTAATCCGCCAGGAATAATTTTTGATGTGCCCAAAATCCGTTTTCCAGTAAGTGTGACCTGCAAAACAAATGTTAGATTGCCAAATACCACCTTTTTGATGGCCAAAGACACTCTGATGCTTAAGTTAGTAACTCGGTTGGAGATGGAGATAAATCTGGATAGAACTCAGTCAAAGTTGCATACATTTGTTGAATATTCCCTTTACCTTATATAATGGTCATTGTTAATTCTCTACGTTACTTAAGTTGTGAGGCGCAATGAGAGGAAACATTCTTCGTAACGATCTCCTTTTTTATGAAGATATGTCCTCGGAGGCATAACTCCCTCCACAACTCTTTTTCTCTGTAATCTTCCTCCTCTTAAAGGGAGAACTTTATCGGGCTTGGATTTGGACCTTTAACTATGGTTTATTTTGACGGACCCTGTTTGGATTTTTATGACTGGATTTGCCCCTTTTAGGTTTTATGAATTGGCCTGATTTTGAGATATTTGATCCTCGTGATGGATGATTTATGCTACGTGTATGGTTGCAATATTAGTCTTATTTGATGTATCATCAGCTACTCCCATTGTAGTTAGTGGGTATGCTAACGTGGCCACTAACTCGACAACGGTTGAACTTTCGATTTCATCATTGCCTCGCATTTAATGTTGTTAGCAGCTTTTGGTGGGTTGGTATCCCGATATCTTGTTCTTCCATTCAATTTTCGTGCGTATTTTGGGATTTCATGCAGTCATCATATCTCGCTTATCGTCCTGGCAGTATCTTCGTTGCTCGGCATTATAAAAGGATGCGTGATTGATTTGTTTTTCTCTTTACGTTATCTTTGAAATTAGGGCTTACTCTTCTTCTTTCTTCTTCTTCTTCTTCTTCTTCATTTTCCTTGTTCTTCCATTCCTTTATGATGTCTGCCAGTGATATATTAGACGGTGAGGCACTTGCTGCTTGTGAAGCTTATTTCTTGTCCAAGAAGGCTTCTCAAGTAACATTGGACAATGTTCGTTTCAATTATGATTTGACATCCGACCTTGAGATTGTTCTGCCTAGGTAGAACGATAGTCCTTGTCGCCCAAGGTCTGGGTGTATTGCACTCTATCCATGCATGCTCCTGTTCGGCCTTCGATTCCCACTTCCAGAGTTGTTTTGGGAATATCTAGATTTTTTTGGCATTCTTACTGCTCATGGGTCCTAATGGTTGAAGGGTTAATGTTTCTACTAATGCGAGAACCATTTTCTCTGGCATTCCCTTGATTGTTAAGGTTCTGCATTCTGTGGTTGGTATGCTGGTCACCAAGGATATTTGCTTCCTTCGTTCTCTTGTCTGTTTTGGGAAGCTTAATGATGACATCATAGACTGGTTGAGATTCTGGTTTTATGCTGCTATCAGCTTTGGTTACTTCAAATTGTGAGGTCGTCAGATTGTGCGGTCATGCCAAGTCCCTAACAAACGACAGGATTTGCAATTAATTGTGGAAGAGCAGATGATCAGTGACTGTTTCTTGGGGCATCTTGTGGTTCTCGTGGAGGCATTTCTCTTTGGGACATTGTGTGGAGCGTAGTGGCTTGTACACTATGAATGAGGCGGTGTGGGCTTTGCTTATTGAATCCCAAGCTGAGGAAATTGATGCCTGCGCTGCTCTCGATTGTGTTAGTGCTACTAGCATTGATGGGGAAGTGAGCTCGGGCAGGGATGTTACGGATCTCAATGCGCGTTCTTGTTAGCATTGGTGTTGTTGGCCTGACTTCCAAGAAGAGGAAGCTTCCGAGGCCTGCTAGCCCGTCGAAGCAATTGTTTATAAGTCCTTGGTCGTGTTCCGAATAAGAAACAATTTTCTAGTTCTACTCGTGGTACTGCTCGGATTGCTCATCGTCTGAGTTATTCTGATAAGGAGGTTGTGAAAGAGGGTCGCTTATTCCTCGAGGAGATGAAGTTGGCGCTGGACAAGAGCATGAAGGAAATTACTCGTCCATTGGATGATAATAAAAAGAAGCTCTATTCCTTCTACGGTGTACCCGACGTTGCTTAATGGTCTAACGATGACCCTTGAGTTATCGATGACAAGACGCCCCAGTTGGTGATGGAGCAGTCTAAGGAGATCGCTGGCCGTGGTCAGAGTTGTAAGGTTCTTCCTCCTCAATCTCCTTCCATTCACGTCGATGACACGGCAGGGTTCTTAGTTTCTTCTCCCGCACGTTTGGATTCTTCTGCTCCTAGCAGCGAGGGATTCTTTCGCTTTGCATGTTTTCTCTTTGAAATCGTGATTCATCTTGGATCATTTGTGGTGACTCATTGTATATGATAAGTGTATTCACTTCATTCTCCATTTTTCTTGCAATTTAGGCTTATCCGTATTTTTGTTTTTGCTTTCGCTTGTTGACTATCCGAAGTTTTTCTTTTTTTGGCCTTGTCAATTGATGGATTTTTTTTGTTCCAATCTTCACATATTCGTTTGTGGTCGGGTGTGTTGGTTGCTCTAGTAGGTTTTGGTTTGTATGCCAATGTGTTTCATGTTCCAAAGTATTGGCTGGATTGGACAGTTTTGTGATTGAATTAGCTCGTACCTTTTTACTTTTAGGTCAGTCGTGGTTGTCAAAGTAAGTCGTCTTGCGTATCTCCAGTTTTTGCTTCTTGGTCTGATACTTTGACCGGCCAGAAGGCCTCTATAACTACATCTATGTTTGGAGTTTCTGATCCGATATATAGGGCTGAATAAGTTGACTTGCTCGTCCCAACTTTGTTGGTTTGGCATGTTAATCGACTCGAAGTTTACCCGAGTAAGTTCTTTCGTTGTTGATCAGACCAGAAGTTTTGTGTCTAACTTATGCGTCTTGACCTTTTGTTTGCGGCTTGATATGTCAATTGCTTCTCATTGTCTAGCCTTATTGCCTCAATTTTGGGCGTTAGATGGAGAGTTTCAAACTTAGAGTTTAATTGATAACCCCGTTTTGAGTGCTTAACCTTTCTCATAAAGTTATGCTATATTGTAGGGTTTGCATTGTATCTTTGTAACTGTTGCTCGATTGTTCTGCCTTGAGTGGTCTTAACTTTTTTGTTGTAACTTCTTGCTCCATGATTCTCTGTAGTTTTGTTGTTCGTGTAATGTTGTCATGAGGTAGCTAATAAACTCGTAATGCTTCTTGGTCGAATCACTGGGTGTGTGCCATTGACAGGTGGGTTCAGATGAGCAGAATAGAATGTAGCCCCGAATTGTACAATCATGCTAACACCAGTACCTGCTGCCAAGGCTTCATTCATCGATTCATAAAATTTGTTTGCATCAACTTCGTTGTCAGCAATGTAGGAGGCGTTGTTGGCCTTGTCATGGATAATGTGGGTCAAGCTTGTAAGTTCTTTAGACTATGTCAGTTGGTTGTCCCCTATTTGAAGTGCAAATTTCTTCACGCTCTTCATTTTGAGTTGTATTGATTTATTTGGCCTCGTTTGATTGCATTGGCGCTCCTACTTTGATAAAGATCAGCTCGAGTGAGTGATGTTATTGGGTGTCTCTTCGGTTGGTTTGACTATTTGTTTCCTCCATCTGCGCAGTAGGGCGTATATCAGTTCTCTGGGTTGTTCTTTTGATCTCGTAGTGGTGTCCCCTTTCTCTTTCCCTTTGGGTTATTTATCAAGCAACCCGATGAATTCGTCGAGTTGTCCTCTTTGAACCTAGTACTCAATTTCATCTTTCAAGTTGTAGCACTCTTTAGTGTCGTGCCCGTGATCCTTGTTGAAAGAGCAGTATTTGGTCTTGTCTCGTCCTTCTAGATCTCCTCTCATTTTGAGTAGCCAGTTGACATCTTCCCATATCACCATGGATTTCAGTATGTTTGCTCAACTTGTCTTTAAGGCCATGTATGATTTGTACGTCTTTTTCACCACGCTTGTTACCCACTCATGCTTGGGTCTTACCGATTGTAGCTTTTTGGATTCTTGTTGGTTGAATTCAGGCCTGCCATTGGTCCGGTGCCTATTTGACTAAACGTTTTCCTCCCGGGATCCGTCGTCTTTATTTCTTCCCTCATTTCCATCTATTCGAGTGGCTTCTCTCTTGGATTGGTTTTTCTTGGCAACTATCATTTCCTCAAGAGTGATGTGCTTTTGAGCAGTCTTCAATAGAATTGCCATGCTTTTTGAGGGATCTAGGTTTAGAGCATAAAAAATGGTCATTTTTCAATCCGGCGGTGAAAGTAACGATGGTTGCATCATCGCTGCATCCGTCGATCATTGTCAACTCGTTAGTAAAATGAGTGACGTACTCCCTTATTGTCTCATCGGGCTTCTGTTTGATATGAAGTAAGTAGTGTGGCCCCTTCCTCATCCGTTGACTGCCAATGAACCTTGTGGTGAAGGCGATAGCTAGTGCCTGAAATGACTCTATTGACCTTGGTGGTAGGCTGTTGAGCCAATTCATCGTTGTGGAGGTGAGAGGGTTGGGAACATTCTGCATAAGATGAATTTTGTGCTCTCCTTCAACGCTCTCATGTGGTGAAAGTGTCGTAGATGGTCTGTCAGATCGGTGGTGCCATCATATGCTTCAAACTTTGGTGGGATGAACTTCTTTGGCATAGAAGTCACCATGAGTGTGTCGGAAATGGATGTTTGGCTTAATCAATCAATATAGAAAAATGTAAAAGAATTCATATTCTAAATTCTTGCAAGATATTCAGATTTATATTGCATATAAAATTTGGTGATGTCCGAATAAGGATGAAGTGACTTGAATAAGTAGATAAATACCCTACATCTTTGTCTTGGGTATGGGTCATTGATTTTGCATATTTGGATATAGATGAGCATCATAACACTGCAAAGAAATACGAGATCCCAATATCCAAACCATATGCAAGCCTCAGGTGGTCTTTAAGGAATGAGTGTCAATTGGTATCCAAGTGGATTCATGGCGATGATGCCACACAGGTAAATGACAGCTATTTTACATCTTCATCAAGCTTACATAAGCCCTGGAAAGGAAAACGCAATTGTGGTTCAAAAAATGAGAGAAGAATCAAAGAAATGATAGTGGAAAATGGGTTATCACACATCAATAGAGGCTAACAAATGCGTACTTGAAAGAGACGTAAGTGGTCTAATCACTCAATAAAGAAAAAGTAAAAGAATTTGTAGTCTAAAGTTCTTGCATTATGCTTAGATTTATATTGCATATGAATCAATTTTACAAGGATAAGGAGCCAAGCGAATGCACCATCTTCGTAAAATTGATGATGTTAACTTTGACATACCCCGGAGGAGAAGGAGGAGGAGGAGGAGAAGGACAGAAAATTAAAGAAAATGATGCATTTTCTTTTAGGATATTAATTTTATATTACTATCTTGAAATTAGAAAGTCTTAGTTTGTTGGTAATTCTAAGTTTGATTTGATTTAGGATTCAATTGAATTAGAAAGTATTGGTTGTACTTTCAATTATAAATAGTTATGCTGTAACAACATTTTCAAGCAATCAATACAAGTTTTTCTTCAAGTTTATTGGTGGCTGATCCCCAATCAAAGGATCTAGGTGGTTGATCTCCAATTTAAAGGATCCAGGTTCCTATTATTAGGTATCAAAGCATCGATTCTAAGCCAATTTTTTTCTTCTTCCTTCTTGTTTTTGTTTGCTTACGATGACGGTTAAAGAATTGGAAGAACAAGTCGCAACACTTACTGCTAAGGTTGCAGGGATGTTTTCTCACCTCCAGGCACTCGATACAACTAACACAACAATTTTGGAGACCTTAAAAACTCTGCAGTCCCATCAACCTAACCAACAACACCCATTGGTTCCTATATCTGGTAAGGATCTCCGTATTGATTTGCCACGTTTTGATGAACATATCCATATGGATGGCTATTTCAAGCTGAACAATACTAGGAGCTCAACGGTCTTTCTAATGAACAAATGCTTCCTATTGCAGCTCTTCACCTTCAAGGATATGCAAACTCTTGGTATTGGTGGATACGTCAATCTCTAGGGATATTAACTTGGCAGCAATTTTCTAAAGCCCTCTGTTCTCGCTTTGGCTCTCGAGAGCACATTGATCCATGTAGTTTACTCTCAAAATTAGTGCAACGAGGTATTGTTCGTGAATTTATTACTGAATTCAAAAGACTTTCAATTTGGTGCTAGGCTTGTCGGAAACTCATCAAATTAGCATATTTTTGTCGGGTCTACGTACTGAAATTCAAGCAGGGGTTCAGTTACTTCACCCTACGAGTTTACCCATGCTTTCGGATTAGCCCTATGTCAGAAAGATGCCATTGTTGCTACACCCTTTGCCCGATCAAAAGGGGTTGTAAGAATTCCTTCTAACCTCATGCCTGTCAATTCTTCTAAGCCTACTTCTAGTTTGTCATCTTTACCACCAGGTGTTAAGCGTCTTTCGTGAGCTGAGCAACAAGAGAGATGTGCCAAAAGACTTTGTTTTAATTGTGATGAATTATTCAAGCTTGGGCATCATTGTCAAAAGCAGCAAGTCTTGGTCATGTCAGGTGAATTGGAAGATGATGATTATGATGTGCCTCTTATTCTTGATACTGATTTATCCCAACCTTCTATGGAGATTTCTCTTCATGCTCTTCTAGGCTCCACATAACCTGAAACCATGAGTATCACTAGTCAATTGAAAAACAGGTATGTTACTGCCCTTATCGATTCGGGTTCCACCCACAATTTTTTACATCAATCTTTTGCCACACATTGTGGGTTTTCAATTCATAAAGAGGGTTCTTTACAAGTTATGGTTGCGGATGGTGGGTATTTGCATAGTCCAGGCTCTTGTCGGGATGTTCATCTTAAATTGCAAGACTACGAGTTTCATGGCGATTTTTTCCTCTTGGGTATTATCGGTTGTGATGTGGTTCTTGGTGCTGAATGGCTTCGATCTTTGGGTGTGATTGCTTGGGACTTTTCTAAATTAGTTATGACTTTCACTGTGGCTAATTGTACTTATACATTGTATGGCGATAACTCTCCCATAGTCATGTTCATGGATAGTACTAGGGTGCATCGTACTTTATGACAAGAACGTCAAGGCATTCTTTTACAATTAACTAAGGAAGAAGAAAATCGAGCTTCCATTCTAGCTGAAGTTCAACCACTTCTTTCCCAATTTTCAGATATCTTTGGCAGTCCCAACACTCTTTTTTCGAAAAGAGCACAAGATCATTGTATTCCCTTTTTACCAGATGTTTCTCTGGTGAATGTCAAGCCATATCGTTGTCCTCACTTTCCAAACGATGAGATTGACAAGGTTGTTTCAGAGTTAACAGATGTTAGTCTTATTCGACCCAGTAATAACCTCTATTCTTCACCGGTTCTGTTAGTTCGTAAGAAGAACGCCTTTTGGCTCATGTGTGTTGATTATCGAGCTCTTAATAAAATAACTATTAAGGACCGCTTCCCTATTCCGATTGTGGGTGAATTATTAGGTGAGTTACATGGCGCCTATATTTTTTCCAAGTTGGATCTACATTCCGGTTATCACCGAATTTGAGTTCATGAACCTGATATTTCCAAAACAACTTTTCGAACGCATGATGGTCACTATGAGTTTTTGGTTATGCCTTTCGAATTGAGCAATGCACCAACTACTTTTCAGAGTTTGATGAATGAAATTGTTCGTCCTTATTTACGCCACTTCGTTATGGTTTTCTTCGATGATATATTGGTGCGTAGTGCCTTGATTTGTGATCATCTTCACCATCTTTCTATCTTTTAGGCTATTGCGCACTCATAAGCTCTTTGTCAAGGAGTCCAACTGTTCTTTTGCTCAGCCCTCTGTTGGGTATCTTGGACATATTATATCTGGTCTCGGTGTTGCTGTTGATGATGATAAAATTTGGAGTGTCTTAACTTGGCCTTGTCCATCTTCTTTGAAAGATATTCGCAGGTTTCTCGGACTATCAGGGTACTATTGTAAATTTGTTCGCGACTATGGTAAGCTTAGTGCCCCTTTGACACAATTATTAAAAAAAGATTATTTTATTTGGATTGACGATGCTTCCAAGTTTTTTCTACTCTAAAGACGACCTTAACTTCTACCCCCGCCCATACTGGCACTTCCTGATTTTAATGCTGAGTTTTGTATTGAAAGTGATGCGTTTGGTTGTGGAATAGGTGGTTTTCTTTTGCAACGAGGTCGTGGAGATGTTAGCTATTGTTGTTGCAAACCAGAAATGGAGCTTTTATCTTTTGGGTCATCACTTCAAAATTTATATGGATCATCGTAGCTTCAAATACTTTATGGAACAACATATTTCCTCATTGAACACAAATGTGGCTCTCTAAGTTACTGGGATATGATTACGAAATTATTTATCGTTTTGGTTCAGTGAATCAGGCTGCAGATGCCCTTTCTCACCTACCTTCCTCAAGTTCATTGTTTGTTGTGTCTTCATCCCCATTTTTTTCAGTATTGATGAGATTAGTCATGAGTGTCAGCTTGATTCTTCCATGAGCGCTATTATTGATAGTTGTCAACAATTATCTCCTCGACCACATTATTCATATGATCACGATATTCTTCGCTACAAAGGTCGAATTGTTGTGGTTCCATCATCATCTTGGTGTTCTAAACTTTTATCTGGGTTTCATTCTTCGCCTACTGGTGGCAATTCGGGTTTCTTACGCACCTACAAGCGTCTTCAGAATAATTTTTATTGGCCTAGTATGAAAGCTATTGTTAAGTTGTTTATTTCCCATTGCGATGTCTGCCAAAGGAATAAGACTGAAGCTTTTTATCTTCCTGGGTTACTTAGTCCCTTACCTATACCGGATGATATATGGATGTATCTACGGGTTTTATTGATGGATTACCCAAGTCTAGTCACAAATCAACAATTTTGGTAGTTGTTGACCGTTTATCGAAGTATGCTCACTTTAGTCCTTTGACTCATCCTTACACTGTTGTCTCAGTCGCCGAAGTATTTGTGCGTGATATTGCTCGATTACACGGTATGCCCCGCTCTATTGTGAGCGATCGCGATCCCATTTTCTTAAGCACCTTTTGGGAAGCATTCTTTGAGATGCAAGATACTCAGTTATGTCGTAGTTCTACCTATCATCCCCAAGCCGAGGTTACCAATCGTACCATGGAGTGTTACCTTCGATGTTTTGCTAGTCATCATCCTACCAGTTGGACAACATGGTTACCTAGGGAAAAATTGTGGTACAACACTACATATCATTGTTCAATTAAAATGACTCCTTTTCAGGTTGTCTATAGTTGTCCACCTCTAACAATCTCAACTTACATACCAGGTAGCACAACTGTTCATGTTGTTGATCTAGCTTTGCGAGACCGTGATCGCACTTTGCAAGTTCTCAAAGACAACCTTCATGAGGCTCAAGCTCGAATGAAGATGTATGCTGATGCTAAGCGCAATGAGCGCCATTTTGAAGTTAATGATTGGGTTTTCTTGCGCTTGCAACCATATCGTCAATCAACAACTACGTCCCAGAGTTACTCCAAGCTTTCTCCGAAGTTTTATGGCCCTTTTCGGTTCAGTTGCTTATAAACTTGATCTTCCGGCTGGATGTCGTATACATCCTTTTTTCATGTTTATGTTTTGAAGAAAAAGTTAGGTAGTAGTTTTACTCCGGATCCAACCTTACCTACCATTGCCAATGACTGATCGTGGGTTCTCGAGAAGTTACTCGATCGAGGATTATTTGAGCACAATAATAGGGTTGTTACACACTGGCTTATCAAGTGGACAGACCATCCCAAGGAGGAAGCTACTTGGGAAGTCTATGAGCAATTTCGTATCCGTTTTCCAGATTTTTAGGCTTGAGGACAAGCCTTGTTTCAAGCGCGTGGGATGTTAGGATACTAATTCTATATTACATCTTTAAATTAGAAAGTTTTAGTTTGTTAGTAATTCTAAGTTTGTTTGAATTAGAAACTCTAGTTTGATTTGGTTTAAGAGTTTGTTTGAATTAGGAACTCTAGTTTGATTTGATTTAGGATTCAATTGAATTAGAAAGTATTGGTTGTGCTTTCAATTATAAATAGTTATGCTGTAACAACAATTTCAAGCAATCAGTACAAGTTTTTCTTCAAGTTTATTAGTGGTTGATCCCCAATCAAAGGATCTAGGTGATTGATCTCCAATTCAAATGATCAATGTTCCTATTATTTCTCAACAACTTTACTTTACTCCAGATGTTACCTGAAAATAACAAAGTGGAGAGCAAGGGAGAAATAAAAATCATAATCCCTAGTTACCCAAAAGAAGAAATCATCACATCATGTAGTAGTAGTAGTAATAGTAAAAAACAAAATAAGCAAAAGGATGTTAATAATGTTACGTAGGACCAAAATGTTAATGTTTTGTGTCCTCTTTGTTGGGTTATTGGTGTTGGCTTAAATAATCATACAGCTCAAGAGGGGGAGTTGTCAAGACAGAATATAAAGAGGTGGTTCACTCCCTAATAACAATGAGGCATTTTGGATAAAACCCCTTATCTGGGGACTAGATGGGGTCCAGTGTAAGAAATGTTTAAGTTGGAGACAATATCGCTGCTATTTATAGTGGACCCATAATGCATGCGCGTTTACGATGCACCAATAAGTGGCACTAGAGACGATGGTTCGGTTGGGACTTGGCAAGGTGGATTTATACTGATGAGACATCAAAAGTTCACTCATTCTCAACCGTACACATAACATGGACTAACTCTAGCATGTAAAAGGCTTCAGCACAATCCCAAGCGAACCCATACGCAAGACTACTATTCAGTTCATAAGTCAGGCGCCTAGGCCCAAACCACGCCAACCCCAGAGGCATGGGTCTTAGGGTTTTTCCCAAGACAATAAGGTCTGAACAGTGAATCTTAGAGATGTCATAGACCCGAGATCGACTCGCACGAATTCAGTTCTAGCCCAATCAAGCATTGGGTCCTAAACAAAGCCAAGTGCCGAAGTACTCAGTTATGCACGGGTAAGGTCATATGTGAGATCTCCTCCCTCCATCCCACCTTTGATTGTAGGGATAGTTGGGGAGGGAATGCTTGTTGTAAGAGTCGGTGAAATGAGAAAGAAATGTACACAATTATACACACTACAATTTTATATTCAGTCTTCACTCTTTCTTGAACCAGTATCTGACTTAAGCATCAAAGTGCCTTCGGCCCCCACAATGGTGGTTTTGGGCTTAACCGCTGCTCATTTTTGCAGGTTAGATATCATAGGGATTGGTTTGGACAGATCTAAACGTATCAATTTGGCGTCGTTCATAGGGAAGATGACAATAAATTTACCTTGAAACGAATGTACATAGCTCTTTCTAAGCTATACAAAGCATTAATAAATGGTCAACGACACCAGATCTCGAGCATTCAACAATGCTAAATGAGACAATCCTCTGGCTAGAGAAGCCCCCCACAAGGTCGAATCAATCTAAATGAGGTGGTAGAGCAGTCACCTGGCCCAGCCGCTGCGGGAGCCATGAACGATCCCCGCATAGACCAGATCTTGGTTCATATGGATCATCTGGCACGAGTGGTGGAAAGGCTCGTTCAGGATCAACAACAGTCGCATGATGGCGGTGGAGATCCCACACCAAAAGGGATGCCCACGAGGACGTCCAGGAAAGTGAAACCCTCCTCAGGGAGGATAAAAAAAAAGCCAGTTGGAGAACCTAATTGATGACAGAGAACATGGGGACCACGCCTCTAAAACATACCACACCATGGCCAGAAACCTGCTCCGACGGGGGGCAACCAATCCGGACGTCCTGTACAATTTCACCATCCCTCCATTCTCGAATGAAATCATGAGCGCCATGCTACCAAAGAAGTTCATCCCGCCAAAACTTGAGTTCTATGACAGAACATCATATCCTTCGGACCATTTGCGCCAATACCATCACGTGATGGAGCTTAAAGAAAGTTTAGAGGCCATCCTATGTCGAATATTTCCCACCAGCCAGAAGAAGGCTGCGCTTACTTGGTTCCACAGTTTTCAGCCAAGATCTATCAATTCGTTTAGGTCTTGGCGAAGGCATTTATCACAAGATTCATGAGGAGCCAGCAAATCAGAAATGGGCTGCACTACTTGCTGAGTCTCAAGCAGAAACAGGGTGAGACCCTCAGAGAATACGTCACTCGGCTCAACGACGAGCTGACCCTGGTTGACGGTTGCAACAATGACACATCGGTAACCATCTTCATTTATGGCCACCAATGAGGTTAGTTCTACAACTTCTTCACCCTGGAGCCTCTGAGGGATATGGCAGACTTGCTGAAAAGTGTGCAGAAATACATCACTCTTGAGGAGATGCTGGCCACAAAAAAAGAGCAAAAATGAGTCCAAGTAGACCCCCAGGGCTTGTGATAGGGGGAGAAAAAAGGCACGAGGAGGAGGACAGGTCAAAAAGGAGGAAGAGAGACAAAAAGATCGAGTCTGACAAGGCCAAACCTGATAGGGCCACCAACTACATCGGCATAAGGTTCTCTGAGTAAGCTCTACTCAAATCCAGCCTGGCGAAAATACTCTTTGCCATGAAAAAATATGAGGACATCCAGTAGCCCCTTAAGATCAAAGACGATCCATCCAAGCATGATAAGAGCAAATATTGTGCCTATCACAAGGATCACGAACACATAACCCAAGATTGCCAGAGTCTCAGGATGCGATTGATTACTGGGTTTGAAGAGGAAAACTCGTAGAGTTCTTAAACTATGATGAGAAAAAGCCCAAAAAAAAAAAAAGTGGCCCCAGAAGCTGAAGAAAAGGTTGTAGACGTCATCTACGTTCCATACAACGCACACAACGAACTGGAAAAATCTAACAGGTCAAGGAAGCGGGCATTTCGGAAGCTGTAGAAAAGTCTCCACAATGGAGACCGCCCCAGTCCAACACGCCCTTGTGGAACACCCAACCTTGGATCTAACGTTCACCGAGCAGGACATGCAAGGGGCCTACTCTCTGCACAACAATGCAGTAGTTATCATGATCACTAGGAGCTCAGCCAACATCCTGTTTTTGGAAGCATTCGCAGAATGCATATGAGTGATGAGGAACTGAAGTTGGACAACTAGATGCTGGTTGGTTTCAACGGCACCCGAAGTTACTCAGTGGGGAGCATCAGCTTACCGCAGGAGCAGGGGAACCAATGAAATTCTTCATGATGGAGTTCATCGTAGTGGACGCCCTTCCACATATAATATAATCTTGGGAAGGTCTTGGCTCTACTAGATAGTGGCAGTGGTATCCACAAGACACTAGTACCTCAAATACCAAGTCAACGGAGAGACATGAACAATTAAAGAAGATCAATCTTCCGCCAGAGAATGCCACTACATCGTGATGACGCTATCGGATAAGTAACCACGATCGGCTCAAATCCCCCAAAAGAAAAATGGACCAACAAGCCCAGGGCTTATTGATAATGAGCAATGAGGGTGGCATGTAACACTTTTAGAAGCAAATCAATAAAGATAATCTCTTTAAAAATGACTTTACTCCATGCTCAACTCGTTTTACAGGGGAAGAACTGATCCTTACACGGGGGCCAAACTGGTGCACAAGCAATCAAGCCTAGCCTCACTGAAGGCAGCAATGGCTTGTCGCATAAGTGACCTACTCTGCCTAAGGATCCAAGGTATGATATGTTAGGTCGAGTCCAGTCCCTGGAAAACTCACTGCCCGCCAAAACCTGATCCTAACATGGGGACCAAAATGGCACACAAACGGCCAAGCTTGCCGCATAAGTTGTCTAGTTCACCTTTGGAGCCAAGGCAATGCGAATGCGGTTTGGACCCAATCCACAGATAGTCCATCGCAAGCGGGTGAACCCAGTTCATGGACAGTTCACCGCAAGCGGCGAGTCCAATCCAGGGACAACTCTCGCTCCTAAGATAGCTTAGTCCAACCTCAGGACCACGATGGCCCACATGCGGACCAGAACCAGTCCACGAATAGTCCACTGCAAGCGGGCAAACCCAGTCATGGACAATTTTCTGCAAGTAGGCGATTCATGTCCTCGGATAATTCACCACTCCTAAGATAATCTGGTTCGACTATGGGGACCGAAATGTTGCACAAATGGATGAGCCTCACTGAAGGCTACAACAGTTCACCGCACAAGTGACTTAGTTTTTTGAGTCAATCCGCATGGAAGGATTAGGGTGGCAGATCAGGAACCGGCTGATCAATCCCAAACTACTGTAACACTCTCTTACCCAAGTAATACAAAGCCAAGGTACAACACATCGGATCGAGCCCAGTCCATGGACAGTTCACCAGTCAAATAAAAGTCTAGCCATTACAAGCGTAACAAAGTCCTTCCCAGCGTAGGTCCTGTTCTGGACTGAGCTAGAGGAATACGAGGACTAGCCCATTCAGTTAGGGATGGTTCAACAACTCAACTCCTACTCAGGATTGAGGTTATTATGAAGTCTAGCCTTTGCAGGCGTAATAGACTCCTTCCCACAACAAATCATGTTTAGGACTGAGCCAGAAGAATATGAGAACCTACTCTGTTTGGGCGGGGATGGTTCCTCAACAACTCAACTCCTACTCAAGATTGAGGTTATTATTGAGTCTAGCGTAAAATACTCCTTCCCATCGCAAGTCTTATTCATGACCGAGCCCATGACCGAGCCAACGGAATACAAGGACCTAGCCCATTTGGGCAGGGGTGGTCCCTCAACAACTCAGTTCCTATTCAGGATTGAAGTTATTATGAAGTATAGCCTTTACAGGCATAACAGACTCCTTCCCAGCGCAAACACTGTTTAGGCCTGAGCTAGAGGAATATGAGGATCTAGCACGTTCGGGCAGGGATGGTTCCTCAACAACTTGACTCCTATTCAAAAATGAGGTTATTATGAAGTCTAGCCATTACAGATGTAACATACTCATTCCCAATATAGGTCTTGTTCAGGACTGAGCCAAATGAATACGAGGACCTAGCTTGTTCGGGCAGAGATAATTCCTCAGCAACTCAACTCCTATTCAAGATTGAGGTTATTATTAAGTCTAGCCTTGATAGGAGCATAACAAACTCATTCCCCGCAGGTTTGTTCTTGACTGAGCTAGAGGAATACATGGACTTAGCCCGTTCGAGTAGAGATGGTTCCTCGACAACTCAACTCTTGTTTGGGATTGAGGTATACTAAAAAGTCCAGCCTATACAGATGTGAAATACGTCTCTCAGCTCAGGTACTCTAAAAGGCTGAGGCTGAGGAGTTCATGAGCCTAGCCCATTCAGGCAAAGACGGTTATTCAGTAGCCTAAATCCTGTTAAAGACTGAGGCGTGTTATGAAATCTAACCCTCTTAAGGATTGAATATGATATGCACTGGAGTCGAGCCTGTTCAGGAAAAAAAGGCCCCCCCTGGCAACCCAACTCATATTAAAGATTGTGATCAAAATAGAAGGACTAGCCATGATGGGTGAAGACTAATTCTTAGCTTAAAACCTCTGAAGGTTTGAGTTAGATAGACACATGAGTCTAGCCCGTTCGGGCGAAGACAACTCCTCGACAGCCTAACTTTTACCTACGAACGAAGCATATTATGGGAGCCCATACCAGAAGACTGAAGCGACCCCAGTAAAGTTGAAAGTCCTCTTCAGGATAGACAAGCCTGCCGGCATACAATACTCAGTCTAATAAGAGATGGTTTGCCTCTACGAAGGTCAGAGACCAGCAAGGAAGTGCAGTCCTCAGCATGAGGACATCTCCTACGTTGAATCAACTACTAAGTAACACAATAATCATGTCACTAAGGGAGCACGACCCGCACAAACAAAGGTGGCTATCCTACAACTTAGTTCTTGTAGCAGATTAAGTTATTACTGTTGACAGAATATGCTTAGACAAACAAAGAAAGGGCTTCAGTCCAGACTCAAACCCTATTTCAAGTGGGCGTAGATATACCCGCCTACTCAGCTTCTACTCTGCCTAATTTAAGCAAGAGTTTGAAATGGAAAATACGACAACTACTGGCACAAATATAAAGAAAAACAAGAAAAGGGAAATTTTTTCACCGATAAATTTTTCTTTCAGTACAAAACTTCCTTATGAGGTGGTAATAGGCTCAGGTGCATCCTCTTGTAACTTAGAATCTAAAACTATCTCAGGGCCAGCAACAGGTTGGGGACAACAGGATAAGAGATCATCTTGTGGAGGAGGATTGGTCTTAGGACCACTATGCGGGGAAGATGAGTAACAATCCTCTTCCTCAAAATGGGAAAAAGCCACCTGCCTGTAGGCGGAAAGCTCCTAGTTCGCATGATCTTGAGCCATACAGTCGAGCAGATCCAACCTACCAGCAACTACCTTGATGAAATTAGTAATTTCAGCGGCATCAACGAACTTCTTTACTTTGACAACCCACTAAGCCTCCAAGCCAGAAAGTCCCCCACGAACTTTGGACAGGTCACTCTCGTAGTCTGCCAGCCTACACTCCTCCGCAACTTGGCTTGCACGCTTGGAGTAAGGATTCTGAGTAAGCTAGAACACTTGCAACAAAACAGTGTTATGTAGCTCATTCTGCCGAGAAGACTCAGCATGATAGTGATCCAGAGCACTTTAGATTTAAGTAGCAGACCTTTGGGCATATGTCAGGCGGTCAACAGCATCAATCTGCTCAATTACCAATCTGTCCCATTTTTCCCGAGCTCCCTTGAGCTCGATCGACATTTCGATCCTGGCAGCCAAGGCCTTTTCCAGACTCTTCTGGACACCCTTCATCCGAACCTCCAGGTCGACCTAAGTGGTCAGAGCTTTGTCTACACTCTCATGATCATCCCACAGTTTAGCCTCCAAGCCATAATAGAAGCCAACTATTTTCCCAGCAAATCCATTTAAAAAAGATAGGTTGAAAGTTGCAACTGCTGCTCAACAAATGACCTCTACATGGCGTAAACGATGTCCAATGCAGAGTCCACCTCAGTGCCCAGCATCTCAGCATACGTTAGGTGAGTCATCCCCTAACTGACAACCAAACACATGGTTACAAAAAATACAGTTAAAAGGTCAATGGCAAATAAATAAGCAATAATTCACCTACATGAGCTTCTTCAAAACTTTATTGAGATGATCCACTACATGTATCTCCTCCAGGTGGACGATCAACCAGACGGGAAAAAGACCTCCTCAAAAATTGCAGGGATCTGTTCCTTTGATCAACCTTCTGATGCCACATCTGTCGGCCATCAGAGTCGAGGTCAACAGTGCCTAGCCCGCGAAAGTTGATGTGAGCACCGAAACGGAGAACTTTTGGGTCAGGGATTAGTCCCGCACCCCCTGAAAATGACAACGTTTGAAGAAAAAGGAAACTTCGCGACTCTCTTATCCTTGTCGTTAGCAGGCGGCAAGGGAACGGAGCAATCCTGGCAACTTGGGGCATTAGGAGTCGCCAACAAATCACAAGCAGTGCCCCTTTAGAGCTCAAAAATCCAAACCTGGGTCACCACCAGCTGAAAGCCTCATGGCGGCATCGGGAAGGTGAGTGTTGACACGCTTGAGCTGCTCCTCATCCAAACCGCTGGGGTCCTCTACCCCAGCAAGGGCAAGATGCTCCCCTCAAGGGAAGACGTCGGGGCAGGAAGGTAAGAAGGAACACCACCGAACTCAGGCGTTGTCTCTACAGAAGCGCGGAAAGGTACCACAGAATGGGAGTGCTCGACGAGCTCCCTCTCTGCGACAGACAACGAAGCATAAATTAATCGATTGACTATACCTATACTTACTGCAATACTATAAATGAAATGACTCGATATTCACTCATTTTTTCTGGGTCTTAATCATAATATTTTGTAAGAGAGATGGCCGAGTGGTTGAAGGTGTAGCATTGGAACTGCTATGTAGGCTTTTGTTTACCAAAGGTTCGAAGCCCTCTCTCGTAAAATTCTTGCACAATTAGCCATATAAAATACAAATTTTCTTTATAAAATTTCCAATGAGATCATTAAATAAGGAGATTGATTGGGGGAATTCATCGGAATGCTTTAAAGGGAGGTCCCCCGGAAAATGAACTCCGGGAAGGGAGAGTAAAAAGAAATAGGATTATTATAAAGTAGTCAAAATAACTTGATGTGTTTCCATAAAAAAAAGGTTTCTTCTTCATTTTTTAATTTTGATTCAATCAATTGAGAAATAGACCTATTTCTTTCTCGGTCCACACAGTTGTCCATGTACACGTAAAAGATTCGGCAGCTACAGCGGCCCTTGCTTCTTCCGGTGTTACTTCGGATTGAGGAGTTACTCGGAATGCTACCAAGATATCAATATTTTGGTTACATAGTCAGGAGTATAATATGTCAATTTGTAATCTTTAACACCCGCTTTGAATCCAACACTTGCTTTAGTCTCTGTTTGTGGTGACATAAGTCCCTCCCTACAACTCATGAATTAAGAATTCTCACAGCAACAAGGTCTACTCGACATGGATTAGACATTAATGAAACTGTTTACAGGAACTTTCACAAAATTATCAACTAATAGTCTCAACTAATCAGAATGGGCTTTTTTTATTAGACCATGGTATTTGATTCACCAAATACATCATTATTGTATACTCTTTCATATGTATGGCGCAACCCAATCGCCCCCCTTTTTTTGTTTCAACTTTCTAATCCCTTACTTTTAAGTATCTAAATTTCTATAAGTAAAAATCCAAATAATAAAAAAAGAACTCTTGACGGTGAAATATGTTGTAGTTGTATATGTAAATCTTAGATCCAAATCTCCCATGAATATCAATAACAAAAACAAATAATTGAAAATTGACATAAGAAGTAATTATAACTCGGGATTTCACAAAAACATGTACTTCTATGAATTGTTCATTCAATCAATTTCAAATAAGTCGTATCTTGTTCAAGCCAATAAATAGAATTTAAGTTATAATTAAAGCCGCCAGTAGAAAACCGAAATAACTAGTTATAGTAAGCATGAAATTTATTTCTATTTTTGAGTAATAAGATTATTCCAATTCTGAAACTCGTAAAGAAAGAATCGCAATAAATGCAAAGCGGGGATATCTTGTATCCAACAACGAAGGGGTTGAACCAAAAGTTCCAGATGGATGGGTGGGGTATTAGTATATCTAATACATGATTTAAATGCGATAATTTATCCTCTAAAAAGGGAAATGTTGAATGAATTGATCATAAATTTTTAGATTTTTCTATTTCACAAAAAAACTGTCCAAGGCTAATTATTGTCGAAGTTTCTTCACAATAATTATAATGTAGAAAATACCAATTCCAATTGAACAAATTCAAAATCATGTTACTGCGTGGATCAAGATTATAAATTCTCCCATTTTCATCCATTTTAAATAATAATTAAGTATTTGATCATCACTTATTCAATGAATAGATGAAATGACTCTAAATCCATAGAAACATTTGTCCGTTGGTCAAAATAAGCAAACAAAAAATTTAAGAACAATTAGAAATTAGAAAATAAGTCTTTGAAATTTTTTGAGTTCGGTCGCGAGGTCTGATTGAATAGTAGGTATGAATCATAGTTTAAATATTTCTTTTCTTGATCTATTTCATTCCATTTATTATGTGCTCCAGATACTAGAATGAATATTCGACGAGGCAAAACCCATCTCTCTCAAGGTGACAGACGCATTCTCTGTACTATCAATAGGATCAATTATAACAAGACACACACACATATTCTGGGTAATCTTGTGGTGAACCAGAAAAGTTTGGGTAGAGCCGGATCTAAGTGTTGGCTAGGTAAGCGTCCTTTAGTAATATGGGTAGTTATGAATCCTGTAGATCATCCCCATGGGGGTGGTAAAGGGAGAGCCCCAATTGGTAGAAAAAAAAAAACCCACAACCCCTTGGGGTTATCCTGTGCTTCGGAAGAAGAAATAGAAAAAAGAAAAAAAATATAGTGAGTGATAGTTTGATTCTCCAAAAATCTATGGAGTTCTTGAAGTAATGGACTTATTTTATTATTAATCAACGATTTCTTATATCGCTAGAACGACCCTCACCAATTGCGTATTGCAACAAAATAATTCAATAGAATACGAGTAGCGGGGAATGGAAAAGAAAAGAAAAGGTGGGTAGAAATACTTATTAGATACCATGGACTGCGGTATCTAATAAGTTTTACCTACTAAGCCAAGGTTAGTTGGGATACTATCTGTCATCCCCAAAGTGAGGGTGGTCTAGGAGTGAAAGATATAAGCATTGGGAATGAAGCGGCCTGCATGAGACATATATGGAACCTGACTTCCAAACAAAACACCTTAAGGGTTAGTTGGACTTGGAAGCATCTAATCAAGCGTAAGGATTTATGGCTTATGGCAGCCCCTAGAGAATCATCTTGGTGTTGGAGAAGGATTCTAGAATGTAAAGAGAAAGCATCCTCCTTAGCACTCCATTCAATTGGCAATGGGCACTCTACATACTTTTGGAAGACCTGTGGCACCCTATTGGCATATTGATGGAGCAGTTCCTTCAAGAGCTCCTATATGATTACACTCTTTATAAGAACACTAAAGTTTCTGTGCTCATTAGAGATGAAACATGGCATGTTTCTAGACGCATCAGGAACAAGATCCCTGAAATAGTGAGCTATTTAGATGATGTTGAACTGAATTGTAGTGTGAATGATGAATTTATTTGGGCTGCAGGGAATGATGGAACTAAAAAGCTAAAGCAAAGTATGAAGCTATTAGATCGCACAAGAACAAAGTGGAATGGGCATCAATGATATGGTTCAAAGGGAACATTCCAAGGGACAGTTTCATAACCTGGTTATTAACTAAAAGAGCTAAGACACACTGAATAAATTGAAGAAATGGGGCAAGTCCCACCATGACATTTGTCCACTGTGTGGACACGAAAGTGAAACAGAAGATCATCTGTTTTTTCAGTGTGTATACTCAGTTTGTATGGAAACAAATGTTGCACTACCTATGTTACACGAGAGCTATACAAAGCTGGGATGAGGAGTGACAATGGTGTCTACGTAATTTCAGAGGCTCGGGAGCAGCTGCAACCATCAAAAGGCTCACTCTTAATGCCACCTTATACCACATATGGGCTGAACGAAATAGATGTCTGTAATAGCTCAAATTCTGTACTGGCCTTGAACTTTTTCACCGCATTCATGAAGAAGTACATCTCAAAATTTGTGTTGGTGATTGGGCTACAAAAGATTCAGCTCAAAGCAGGGAGTTGTTGGAGCACTGGCGTATGAATATTCAGTTTAACACCAATTCCCCAAAAAAATGTAGATGGAGGAAACCAAGAACAGGGTGGTACAAACTGAACTCTGATGGATCTTTGCATGGTGATGGTATATTGCAAGGTACAAAAGGAGGCTTCGGTGCTATCATAAAGAACGAGCACGGCGAGGCAACTGCAACATGTTCAGGAGAGACAACTGGTCGTTCAGTGATTAAGCATGAACTGCAGGGGATGTACGCTGGACTGAAGCTTGCTAAGCTTCACAATGTGTCTAGGCTGGAAATAAGTACTGACTCGAAAAATGTCCTTGCTTATCTCACAAAGAATGACCATGTTCCTTTGGACATTAGACATATTATTTGGAGGATCAGACACGAATTGGGTCAGCTAGAAGAGTAAAATATCAAACATGATTACAGAGAAACAAATAGAGCAGCGGACTTGTTGGCGGGTATATACCCCAACTCAGAATTTGTAGAGCTCATTCCTAGTTCCTTTGCGGAGGATTTGAAAAAAATTGTATATGAAGATACTATAGAAAAGATATATCTCAGAATGTAACTTCTTTTCTAGTGGTTTGGGAATCCCAAATAACCCCCGCTCGCTTTCCCAAAAACAAAAAGTTCTACCTACTATTGGATTTGAACCAATGACTCTCGACGTATGAAAGCAATACTCTAACCACTGAGTTAAGTAGGTCATTTATCATCACAAAGAGAAACAAAAGATACACGTCCGGGAATGTTTTTGCTTTTTTTTCCAATGGCTACTAAGATGTTTCAGTTCGCAAGGTTGTCTCTTACTTGTCCATGGATTCAGCAGCAGTTCGAAAGGTTGACATATTCGGGAATCTCCGGATCCATGCTTAATTTCAACTCCCAGAAGCATTTTGTCTCTTGCTACGCCATTCCTCGTCTCTGGGTGCCTAGGTATCCACCGTAAGCATTTCCTTGTTTGAACCTCACCGTTAACTTTAAGGCTATGTCATCCTAAGGTGCTGCTAAATGGAAGGATCTTATCAACGTCCATGAATGAGAAATCATAGATTGAACTGCCCTATACCTTTGTATTGGCTAAGTTCACGAGCTGGAGATAAGCGAATTCGAATCGCTGACATCTGGCACAGGGTAAACCACCGCCTCTCAGGCCTACAGATCATGATGTTGATATATGTAATAACTTGGACATCTATTATACACGCATGTCCTATTTTTGCACAATAGAGTTATGAAAATCCATGAGAAGCAGTTGGGCGTATTGTATGTGCCAATTGCCATTTAGCTAATAAACCCGTGGATATTGAGGTTCCACAAGCGGTACTTCCTGATACTGTATTTGAACCAGTTGTTAGAATCCCTTATGATATGCAATTGAAACAAGTTCTTTCAAATGGTAAAAAGGGGTATTTGAATATGGGGGCGGTTCTTGTTTTACCTGAGGGATTCGAGCTAGCCCTTCCTGATCGTATTTCTCTCGAAATGAAAGAAAAGATGGGAAATCAGTCTTTTCAGACCTTTTTGGACTTACGATCCGAGGGAAGTAGCCCATCCACAACCTTTCATTTGGAAGACTGGAATCCTTCGCAACTATCTTCTTCAGCGTCCCGGGCGCTCTGACACCAAAAGATGAGCCAATCAAAGCAGTCAACGCTCGACTCACCCTACCGACCTCATCGAAGAACAAATCGTTGCGCTCGGTAGATGTAGTCGTAAATGTGTCCGCAAGGGACATAGCGACAAAGCAAGAAAGTCGTCTTTAGCTTTCTACTCCTTACGAGAAAGTGCCAAACCACGTCGCGTCCCCCTGATAGAAAAAATAGATGGCACGTTAGACATATAATAAGAATCGCGCTGAAAACATCAAACGAGAAAAGTTAGAGGACTTACTGACATTCTTGAAGTTGCAATAGATCAACCAGTCTCCATGATCAAATAATTCGAACCGCACATAAGAAAGGAAGTGATACGGCTGCCAATTCTTTATGTCCTCTGAATGCCTGCTAAAGCAGGTGGGTTTCACCAGCCAACAGGTGCCATGGGTGCTCGTCCGGATGGGAACCATGGAATGAATCAACTTGGGCGATGGGGGAAACCTCGCATCCTTCGCCTTAACCAGGGTAGCAATCAGAACCCTCTACCTATTTGGTGCTAATTGGGCCGACTGATACCATGTAATGACAAAAATACCCAAATAATTTCATAAACAGGGAAGTGTAGGCCCACTCTGAACATGGCTTTATACAAAGTTATGTACCCCTCTTTTAGGGTTATCAGAGACTCACCATCACCCAGGAGTGCTAATCTTAAAACACCAAGAATCTGGTACTAACTGCGAAGATTGGCGAGATCCCTCTCTGTCATCATAGACGTTCCATAAAAATCATTACAGGCCACAAGACAGTCAGGCAAGAATCAAGAAGTCATGATCAAAAGGAAGGCTTGCATCTAACTCGACTGAGGTGGATTCTTGACAAAAAAAACATAAACTCGGGCAGGGAAGACAAGAAGATTCTCTTGAAGAAGATATGTATAGACTTGACTTGTAGGGTAAAGAAATCACCAAAAACTGCTGCACAAGCAATAACTGCAACAAAAGAAATGAAAAGGCACTTAATTATATCATGACCCCGCGTGGCCCCCTACCCACAGGCAAGGAATGTGATTTCTTGAAAAATGTTGAAATTTCACCGAATATTTCTCTTTTTTGAGTTACCAAGATTTCTTTCAAAATCCGAAATATTAATTTCTTTCGTTAGACCAATATCAAGTTTTCTACATTTTAACTTGTTTTAACTTCAATTTAGTATTAAAATTTTGTTGTGTAAGTGATTCTTATGTAATATATTGTTTGTATGACACTATGAGTCATGTAGTACTCTTTATGTAGTTATTTTTTTTTTTAAATTAGCTCGTTGACCCTTTTTATTTATTTTGTAATCCATGCTCGAAGGCTACATGATTGACCCCATAGGGTTAACCAAACCTGACCCGAAGGCTACAATATTGTTGCCACTTAATATCCTCGTTGTCTCCATCTCGCATGGAGATTTGTTTTTGCTCTGGCCCATCACCTCCACCTCGCATGAAGACTTGCTTTCGCTTCGCTCTGGTCCAGTCCATCTAAGCAACTGCATTCAATACCCTTCGGTTATCAACGGCGAAGCACATGTGCTCCTAATAATCGGGCGAAAATTCACAAAATCCTAACGAGTGAATTCAATCCTGCAACCTATCACAAGAAGAATGGATGCCCGACCAACTGAGCTATAATTGGTGGACGACTACTCTTTATGTAGTATTTAAGAGTTTAAAATGCTTAAATTACATTGATAAATTCAAAATTACAACCAAATTTTTTACGTTTTTTCTATACACAACTAAATATTTCACAAAATATTTCTTAAAATCAACTTATCGAAAGTACCTCGAAAAATGAAATCACAATCCTTGCCCACAGGTAGTTAGTGACCCAACACAGAGACCCACTAACTAGGGAGTAGTTGATGAGATATCAAACAAGCACTCAATCACAGTTGTACACGTGGCATGGACTAACCCCAACACGTAAAAGGCTTCAATGTAGTCCCAAGCGAACCCATGCGCAAGACTATTGTTCAGCTCATAATCAGGTGCCCAAGCCCAAGACTCGTGCCCAAGACACGCCAGCCACAAGGGCACTAGTCTTAGGGTTTGGCCCAGGACAATAAGGCCCGAACAATGAATCTCGAAGATGTCACAGGTCTGAGATCCACTCGCACGAAATCAGCTCTAGCCCAATCAAGCATTGGGTCCTAAACAAAGCCAAGTGTACTCAATTATATATGAGTAAGATCTTATACTAGATCTCCTCCCTCCATTACGCCCTTGATCGCAGGGATAGTTGGGGAGGGAAGGTCGCTATAAGAGTCAGTGAAATGAGGAAGAAAGGTACGAAAATATACACATACAATTTTACATTCAGTTTATCACTCTTTCTTGAACCGGTATCTGACTTAAGTATCAGAGTACCTTCAGCCACCACAACGGTGGTTCTGGGCTTAACCACTGCTCATTTTTGCAGGTTAGACATCATTGAGATTGGCGAGGAACGATTTGAACGCATCATACACGATACACATCATTCAAGTGGGGACTTGGCAAGGAGGAGGCATATGAGGCATAACATTCAAAGGGATTGAGCTAGGTGGAGCAATGTAGTTGTGTAGTCATCCAGGTGAATGATCTAGGGTTATGCTCTAAATCCATGCCAAAAGGGTGTATCTTACAAGTCTGGATGAGGTGGAGTTAGTGTAGTTGTTGCGACTAGGTAGAGCCAACAACACTGGCAATAGTCGAGACCATACACCGAGTGCTGACTCTCAGAATCGTGATTGAGTAGAGCGTTCGATGAGGATGTGTACTTCGAGATGTTATGGACTAGGTGGACTATATGATGTGTAACAATTAGCACCAAAGGTAGAGATTGTTAGGTTATTGGTTTCGACTTTACCAGTCACACATCTCAGGAGGTGAAGTTGTCACAAATCATATGAGAAGGTGGTCCATCTCCCCACAAGAAAGGAAGCCTTTGCTATAAAAAATCAGATCCAAGGGCCCAATGTTTGAGGTGTTTAAGTTGGAGATAATATCATTGTTATGTATAATGAACCCATAGTGCATGCGTGTGCACGGTGCCAACAAGTGGTATAAGAATTGATGGTTCGGTCAGGACTCGACAAGGTGGAGTTATTGCGGTGGTTGCAATTAGGTGGTGCTAACAACGCTGGAAATAATCGAACCCATACTTCGAGTGCTACTCTTAGGGTCATGGTTGTGCATGGCGCACGAGAAAGATGTGTAGTTCGAGATGTTGCGATCTGGGTGGATTGTAGAATCTGTGATAATTCGCGTCAAAGGTGGAGATTGTTGGGTTATTGGTGTTGGCTAGAATGTCCCACATCTCTGGAGGAGCTGTCACGACAAAATATAATAAGTTGTTCACTCCTTAATAGTAACGACATCTTTTGGATAAACCACCACACTCAGGGGGTCCAGATGGCGGCCCAATATGCACGCGTGTGCATGACACACCAACACTCTTCTCCCTCTCTATTTATCAAAACCACCTTAATTCAATTCAAAGTGATTATTACTACTCAAATTCTTCTCCCTCACTTCGCAATCATCTCTTGATTTATCCAACCAACCCCTACTAGAACTCGGGTTTCATTTTGCAATTTCATCCAAATCAAACTCTAGCCTTCTGCTCCGCTCTCTCACTAATCTGAAACTCTAACCTTATGCATCGTTTTCTCTCACTTGTTTGATTCATAGGTATGGTCGGTTGGATTAATTTTATTGCTATTATTAATTATTTATTTTCCCAAAATTTCAGTTCAAAGAAGTAGTGAAAACCCAATTTCATGTGCAACCAAGTGCAAATTTTTTTTTTTTTTGACATGTATTTGGATGAGCATTTGTTAAATCAGGTAAATTCTTCAAAATATCATCTTAAACTAATTAATAAAATCCTAGTTTGCTCATAAGTTATCTTTAAAGTAAAAAAATAAAATAAATCAAATTGTGTTAAATTTGGTTTTGTTTTTAAACTTTGAAGCCGTCATAAGTCATAACCATCACCCTTTCTCTTATTAAATATGGTAATTTGGACAAATTTTTTAAGTAAAATGGGCTTTGAGTTAAATTGACTTACTATATATATATGATATTATGTAATTGAAAAGTAATTTATATTCGTACATGATTAAAAAAAAAGTCCTTCTAAGCGGCGAGGAAACGGGCGAGGGAGGAGGGTTTGACCCCCCATCCCCCTCGAGATTCACATGGGCGCGCATCTCGAGGGGGTGGAGGGTCACACCCCCCTCCCTCGCCGGTTTCCTCGCCATTTAGAATCACCGTTAAAAAAATAAGTAACTTATTTTGAGAACTTATTTTGAGAGGTTTTGGTTTGAAAGAAGATGATAGCACTAATATCATCCATCCATCCATCCATCCATCCAATTGTGATGAAGGTGATGAAAAGGAAAGAAGGGGGCGCATGTATCAGCAGCCTTGGACTGGAAATGAAAAGAGGATGGATGGACTCAGGAGTGGTTGTTGTGTTTGTCATTACATAATTCTCCCCACCCTCGCAACACCTTGTCGGCTGGCAATCAATCAACACACACAGTCAACTCTCTCTGTCTTTCTCTCACCTCTTGATCATTCACTGCTCTTTTTCTTGTCACTTAACACTGTTTCTCTCTCGATTTCTTTCCCAAATCTCTGCTTTTCTCTCTCTCTCTCTATGATGCAAAGATGGAGCAGCAGCGGCAGCAACAGAAGGAAGACAACCACTCACCACATCCCTCTCATTGCTCTCTTCTCTGTCTTCTTAATTGCTTCAATTCTCTACAATGAACGCAACATTCATGAAATTCACCAACACAAACAACCAGATTCCATCACTCATACATCACTCCCCAACACAATCCACAAGCAGAAGCATCAGCCAGGTATGTACCTACATCCACTCTTCAACCCCATATCCATTTTAGTCTTTGATTTGATCCTAAAATTTCTCTGGGGTTGTTTTAATCGGTGTATAGTGATGGGTTTCCCTACTTTATTTTGTCTCTGGGTTTTCCATGTTTTTAGCTACCCTCGATAGATTCACCACATGCGCTTCTACTAGAGAGTATAGTGGACGAAAAGCCGATTCCTCAATTCACCTTGAAAAATCTCATCTTGGTATAACAAAGAGGAAAGCAAGTTTGGACGACAAATGTGATTTGTTTTCTGGGAAATGGGTATTTGACAATGTTTCATACCCAATCTACAAGGAGTCATCTTGCCCTTATATGTCAGATCAGCTTGCATGTCAAAAACATGGCAGATCAGACTCTGATTACCATCATTGGAGATGGCACCCTCATCACTGCAACTTAAAGAGGTCTTCCTTCATTTACTTATTCTTGTTTTTACACTCTTATCGTGTGTGTGTGTGTGTGTGAAAGTGGGAATATTTCATGATTTGGGTTTTTTTTGTAATTGAAGATGGCGTTTTCATATTTTTGTTGTAAAGGTGGAATGTGACTTTGATGTGGGAGAAATTGAAAAACAAGAGGCTGATGTTTGTGGGGGATTCATTGAATAGAGGGCAGTGGATATCCATGGTGTGTTTGTTACAGTCGGTGATCCCGGCTGAGAAGAGATCAATGTCACCTAATGCTCCACTCACCATTTTCAGAGCTGAGGTAAACCAACAAACACCTTTTATCTCAAAAGAAACATGGATTTCTTTATGTTGTTTGCTTTGAAATAGATGTTACTGCTGCTAGTCTTTTTGATGTAGTTGAAAATACTTTTTGACTGGATGAATCATAAAAAAAGTTGAGCACCCAATTTTCTTAATTCCCATCATCCTATCTTAGGAGTACAATGCTACCATCGAGTTCTACTGGGCGCCACTCCTTGTTGAGTCAAATTCTGACGACCCAGTGAATCATAGATTGGATGATCGAATAATCCGCCCTGACTCAGTTGGCAAGCATGCAGTGCAATGGGAAAATGCTGATATACTGATATTCAATACATATTTGTGGTGGAGGCAAGGCCCTGTCAAGCTGCTGTAAGTATATTATCTATTCTAAATTGAAGAATGGAAGATCACAATTGTATGCTAAAACTGCAATGTTTTGTTACAGATGGAGTAGTGAAGAAAATGGGGCTTGTGAAGAATTAGATGGAGTTGGAGCCATGCAGTTGGCCATGGAAGCTTGGGCTAATTGGGTGGCTTCCAAGGTTGATCCACTAAACAAACGTGTCTTCTTTGTTACCATGTCTCCTACTCATCTTTGGTAACTTCTGATTCTTCTACTCTACTTAGTTTATTTTTACCGTTTGGAAAATGAGAGCAGTTTTGGATCAACTAGTGAGTGAGAATCTATTACTATTAGGCTTAGCTAAATCTTCAAGTAGCCTTTCTATCATGTCTATAGCATATACCACATTACATATTCCATTTTGAAGCTTATGCACATGTGAATCACAATTCCATTTGAAGGTAACAAAAGAAACAATTGAAATGCAGGTTTTTAATCACTTATTAGGTGTTCTTTATTTTATTTTTATTTTTAATTTTAACAATTGTTACTATCATTTTGTGTAATAATTCATGGGAAAGGTGGCTTGTAATTTTAACTAAGCAAATAGTCAAACACTACCTTAGTTATCAACATGGTTGAGGTGGACTACAATATATATTTTGGACTCCAGCTATTGCCACTAGTCTAATGGGGAACCATTGAATCACATAACTAAATCGGTAAGGATGGATGTACACCATAAGTTTGAACTAACCAACATTTGACCTTGAACTTCTTGGATGCCTTTGTACCTTATGTAAGTAAACAATAAATTTAAATAGCTTGTAGAATGGAGGACAGCTATTAATATCTTAAACTGTAGGGTTTTCTTCTATAATGGAGTTTGGCAACAATGGTAGCTGAATTAAATTCATTATTAAATTCATCACACTGGTAGTATAAACAATTTGCTTGTCAATCCCTCAAAGTTTTTTTTTTTTTTTTTGAAAGGCAAGCGTAGGGGTTTATATGGGCTCCCCGGACCACAGAAAAAGAAGTACGGAACAAATTGGCTGAAATGATAGGTTAATTGATTCTCAGTTCCCACTACCAAATGAAATGATAGGCTGAAATAACAACGATGACAATAATACTAGGAAATATGTTAGGATCAAAACATTCTGTTAAATTATGAGTCATAACATAATCAAGCCGAGAAATCCAGTTAGGCACTTTTCATCACTCAATCTTGGGCCAATATATCATGCTATGCAATTTATGAATCACCCTCAAGATCCCTTGACATGGATGGATTATCTGACATTTCCCCTCGTACAAGCTACTTTAACTAATTTCAATACTTGGACTGCATCTGAGGTTTCAACTAGGGGTGGGCATCCCATCCCGTCTCTTTCCGATTTTTTTTGGATCCTATTGGGATTGATCAATCCCCTCCCAATCCTGTCCCGTCTCGATCTAGAGTGAGATAGGATATGGATGAAGATTTTCAATCCTGCCCATATTGTCCAGCCCCGAACTGATTTTTTTTAATATTTAGGATGAATTATGTCGTATGAAACTATTTGTTCACATGACTATTTTTATTGTTTTATTTATTAACATGACTATTTTATTCCTAGATAATGAATCTAACTCACAAGCTTCCATGTGACTTACCTAGATAATGAATCTAACTCAAACTCTCTCCCTTCTTTTTTTCCTCTTCCTAACTCTTGACAACAACAATGTGTGTTCCTCGTAGTTTTTAAATGACAAACTCATTGATAATTTTCGCTAGCAATGTACAAAAAAATGGCTATCTTTAATAGTGGTTCTAAAAAAACGAAGTAAAAGCTAATGAAATGGAAAAATAATAATCAATGGCATAAAGTTATATAGTTGTTCTTAGAGTTGTGTGTTTGATAAATCCAAAATTTTCAATCTTGCAAGTTAAATTTTTGATCCAAAATTTCGTACATGTTCATCCCGTCCCGTCCCGAACCCGTTTGGAATGGGACGAGGTCGGGATGAGGTCTAATCCATTCCGTCCCGATCCCAAACAAATGGGATGGGATAGGGATGAGGTCCATCCCGTCCCGTGCCCACCCCCAATTTCATCGTTTGTAGCTCTTGGTATAATGATGTACAAGTGCAATAGGACAACAACTTCGATGTTCATTACATGGCTCAAAAAATTGATTTCAAGCTTTGCTTTCTTTCTTATGTTCACAGGAGCCGAGAGTGGGAGACAGGGGAGGAAGGAAATTGTTATGGGGAGACAAGCCCAATTACAATGAGCAATTACTGGGGAAGTGGGTCCGACGTACCTACAATGGAGATGGTGGAGAAGGTATTGGCTGGAGTAAGTTCCAAGGTTTCAGTTGTAAACATCACTCAGCTCTCTGAGTACAGGAAAGATGGTCATCCTTCAATCTACCGGAAGTTTTGGGAGTCGTTCAGCTCGCAGCAGTTGGCAAACCCCTCAAGTTACTCAGATTGTATACATTGGTGTTTGCCAGGTGTTCCTGATGTATGGAACGAACTATTATTTCATCTTTTGTAGTTAGAATTATTTTCTTGCCCAATTGGCATATATAGGAAAATGTGTTTTTGAGTTTCGCTTATTTTTTGATAATACTCAATATCATGATCTTCATCAAATAAAACATAAGATCCTGACAATCTGGTACAATTAGATTGGCCTTTCTGATTAACAAGGGGAATAATTTTAAACTAAGGTTGCGATTAGTTAAATTGTGAATTATTATTAGTAAATATTAGAGAAAATGAACTTTTGAGGAAAGCCTTACTGCAAATGAATGCTGAAAGCCATTACTGCCGTTCGTAAACATTAGGTAGAGGAAAATTACTGCAAATGAATGCTGAAAGCCATTACTGCCGTTCGTAAACATTAGGTAGAGGAAAATTTTCTCAAGAAACTCGCGAAGCTTAAAGAGAGATTGGAGATGGTTATTTTTCTCAAAATCTACACTTTCTCATTCAACTTCCAATAGACATATACAGGGAAGTTATAGAGCAGAATTGAAGAATGGAAGAGTAAGATGTCTGTTAAAGTTTGCACAAAGAGTCGGACCCTTGGAGCAAAATGTTAAATGGTCTTTTCCAATTCAAAGCAACACTGCTACCTTCATAACTGATCAAACCTCCACAATAGCTCCTGATCACGTCAGCATACTGGTGAGCGACAATATTTCTGATGTTGTCACTCCTCATCAGTGGCGGATCCAAGATTTTAGTCGGGAGACGAAATGACAAATAATTATTAATTATAATAGTAGTTATCAAAGGCGGAGACAAATTTTTATTTCCTACCCGAGCTAGTAACTAATAAAAAATACAATTATCAAAGTACATTACATATACCAAATTGAATCCAATGTAGTCCAATTTTAAGCCAAAATAAGATCACGATACCGATAACCTTAGCATGGGCAAATGAGCATAATAACTAGAATATATATCTAAAATAGCAAAACAATTAGGATAAGTATCTAGTTAAATTTTAAAAAATCTGAAATTTGCGAACATAATAAGATTTTAATACAATTTAATAGATAAATTGTTTATGTGAGCCTCAAATTTTATATGAGTTGACTAATAGTATATATTTTCATTGAATTATATAGTTATTAGTTTAGATATTAATTTTCAAATATTTTTTTGGAGGTTTTATAGCACTTGTGAACAAACAATTCATTTTTTTTAATGTTTGCAATTACATATAAAATTGCATTGAAAACAAAAAAGTAGGGGCATGTCACAATGACAGAAATAGTAATTGTCAATAGACATAAAAAATAATCATATTCCAAGAGGACCGAAAATAAGTTTTTATTAAACTAAATAATTTTTTAATTATTGCATAAAAATGTAAATAGGCGAGCTCCAAAAGTATCAAACTCGGGTCATTTACTCAAAATGTTAAACTTTCAACCACTACACTAACAAAGACATGTAAAAATAATTGAATACACATTTAACATATTGTATTATACATTATATAATTAATTTGTTTGTCAAGCTAAATATTTTGAAATTTGAAGGGGGAAGGGGAAGGGGAATTTGCCCCCCCCCCCCGTAGATCCACCCCTGCCCCTCATGTTGGTCATGCAGACTGAAATGAATACAGTGTTCACCAAGATGAAATAATTCAAGTTGAAGAGCGATTTGAGAATATCATTTTCTTGAGTATTTGTATAGTCATGTATTGGTTGATTGCACATACATTGTACAGAAAATAATTATGCGTTGGTGAATTTGTATAGTCAACTGGCATGGGGCTGTAATTATGCCTTGGTGAATTTGTTTGTTGTTTGTATACATTCAATGAGTTTAAAAAAGTTGTTGTCACTGTGTTCAATCTACCAGTGTCAAGATTTTTTTTTAATTAATTTTTTTATTAAACCAGACCTTTATTCAATATAAAAAATGATTTACAGTTTGTTCGGGGGTATGTTACGACTTTACCCGAATCAAAACATTTGAAAAATGAAAGAATTAACACTAGGAAAACTAACATAGCACAAATGCTACCAATTGAAGTTTGCACTACCAAACCACATTGAAATTTTTCGTTGCCTTTCAAGACCCTACCCAAACACGCAAAAAATCTGCCATAAGAACCAGAGTGGAATACAGGGCATATATATGTTCTCTTCTAACAAAAATTATGCGACCAATCACCGTTAGCATTTTGATTTGAAAAATTCTCTCAATTGTAAATATATGTTGTATGGCTTTTATCCAAATAGACCAGCCCCGCAATTCCCAAGGATCAATCTCTGTACTTATTGTTACGTTTCTTAGTTTTAGAGGATCTGCGAGGACTAAGCCTGAAGTCTTTGGTGCTGGCGTTTGGAAAATCTTAGCAGCCAATTATCTTGCAATATCTTCACTTGACAGACTTGGCTCATGTTCCTCTTCAGAGACCTCATAGTGTTCTTGACCCACATATTTCCCATTCTCAATTTTTTCTTTTCGAATATGTAATTTAAAAGTATGTAATCTTCCTTTAAACCTGACAATTTTCTTGACCTGATAGTGTTCTCTCTCCATTTGTTTACATCTGACTTATTTGTATTAATATCCTGTTCGTTTTCGTAAAATGATATCGAAATCACAGAAATGCCCTGCTTAGACTGAAACCGAACATCACTAGGCGTCGATGCCTGTTGTTTAGTATCCACCTCCCTATGAACCATTAGGGGTGCAACTTATGTTTCTTTTCCTCTCCCAGCAACAGGAGGCGTACCAACATGTCCCGTTTGTTCAAAAGAATCCGCCACCTCCTCATGGATCTCCGTCCCAGCACTATGACGTTCTGACTCTACCGACATAGTCATCACATTATTTCCTGTGTCCTTTCCCACAGTCACTGTAGCCTGATTCAAATTCTTTTGGTTATCCTAAGTGGCTTTCTCAGATTGAGCCTGTGTGCTAGTCGCCTAATCTTGTTTGTCATGTCCCACTAATCTGATAGTTCCACTCGAATACCCTGCCTCCTCCAAATCCTTTTTCCATCCCGATCCAGAAGAGACCACTGCCATCACCGAGTCCACTAGCAGCATTTGATTAGCCAATTCCACCCCATCCAACGCCGTATTCAACTGTCCACTTTCGTCATGCTTGACCGAAGCATCCGATTTTTATTGTTTTCGTTCCCTATGTCGTTAGCATCCAAGGGTTCAACTTCATTTTAAGCCAATGCAGCAAATGGGTTCGCTAACTCCAAACCTTCATTTTTATTTTCAATCTGGCTTGCCAAAAAAAATTTGTTCACTGGTAAACTTTATTGACTCGAACTTCCTCTCCTAAAGGATTTTTTGCGACACTAGCTTCCGCTTTATCCGTTGTTTCTGCTGAAATTATATTTTCCTTGGTGGAATCACCTTCCTTCTCCAAGTTCGCTTATTACTGGCCGGTATACTTGCTTCTGAATGTGAACACTCTCCTTGTTCTTTTGATCATTCAAGTCTACTTTCCCTTAAGATTCTACAACCCCTTTGCCAACCCGTTTCTTGTGATTCTGAAGTGTCCCGAGCTTCCTATGACAAACTGACGCATCATGGCCTATTAACGAACACACATCGCAGTATTTAAAATATGGAAATACAATCCGTTGCAAGAATCCTTTATTCCCTGCCCTATCAATCCAAATTCTTGTGGGGAGAGGCTCAGTTAAATCCATCTCCAGACACATACGTGCAACTGTGGGCCTAGTCAAGCATCTAGTGTTGTCAATCATCCGCAAATACACACCAAAATAATTTCTTATAGTCTTTAAAATCGGATGGTGAAAAAATTGAAGCGAAAGTTTGGGAAATTCAACCCACAATAAGAATATCACAGGATCTTCCCGTAGGCTAAAATTTGCATGTCATCTGAATGCCTTTAAACGTACACCACGAAGTACCCTTTTCGCCTATTTTTTGGATTGCAGTCGGACATAAACATGTCTGGGATCTAGAATACTCATTGAAAAGTCATCTACAATCCCCCAAGTTCTATGAATCGCATCTCGTATCACTTCAAAAGTCAGCCTAAAGCTCAAAAACTTCAAAATCATGACATGTTTCTCCATGAAATTTGTGCAATTCCCTTTGTCCGTACTCGTAAAAGCAATGGAGGTGATCCCTCCTTCCGTAAACTAGTATCTTCCACGATTCACTTAATGGTTGCCGCCTTGTAAAAGTTTCCAAGGACGTTAGCAAAGGAACATGCTGGTTGAGGTGCCAAACCGATTCTCCCCCACCCATATTCCCCCATCATCGGTGGTTGGAGGAGCCGCCATGGCTGAGCAGTTTGTGTCGACCTAGGGAGCTGCCCTAGAAGCCGTCTAATTAGAAAAATCCATCCAAATTGTTTTTTACTCGCCTCGAACCAAAGTGCCCTCAAACTCCCAAATCGCCCTAAAGGCAGAACCTTTTTTTGGCCAATGTCAAGATTAACTAGCTAATTACTTTAAAGGCAGTCCACCATTTGTTGCTGGAGTAACTGTGCATTTTACGTTAACATCACTCAGTATGGTTTTTGAAATTATTTGTTAAGCCCAACAGCAGGTCAAGGCAGGGGCAGTTGCACACCTTTTAGTTTAGAGTTTTTACAAATGCCCCTAACAAATTTGCTCATCAAATATCCTTTACCATATCGGATCAAGACTTGTTCTTCTCAAACTCAGTATTTTTCAACAAAACAAGAACGATATTGCATTAACCATGGAAAAGAGTACAAACAGGGGAGCGAGAAACTCAGACAATTTCACCCCATCCAACACCTAATCTTGTTTGTCATGTGCAACTAATCTGAAAGTTCCACTCGAATACCTTGCCTCCTCCAAATCCTTTTTCCATCCTGACCCTGAAGAGACCACTACCACCACCGAGTCCACTAGCAGCAATTGATTAGCCAATTCCACCCCATCCAACGCAGTATTCAACTGTCCACCTTCGTCATGCTTGACCGAAGCATCCCGATTTTAATCATTTTCGTTCCCTATGCCGTTAGCGTCCAAGGGTTCAACTTCATTTTAAGCCAATGCAGCAAATGGGTTCGCCAACTCCAAACCTTCATTTTTATTTTCAATCTGGCTTGCCAAAAGATTTTTGTTCGCTGGTAAACCTTCTTGACTCGACACTTCTTATCCTAAAGGATTTTTCGCGCCACTAGCTTCAGTTTTATTTATTGTTTTTGCTGAAATTTTATTCTCTTTGGTGGAATCACTTTCCTTCTCCATGTTCGCTTTTTTCCAATAGCCTGTATACTTGCTTCTGAATGTGAACACTCTCGTTGTTCTTTTGATCATTCAAGTGTACGTTCCCTTAACTATCTACAACCCCTTTGCGTGTCCGTTTCTTTTGATTCCGAAGTGTCCCGAGCTTCTGACGACAAACTGACACATCATGGCCTATTAAAGAACACACCACGCAGTATTTAAAATATGGAAACTAAATTTGTTGCCAGAATCCTTTATTCCATGTCTTATCAATCCAAATTCTTGTGGGGAGAGGCTCAGTTAAATCCATCTCCAGACACATACGTGCAACTGTGGGTCTAGTCAAGCATCTAGTGTTGTCAATCATCCACAAATACACACCAAAAGAATTTCCTATAGCCTTTAAAACCGGATGGTGAAAAAATTGAAGCGAAAGATTGGGAAGTTCAACCCAGAATTGGACTATCATATGATCTTCCCGTAGACCAAAATCTGCATGCCATTGGAATGCCTTGAAACGCACACCACGAAGTATCTTTTTCACCTATTCTTCTGATTGCAATAGGAGGGATAGAAACATGCCTGAGATCTAGAAGACCCATTGAAAAGTCATCTACAATCCCCCAAGTTCTACGAATCGCATCCCGTATCACTTCAAAAGTCAGCCTGAAGCTCAAAAACTTCAAAATCATGACATGTTTTTCCCTTAAATTTGCGTCATTCCCTTCGTCCATACTCGTAAAAACAATGAAGGTGATCCCTCCTTTGAAAACTAGTACGTTCCACGATTCCCTTAATGGTTGCCGCCTTGTGAAAATTTCCAAGGACCTGAGCAAATGAACATGCTGGCTGAGGTGCCAAACCGATCCTCCCCTACTCCTATCCCCCACCATCGACGGCTAGAGAAGCCGCTATGGTTGAGCAGCCTATGTCGACCTAGGGAGCAACACTAGGAGCCGTCTGATTAGAAAAATTCGTCTAAATTTTTTTTACCAGCCTCGGACCAAAGTGCCCTCAAACTCCAAAATCACCCTAGAGGCATAGCCTTTTTTTGCCGAATGTTAAGATTAACTAGCTAATTACTTTAAAGGCAGTCCACCATTTGTTGCTGGAGTAACTGTGCATTTTACATTGACATCACTTAGTATGGTTTTTTAAATTAATCGTCAAGCCCAACAGCAAGTCAAGGAAGGGGCAATTGCACACCTTTTAGTTTAGAGTTTTTAGAAATGCCCCAAACAAATTTGCTCATAAAAAAATATCCTTCACCATACTTGATCAAGACTTGTTCTTCTCAAACTCAGTATTTTTTCAACAAAACAAGAACCAATATTGCATTAACCATGGAAAAGAGTACAAAGAGGGAAGCGAACAACTCAGACAATTCCACCCCATCCAACGCCAAATCTTGTTTGTCATGTGCCACTAATCTGATAGTTTCACTCGAATACCTTGCCTCCTCCAAATCCTTTTTCCATCCCGACCCTGAAGAGACCACTGCCACCACCGAGTACACTAGCAGCAGTTGATTAGCCAATTCCACCCCATCCAACGTCGTATTAAACTGTCAACCTTCGTCATGCTTGACCGAAGCATCCCGATTTTTATTGTTTTCGTTCCCTATGTCGTTAGCATCCAAGGGTTCAACTTCATTTTAAGCCAATGCAGCAAATAGGTTCGCCAACTCAAACCTTCATTTTTATTTTCAATCTGGCTTGCCAAAAGATTTTTGTTCGCTGGTAAACCTTCTTGACTCGGCACTTTCTTTCTTAAAGGATTTTTTGCACCACTAGCTTCCATTTTATCCATTGTTTATGCTCAAATTTTATTCTCCTTGGTGGAATAACCTTCCTTATCCATGTTCGCTTTTTCCACTAGCATGTATACTTGCTTTTGAATGTGAATACTCACCTTGTTCTTATGATCATTCAAGTCTATTTTCCCTTAAGGTTCTACAACCCCTTTGCCAGCCCGTTTCTTGTGATTCTAAAGTGTCTTGAGCTTCCTATGACAAACTGACAGATCATGGCCTATTAACGAACACACCTCGCAGTATTTAAAATATGAAAATACAATCCGTTGGCAGAATCCTTTATTCCCTACCCTATCAATCAAAATTCTAGTCGAGAGAGGCTTAGTTAAATCCATTTCCAGACACATACGTGTAACTGTGGGTCTAGTCAAGCATTTGGTGATGTCAATCATCCGCAAATACACACCAAAAGAATTTCCTATAGCCTTTAAAACCGGATGGTGAAAGAATTGAAGCGAAAGATTGGGAAGTTCAACCACTACACCAAAAACCCCCATTAGCCACGGTTTTATACCGTGGGCGTAATACATTGCCACGGCTAAGAGCCGTGGACTACAGGGGCGTCGCAAAATTTTTTGTCACGGCTAAAAACCGTTGCTAAACATTGTAGCAACGGTTTTATGGTTGAAGGGGGGGCGTTATTTGCAGAAATTAGCAACGGTTATAAACCGTTGCAATAAAATTAGCAACGGTTATAAACCGTTGCAATAAAATTAGCAACGGTTTTAGGCCGTGGCACAATTAGCAACGGTTCTAAGTCGTTACAACGTGTAAATATTAGCAACGGTTATAAACCGTGGCTAACAAGATAGCAACGGTTTATAGCCGTAGCTAACCATGGCAACGGTTTTGAACCGTGGCTAAGTACATGTATTTGCAACGATTTTAAACCGTGTCTAAAAGTAGCAACGGTTTTTAGCCGTGGCTAACTGTGGCAACGGTTATAAACCGTGGCTAAATAGTGTGAATTAAACCGTGGCAAAGGTGCTAGCAACGGTTGTTAGCCGTGCCTACCCATGGCCACGGTTTGAAGCCGTAGCAAATGGTAAATAATGCCCACGGTTTCTAGCCGTGGCAAGATGGAACAACGGTTTTAAACCGTTGGCAATTAAAACAAAATTCAAAAAAAAAAAAGAAATCTGTTTTGTTGCAACGGTTTTAAACCGTTGCAAGTTAATATAATCGAAAAAAAAAATATTTTCAAGGCAAAGTAATGTAATTAATGAAGGCAAAGTAATGTAATTAATCAAGGCAAACCGTGGCAAATTTTTTTTTTTTTTATTATTATTATTTTTTTTTTTAATTTTTTTTTTTTTTTAATTTTTTTTTTTAATTTTTTTTGCTATCAAATGACTTTGAGTCATTGAGTCAAAATCTATCAAATAATGGAGGCAAAGTAATGTAATTAATGAAGGCAAAGTAATGTAATTAATAAGAAAATGTATTACATTGAGTCTAAATCTATCAAATAATATCTCAAATACAATGATATTCAAGGAAATAGTCATATGAAATGATAGTAGAAGAGCGAACAGAAGAAACATGGTCTTGGGTTGTGTCTTGAGTAAGAAATAACCGCCAAAGAAGTTGCCCAAAATGCTACTAGCAGCAAGACCCATGAATGCATAAGATTGGAGACTGGTCATTTTCCATTTTTGGCCATACTCAGCAATAAGAGCATCTTTTGCGACTTCTGTGATGGAAGCACCAAGGTTGCTAATTAGCATACATGTCATTAGCGCTGGAAGAGTTCGACTTGCAACTGGGACGAAAGCCAGTGTACCCCAAGATAGAAGCTGCAAAAGAACTGTCGATATTGATTTGTATCAGCAACTCACTCATTGTTAAGCAAATTTCGCTAATTCAGATTTCTGATATAATATAATTACAAACAATAATTAAATATCAATACCATTAAGCTTATATAAAAAAAAATAGTAATAATAACAGAGCAACATTCACAAATAAAAAATTTGACTGAAAACAAAAGTATAGTGAGCTTAGTGTGCCTCTTCATTTATTTGAATTCATCACCGTCCCATACTAACACTTCCAAACATGCCTAGATAGGACACTGATGCAAGAAACAAGAAACACCCTTTTTTTTTCAAAAGAATAATGTGTTCTTCATACTAGTTTATAAAATGGAAGAACACGAATGCATGTTTTCTTGTGGTTACTAGAGATATTTGATATGTCTCCAAAGCTTCTTATATATTTCAAATGATTCTCTTCTTCCAGAGATAATAGACTTACTTTGACGCCTTAACAAGGTCAAAAGTATCTTGTTCAGACAAATAAATGCCTTCAACAAAAGACTTGAATGACAGTGATATATACTCCACACAACAGTCAAATTACCTTGGACAGCTGATCCAGAATTGCATTATCCGCTGCTTGCTCTTTAGCTGTTTGTTCCAGTTCTTTACATCTTTCCAATATTGCTTCTCTGACCTGAAGAGATATAAAAAGAGGAAACTTTCCATCAAGAAACAAACAAAGCACAATATACGCTGTAGAACACTATAATACAACATTTATACAAAATGCCGTGAGTATTAAAAATCAATGTCTGCACATGTTTCTTGTGCCTTATGTCTAGAGTTCTGCTTCGAGTTTCAGTTGATGGCAGTCCACCTACTTTAATTAAATACAAAATGAAAAAACAGAGAAGGTTGCTGAATAAGAAATAGACTGTCACATCTAATTGTCTAACAAGCTTTAACAGTCTCAGGGATACACAAAGTTGCAAACAAACCTTTACTCTCTCCTGTTGGAATATTTTCCATTTCAGAGCCATCTTTACTAAGCTTCGCAATTGATATATCAAGTACTGCGACATCCCCAACCTATGAAGCTTCAAATATGTAAGTAGGAGAAATCTTTCCAAACTGAAGGTAGTACTAACAGATCAATGAAAGGGACTTCAGATATTTGAGAAAGAGAATAGGATAATTTCCTCTAACATCTTAATAAAGATAATGTCCATTTAGAGTACTTAGAATACCCAATAATAATTTTGTGCTAACAAATTTGAATTAACAGATAACATAAAGCTCAGGATCCACTTCCTTCCTTTTCCTAAACATGGAAAAAATTTTTGGAGATATTATATCATGAAAGAATTTGTACATATTCTCTTCATTTTCAAACACTTGTTAATTGTTTGCTAGGAAAAGGAAGGAAGTTACTGTATGATTCCTCAAGAAAGTAACTGTATCACTGAATACCTGGAGACCTCTGTCAGTCACAATTCTGAGTGCTCCGAGGTCCTTATGGCGACGCTTTATCTCGGCTTCACAAGCCTTTTCTGCGTTTATCTCGCTGTCTATCTCAACAATAACCTTCATATTTTTATACCCAGCATCCCGGACAGCACCAGCAAAAACTCAACCGAAGAAAACGCAGCACCCGCGCGTTTCTGCGACAAATCCCGAAATGACACCGTAGTGCCTAAATCAACCGGCGAACACACGCGCCAACCACATGACGCCGCATCTCAGCATGTCAACGCTGCGACAAAACAACTGCAATGTATCCCAGCAGCAACAAAGCCGCGCATCAGCAGCAGCAGAAAATAGCACCGCAGCCGTCGCATCAACACGCAGCGCAGCAACCGCGCATCAGCAACAGCAGAACAGCAACAGCGGATCAGCAGCAGCAGCAGATCAGCAGAACAGCAACAGCAGATCAGCAGAGAGCTCTGCCTAAACCACACAGCATCTGCCCCTGCGAGCAGCAGAGAGACTCGCAGAATATCGCCATTTCCCGGACTGCGAAAGCTGCCATAATCCCCAAACCTCGCAGCCACAAAGCTGAAAAACTAGATTGATCCAACAGAAAGACAACTACTGAACCATTAAACACCAAACCATAACCCAACATATGACAAACCGTAAATATACAACATCGCAAGTAGGAGAAGACGGTACAAACCTGCTCATCTTTCCTCAATGGCCTTCTTGTCACCAGCCCCATGAAGAATGACATTGTCATCCTTGGAGATAGTTACCTGCAAATTCTGTCATCCTTGGACTTCTAGTCTTACTCATTAGCTCTAAGTTTAGACAATATGAAACTTACCACTATAGCGACCCATTAACTTCACGACACCAATACAGTTTTCAGAACTTTCAGCTTCGACATGTGCTGCATTAATTGCACGTTGAGCCTCTTCAACAGCAGTATCAAAACCGAATGATTTGTCAATAACCTAAGCCAACAGGAAATCATGACAAAAATATGACAGATAATATTTGGATTAACTCACAGTTTTAGAACTAATTAGAAAATCAATAAAAATTGGTTGAATATCAAATTTGCAGCTACAGTCCTAACAAGTACCGGTATGTCATTATCAAATGTCTTGGGAACTCCTGCAACTGCAACTTTGAGACCGCGTCTTTTGATTTCCTGCATAAATAAGATAACTACAAGATCAGAAACTATAGCTAAAGATAACTGACTGTAGAGTCGGATCTTGATAACATCTTAACCAATGTTATACTGTTAGGAACTTAGGACTTTGGATAAAGGACTCAATTTAGCAAAAGATCATTGAGTGGCTCACTCTCCCAGAGGCTAAGAACTTATCACATCGGTTAGGAAAGGGCGAGGGATTGGGCGAGGCGAAGAAGGTGCACCCCTGATGTGATTGAAGAGCCTGTAGTTGATTCAGGACCAAGGTCAGATGATATCATCTGCCTACAGGTATCAGGGAGCGCAGGAAGGACTGAATTCGTAAGGCTGCGCAGGATAAAAAAAAATATCAAAATGAAAACAGCCAGCTATAGCAAAATTATTACATGTTGTATCATTCTTATGCCGATAGTGATTGTTATAAACTTGAAACTGATGGAGAAGTTATAAAAACAGATCATCCACACAGCCTTGAACCCACAAATCAAACTAAAAACACCTTAAAATGAAAGCATAAGAAATCCATAACATCTAAAAAGCAATTACTTCATCTCATACTTCTATCATTAGCATTGAAAAGTGTCCATGCCAATTTTAGCATCTCATTGATAGTTGATATCTGGACTCTGTATTATGCCAAATTGTATATTTTCAAAATACGATAGTACCAATACTTCATAAATACTTATACTTTCCCATTTCCACATCCTAAACAAGGAGAAGGAATCTGCTTACTATGGCTTTACCAATGGTTTAACCTGCATACTTAGTCATATAAATTGTGTAATGATCTTAGGATTTTCAGGAGTATATTCTGCACAGAGAAATACAAACAGATAAAAGATAAGATAAATGCAATATTCCTTAACAGTGGCCAATCCAAATAAATCCTATAAAAGTTTTGACTGCAAGTGAGCATCTAAACCCCCTTCCTCTATTTGCGAATGTTAAAAGACTGCTGGCATATGAATTGAATACTTACCCAGGCAGTCATCTTGATTCTTCAGCAGAACTCAATGTCACTCCACGAGGTTTCATCGTAAGCTGGCTGGCGATGCTCTTACCATCTTTTTTCTTATTGTAATAATAGTTATCAACAATTATTCTCATTATCTGTCATAGATAGATCCAATTACATACCAGTGCGTTGGTAATTCTGTAGTATTCAGCACCACAATCTGAGATGCGTACTTGCAGTCCATCATCGAGGAGAACATTGGCAGACTTGAAATTGCGATGCATAACAGGTGGTTCACAAGTTTCATGTAGATACCTTCAGCACATTAAAAATAAATAAGTAAATGAAAAAAAACATAGCTCTCTATTTACTTTGCATTGAGAAAATGCTCATCACATAATTTGGAATCAAAAGAGAACTTTTGGCCTCTACATGCCAAAATATGCAAGTAGGTCAGAATTCTACATTCAGTGGTTCAAGTCTAGAATGAAATTCCCTACTTCTACGAAGTGCTTTGTCCCCCTTTTTTCGTTTTTTTTTTCCTGGATCAATCAAAGCACATCAATATATTGATAATAAAGAGACAAAGTGACTGAGCAAATCACATTACTAACAAAAGGGGAGAAAAACTGCCCAAAACAAGCAACATTCCTATTACAGAGTAAATAAGAGTAAATAACTCTCCCAATCAAACATGCAACACCCTGAAACACTTCCCACACAGTGCCCCCCTGCCAAACAAGGGTTTTGATGTCTCTAACTAGAACTTGGAGCCCATTTTTTTATGTCTCCCACACATTATCCCCATTTTTTTATGTCTCCCACACATTATCCCCATTTTTTTGTTGAGAAGGTATAATAATAATATTCAAACAATAAAAATGACTTAAACAAAAGCGCCTTACCCCTGCTCCATCAAAGTTCTAAAAACATAATTGAAGTGAATAAAGAGTTCTTGAAATAATAAACTAAACGTTACACTCACTCTAATGCTCTTGCAGCTCCAAGGGCTATTTTGATGCGAGCATTCCATGATAGTTGCTTATTTAGTTCGTCATCTGTGTGCAGTGCATCATAAAGTGTCCCATCACTGCAGTATTCATAGATGAGCAGCCTCTGTCCATGCTCAGAACAGTAACCCACAAGCCCAACAATATTGACATGTCGAAGCTTCGAGATACTCCGCACCAGCTCAAGAAACTCTTCATCATTCTGTCGCCTGGAGGCAGCATTGTCCAGTTTCTTGACTGCCAGCAGCTAAAGAAACATCCGGAAGTGGATTCAATCAAATGACATACAGTAATTGTGTGCATAAATAAGTCCCAACCGCATGAAGAGGCAAGAATGAGGAAGTTATAAGAAAAGTGGATTTATAATGCATTTGGCAAGGCTTAGCATCCATAGTTATCAAAACGATTATTGTATCGTATATCGAAAACCCAAATTTAAGTTGTATCATATCGTAAGACATTGAAAAAAACAATATATATAAGAAAGTAGTCCCAAAAATATCACTTACATACATTCATACATTACCTTAGTACATGGTGCACCGATCTTTCTTTCTTTTCTTTTTATTTTCAAATCATTAACCATCTTAAAAGAATGCATTAATATCTTGATATCTTTGGGTTCCTTTATACATGGAGCGTTATCTTTCTTGTTTCTAACAACATGGTGTTTCATTCTTATTATGCCTCCATTCACCATTTTCAATGTTTTTCACTTAAATTTATTACTGCCATCAATATCTTTTTAACAATATTCTCTTGTTGCATCATCATCGCTATTAGGAGCAGGCATTGCAAATCCACACAATGACACCAACACAAATAGTAGAGAAGAAACTAACACACGTCCTAGGAGCTCCTAAAAAAAATACTCTCATAGAAAAGATTTGATAATTTTGATGATTGTGATTCCAAGTTGTGTGGAGAGAGATTTGATGATTTCACTACATAAGAGCTTTTTTGGGCTTTTCTCTAAAAAAAGCTCTCATAGAGAAGATGAAGTGTTTGTTTTTCAACCTAACGGGGGTAGATAAGAGATAAGTAATGGTTAAAAGTGAAAACTGTGAATTTTATTTTTTAAATTTTATAAAAGCTAGTCCAATCGGTACGATACATGTCACGTACCGGCCGGTACATACGATATACTAATATGTATCGACTGGTACATGCGATATAATGTAATTATAATATATACCTGTGATATATACCTTTTGGGTACCAATACAGTATATACCATACTTATCGTTCGAGGACTAATAACTATCATACACAAGTCTTCCCCGCTGAGCTTGTGCCCATTGGCAAAATAAAAAAGAGTGATATTTAGAGTGCGTCAAGACATGTAAAGAAAACTACTCATAGTAGGCATGTAAAGAAAATTACTCAAAGCAGATCTTACAAGTTACAAATATTCGAAGGCATGGCATTGAAGTAAATGTAGCACTTAGTTTAGTTGAGGGACGGAGGGAGTTGGCTAAGGTGCTCTAAAAGTCCCATTCTACAGGTTTAGGAAACTACATGGGTTTCAATCATAAGTTGAAAAAAATAAAAATGTTGGAAATACTATTAGCTGCTTTTATGCGTCGATGATCAATTCTGAAAAATCGTTAAGGATATTTCTTTCATACCACTGTGAATTTAGTCCTGAAAATAAGTCATGCAAATAGCCATACAGATCCACTTAGTTACTGGAGTTGTTCTAAGGAAGGCTTTGGACTGTGTAAGAATTGTGTGTAGTTGGTTGACAACACAAATGACTTTATAAGTATGAGAAACAACTGGTGACATCAGAGGAATGTGTGTAGTAGTAGACTGACTTTTTAACCATTTGGGGGAGTGGTGAACTATACCTTGCATGGATAATTTGATTCCAACACCTATAAAATCTATTATTTCTTATAAATGAAAATTATAATAAATTTTTTTTGAAAGTTTATAATAAATAACTTTATGAAAAGCACTAAATTGACTATTTCTTGCAAATTAACAACATGAACAAGTGATTGGCTAAAATAACTTGAAACCCTTTTTCAATACATGGAAAGCAAAATATCTCCAAATACAAAACAGAATGAACAACTCTCATCACCACAAGTTGCTAAAAGCATAGATAAATATGTTTAATGAGACAAGTCAATATCAAATTTCATATGCAGTTATTTATCAAATTATTCACCATAGGCAGTTAAAGAAGTAAAATCTTTCCTAAACCTGCTTAAGCTAACTACTTACCTCATTTATCCTGCAACATTCTTTATCAGACCAACAGGATTCATCCATGACTTCATCTTTTGGCCAGTTTGGGTTCTGCAGAACAGCAGTAACAGATGATACAACAACGACCCTCTTTACTTTTGCCACAGAACATGCTCGTAAGACGTTAATTGTACCCACCACAGCTGGCTTTATCAGTTCTACCTGTGAGGTAAATCATCAAAGAGCTTTCAGTATAAAGAACATATCAAATACTCCTACAACAGCATAATAATTGCAGCGATGCCTTAATAACATGAATACAGATATGACCATACATTCTGATGATGGGCAATGGATCAATAGCAACTAAGAAAAATAAAAAAACTTCTTAACAGATCTCAATTGTCGATGAAAGTTGGTAAAATTTTGAATTCCTATGACAATAAATCCCAAAACTAGTAAAAATACTGCACAGTTTTAATACAAGAACACAAAATATTAATTATTTTTATTTGAAGTATCCTAACATCAATTCCTTATCTAAATGCAGAATTGGGAGCCATGGGCTGCAAATCAATGGCGACAATGAGAGGAAGATCACCATCTCTGAAATCCAAAGCAAAAGTAACACATAAGGTACTGAATGAACATAAAAGCATTTGTGCTTGAAAAAATTAAAAGATTAACCTTAGTCATTGATCAAAGGAATTGTTGACATTTCTACACACAAAAAAATTAAAAGATTAACCTTAGTCATTGATCAAAGGAATCTAAATTGCTTGAAAATCATTGACCAATCTAATGAACTTCAATTCATCCAGTTGTGTTGTCGTATTTGTTATGGTACCCTATACAATGTTTCATTGACCTTCTTTCTACATTCCCCCTCCAATTCATTGACCTTCTTTCTACATTCCATCCCCATATCTTTAATGAAGAACAGTGTTTTCTTTTCTATAAATGATTTGATGAATAAGTAAAGAGTTGATATGAGGATCAGAAGAGCTAGTACAATATAATCAACTTTGTTATCTAAGTAGCTTTAGATCATACTTAATATCATTACTTTATAATATAGCAATAAAAGAAGAAAAGAATGCAATGTAAAGAAATGTCACGAGCAATGATATTGTCCCCAACCTAGACACTTGTGGCTCTCATGTGTGGGATTTGTACTAAGTGGACTCTACCGCCCCCAAATCTCTTCACTGTTGAGAGAAATGTCTAATCCTTATTAACAACACAAGATGTGACTTGTTAACCCATGTGGGACAAATTCGCATGCTCAAATTGAGCCACATATGCAATAGAGGTGAGGTTCAGGTTGGCGAAATATGGCATGACAAGAATCTGACATGAAACAAATCTAACACGGCGCAACCCACCCATTTATAAGCAATGTCCAGCCAAATTGTAAGAAATGGTAAAGCACTCCAATAAATAGCCTTGCACTTACAAAATCGACTAAAATATTTCAACATTACGAAGGTTTAAAAGGTAATTTTTATCTTCTCAAGAGTTATCTTCAAATGTGGCATACACCATACAATGGTTATATTGTCATTGTGATATCATGCAAGAAGAAATGGAAGTTAAATAATAGACTGAAATGCTAATGTAAACTAAACTATTGTATGTTTATTTTGTAGGTTTAATAAATTTTTATTAGAAACCCCTCATTACATTAAAAGAAATTACTCAAATAACTGCAATTCAGGTTTTTGTAAAATGCTCCTTGTAAATCACCAAAGACAACAACAGAGGGAGTAAATACTGGTTCTCCTATGTATCATTAAAGTTGACTCTATTAGAATATCCCCAAAATCCCAGTTCAACCTATAATAAATTGAATCTTAGCTATTAAAAGTCAGAACACATAATATAAAAAGAAAACAAATAGACTGAAAGGAAAAATCATAAACTTCATATTTGATTGGTACTATACCAAACTCGACATTCCGATAAAGATCATCAAGTATCCAAGTTATAAACTTTTGGTCTGTCTAATCATCAAATCCTTAACTAAACATTAATACATCTACATAAACAGAGCTAAACAAAAGAACAAAATTCTCACCAAAAATAAAAAAATTGTCCAAAGCGTGAATACCCTTTATCAACTTCAGCTTCCGGACTGCAAAATCAAACTCATTTATCAAAAATTTCATCTCATAAATCAAAATCCTATTTTCTAACCAGTCGCCAAGAAAACCCTCATAAACTATAACAAAACTGTAAATCCCAAACTGATAAAATGATCCCAATCCATACAAACAAATTCAAACCCATATTCATTTCAATCCATACAAACAAAAAAAATCCCATTATGTTCGTAGAATCTAACCAATGATTTTGGTTTTGTTTTTAGCAGAAATGAACAGATAAGACATTGAAAGCAAGAGTAGAAAATGGAGATTGAATGATACATCACAGATTGAGTAACATTCACTTTCAAGAAGAATTCAACAATCAAACAAAATGCTCATTGTAAAAAAAAAAAACAAATCATCGATCCCTAATTTCATCCTAAATAAAAGAGAACCCTGATGAACCCTAATTTCATCATAAATAAAAGAGAGAGAGAGAGAGAGTACCTGTTCGGTTGCAGTGGCTGTCGATTTTGAAGTCAAGGGAAGTCGAGGGAGGAGCAGGGAAGTCGAGGGAGGAGCAGGGAAATCGAGGGAGGAGCAGCGAAATCGAGGGAGCAGGGAAGGAGGGGAGGAGGGAAGTCGAGGGAGGGAGCAGGGAGAAGTCGAGTCGAGGGAGGGAGCAGGTTATGGAGGGAACCGTCGAGGGAGGGAAGCAGGTCGAGGGAGAGATGAATTTGCGAAAAAATTTTCGATGAAAGTCGAGGAGGGAAGGTCGAGCGCCAAAAATAGCCCGCCCAATTTTTTTTTGCTTTTCATGTAGCCACGGTTTTTAACCGTTGCTAATGCTAGCAACGGTTTTCGGTTTTTAGCCGTTGCTAGCTCTAGCCACGGTTTAAAACCGTTGCTACTTTTTTTCTTGCAACGGTTTTTAGCCGTTGCTAACCCTAGCCACGGTTAAAAACCGTTGCTAAAATTTTTTTATGCCACGGTTTTGAGCCGTTGCTAATATTAGCCACGGTTTATAAACGTTGCTAAATTTTTTTTTACAACGGTTTTGGGCCGTTGCAAACACTTCCCACGGCCTATAGCCGTTGCTAATATTAGTAACGGTTTTAAACCGTGCCAAATATACCAACGGTTGTAAACCGTGGCCAGTGTGTTTATTAGCCACGGTTTTAAGCCGTTGGTACATATAACTACGGTTTTTAGCCGTGGCAAATGTACCAACGGTTTAAAACCGTGGGCAGCTCGGCGTAGCTAAATGGCTCTTTTGGTGTAGTGAACCCACAATAAGAATATCACAGGATCTTCCCATAGGCTAAAATCTGCATGTCATTTGAATGCCTTTAAACGCACACCACGAAGTACCCTTTTCGCCTATTTTTTTGATTGCAGTCGGACATAAACATGTTTGGGATCTAGAATACCCATTGAAAATTCATCTACAATCCCCCAAGTTCTATGAATCGCATCTCGTATCACTTCAAAATTCAGCCTAAAGCTCAAAAACTTCAAAATCATGACATGTTTCTCCATGAAATCTGCGCAATTCCCTTCGTCCGTACTCGTAAAAGCAATGGAGGTGATCCCTCCTTCCGTAAACTAGTACCTTCCACGATTCCCTTAATGGTTGCCGCCTTGTAAAAGTCTCCAAGGACCTAAGCAAAGGAACATGCTGGTTGAGGTGCCAAATCGATTCTCCCCCACCCATATTCCCCCATCATCGGTGGCTGGAGGAGCCGCCATGGCTGAGCAGTTTGTGTCGACCTAGGGAGCTGCCCTAGAAGTCGTCTAATTAGACAAATCCGTCCAAATTTTTTTACTCGCCTCGAACAAAGTGCCTTCAAACTCCCAAATCGCCCTAGAGGCAGAACCTTTTTTTGGCCAATGTCAAGATTAACTAGCTAATTACTTTAAAGGCAGTCCACCATTTGTTGCTGGAGTAACTGTGCATTTTACGTTAACATTACTCAGTATGGTTTTTGAAATTATTTGTAAAGCCCAACAGCAGGTCAAGGCAGGGGCAGTTGCACACCTTTTAGTTTAGAGTTTTTAGAAATGACCCAAACAAATTTGCTCATCAAATATCCTTCACCATATCGAATCAAGACTTGTTCTTCTCAAACTCAGTATTTTTTCAACAAAACAAGAACCGATATTGCATTAACCATGGAAAAGAGTACAAACAGGGGAGCGAGAAACTCAGACAATTCCACCCCATCCAACGCCTAATCTTGTTTGTCATGTGCCACTAATCTGAAAGTTCCACTCGAATACCCTGCCTCCTCCAAATCCTTTTTCCATCCTGACCCTGAAGAGGCCACTGCCACCACCGAGTCCACTAGCAGTAGCTGATTAGCCAATTCCACCCCATCTAACGCCGTATTCAACTGTCCACCTTCGTCATGCTTGATCGAAGCATCCCAATTTTAATCGTTTTCATTCCCTATGTCGTTAGCATCCAAGGGTTCAACTTCATTTTAAGCCAATGCAGCAAATGGGTTCGCCAACTCCAAACCTTCATTTTTATTTTCAATCTGGCTTGCCAAAAGATTTTTGTTTGTTGGTAAACCTTCTTGACTCGGCACTTCTTATCCTAAAGGATTTTTCGCGCCACTAGCTTCCGCTTTGTCTATTGTTTTTGCTGAAATTTTATTCTCCTTGGTGGAATCACTTTCCTTCTCCATGTTCGCTTTTTCCAATAGCCTGTATACTTGCTTCTGAATGTGAACACTCTCGTTGTTCTTTTGATCATTCAAGTGTACCTTCCCTTAAGTTTCTACAACCCCTTTGCGTGTTCGTTTCTTTTGATTCCGAAGTGTCCCGAGCTTCCTACGACAAACTGACACATCATGGCCTATTAACGAACACTCCTCGCAGTATTTAAAATATGGAAACACAATCTGTTGCCAGAATCCTTTATTCCATGTCTTATCAATCCAAATTCTTGTGGGGAGAGGCTCAGTTAAATCCATCTCCAGACACATACGTGCAACTGTGGGTCTAGTCAAGCATCTAGTGTTGTCAATCATCCACAAATACACACCAAAAGAATTTCCTATAGCCTTTAAAACCGGATGGTGAAAAAATTGAAGCGAAAGATTGGGAAGTTCAACCCACAATAGGACTATCATATGATCTTCCCGTAGGCTAAAATCTGCATGCCATTGGAATGCCTTGAAACGCACACCACGAAGTACCTTTTTCGCCTATTCTCCTGATTGCAATCGGACGGATAGAAACATGCTTGAGATCTAGAATACCCATTGAAAAGTCATCTACAATCCCCCAAGTTCTACGAATCGCATCCCGTATAACTTCAAAAGTCAGCCGGAAGCTCAAAAACTACAAAATCATGACATGTTTCTCCATGATATCTGCGTCATTCCCTTCGTCCATACTCGTAAAAACAATGGAGGTGATCCCTCCTTCGATAACTAGTACCTTCCACGATTCCCTTAATGGTTGCCGCCTTGTGAAATTTTCCAAGGACCTGAGCAAAGGAACATGCTGGCTAAGGTGCCAAACCGATCCTCCCCTACTCGTATCCCCCACCATCGGCGGCTAGAGGAGCCGCCATGGCTGAGCATCCTATGTCAACCTAGGGAGTAACACTAAGAGCTGTCTGATTAGAAAAATCCGTCTAAATATTTTTTTACCAGCCTCGAACCAAAGTGCCCTCAAACTCCAAAATCACCCTAGAGGCATAGCCTTTTTTTGGCGAATGTCAAGATTAACTAGCTAATTACTTTAAAGGCAGTCCACCATTTGTTGCTTGAGTAACTGAGCATTTTACATTGACATCACTTAGTATGGTTTTTGAAATTTTCGTCAAGCCCAACAGCAAGTCAAGGCAGGGGCAATTGCACACCTTTTAGTTTAGAGTTTTTAGAAATGCCCCAAACAAATTTGCTCATAAAAAAATATCCTTCACCATACTTGATCAAGACTTGTTCTTCTCAAACTCAGTATTTTTTCAACAAAACAAGAACCAATATTGCATTAACCATGGAAAAGAGTACAAAGAGAGGAGCGAACAACTCAGACAATTCCACCCCATCCAACGCCAAATCTTGTTTGTCATGTGCCACTAATCTGATAGTTTCACTCAAATACCTTGCCTCCTCCAAATCCTTTTTCCATCCTGACCCTGAAGAGACCACTGCCACCACCGAGTCCACTAGCAGCAGTTGATTAGCCAATTCCACCCCATCCAACGTCATATTAAATTGTCAACCTTCGTCATGCTTGACCGATGCATCCCGATTTTTATCGTTTTCGTTCCCTATGTCGTTAGCATCCAAGGGTTCAACTTCATTTTAAGCCAATGCAGAAAATGGGTTCGCCAACTCCAAATCTTCATTTTTATTTTCAATCTGGCTTGCCAAAAGATTTTTGTTCGCTGGTAAACCTTCTTGACTCGACACTTCCTCTCTTAAAGGATTTTTTGCACCACTAGCTTCCGTTTTATCCGTTGTTTCTGCTAAAATTTTATTCTCCTTGGTGGAATAACCTTCCTTATCCATGTTCGCTTTTTCCACTAGCATGTATACTTGCTTTTGAATGTGAATACTCACCTTGTTCTTATGATCATTCAAGTATATTTTCCCTTAAGGTTCTACAACCCCTTTGCCAGCCCGTTTCTTGTGATTCTAAAGTGTCTTGAGCTTCCTATGACAAACTGACACATCATGGCCTATTAACGAACACACCACGCAGTATTTAAAATATGAAAATACAATCCGTTGCCAGAATCCTTTATTCCCTACCCTATCAATCCAAATTCTTGTGGGGAGAGGCTCAGTTAACTCCATTTCCAGACACATACGTGCAACTGTGGGTCTAGTCAAGCATCTGGTGCTGTCAGTCATCCGCAAATACACACCAAAAGAATTTTCTATAGCCTTTAAAACCGGATGGTGAAAGAATTGAAGTGAAAGATTTGGAAGTTCAACCCACAATAGGACTATCACGAGATCTTCCCGTAGGCTAAAATCTGCAAATCGGTTTGGAATGGCTTGAAACGCACACCACGAAGTACCTTTTTCACCTATTCTTCTGATTGCAGTCGGACGGACAGAAATATGCCTGAGATCTAGAAGAACCATTGAAAAGTAGTCTACAATCCCCAAGTTCTATGAATCGCATCCCGTATCACTTCGAAAGTCAGACTGAAGCTCAAAAACTTCAAAATCATGACATGTTTCTCTATAAAATTTGTGCCATTCCCTTCGTCCGTACTCGTAAAAGCATTGGAGGTGATCCCTTCTTACGAAAACTAGTACCTTCCACGATTCCCTTAATGGTTGCCACCTTGTGAAAGTTTCCAAGGACCTGAGCAAAGGAACATGCTGGCTGAGGTGCCAAACCGATCCTCCCCCACCCGTATTCCCCCCACCATCGGCGGCTAGAGGATCCACCATGGCTGAGCAGCCTGTGTCGACCTAGGGAGCAGCCCTAGGAGCCGACTGATTAGAAAAATTCGTCTAAATTTTTTTTTACCCACCTCGGACTAAAGTGCCCTCAAACTCCCAAATCGCCCTAGAGGCAAAGCCTTTTTTTTTGCCAATATCAAGATTAACTAGCTATTACTTTAAAGGCAGTCCACCATTTGTTGCTGGAGTAACTGTGCATTTTACGTTGACATTAGTTACTATGGTTTTTGAAATTATTTGTTAAGCCCAACAGCAGGTCAAGGCAGGGGCATATGCACACCTTTTAGTTTAGAGTTTTTAGAAATGCCCCAAACAAATTTGCTCATCAAAAAATATCCTTCACCATATCTGATCAAGATTTGTTCTTCTCAAACTCAGTATTTTTTCAACAAAACAAAGAATCGATATTGCATTACCATGGAAAAGAGTACAAATAGGGGAGCGAGCAACTCAGACAAGACTAAAAAGAATACGAGAAAGAGAAAGGAAGGGTTTTGTGGTGTGTGTTTGTGTGGAGGGGGGGGGGGGGGGGGGGTTGGGGGTGTTTGCATAATTACAGAGAGAATGGGCACTGAAAAAACATAGGTGCTAGATGGATTAATTCAAGGTTGCATCCAACTAGCAAACACATGTTTGTTAGGATGAGACCTTACCTTGCGAGCTTATTGATGGTGAGAATGCATCCATGTCCAAGGGTATAGAAGAAAAAGTCGGCCCTAGGAGGAACATACTTCAATCACAACAGCTTCTTGAGAGGATTAGAGATGGAGACATGCAGGGCCTGATAAGTTATCTCTGGAACTTCTCAAAACAATTTGTAACCAAGAAGACCTTATTCTTATTTGCCCACTCCCACTGATCAATACTAGATTAAGGTGGAACTCATCCAACATCGCAATTAGAGTGATTATGTTTGTCTCAAACATGAAGTCCTCTCCTAAGGAAGAGATTCCAGCCCTCATTTCACCTTGAGACACTATAAACTCAGACACAGTTCCAACCTTTTTTTATGTGACGGAGTGAATGTCATGGAACAAGTCCTTGAAAGGCTTTTCGGCTATCCATATGTCAGTCCAAAAATCAACTCGATGACCTGAGTCCACTTCATATATAATGGATGTTTTCACTACACCAAATTGACATTTTTGTAACAACCCCCAAAACAGTAACACTTTTGAGCTATAACAATCCACAAAGCAATTTTACACATTTTCACAAACAAAGTGATACAATAATTGTATCACCATGAATAGTATGGTCCTACAAGTGATACTATTCATGGTGATCTATTTTATTGTGTCACTATTTTTATGTAACTGTTTTTCATTTTTTTGACTAAATTTAGTTTTTCATTTTTTTGACTAAATTTAGTTTTGACTTGTAATTGTTTGGTGGATTATAACAACTCAAAAGTGTTATTGTTTTGGGAGTTGTTACAAATATGTCAAATTGGTGTAGTGATTGCTGAAACTTGGCTTAAGATTCATTATAGTACACCGTAACATGCAATCTTAAGAGCCCATCCTTTGAGAACCAACCATATTGGGTCAGACCATTTTTTTTTTGTTGATGATTCTTCTCCAAATGGCTTAATCCTCACCACCAAATCTCCACAATCATTGAACTAGTAAAGGTTGATTGAAATCCTTGAGTCGTCTAAATCCCAAACCCCTTTTATCTTTTAAGGCAAACCATGCTCTACTTGAGACTTGAGATGATATTGATGGGAGGATGAGGTTCCCCATAAGAAGTTCCTCATCAGTCTCAATATCCATTGTCAACGAAACTGGAATCATGGTAATAGAGATAAAACAAACACTGGAATGCTGGTCATGGTGCTTTGGGTGAGGGTTAAACATCCTGCTTTCGTTACGTACCTTCACTAGTGCCATTCTAGTCAGCTAGTTTCCTCAAGTCTCTCTAAAACCCAATCCCACATCGATCTATCCTTATAGCATCAACAACACAAAAACTGGAATCATGTTAATGATTGGAAGACACACGATAACATTGGCTATATATGTTCTTTATCACATGTTAGTCACCTTAATACGTAAAACCAAACAAGCCAAAAAAAAAGAAGAAAAATGCTCTATTGACTCTTTGACATGATCTGATACATCGCAAGGAAAAAAAAAGTTGAATTAACTGAAAAATGAAAAGTTAAGCATTACAGCACTAAGTTACAACAACACTGCCCCACCCAAACATGAAAATATTAAAAAGCGCATCATTAAGAACTAAGGACTTACCCCATCCCAAATCTTCTCCTTAATCATAGATTATCGCTCTTCTGAGATAGCAGAGTTGCTAAAGCATCTACTATCACCAAAGGCTCCACCATAGAGAGATGAAAATGTCCCACGTTGCACTGAAGCAAATTTGAAAATAACCTTACTGTGTATTCTAGAAGAATTATTAAATTTGATGATCAAAGAGCTTCTGTTTGACAGTTTCCAGTGCAAGCTCTAAGTTCTTTAGCTGCAGCATGGTTTGTTCTTTCAGTTTTATAGAAAAATCAGGTAGAACAGGAAACATCATGTAAAGAGAAAAGTCGCAACATACCTCTTCTTTGGCAAACCTATTATGGACTAATAATCTGCACTATAAGTCGAAACTATCTTGAACTGTTGTGTCTTTCTGCAAAAAGTAGAGAACATTAATCATGGGTTTTCTTCATTCATCACTAAGATTAGGGATGGCAGTGGGGAGGATTTTCACGGATATCCGCCCAACCCGATCCGTTTGGGGCGGTTTTGGATATGCTTAAACATATTTCGAGGCAGATACGAATATCCAAACAACATCCATCAGATATTCGGGGCTGATACGGATTTGGCCATATCCGCCCCACGGATATCCCTTTAAGTGTTGATATTACAAAAATACCCTTACCCTTTAAAAGCTATAAAAAAAAACCTACATCTCACTAATTCTGCCTCTCACCTCTCTCTGTCACTCACTTTCACCTCTTTTCAGTTCTCACAAACCAGAGAAGAGCAAAAGCAGAGACAAGTCCCAAACATGTTCTCCTTATCTCCTCTCTCGGCCGAAGTCTCTTTGATCTCTCTAACCCTTAATCCTAAAGCCTTTCACTTGATCACTTCTTTTTAGTTCTCACGAACCAGAGAAAAGAGCAAAAGCAGAGACAAGTACCAAACTTGTTCTCCTCTCTCGGCCGAAGTCTCTCTGAAGCTGTTTAAACTAAAGATACAGTGTATTGCTCCGATCATTTATGCTTGGTTCCCTTCATCTTCCTCCTACCCCTCTCTCTCTGTTGAGGTCTGAACGAGATCAGGCCAGATCAAGCAAGATTTGTTTAGGCCCGATCAAGCAAGATCTGTTGGTTCCCTTCATCTTCCCCTCTCTCTCTGTTGAGGTCTGAACGAGATCGGGTCTGATCAAGCAAGATCGGGCAAGATCAGGCCTGATCAAGCACGATCAGGCAATATCCACCACGTCGATGAAGCAAGATCAGGCAACAACGTGAAGAACCCAATCCGGGTTATAGTGTTACTGATATTGAGAAGATAATTGTTTTTTTTTTTAACTGTGTTACTGATGTGTATTGAGAAGAACATTTTTTTTTCTAAACGGATATTTGGGCGGGGTGGATGTCCGTCAATCCGTTTGGATCGGGGACGATTTTCAAAATTTTGTATAAACGGATAATTGGGGCGGATTTGGGGATCCGTGTTTTTCAGCGGGGCGGGGATGGATTTGCCCAAATCGGCCCTGTTGCCATCCCTAACTAAGATTACATGACATTCTAGCTTTCATCAAATATGAATGAGAGAAAATGCGACTTCCGAGTTATAATTATACATAGACTCACCAAATGAAGAAGTGACTCGAATCCTTTTGTATCCATGGATGTTGTTTTATTGTCCATTTCTGACAGTCCTATGGATAATGAAAACAAACGTAAGCAAAATCATCCATTTGACATTTTGGGCTAGGAAAAAGAAGGTAACTACATTTTACTTTACCTGCCAATGGTATGAGTAAGAAATTGACTACGGGCAGCCCGTTTATCATGTTCCTCACAGGACAGCTCCACCATTCTGCATCCCTAAAATGAAAGCATCAATTTGCAGCAATAACGCGGTAAAAGTAATTATAATGTAGTTTAGAAGTTAGGGAGTAGTAAAGTAGACCGCATTCTGGAAAATGGCAAGGATGCTAGAACAGGTTTCTTCATCTCTAATCCAAACTTTATCAAGCATAAAGGTGAGACCTTCCCACTGTCCGGTCCAAACATTGGGTGTCTGCATGACACATCTGATTCCTCTGGCACTAACTACAAATGATACGATGCATGATGATCAAATACATATAAAAATATAGAGAAAGTGAGAGACAGTGCAATAAGAGTTCTTAGGCATGCTCCTTGACAGAGAACACATCAGCAAAGAGTGTTTTCTTCTTCTTCTTCTTCTTCTTCTTCTTCTTCTTCTTCTTCTTCTTCTTCTTCTTCTTGTTTAATAAACGGAATGGAATGGATTTGAGGATTTCTGAGAATGATAGGATGGATGTGCAAATGAGAATGACATCGTTGCCGGCTTCGAGAACTGGTTGGAGACTAGGGAAGAATGTGATGCCCAATTGGGAACAAACTTCAGAGTAATCAGATCGAGATGTAGCCATCACACTGTGCCCTTGTGTAATAAATTTTTTGGATAAAAACTGACCAAACCAACCAAATCCTATTATGCCTATCTTCAGACTTGTTGATGAGGAGCCAGAAGAAGAAGTTGAACTGTAATCCACATCCATAGCAGGCAAATTGAGTTTGTTTACTATTGGTTTCTTCTTCTTCTTCACTTCACAGGTTTGATGGCAAGGCAAATACGAGGCATTACACCAAAGATATCAGCAGTTGTCCCCGAAAATCCAATAGAATTAGGAAAGAAAACAATAGGTACAAAGACTGAGTTTTTTGTCTAGGTTTGTTTTGGTGAATCCTATCTTTTGTGAGATTTTGTTTCAGCCTTTTAGTTAACCCTATAGGGTCAGTCATGTAGCCTTCGGGCGTTGATTTTTAAATGAATAAAATGGGTCACCATCCCAATTTGATTAAAAAAAAAAAAAAAAAAAAAAAGAGATGAATAAGAGGTGGAGGAGGACAAACAAGTGATAGAAACATGGCGGCCCTGGCACGTGATGACTGACTGACAGCCATTGGGTTTACGTCTACATCAAAAATTCTAGACAGCCAGGCCAGGGGTTTTCTGTTCGCGTGATTATATTCATATGGGCCATTATGCGCATCTTTAGGATGATTGATGGTATTGGGCCTGATCTGACATGGGCTTAGCTCTCTAGAAAAATTGTCTAGATTCTACACGAACTTTTCTAGAGGGCCAGGCCAGGCCCAATACCAGTCATCATCCTAAATATGCTCATAATGACCCAATCAAACACAATCACATGGACAAAAAACCCTCATGTCGTTGTCCTGACTCTAAGTGCCTCGCTGTCTAGATTTTTTTATTCTACACGCGATCATTTGTCATTTAATTCTTCATTTCCTAATTTTGGCCAAGTCTACAGTCTACATAGAATTAAAAAGGTGGTTGTCGAAAGCATCCATCATATTTGATTTCAGCACCACTCTTAAGAGCCACCATTTTATAGTGGTGTCCACCCTAAGAGCCACCACACGTTACTATGTGCCACCTCCAACTTGGTCGAACCTAATTTATCGAAACATTTCCTACACTTGACCAACAAAAAGTTTCCTTTGTTGCGACTCGTGAAAGCATACCAATAATTTGAGTTAATAGTGACGTACAAATGAACAATATTGTATTTGTGAATAGTACCGAATACGTATATGATACATCCAACCAGACAAACAGAAAAAACACCAAATTTAACGTGGTTTTGCAATTTACCTACATCCAATGAGCAAAGAGAAGATTTGACTAATTTGAGAAAATTACAAGAGAGACGATGGAGAAGTATATTTCCCTCACAGAACCTATTTTTGACTTCACTCCCTAGCTTACAAAACAAGTTATTTGATCTCGTTTGGGATTATTCTTACTCGCTTCAATCCTCTTCTATTTATAGGAGAAGAAGGCGAACAATTTTCCACCTCCAAAAAAATTTGTCGAATCTGAGACAAACACCAAACAACTAAGCCAAGTGCAACAAAAACACAAACTTCAACATTCTTTGTTCTACGCATTTGAAAGGGTAATTGCCTTAAATGGCTTCAATACATATGAAAAATGTTGATCAAGTCCAAATAGTGTTGAAACTTGACCTCAAAAACTATATTCATCAACATATTTGCAATATTATCGTTGGTGTCAATCTTTTTCAGTAAGATGTCACACTCTTCAATGATTTCTATCACAAAGTAAAAATGAACATCAATGTACTTCGAACATGCATGATGAACTTGATTCTTCGCCAAGTAAATGACACTCACACTATCACAAAAGACATCTAGATGGTCTTGTGCTACACCCAAGTCATAAGTAACCCTTGAAGCCAAATTGCTTCCTTAACCTTTCACTAGGAAATCCTTTTGAGCATAACATTTTGCAACTAACTTTTCCATGAAGCACACACCATCACTAGGAGATCTTTTTTTCTTTGTGTATACCCATTTGCACCCGATAGCTTTCCTAACTTTCAGTAAGACACACAAGTTCCAAATCTTGTTCTTGTAAAGATATTACATATCTTCTACCATAGCCTTCTTCCACTGTTCATATTCCGTACTTTGAATTGTTTCTTTGTAGGTAGAATGTATTTGTTCTTCAGCCACCAAAAGTGCATAAGTCACATAATCACAAAGCCTAGGAGGTTTTATGTTCCTATTTGTCCTATTTGTTGCAATTGACCCATGAGTTTGAATTGAGTCCCCATAACATCATTAACTATATTTACTGCAGTATCACTGTCTTTGTCATCATCTGCACCCACTGTGGAATCAGTGTGTGCAACATCTGTAAATACAGGACTAGCTAAACCCCGTAGAGTGGCATCGATCTCCACCTGCTGCGAATTCTCTATGGTCAAACTCTCGAATTGCTGAGAGTTTTTTGGCTTCAACATAAAAGCTTCATCAAAAGTCATATATTGGCTAATAACAATCTTCCTAAACTCAAGAACCCATAACTTATAGCCTTTTACAGCTTCTGTGAAACCCAATAATATTGTTTTCTTGGTTTGAGGATCCAACTTGCTTTCTTGAACATGAAAGTCAGCACAACATCCAATGACATGCAATATATCATAATCATTAGCAAGATTTCTGATTGATCTCAAATTTTACCGCAAGTGCATAGTTGTCTATTGAGTTAGAAACCAACAAACATGGGTCGAATCCCACAATGAGGTCTAATATTTGAAAACCAATTTTGTAAATCAACTTATACTATTTTTGATAAAGAATCCTAAGATAGAACAACAATGTATATCTAGCTAAGATGAGAATTTAAGAGAAGATCTTAGGGCTTTAGGGATCACCACTATGGATTGATAGCTCCCATTGGCCACTCTTGAGTTCAACCTTTCCTATTTCACTAGCACATCCTAATGTAGACTCTTGTCTCACCTTAATATGGAAGATATAACAATATGAGCAACTTGCTCCAAGTCTAAGTTATACTACTAGGCTAAGTATCAAATAAGAATTAAAAGTGATGATACACCAAGTCGTTTTCTAATCAGCGCCATATGTGTGTCATGATAATCTCATCAACATAACAAAGCATGCCCGATTGCATGCTCAATCCAGCGAGACCAAGATAACATTAAGCTCATTATTGGAAGATTCCAGGACGTTGGACCCGAATTGCAGCGCCTTAATAAGCTCATACGTCACACAGTCAAGCCCAATACTCATAAGCCCTGACAAGGCAAGAGTCTGCTCTGATAAGGCAAGTATATGGGGAAACAAATATTATAGTATAAGTCGGGCAAGAAAACTTCCTTGCATAGACAACACTAAAAAAAGGAAACTTATCTCGCAGATCTATGAGCACAAGTCGTGAGGGAAACTACACTACATGGTCAGCTCCCAAAAGGAAATGATCTCCAGCAAGATCTTTTTCCCTTAATTACCCCACCAAAGGTCTAGCCGAACAAGGACTATCACACTATAAAAGGGAGATAAAGTGATGAACTTGAAGTACGCTACAAAATCCCAATTTACAGTTTTAAGCCTCTCCTAAGCCTTATCTAACTTAAGCATCGGAGTGCCATTGGCCGCCATACGGTGGTCCTTGGCTCATGTGTGCTACTTATACAGGTCTTTGTAACGGCGAGGAAGGAAAGCATGAATCGATTACATCAAATTGGCGTCGTTCGTGGGGAACGACATAATTCCTCAGAAGAAACAGTAGTACCACATTTCCCAAACAACTAGAAATATGGTGACACCAAGGTCTCGCAACAATGGAGATGTTGCGGAACCCTCGAATGCTTAAACCGCCAGAGTGCTGCTCGTTCCGCCAACACCCCAGGAGGAACCTTCTCAGACCCCCGCACCAGTGGCAGCCACGACGTACCCAATGGTGTATCTACTATCAACCCAGATGTAGCAAATCGCAGAAGCGCTGGCGGCACTCAAACAGCGGGATCCTCCACCTGGATAAGGAGATTGCGAGCAGCGAAGGGCTCAGTCCCCAGAGAGCTCCAGATAACACGTTCAGGAGAGCCGCACTGCACCAGCAGCTTCTTAATGGACCAAAGGTGGAGGAACGACCAATAAAGACCCAACATCCAGAGCCGACATGCACGTCTCGCACAACCTCCTCCGGAACAAAGGCCACAAACCCAGACGTGTTGTTTAATCTCACGGTCCCTCAGTTCATGGATCATATCACGGACAAACAACTGTCGAAGAAGTACACACCACCGAAGCTCGAGTTTTATGACGGGATAGGGGACCCTTCCGATCACTTACACTACTTCCAGCACGTTATGGCGTTCAAGGAAGGGTTTGATGCAATAATGTACCAATCATTCCCTGCCAGCCTAAAGACGTCAACACCGACCTGGTTCCACAGCCTTCCTCCAAAATTTATCGATTAATTTAGGACATTGGCGACGACGTTCCTTACACACTTCATGGGCACCCAACGAATCAAAAAGGGCCCACATTATCTGCTGACCCTAAAGCAAAAACAAAATGATACGTTGAGGTAGTACGTCACTCATTTCAATGATGAGTTGACCCTCATCGACGGCTATAGTGATGACACTGTTGTCACATCTTTCTCTTCGGGTCGGAGAAGAGGCAATTTTAAGACTTTCTTAATTCGAACCCCTCGAATAATATGGTAGACCTTCTCAAGGATGCCCAGAGATATATAACTCTAGACGAAATGCTAGCCGCCAAGAAGGAAGCATAGTCAGAAAAGAAGCCATCTGTCCCCAAGGACAAGACAGAGGGGAAGAAGAAAAAGGACGAAGATGAGAACAAGAGGAAGCGCACTGACAGCAAGATCGACTCGGGCCGCACAAGGCCTCTAATTATGTCAGGTCCATTTCTATCACTCCTCTCAATACCAGTCTGTGCGACATCCTTGATTCCACCAAGAATTAGGAAGAGATGAAGTGGCCGCCTAAGAAGCAAGGAGACACCGCTCGGCGGGACAACAACAAATACCACGCCTACCACAAGGAAGGCGAACATGATACTGAGGATTGCAGAAACCTCAAAGGAGAAGTTGAGTACTGGATCGGGAAATCTAAGTTCAAAGGAAAGGACAGACGCTATCAAGGAAATTGAAAAAGATGTTTCTGGCATCATTTATTGCCTTATAGGGGAGCAATCTAACAGGTCCCATAAGAGGACGCTGGCCGAGATGAAGACACCATCTTAGTGTGAGGATCGACAGGTGCAACATGCATGAGTTCACAGCCCAAACCCACTATTGATGTTCAAGAAAAGGGATCTCTAGGGGGTACATTCTCATCACAATGACGCCCTGGTCATCTCTGTCCTCATCACTAAGTGGGAGGTAAATAGGGCCTTGGTGGATACAGGAAGTTCACTCAATGTCCTGGTTCTCAGCGCATTCCACAACATGCAGCTACAGGAAAAAGACAACCCCCGCCACCCACCCCATGATCAGATTCAGTGAAGAGAAGTGTTTTCCCATTGGGAAGATCAATTTAATGGTGGTGGCGGGAGAGTCACAATTGTGGAAGTACCTTGTCCAAGAATTTATGGTGGTTGACACTCGTCCACCTACAACATTATTCAAGGAAGGTTGTGGCTTCATCATATGGAGGCAGTAGTTTCCACTCTGCACCAATGCATAAAATATATAGCCAACCTGGCCTAAGGAACTATCTGAGGAGATCAACCTGCAACAAGAGACTGCCATTATGCAGCCCTGAAACAACTGAATTATTGCCAACTGCAACTAGGGCTCGTGGAACAAACATGTCAGGCACTGGGCCTAGACAAAATAGGAAAATTACTCGGCGAGGGTAAAGGAACCCTGACAACCAAAGTGCAGCTATACAGGGATCCAAAATTCGAAGCTCGTAGTGCTATCCAGACAAACAAACAGCTAATTAACAATACTTCAGCAAACGGACACCAACTCCAAAAGTTGATAGTCAGCAAGGAACTGCCCGCCAGCACGAAGTCCTACTATTCAGTAACTTTGCTAGCTATGGCAAAACGAGACACTTCGCTAGAGGGACTTTGTAATCCGAACAAAGACCATATATGCGTCTCATTCAGGGCCGGATTAGCTTGATTCCCACTCGTAGTTAATTTATTTTGTTGCTTTGATTTCATATTTCGTTTTCTGCTTTTCATTTCAGTTTATAAGAATTGTTCGCACAAGACACATTCCAGAAATAAAACAAGTTTTATTGATTGCAATGAAAGTTACTACAAAGCTTGTCGACCAACTAGTACAGAAGTTTATACACTACAAGTATCTCTAAGTCTGATGCAAATATCTATCCGTTGAAATAAGCGTAGAGATTCCAATCTGTCTCCAGAAGAGAAGGTGTTGAACGTAGAATGTCTGAGAAAGAAGGCAAAAGATCGCGCTCAATTCATTGCTCCATCGAATCACCTTACAAGGATGATTTGAAAGTAGTAACATGAACCTCGAAACGGAGTGCACACATCTTTTCCCCACCGACCTGCCCTAAGGAAAGGAATTGGAGCTGGAACAAAAGGAGGCAGATGAGGGTGCTACTCAAGAGAGGAGTGCCTGGGGTGCTGCAAAGTGACTAACCCAAAATTGAAGGTCGCATCCATCAGAACTCCATTCCGTCGACCTTCCTTTCGGCCGTGGCATCTCGCGTTAAGCGACAAAAAATGGAAGACAAACTTGTCCCCCGAGGAATAGTTTCTACTTCTTCTTCGCAATACAAGAAGATATTACAAGATTTTATTGGATCAATCAGATGCTTACCCAGAGTAGGTGGCACTGAATAATATCAAGTCTTATTAAGACTCATCGGTGTAAATGTCACAACATTCGAAGACTGCAGCATGGGAGATCTTCCTTCAGCCTTTGGAAAACCCAAAACAAATTCTCTGGTAAGATGCATTTGATTAACACACTCTACTATTCTCATTGTAGTGCTTGAACAAAGAATGATTAGCCTATATATAGGCATGATGGTTTATGAAGCAACGTTAGCCAACAATTACTTCAACATTAAATGTTGTACGGAATATCGAGAAATGACGCTTCCAATTGCATCTGCACAGGTCCACATACTTCGAATTAATGACCCTGCAAGCAACCCTATTAATTGGGGGATTAATTGATACAAAATTGTCTCACAATATGCGCTGTATCCCAGGCACGCTGATCTAGAAAGATTTTTTTTCTAATTAGGCCCTTCTATTAATGGGCTCAGATTTATGCCCTTCCAGATCAGGCCCAGCACATGCAAAGGAACAAACAACAAAGGCCTTGAGCGCCCATGGAATAAGGAGCATGCCTACAAAGTATTATCAGTAAATCCAAGGCATCAACCCTATTATTATTCCGTTGTTGTTCATTAAAGCCGGCCAACCTACTATTTGTCCGATCAGTCGATCCGACTTTGGAATCAGACCGCCAGGAGAACTAAGTAAGTCAGGACACCAAAGTCAGACTTATATGTCCAAAATCTTATTCTGACCAAAGCTTAGTCAACTCCGACTAATTACAATAGCTTCTGGTCCGCTCTAACACCTAGCCCTCCAAAAGCGGACAAAGATGGGTTAGTAAGTGGGAGCTTAGTCAGCGTTTTTAATACTTGACCGCGATGGCTTGCCAGGGACCATTGTCCAACACTAGATAATGGTCGCCAAACCTAACCAAAGCTTAGTCAGTTTCGACATATGACGATAGCTTCTGGTACGCTCTAACGCCCAGTCCGCTAAACTAAATGGGTGTCAACGGTTTAGAAAGTGGCAACTTACTCAATGCTCTGATGTCTAGTTTAGACGGCTTGCCAGGGATCATTGTCCAAACATGGGCAATAGTGATCGAACCTGACCAAAAACCTTAGTTGGTGACGACCGATGACGATGGCTTCTGGTCTGCTTAAAGCCTAGTCCACCAATAACAGATTTCGACGACTTAGAAAATGGGAGTCTAGTCAGTGCTTTCGACCTCTGATTAAGATGGCTTGCTAGGGGCCACTACTCCTACGTAGACAGTGATCGCTGAACCCCGACCAAAGCTTAGTCAGTGGCAGCTAATGATGATGGCTTTGGTATGCTCGAAGCCTAGTTCGATGCGCGCGGATTCCAATAGCCAAGAAAATGGGAGCTTAGTCAACGCGACGTCGCCTGACCGCTGATGGCTTGCCAGGGATCATTGGCCAAATCGCTGAACCTTGCCAAAGTTTAGTCAGAACGACTGACGATGATAACTTTTAGCTCGCTCCAAATCCTAGTCCGCCACGAACAGATCAATATGGGTTGGAAAGTGAGAGTCTAGTCAGTGCCCTCGACGCCTGATCAAGATGGCTTGCCAAGGACAAACATGGTTGCCAAAACCTAACCCCGGTTTAGTCAGTTATAACTGGCGATAACAACCTTTGGTCTAACTAAGCCTATTCTATGAATGGCAAACAAATATGAGTCAAAAGTCCGATCATAGCTCTGGAAGCTCGACTCAGATGACTCCCAAGGACTATTGTCCAATCATCTACAATGATGGATGTGCTGGGACCATAGTATGACTAATTCTCTTATAACAACAACAACTGCTAGTTCAACATACAACCAAGCCGCCAGAGAAAGGGTGTATTACACTCCCCGATCTCTGAAAGGACTCTGACCAAAATTGCACGAACTATTGTAGCATAAGAAGTTATAAATCTCACCAACAAATCATTATAAATCTTCCTGGCTTAGCAGAGCCTCTTGTTTGACAGTTAATGTCGAAATAAGACAAATCAGATAAATACTAGCAGAAAAGCAAAGGAAAACACAAACATGTACAAAGTATTATTTATTTGCGAGCCAAAATAGAAATACAAGATTCACTCCTCATCAGGAAGAGAGTCAGATACAACGGAAACTGGACTTAACAGGAGAAGAAGTAAGAGACATTCTGTATGTGCTGCCTTTCAATCGCCTTCTTCTTCGGATGGATTGGAGGCCACTCCAAACTCTGCATATGCAATTGCTTTATAATAAGAGAGATCGCAGTTGGTATGCCCCTCTTTCATCAGATGCAACAGCTCCAGCCTTCCATGCACAACTCTGTTGAACTCAAATGTGCCCTGGGCCTTCAAAAGCTTCTCCTTGTGCACCCTTGATTCAGCAAGCTCCACCTCACTCGAGAGCATGTCAGTTATGGACTGCTCGACACCAAACTTATCATTAACAATACTCAGCTCATTCTGTGACAGAAAGAACTGCACTTCAGCGGTCCGCACACTCTTGGCCTTAAAATCAACGTCGGCTTCCAACTGCTGACATCGAACAGTCCATCTGGAATCCTTCTTGACCCTTTCAGCGTGCAGATCTTGCAGCTCAGCCTGCATTTCAACCACAGTCTCACGAAAAAATTGCAATTTACGACTGGTAAGGTTCAATTCATTTTCGAATCGATCCCTCGCGGACACTGCCTCTGCTAAGTCGAACTCAAGCGCTTACAAGCAAACCTTTTGAGTCTCCGACCTAACAAACCATGACTCCGCTCCAGTATCTGAGTAAGTTTCAAGTTGCTTCCTTAACGACTCAATCTCGTAGAGAGCGTTAGAGTATGACATCTACAAGTTTCAAATACTCGTTCTCTCACGAGCAGCCTCAACTTCAGTTCCAGCTACAACCACTTGATTCAAGTATGACATCCCCAACACGAGATATTTCTGCCCTTTATCCACAGGCTCTCCTAACGTCTCTCCCACTGGCTTTGGAGCACACTTCGCCAGCCAGTCATTCCACCTGCTAATATGCTTTATCGAAGCGTAAAAAATATCAACCTTCTTATGCCAAGCTTGGTTGTTCATCCTTAGTACTTCTGAAACAAACAGACTGATCCGGGCATCCAGGTGGAAATCCATTGGAACAGGAATCACCCTAGCACCGCCTTTGACTGTCTTCAATGCATCATGGTCCTCATCCACAACTTTCCCTCTGTCTGCTACAGACTCTATTTCACACGCCAGTTCAGCATCAAATGGCGAGGAAGAGCAAAACGAGTTATTCCTTGGACCCATCGTCAATTCAATATGGGGACGGGAACGAGATGGATAATAGTACATGCGACACAGAGGAGATCCTTCACCATGAGGTCGATTATTGGACGATTCTTCAACAGGTTCATGATCCTTAGAAAGGCGGAGCTCAAAGTCCTTTATTGAAAAAAGACGATCACACGAAGCTGCCACATCCGCCTGCAACAACATTTTGTTCAAAACCTCCACCTACTTTGTACTCAGCTTGGTTACGTCCTCCATGGCCACCATTTTTAGATAGGCAACGACTACTCCACACCACCATATCCTTTCTCTTACACCACCAATTCATTTTTTTTACTTTCTCACACCACCATTAAATATGGTAAAACCTGAAAAGAAAGCAAAAACCAAACGAAAAAAACACAAAAAACCTCTCAAAAAGTGCAAAACAGTCTCCTCCCTCAATATCTTGCACTCCTTGCTGCGTGTCGTCCCAAACTCGGCAACCAAACTTCACTTCCTCGTAAGATTCATCATCCTTGTCGTCCTCCTCTTCCTTATCTCTTCCTCTTCGCAAAAACCCTAAAATCGCAAAGGGAAATAGCAAAAACCCTTCGTCTCCTCATCCTCGTCCTCTTCCCTATCTCTCCCTCCTCAGTTGTAGTCCACTACCTTTCACTCGGAAGAACTTAGTTAATTTCACTAGATGAAAATGAAAGGGTCTAGTGAAGTTGATGATGTTAGAAATGAAGATTTTAAAGGTGAACATGAGGGTGAAGAAGATGATCAATTGAAAGAGCAAGGATAATCCTTTTCAATGAAGGTAATTTGCAAAAAAAAAAAAATCATCTAATTTGCATGTGATTTTATTTTTTAAATTTTTTTTGAAATAATTGATTGACTATTGTATGATGCATTGGTGCATAGGCATTTCTAATGGATGTAATAGTTATGGAGATGCATTTTAACGATCTTGAGAGTCCAAAGATGAACCATTTTGAAGTAACCACCATTTTGTTGTTAAGTAAATTAAAGTTGCAATTAACATATGAAACTAATTATAAATTGAATCATTATGCAGAAAGTTGATGATAATGTTGATAGAAGTGGTGGTAATAACAATGAAGAAAGATCATTGATACTGGTAGTCGATGATAGTCAGCTATTTGTTACGGACGAGGTATGTAAGTTTTGACTTATTTTCATTATCACCATTTTCCATTGTTATAAATATGTTGTTGTTAATGACAAGTTTTAAATTTTTTATAGGTATTCTCATCAGGGTTTGCATCGATAGCTTGGGTCCAAAGCATCGGTAGGGATAATAACATAGTTGTTACTATCACTAAATTAGAACTGGCTAATCAAAGAAGGAAGGGAATGGTCCATTTTGGTTGGGAAATGGGAGGGAAGCTAGATAAAGGGTTAAAGAATTTTGTTCAATCAAGTAGTACAAAGAAGTGTGGGTGCAAATTTGAGTTGAGAAAGATCCCACTGGAGAATGACTGCTGGAGGTTGCAAGTGACATGTGGAACCCACAATCATCCTCGATCATAGTCACTTTTTGGTCATTCGTTTGCTGGAAAACTGAACGTAGAGGAGATGATTTATGTGCAGAATATGGCGAAGTCCAGTTTGAGCCCTCGCAACATCTTGTCTCGGATGAAAGAGAGATATCCAAATAATATCTCGACTTTGAAGCATATTTACAATGTATTGTGTCGGCTAAAGGTACTCGAACAAAAAGGCAGGACGACTTTGCAACATACTCTAGAGTTGTTGAGCTCGCACGAGTACATAGAGTGGCATTCTGTTGATCAGGGGAATAGAGTAACCAACCTTTTTTGGGCGCATCCTAAATCTATTCAGTTGGCAAAGTGTTTTCTACAAGTAATGCTTATGGATTGCACGTATAAAACGAATCGCTATAGGATGTCGGTGTTTGAGATTGTTGGTATGACATCGACCGAAAAGACCTTCAATGTTGCATTTTGTTTTATGTGTTCTGAGAAGGAAGAGTCATACGCTTGGGCATTGGAAAAACTTGCAGGAATTTTTTAGCCAGACAACTTGCCAAGCGTGTTTGTGACTGATAGAAAACTAGGTTTGATCAAGGCTATTGAGCGAGTTTTTCCAAAGGCAAGGAGATTATTGTGCACATGGCACATCAATACAAATGCCGTGAAAAAATGTAAGAGACACTTTGAGGACAATGACCGGGAGGCTGTCTTTATAGATTCATTTTCTGAATTATATAGATCAAGTTCAAAAGATAAATGGAACAAGGCCACAATTGAGTTTTATTGAAGATGGGGGCAAAATACCCAAAGTGTTTGGAATATCTCAAGATAGTTTGGTATCCCCTTAAGGAGTACTTTGTCAGTTCATGGACGGATAAATTTATGCATTTTGGGCAACACACAACGGGTTGAGTTGAAGATGCACACTCGAAGTTGAAGCACTTGTTGGAAAATTCCCAATAAACATTCCTTAATGTCTGGAAAAAGATGTATGATATGATCGAAGTCCAACAGGTCGAGATAAATTCATCATTTCAGCATAGTCTAACCAAGGTGAAGATTGAACATAACTTCACTTTATTTGCCTTACTTCATGGGTCGGTGGAGTACAGGGCTATTGATTTTATAATTTCAGAAATTCAGAGGTGTGAAAGTGTGGGGGTTGACCCTGTCAAGTGTGGTTGTGTGCTTCGAACGATTCATGAATTACCTTGCACTCATGAACTTACAGGTTATCTAACTCCCACGGTACAAATTCCAGTACGCACCATACACAAGTATTGGCTTCAACTTTGCACAACACCTATTCGTTAAAGTGGCGATGTGATTATAGAACTAGTGGTTGACGCCCTTATGAATAAGTTCAATGAGTCAAGTCATGATCAGAAGTTGGCTATGAAGAGGAAGCTTATAGAATTGAGTTCTCCGGGTGACAGTGTCATGATTGAACCATTAGCACTTTTGGCTGGAAAGGGGAGACCGAAAAAAAATAAGTTGGCTAAGAATGAGATGTCCACAAAAAGGGATCCCTCGAGACACGAATACGCCATGACACAAGAAGAAATGAAAGGCAAAAGTAAGAAATTGTCAATAAAAAAGGAGAAGCCAAAAGTACATAACAATAGATTGATGAAGCAGATTCCGTCATGGATACAAGATTATATTTACGACATTGAGAACGTTCTAAGCGACGGAAACTGTGGTTTTCAATGCATAGCCAAATTCCTTCAATATGACGACGAAAATGGTTGAAAACAGGTACAAAAATAGCTACTTATGGAGGTTGAGAGTAATGAAGAATTGTGGCTTGCAATGTGGCACGAGGCAGGGGTAAAGGTTGTAAAGGATGCTTTGGTAATTCCAGAAGGCCAGATGCGGATAGATAGGGAAAGTTGGTTTATGGATCCCGATATGTTAGAGCTAGCAACGAACAATTACCAATGCGTATTTGTTTGTTATGGGAACCAAAGGACGCCATGTTTTCCCTATGTTTACCCGGCACCACATTTTGACCCAGGACGCGTTTGTTTCATGGCACACTTGGCTCAGAGCAGTCACTATATCGTCCTTCATATGCAACCGAACCCACCATTGCCTCCTATAGTACCAACCTAGCCATGTCGCATGTTTACTGAGGCAATCTCGTTGAAGAGTAGTTTCGATATCCAGCTCGGTATTGGTGCGACAATGTTGAGGAACTTCAATGAGAAGAATGAGAAGAAGTCAAGCGAGATGGTGACCATATTGGACTGATGCACATATTGTATTTTGCTAATTATTATTATGATGAAAAAATGTAAACGACAAATTTAAATGGCAGATGTAAATGACAAATATAGATGGCAAATAATGTGAAGAAGTCGAACCATTGTTTTGATAGAAAAGTCATCGTTTTTTTTAACGGAAGACTTATATGTTTCGAGATTTTGTTAATATATTATATGGAATTTGACTCATTTAGTTTGAGTTTTTGTTTATGTATGATGCGAGATTAGAAAAATGATTAGTTTTATGCAACTATGCGAAATCAAAAAATAATATCAGAACAAACTTCAGATAAAATTTTGAAAAATCTAGTTTGATGTGGTAATGCGCAAAAACATCAGAAAACTAAGTTTAAAATTTCGGAATACTTGTATGGTTCGAGTTTAGGTTTGATGCGACAATGCGCAAAAACATCAGAAAACTAAGTTTAAAAAAATTGCAGGTTTTAGTTCTGTCCGCATTGCACATAGCGAGTTATCTCAGGTCTTCCGCATTGTTCACCACGAATAGAAAAAAAATTTCCAGAAAAATTCCAGTTCGCAGCTTGCCATGCGGGGAATTTCAGATACCCCGCATTGCACACTGCGAACAGGAAGCAGGAAAAAAAATTCATTTATGAATGATATGTTAGTAAATTTATTCTCAAATGTTGTTCCTAGTCACTTTTCTTCACGTATGAATGTTATGTTGGTCAATTCATTATGTTTTATATTATCATGCTTAAGATCAGTATAAAGAAATGTCTTCACCCTGGTTATGAGATTTTACTGTTGTAAGTGGTTTTGCGGCTCTTAAGGATGAGAGTGGTCTACAGGTTGTGGCAATCTGCAAAAACCTACCATTCACCAAGGGACTAAATGGCTAATGCATGGGACTTGTCACCCAGATGGCAAGATCATATACTTTGAAAAACTTGTCCAAAACGTTAGAAGAATCATCTCTAGGCCAAGGTGGATGACTCCAAAGTTCTAGCTGTTAACTATATGTAAAGACTAATTTAATAAAAAATTTCCAAAAAAATTCATGTTCGCAGCTTGTAATGCATGGAATTCCAAAATTTCCTGTTCGCAGTGTCCAATGCAAGGAAGCAGTGTGCAATGCGGGGTATCTGGAATTCTCCGCATTGCAAGCTGCGAACGGGAATTCTTTTGGAAAAAAATTTCTATTTGCGGTGAACAATGCGGGAATCTTGAGATAACACGCATTGTGCATTGCGGACAGAGCTAAAACCTGCAAAAAAAAATTTAACGTTCACATATTTTTGAACCAATTTCTTAGTTGTTCATTAGAAGAGGTTATAGCTTACTAACATCACCACTTAAAGTTGCAATGTGTTGTTGCAGCACTGTGAGTCCATCAACAACAGTGTTTTGATCCTGTTGACATTAACAACACGTAAAAACATGAACTCTTTTTTTTAGATGTTTGTGTTTTGATGTATTATGAAAGCTAAAATTAGGGTGACTGAGTGGATTAGATGGAGAAAATGCCATTTAAACTGATAAACTGCTTGATAAGGAACTAGTCAATTATGATTAAGGAGAAAATATTGTTTTTGTTTGTCGAAAACATTAACCAAAATTAATTTGTAGATAAGGGATTTGGATAAAGGATGGTTTTGGTGTCGTAGTAGTTAGCCATTAACCAACAGTTGGGCAAACTCAAACATATGTTTTTTCAAAATAATATCTTGTTCGCAGTGGTAAATGCGGAGTGGTTATGTGAGATACCCCACATTGCTAACTGCGAACAGTAATTTTTTTCAAATTTTTTTTCTGATCGCAGCATGCAATGCGGAGTATCTCACCTAACCCGCTTTGCCCACTACGAACAAAACTTTAACTTGCATTTTTTTTTCTGCAACTCATTGAATCCAAACAATTTCTGATGCTGCTGGAGTGGTAATGTTGAAACTTAATCTTCTCCACTGCCATGTTATTATATATATAATTAATGTTATTGAGCTATTGGTGTAGCAGTCCCATACTGAATAAGCCCCACAGCCAATGCAACTTGCATGTGTTTTCTTTCTCAACTTGATAATGTGATTTGCCACAATTATGCAGTCTATTAAAAAAAAAAATCATGGTTTTTGGGCTTATAAAAGACAAAATAGTATGTTCAATTTGATTTTTGGGAGTTGCACTACAAGAAATTTAAACTCACCCTACTCATGAACTCATATACATAAGTAACAAGCTTTGAATAAAAATAGTTGCAGAACTATAAATACCTAAAAGCAGTCTATGAAACTTCTTTCAAAGGATTCGAAGTGGGTTTAGAAAGTTACTTCCAACTTAGAGGTGGGGGATGAATCATTGAGTCGTCCAAAAGGTAGTGCCTTCCACATTTCAGTCGTTCAAGGGAGTACCCGCGCGGCAAGCCAAAGGGTTTGATTAATTATTTCTTGAAAACTTTTACCTCCGTTGACTTCCGGTTGTATCTTGGACTCTATTTTAATTACTACAACTTAAAGTCCTCACAATCACTTAAATAAAAAGAATGTCCTAAGTTATGGTCCCAGTGTCCTCCATTGTTCAATAAATTCACCAAAGCTTTTTGTTAAGTGTTCTCTTTTGTATAACCTGAAAATTTCACTTTTAAAGAATGATTAGTAGCATTTTAAACAAAACAACTATTCACAAACTCAAGTCCACACAAGTTTAGATGAACCAATGAAATCCAGAAATTTTTTCAGAAGTGACATATTGTCTTTGAAAAATCATTTAGAGCTCAATACTTCATGAAATTCAAATCAAAAAATTGTTCTAGCTTTCCAACCGAGTCGAGTTTTCTCCAAAAAAATATTCAAAGATAATTCCACAATCAGATACTTGAAAAAACTTAAGGTGAACATAGACAAACAGTGCAAATTCCAAGATATGTAGATGTCACAAGAATTGAAATATGATTTAACTAGTTATCCAAATGAGAAACCAAAAGATAATTCAGAAACTAACTTCACTGAGGTACATGAGCATTTGGAAACGATCAAAGCAAATTTCTCAATCAGTAGAAACATGCGTTCAAACATTTGTCATCAGCAGTAGTTCAAAGTCCAAGACAAGTGACCCAACTTCAAAAATTCATATCTCCCCAATTATTATTGCAATTAGTAATTGGAAAGATGTTCTGTAAAGGCCATACAATCTATTTTACCAAAAATGTATAAAAAAATATAAAACTAAAAATAGCTTACCAAAAAAATGCATGAATGTTTATATGTTTATGAATTTCCAGACTTAAATCTAGTTCCACTACAAGAAAAAAGGTCATTCATAGCGTTTCAAAAACGCTATGGTAGGATACCATAGCGTTTTAATAAACGCTATGTTTACCGCCGCTATAATAGACCCAAGGTCTATTATAGCGTTTTAAAACCGCTATAGTAAGTAGTCTTTTATAGCGTTTTAAAAACGCTATGGTAGAGCCTTTTATAGCGTTTCTGAAACGCTATGATAGAGTCTACCATAGCGTTTCTGAAACGCTATGAAAGGCTCTACCATAGCGTTTCAAAAACGCTATGATAGAGTCTATCATAGCGTTTCTGAAACGCTATGAAAGGCTCTACCATAGCGTTTCAAAAACGCTATGGTAGAGTATATATAGGAATATTTTTTTTTTTTTTTTTTTTTTTTAGGTAAGTATAATTCAGCACGTGCATCAATTCTTGCGTCAGGTAAGTAAAATTTAATATGACTTTTTATTAAATTTAAAAACAGCATTTACAACCTCTGATCAACAAATTCCAGCAATTGCTTTCAAGCAATTCATTACAGCAGCAACATTTACAATTCATTACAGCACGTGCATCAATTCATTACAGCAGAAACAACAGCATTTACAATTCAACATTGTGTAGTCCATTGCATCCTCCTGGAGCTTTTCTTTTCTCAATTACTTTCAAAACTACATGGCCAACAGCTGTACATACGGGATTTCCACCAAAGGTGTTGAAGTAACTATGATGCGTCAAGACCTGTGCAATCTCAGGGGTTGTAACAACAGCACCAAGCGGAATGCCATTTCCAATACCCTGAACATATCACAGCAACAAACATATCAGCAGACTGAAAGTAACATTTACAATACAAAATGTCCGTAGAAAAACTTAACAAAGATGCTACAATAACATAAACTTACGGTACTGAAAATAAATAAAAACCACTACTACCACACACTGAAATACTGAAGAAGACAACTGATGGGAGTTTTCAATTTCTCTCATTAATTAGAAAACAAAAACTTACTTTTGTGTACTTAGAAATGTGTACTCAATGACGTGGTACAAAAAATATAAGATTTCACCTTTTCTCTTTGCTACTCTTCCCACTAGCTATCCCAACATCAGCAGCTCTACACACTCACTTCTTTAATATCAAAACCCCATTTTTAAAGGGTATGAAACGACAGACAAATACCTTGCTGATATGTGAAAAAAGTTCCATATTATGAAAGCATTTTTTACCAATAATAAGAGGCTAGACAATTTTTCACAGAGCATCATGTATGTGTATAACATATCATGTATCTAAACATAATAATGCAGATGAAAAATTATCATGCACTCTTCGGTGATAATATAGTCCTGCAATCACCTTGTTCCCAAACAAAGCACGACATCCGCCATTTTGCAATGCTCTACTGCTTGATCCATCTCCTTTGGAGGCAAAGCATCCTACAGAAGATGATACATTCGAACAGTAAGAGTTAAAACACACATACACACAACATATTTATATATATGACGATTTACCCATTCAACTATTTCTAGACCCTCGACATTTTTTTTATTCCATGGTAAAACTACATTTTAACCAAGCAAAGCAACAAAGGACTTACCTCCCAATCAAGAACTGTGTCCTTCATTTTTTAGCAAATGTTTTGTTCAAACAACGCCGTGATGTTTCTTTCAAGCCAATGGTCTCAACCTCGAAATCCCGCAAAGACCTAAGAGAAATTAAGTGCATTAGATGGTAGTTACAAAGAAATGGATAGAAGGTATGTCTTGTATGAATACTTCAAAAGCTGAGTATGCCACACTACTAAGGTTTGTGCAACTTCTTTTTTTCAGTTTATTTATATTAAAGGTTGCACTTAAAAGTTTAAGTCTTACTGCAATACGACCCATAGCTTGTGAATCAGAAGATATGATACTAATAGCACCCATATCATGCAAAATGTCTTCTGCAGCAATTGTTTCTTTCCGGATCCGTGATTCAGCAAACTTTAAATCTTCTGGAATGTCTTTATCAAGGTGATGACAAACAATCTGCAAAAAATGGATCAATATGAGAGACGAGACATATAGCACTAGCATGTCTTCTAGAAACTTTACAATATTGTACCAGCATGTCAAGGTGCTCATCTACAGTGTTGGTAGTATGCGGTCGTGTTGGATTCGTTGATGAAGGCAAGACCATTTTCTCACCACACACTTTAATGATATCTGGGGTATGACCGCCACCTGCACCTTCACTGCATGGCAACGTAACACAGATATTCAATTGCATAAAACACAAAAGGAACTAAACACATGCAAAACAGATATAGATTACATAACAAAACAGAACTTCACATGAAGTTGATGGACAATGAGATGTTTCTAAGACGTGAAGAGGCTAAGAAAGAATCAGCTACCATTACTGCCCAATTTAACCAAAAAGGCAACAACTGGGTGCTGGATTCTGAGGCATCCCATTATATGATTCATATCACCTCCAATCTCCAAAATCTATCCATTCACTTTGAGTACAGTGGTAGCACGATAATGGTGCTCCTATGACCAACACTGGCTCACTGTTGAAAATTCAAATTGTACTCTCAAAAATATGTTGTGTGCCTCATCTATTCACAAAAGTTCACTATCAAAATTTTGGACTACACACCAGACCCAACATTCGAATAAAAACTAAAACTAAACAAGAATGTAGCAGCCTAATACTAATAGCACCCATATCACCTTGTTCAGCATTGGACTGACACGAATATCTGGGGGGTCTGCAAAAACAATGCTTATCAGATGCTTTTGAAAATTGTAACAAACATCAAGTGTAACTGCAATGCAGACAGACATTCACAGTAAATAAAGTCAATATTGGCTACACCAAGCATATAGAATACGCATCATAAAGAGGGGGGAGATTGGAGGGTACTTAACATAGGAGGTTTTCCCTAAGGTCTTTTAGTAGAGCAAAGCATTTCAGTTTCATCTGAAGTAGTGCTGGTTTTTGTTAGTTTGAGGGTATAAAAATGCTAAAACATAACGTGTCGCCTGCACATCATAGGCAGACTGCTACACTACGTCTGATGAAAAAATAAAATAACATAAAGTTGATTCTGAGAAGTGCTTTACATACATAGGAAACATGGCAAAGTTATCTTCTTTTATTCCAACCATATCGGGACGTTAATTGACAGTCATTAGTACCTAGCAACTATGTCACATAAACATTTGTTTTTACTGTGGTCCACCTAAGCAGCCATGCCACATAATCCATGTCCATAAGCTAAACAACAGGGCAATATTGAGCTTTCAATAAATATGCTTCATGGTTGTGGTAGGTATGATGACCTTGTGAGATTGTATAAAAATGAGGAAGTACCTCTCTTATATATGCAAGCCAAGATTGAATAAATAAAGCAGCAGAAGATCTTACCACTGAAGGTTTATCTAGTGCATCAGTGACCCATAGAGGCCTCTTGTATTTCTCACGACCAGTAAAAGTTCTAAGTGGGTCCTGCAGTTAAGATGCCACAAAATATTCAGTAAATCATTTTAAAAAAACCAGTATATCAGACAAATCCAAGTCTTTGGCGAAAGTTACAAATAAGAATCATCAATATCAAATGCTCATTCTCGATTTGAAAATCTACAAGCAGTTGGCTACTAAGGAGGGTTGATGGATGAATCAAAAAATAAATTACATGTGCAAAAAAATACTCAAGGACACTGTACAGAACCTTCCAGTATAAGTAAACAAAGCACCCGTTTCAATATATCCTAGAAACGTTTTTTCTTCTTTTCTACACTAGCTTTAATGTCAAACAATTATCGATTGAAAATATTGGATGACTAAAAAAAATTCATTATACATAGAAGTCATGGCAGACACCAAGGATGCTGAGAATTCACATATTGTACATAACAAGACATGACCATAAAAAAAAAAGATAAACAATTTACAAATATGGAAGATTATAGTGAAATGCAAACTTGAGTGTGGAATGCAAACTCAGATCAGACATGGCACTGTGCCATGTCTGAGACTAGTGGAGTGGGATATCTCTGCACTCATTTTACCCAACAGAGTTTGATTATATTTGTCCAATCTTGTATGATCCATCCAAAACATGTGAAGTACATAGTATGGATAAAAAAAATTCAAGAAAAGATAAATAAGTTAATTACCGACTGTGTCAGTGTTTGAGGCATGCAAGGAGTCCCTTGTGTAACAGAATTTGGTACCTAATGAACAAAAACATCCCCTTAATTAGATCTTGATGTAAAACATATTGATGTGTAAATGGCTTTATAATTGAGTGGAGTATTTACATGTGGATGTGCTTGCCAATACGAGGGGTCATGTAACAATGGTGGTGGTGGCGCTATTGTTAATGGAGGAGGAGGTGGTGGTGGTTCCCACAGAGGCCGCGGTGTAGATGGTGTGCTTAGCAGAAAAGAATAACAAAAGAAAAATTAAAACCTAGAACCTAACCTGGTAATAAATGTAGTAAATCAAAACTATAATGCATAGGGAAAGGACTACTTGTAGTAAAATTTGCAGCCTGAAATATTTGTGAAACTTACTATTTCTGCTGCTTGTACTGTTACCATTTCAGTGGTAGTGACCCAAGTACAGAAAACTGAGCAACATCAATGTTACTAAGCACAGACCAAGATTTGGAACATTTGTTTGTTGACCACTTATTTTTGGCTCCATCTGCTGCCGCACTAGCAGGTCCTGGTGCTGAAACCAACTTGCTTACTGGTGGTAGAGGTGGATCTAGAACATCTGCTGCTGTAAGATCTGGTGCAGGGGCTTCAGCCGGTGCCAATGATTATCTTGGAATCAAGTTAATACCTATTTGCAAGAAAAAAACACATATTAAGTTGGGAGAAAAAAACACATATTGATATTGTTTTGTAAATGAGTAAAATGCATCAAAGATGAATTGTTCTAACTTTAAGCCATCCGTATACCCGTGGGTGGAAAGGATTTTCTTCTCAGCAACATGGTAGCTGCAGTAAAATGCATCTACCAGTGAAACTGGTGAAAATTTTATAATGGATCTACCAGTGAATCTAATTAAAAATACGAACAATAATAAAATGCAAGAGACATGAGAAATAAGATAAAGTAAGAGAATACTAACATGCTGTCTCTCTCAAGGCCATTAGCCACTTGATTCAAGAAATCCAAAGTGAACATATGCAAGCAAACCTGAACCATACAAAACATATAGTCAGGGAAAGAAGTACGAAAACGTAAGCAGGGGAGGAAATGTTAGGGATTATTGCCAATGCTGGATTACAGTTTCACATACAAAAAAAAGAAACCTTTAGTTAATTTAGTAGTTCCTGCTACACACCCCAAAGCATGTTTACTAGTTTACGTTGAGACAAGGAATCAAAAATTTCCACGCCTACGACAAGTTCAGTTTGTTAGTTTCATTACACCAACCATTGTTATATTTGTTCCACAAGTGTCTTTACAGGATCACCAGAAATTTTAAAAGGTCATTGTGAAAGATCCATACTTTTTGTCCATACACAGACAATAAGAAGAGTAAACAGACATGTTCATATCTTGAAGATCACCCACAGCCTATGATGTTTCGGTCTCACGCCATCATTTTCATTAAGAAGTGTAAATGCTACTGCTCATTTACTAATATAGGTCAAACAGGGTTGTGAGATCAGACATCACATTATTATTGTTCTACAATTACGGTAAGCAAGTATGAAACTGAACATGTCTCAAGAATATGCGAGTGTAGAAGTAGAAAGATGTGATCTTATCCAAACTATCCTGTAAGAAGAACTAATAATATATGGAGCATATAGATCACACACTTTGACATGCTAGCATTCCTCTAATTCCACATCTATACAAGGAACAACATCTATACAAATTAAGAATCAATAGGTTCGTGAAACGTGCCATGAAGGGAGCAAATGCACTTTTCTGAGAAGTAAAAGGAACTATTGAGTCGGTTGCATGCAAAGAAACAAATTAGTGTAAACATGAAGAACAATTCAATAATTGGATAAGAGTTGTGTGAACCTTTTAGAACTCCTCCTTCTGAATTCAATTTGAGTCCATTTTCTTCAATGAATTGATCGAGGCTTTTGATGTTTTTCAAATGAGATTTTAGCCGATGGGTAGAGATGCTGACATGGTTCAATGCATAGCCATTAACTAGAGTCCACACAGCATATTCACTGTCCCTGGGAACCCAAAAACCAAATAGTAAGATTCCCATCCCAGAATTTCAAAACTTTGTTGAGTGATTCTAGTTGTAGACAGGTGGAGAGCCTCAGTGATCTTGAGAATATGCAGCTTAGAAACAAAGTGTATGACATTGCATCCAATTTACCTGAGATGGAACAGAAGTACAGAAATATTTTCACGCCCAATCAGTGAAAAGTTGGGTAACAAGTAAGCCCTCGGTGTGAAAAAGCAAGTCAATGTGTAAAAAGCAGAATTTTGTATTGCTCCTATAACCAATAAACACACTTATTCACAAAGCAGGGAAACTGAGACCTACCTAGCCAATTCTTTGAAGTCTGTAGATGAGGGTGTTTCCCAAGTCAAAGACCCCAGTGCACTAGCAAGAGCTGCATGCTTACTTCCACTTGCAGACATTTTAATGTATTTTCTAATAATTTCCTGCATTTCAGGAAACAACGCCTACTTGTTAGCATTTACATGTCAATCAGCCAAAATACAGAAGCACTAGGAAACAGAAACCAAAAATTCAATCAAATGGAAAGACAAGGGCAGAATAATTCACATTATCAACACTGAAACAAAGGGCATGGACAGGTACCATGTCTCGCTCTGCATCTTAATGTATGTAAAGAACCAAAGGCTATGAATGACTTCAACAAACAAAAAAGCACAACTGCATATATCCTTTAACATATATGTATCATATTTTAACAAATGTATCACAAAGCTAGAGTTTGAGGCTGCTGCACTGTTGACCATTTCCTCTGATAATTCCAGTTCTGGCAATGGTTGAAGTTGTCTTTCCAGGAAACAAAAAGGTAAAAACCATCAGAATTTACCAGCTAGATGTGTAAAATGAATAAGCATTGAAACAAAACAAGAGGCGTAAAGGCTAGACAACTTTACTTATTTCGGAGAACAGCATAGTTGGCCCGAACAAATTGAATTATGACAACAATCAGCATCACATCCGAACAGATTGATAAGAATGACAACTCAGACCACTCAAAAAGAAGCCATACAACTGTAGCCACAACAAGAACGCCCAAAGAAAGATGCCATTGTCTCCACATGATGACATCAGCAGCTACAAGAGACTAAATATGTTACAACAGAGAGAGGGGGAGAGAGAGAATAAGTGGAGCCGCATGATATCCACCAAAGTTAACAAAGATTTTAAATAACATACAAAAAACCCTTCCTTACTAGCCAAGGAAACTTCACTAGGGAATGTGACATTGGGAAGTGAGAAACTCAAAGTGCTTTCTAGTGATTGATAATCCTTGATGAAGTATTATTTAGAAAATGGGAATCCAGACAGAAGCAACCTCAAAATATCTACTTTTATCTAAAATTTATTTACCATCAGATTGACAAGTAGCATGATCTAATTTGCAAATGCTACCCAATTGAGCACGTCTAGGTGCAATACTGCATAAAAAGATACATCACTAGGGAATGCAAACAAATAGAATCTACTGGGGGAATACTAGCCTTTCTGTTAATGCCTTAACATTGTAATATTCCCATTAGCTAAGGCTCAGACCATTGTGCATTGCACAGATTACTCTTCTGGAATGGTTTGGTTATCCTGTACGGATGGTGAAGCAGCCTTAGTGCAATATGTATCCTTTGGACAAGAATTAACATGGGTCACCAATCTAATTCAGTAAAAATAAAAATAAAAATAAAAATAAAAAAAATAAAAAAAAATAAAGCATTATTGTTCCTAACTAAATCGTGTTCTAAACGAAAGAATGAAGAACCATTTACAGGCACTCTTCTCATAAAGAATTTTGTTTCATCTATTAGATTCATTGAAGGCATTTGATTTAAGTGATCCCATGTTTTTTTTGTTACAGAAATACAAAATAAATATGTCTATATCATCAAAATAAATAATTTGTTAAGGATTTTCAGAATGTAGATGTGCTAAAAAACAAGATTGATCTGCAAATGCAACCCAGAATCAAATTGTTATCTCACTCTTACTTAAGTAGTTTCAATGGATTTCTTTTACTATAGTAGTTGGCATCAAGTCCGGGTTTTTGGGCTAGCATAGTAGCATACATGAGCTTAGAAACAAAAGGAGATGATAAACAAACCCATCCAGAATAGAATGCTAAGTTAATAAATATAGTAAGTCATGAACAAGGAGACCATTTATAAACCTCAACAGGGAGTCATTCGTGTATGATCTTTCAATAAATGTTTTTGCAATTATATGTTTCACAAATCACGAGGAATCCAATCAATCATTGTTTTAGAAGACCGCAAATCCAAGTTAGTCCTGGAATATTCAACAAGAAGCTTGCACACCAAAACATGCTTACCTTTTTAGGTGCTTGGATGACTTCCCTATACCTGCCAACAGGCTTCTTGCTGATGATCTCCATTGGCCTTCACCATAGATTTGCATGATCAAGTATTGGTAGAAAGATGAGGACTTGAGGAGAGTAATAGAATTACAAGGAAGAAACTTACATGTTCTTGTTTGCTCGCCCGGCCTTCTTCTCTCCATTGGTCATTCGATGCACAGACTGAAAACCATTAGAGCGTGCTTTCTGAAGCTCTTCAAATGTCATACCAGATTTCTTTAATTTCAACAATCCCCAAACAGCAACTTAACCTGGCGATATAGAACAACTACAACGTTATTTAAAAAAAAAAAAACATAAATAATAATGTTGTCATGAATCACATAAAAGATAGTCTCATAACGAGAATTAGTGCCCTTCGTTATGACCACTACTACAAAATTTCTGTTGGAAATAAAGCATTCCCCGAAAAAAAAAATCCTAGACAAAGCTGCCAAGTGGACAAGTCAAAACGAAACCTCAATTTCAAAAGTTTACATAGAACTTGATTGATTAGTTCATGAACATCTTCTTTTGATGTAGCTTTCACAATAAGGTGGTTGAACATATAGATTAGTTTTTGCAAGTAGAGCGGCATACCTTTGGAGAAGAAAAATGCCTCTCCGATCTGCTGCGATTGACGGGGGAGGAGAGCGAGACTGAGGGAGAAAGACGTAGATGTTGAAGTGGAATCGAGCGAGGCTTTTGAGAAGCAATTCGCGCATTTCTTTTTTCACTTCCCGCGCGGCTTTTGGTCTATAGCGGTTCCAATTTTAATTGGCTTTGAATTCGGTCAATTATAGCGGTTTTCACAAAAACGCTATAAACTTATGCTATCAATGAACACTTTTCTTGTAGTGTTCCTAAATGATAATAAAAAAAATTACACCTAAATGATGAACACACACCTAAATTACACTAGTGATAAGCATTAAAAGTTTATTTTGAAAATTTATTTTCCATTGCTTTCCTCGTCAACGGCGTCAAAAACTTGATTGATTTCAAATATTACCGCAAGTGCATGATTTTCTATTGAGTTAGAAACCGACAAGCATGAGTCGAATCCCACAAGAAGGGCTAATACTTGAAAACCAATTTGGAAATCAACTAATACTTAACCTAGTTGGAAAAATATTTTTGATGGAGAATTCTAAGATAGAACAACAATGTAAATCTAGCTAAGATGAGAATTTAAGAGAAATTCTTAGGGCTTTAGGGATCACCACCATGGGTTGATAGCTCCTCTTGGCCACTCTTGAGTTCAATCTTTCCTATTTTACTATCACATCCTAAGGTTGGCTCTCGTCTCTCCTTAGGATAGAAGATATAACAATGTGAGCAACTTGTTCAAAGCCTAAGTTATACTACTAAGCTAAGCATCAAATAAGATTTAAAAGCATAAAAGGAATTCATCTATCTAGATGAGACACCTAATATCTAACAAATCAAGGTGAAGAACATAAAAGCTTATGGTTTGTTAGAGAAATGTATAGATAGAAAATTATATAATTTTGAGCTTGAAAGATAGAATATGAAAGCATAAATTAAATTCAAATATGAAACACAAAACATCCAACTTAGTTGATTTATGACAGAACCAACCTACAAAGTCAATCTAACCAACAATGTTTCTCTACTACATGGAAATGGAAAAATATCACTCAAGAAGACCTTTTTGGATCATCCTCCCATGGTTTTTTTTTTTTTTTTGTTAACATGGGATGACAGTGATGGTGAAGAAGATAACGATGATAGTGAATCCCAAGGTGAAGATATAAGTAATTATCCTGCATTCCCTGCGAGTTTGTCTTCTTCCCATGCAAGCACTTAAAGTTTGTTTCAATTGAAACACCCCATGCCGCTGGCCGGGTTTGAACCCATGACGTGTGATACCATCTGCCACACCTCTAAGGTGTAGTTTAGCCACTCATGGTTTTAAACATAACCACTAAAACAACTAAGAGAAACCAAAATCTTACAAGATCTAAATCTCAAATTCTACTTCGTTATTTCCACCGAAAGTGGTTCTCCTATGAACTTCAAGCATGGGGTATTTATAGGTGAAGAAGGGTGAGACTTATGTGTAGGGATAATGGTGGAAGGTGGAACGTTTGAGTGAAATAAAGAAAAATGTAGTAAAAAATAAGGAAGAGTGTTGGAGTGAAATAAAATGGAGTAAAAATGTGAAAATGGATAGTGGAGTTTGACTTAACACTTTTGGAGTTTGTATAGTTTTTTTTTTTTTTTTTTTTTGCTATGATAAAGTTGGCTATGTGGATGTCCAAATCTTCATGTTGATTTTCTCGGGATCCATAGATTGTGGTGTTTTGTGCGTGTGACTTCATGGGTCTTGGGCTTAAAAGTATTTGGTCTTAGACAATGCATGTGTGAACTTTCAATGTACTTTCTAGTTGTTGAACTTAGCCTTATTGTGCCACTGTGCGTATGATTTGAGATTAGTGCTTGAGTTTCTACAAAATACACAAAGTACACGTAATGAGATGTTTTTATAAAATAATTGGACTTAGCAATTGTATATTTAGGGGCATAAAATGTCTCATTTATATGCTTATCAATTTTCAGACCATAATTCAAAAGGAGTTTTTTTACCTTCATTCGCATCCGAAGGCAATTTGTTAATAAGATGACAGACATATGTCATAGCCTCAACTCAAATCGTTTTGCCTAATCTAACATTAGACAACATATAACAGACATTCTCCACTAATGTACAATTTGTACGTACTGCCACCTCATTCTATTGTGGAGTATTTCTAACCATGAAGTATCTGATGATGCGTTCATCTAGACATATACTTGCAAGAATATATCAAATTTATATTCACCTTCACTATCTGAATGGATCATTTTGATCATTCTGCCAGTTTGAGTTTCAATCATCTTTTTCCACTTCAACAACACATTCAAGACTTTATCTTTATGCTTCATGGTGTACACCCACACATGACACCCACACATGTCTTGAATAATCATTTACAAAAGTGACTAAATAATACATACCTCCCAATGATGCTCGCTTGGAAGGTCCCCAAACGTCTGAGTGAACATAGTTAAGACTTCCACGAGTATGGTGGATACCGGTGCTAAACTTGACTCTTGTTTGCTTGCCCAATATACAATATTCATAAAATTCTAACTTGCAAGTCTTAACCCTATTAGCAAACCTTACTTCGCAAGTCATTGTAAGGACTTCTCACCTACATACCCTAGACGCATGTGCCATAATCTGGTAGTATCTTCTGTAGACTCAGTAACTGCAGCATCTCACGTAATTGTACTTCCCTGTATAAAGTACATATTACCACATTTCACTGCCTTCATCACTAATATTGCACCAGACATGACGTTGAGAACACCAATTGATATGGCTACATTGTAACCCTTGGTGTCCAAAGCACCAATCAAGTGAGACTCTTCGTCAACTCATGAATATACTTGACATCTTTCAATCCTCAAACCGCGCCATCATACATATTAAGTCGGATTGTTCCAATCCCTTCTTTTTTCCAGGCATGATCATTGCCCATCAAAACAATAACACCGTCCAAACCACTCCCTATTGTGACTTATATGATAACAACAACCCAAATCCATAATCCACTCATTAATGGAACACATCAATACTGACATGGTTAAGAAAACTCATATGAGTCATCATCACTACCTTTGGCAACATTCACTCTGGGGTTCTTTCTTCCGCTTTTCTTTAGCTTTGAGACAATTTTTTACCCAATGCCCTTTTGGTGACAATAAAAGCATTCAACTTTTGCAGCGAGCTCCAAAACCTTTTTCAAGTGAGAACAATGGCTTTCGCTTTTACCAACAGTCTTTCCATCCCAAGAGCTTCCCCTTACAGTCAAACCTTCAGCTTTTGCATCCCTATGGATCTTAAGATCTTTTCTCCTGTACTCATAATTGAGCAACGTTGTAGCAATCTCCGCATAGCCCAAAAACCTTTTCCTCGTCAACAAGGTTGTCACGAGATTATCATAATCTTTTGGAATGGAATTCGAAAAACATAACGCCTGATCTCATTCAAATTCAATAGATCAACAATCGACCTATTGAACTCATCAAGGTGCTTAGACAAAGTAGTACCTTGTTTCATATTCATACAAAAAGGTGTTTCTTGAGGAAGAGTTTATTTTGGATTTTATTGTCATGTACTTGTCCTCCAACGTTTTCCAAAACACTTTAGCAACAGTTTCTTTCATTATGAAGTACTTTTGCTCCTTCGCCAAACAGAATCCACATGTTTGTCGATTTAACTTGTTCTAGACTTCATTGGTCATTTTCTCCGGTTTATCATACAGAGTCTCCTCTAGATTTTGTTGTGCAAGCACGCCCAGAACCTCGCACTACCACATACCAAAAATTGTTCTTCTCATTTAATTTTTTGACAAAAAATTTACCGACTATAGCATTAACCATCTTTGAATCAAAACTAGATGGATCTGACATGTTTTTCAACAACCACTAATTCACGCACCTTCAAACCAAGGAAATACATTTGGCTCTGCTACCAATTTGTTGTGACTCGTGGAAGTGGAACAACAATTTGCATGAATAGTAAATATTGACGTAAAATGAACAATACCATATTCGTGAATAACACTGAATATGTATACGATACTGTACAACCAGACGAATGTAAAAACACAAAATTTAACGTGGTTCGATAATTTGTGTATGTCAACGAATGCAAAGAAGAGATTTCACTAATTTTTGAAAATTATAAAGAAAGACAATGGAGAAATTTATTTCCCTCACAAAGCCTATTTTTTACTTCATTGTCTAGCTTATAAAACGAGTTACTTGATATCATTATTGATGATTCATTTGCTTCAATCCTCTTTTATTTATAAGAGATGACAAAAACACGTCTCCGCATTCGATGGAAAGAATTAGCTGCATTTGGTGGAATGAGGTGTCAAGATGTCACTATCCAACAATTTCAATAATTTCGGTTCCACCGAAATAACAAAGTAAAAAAAAAGTGTCACAATATTTAAAGCCCCTATCCAACACCCTCACGCCCTCGCTTTTAAATTAGGTAATCTTGGGCTCACTTGAATAGTTTCACAGTAGAAATGAGCATGCAACCTGCCCACAATCAACTATCTAACAATGAACAACCTACGCTTTATTTTTTATCGTTCTAACTTCTATAGCAAGCAAACCTAACTTAACCCTAATTGGAAACCAATGCCCAAACTATTATGTATCGTTACTAAATAGGCGTATTTACAATATTGCTATTAATAATATTACTAAATAACCTGCTTACGTCAACCTCCCGAGTTGAAGAAGCTCGTCTTTGAGCTTGAAATTGAAGAAGGCAAATGAGCACAAGCAACCGATTAAGGAACACAAGGTGAACTGCATGAGCAGAAGGCGACCACGGACTTATCCTTTGTAGTTTATTGTACGACAAAGAATTAAATTAAAAACTTGGCACCAAATATAAAGTCCAATATGAATCATGAGCTTTAAGTAGATCCACTACTTGATTTGAATGTTGTGCGTAAGCTTGTCCTCAAAATCACAATAAAATTGACCCAAATTGGATCATAAACACTGTCTTGTGGTTGTATATGTGATGTCTTGTGACGAGGAATAACCAGATTATAAAATGTACTGGAACCATTGACCTGTGGAGGTAAATTGTCTAGGTCGTAGCTGCAAATAGCGTCAGGAGTAGAATAATTAAGCATGTGCGGTGGTACGAACTGATTATTGGGGTGTAAATAGCCTGATGGGACTAGAGACTTAAGTAAAAATTTCAGATCAGGGACCTGTAATAAAAAATATGATGATGATGATGATGAAATGTGATTTTTTTTTCTTTTTTTTTAAATTGGGTCGTTGACCTTATTTATTTATTTATTAATTCATGCCCGAAAGCTACATTACTGACCCTATAGGGTTAACCAAACCAGGCCCGAAGGCTACAATATTGTTGCCACCTTAATGTCCTCGTCGCCTCCATCTCGCATAAAGACTTGCTTTCGCTCCGGTCCATCGCCTCCACCTTGCATGAAAACTCGCTTTCGCTTCCCTCCGGTCTAGTCCATCTAAGCAGCTGCATTTAATACCCGAAGGCTTATCAACGGTGGAGCAAATGTGCTCCTAATAATCGAGCGAAAACTCACAAAATCCTAACTGGTGAGTCTCGAACCCGCGACCTCTCACAAGGAGAGTGGATGTCCGACCAACTGAGCTACAATTGGTGGACAGCTTAATCCTCCACTCGATTGAACACATGGAAGAGAGGTTTATGTTCACGAATGAATTGGGGGGAGGGGTTCGATATGCAACTGGTAGGGTCTTGCAACGGTGACAGGGGCTTCCTGCAACAGTGATACGACAAATTCGGGGATGGGGGTTTCGAGGGAGGACAAGGGGATGATCGACCTAATTTGTGGTCGGATGAAGGGATTGTTGTGCAATTGACTCTAGATGGGTTGGGAAAGGTCGATCAACCTTTGCAATCAAAATGAGGGGTCATGCGGGCTAGAAGGGATGCGATCGAAGGGAAGGTGAGTCAATCGACTTCTGAATGTGGAAGGGGAGTTGAATGGTGGGATGATTTGGAATGTTGGAGGGGGTCGATTGAATCGATCGACTAATGCAGGAGGGAATTGATTGATCGACTAGTGAAGTGGGCGATCGATCTGAGAGCGGGTATGGGATTGGGGAGCGGGCTGACAGTGTGCAGTATGGATCGACTGGAGGTGGAGTCTGGACAGGGGAGGGAAGATGTAAGAGATATGAGGGTGGAGGGTGGCGATCGACTGAGCCATCGGTGCTCTAGCAGGGTTCATGTGCCTGTGGCGGTTGTGCTATGTGTGTGTCCCATGGCTTTTTTAATGCATGCCTTAACAACTTCTATGATCATCAATTTTATCCTTTGCATCGTCTCTTCCATTGCCTTCTCTATGTATTATTAGGTTGTCTCCGGCTTTGTTTCAATCTGGTTATTGCAATCTTCTTTTGTCATTCTAAGCAATTTCTTCCAATTCATACAAAAAACAGAGCTCGATTCCGATACCAATTGATAAAATTAAGGGTTATTTGCATTTTGCCTCCTATTATAAATGGCTCATTCAATTTTACCCTGAATTATTAATCATATTGCATTTACCCCCTAAAGAGTAGCAGTCAACGTGCCTTGACTATCAAACACCTCATGTGCCATCATTCTACTTATTTTCGATGACGAAAATGCCCTTCACGTGCTTATCACACCTGATGTGATAACATGTCAATCCCAACCGTCTGTTACCTGACTCGGGCACGTTGACGGCTAGGGATTACTCCTAACTGCTCGTACCATTGAAGAGACGGATAGTGGAGTGAAAACTCCCTCCGTTTTTTGTTATCTTTGGTTTGTTTCTTCTCTCTCCCTTCATTTTTACTCTTTCTAATTTAGAACCAAAATGAAGAAGAGGAATACCAAAACGAAGAAGAGGAAAACCAAAATGAAAAAGGGGAAGAAGGTTTAATTCGGTGTCAAAATCACTATCAGTAGCAGCGATGATGATGAGAGCACTGCTTCTAGCATACACTGGGACTATTGCAGTTCGTTCAGTGATTTTAGTGACTTCTTCGGTTAGATTCCAAGCAATGAGGAGCCAAATCTAAGGCGAGATTTCACTCCTTCAGACACTGATGAGGATGTGAAACCTCTTCCTATTCATTAGCGTGATATATTGTAAGTCTTCTTTGCTGTTTTAGGGTTTTCATTGGTGTTTTTATATGTAATGCATGTTTGAATGGATGGTGTGAATGTTATGATTTTGTTAGTATTTTGTTTATTTGCACAAATTTGGGTTTATCCAGTGTTTATTTGGTGGTTGTTTTTTGCATAAGTGAAAATGTTATTTCTAAAAGTGATTTAGTGTGGTTTATTGTTGCTAGTGGTTTGTGCTTCCATGGATCAGTGACAATGTTCATTCTGAAGCTGAATTTTGTTGGGTGGTTTAGTGTTGATATTGGTTGGTGCTTCCATGGATCAGTCACAGTGTTCACATAATGTTGATTAGGGTACATATGTATGTCCATGGATATTTGATGTTATATGTATTGTACTTGTCTTCTGTTTTCAGTTTATTATACATGTTAGATTGCATGGTTTTGTTTGTTTCCTATAGTATTCATCAATTTGTTTTAATTGGTGTCATTGTAGTAATGGAAAATGGGGACAAGAACTGGAGGTCTGGAACTTAGTAATCCATTACGATGGAAAGTGGAGTAAGATTGCAGAGATCCCTATTATGTGGAAGGTTAGTGATTATAAAGATGAGGTATGTATAGACTTTGTACAAGTACATGGTGATTACCTTAATTGGGATAAGTTAAACAAGAGTATCCTTGAAGTTATCCCTAACCCACATAAGCATGCCTTAACCCTTGGAACAACACATACCTTTATAGATAATGGGGTGAGGATGGACATTTACCAATGATGAAGACATAATGTATTTTTGAACACATGCAAACGTTGATGACAATGATGTTTTGCATTTGCTTGTTGAGGTTAAAGTGGCAGCACAAGTTCATGAAAGCAACACACTTGGGATTAGTTTAATGGATCCAGAACCCATTTCAATCACACCTATTATTGATGTAGACCCTGCCTCTATAACACAACCCACCCCTCCTAATAAAATTCATTTGAGGCCTAAGGTGAGGGCCAAAAGGCCTTGGACCAGGAGGAAGGTTCCGACCCCAAGGAAGAGTAAACATAGTGATTGGTACTTTCCAAGGAAAAATGGTAGTTGTGCCAAGAAAATAACAAGGGGGAGGGCTAGGGTAGTAAAAAAAGTAGCAAGAAAAAAACATGTGTGAAAAAGTTATATGATGAGTTGAGTGAAGAAGAGCTAGATGAAGACCTACCTGATGCAGTACCACAGGTACCCGATGAGGAGCAAACCCATGAACAAGCCCAAGGCCAGCCAGGAGGCCCATCTGAAACAGGTCTATCTGAAAATGAGTTTGCAGAACTATATGATCTTCCAGTAGAATAGGAGTACCATTCAGGCCATAGCACTGAAGATGAGCAGGAGGCACCTCCAGGTGTGCATGCTGTTTTTGTTGCTGAAATTGAGAATGTTTATGGTGATGAGTGTGATAATGAGGCTCACCAAAAGGAATGGGGCTTGGAGGTTGGGAAAGAATGGCTTACAATAGATGATGCAAGGTTCTGGTTGAGGAAATATGCAGTAATAAAAAGGTTTCTGATGAGAGTTAAGAAGAATGATCCTGATAGACTTTTAGTGAAGTGTACGGATGAAGACTGCAAATGGCATTGCTATGCAGCAAGAAACAAATATGGGCAGACCATCAGTGTTAGGACCATGGGGAAAGAACATACATGTCTGAGGATTGTTAAAGGGAAGCACCCAATGGTGGATGCTAGGTTTGTTGCTAAGGAGTGTGAGTCTATGTTTAATACACACTTTCAATCTATCACACCTGACTCCCTTATCAAAAAGACATGGAAGGAGCACACTATTGACGCCAGCTACCATGCAGGGTGGAGGGCACAACATAAATTGATGGCAAAAGTAATTGGTAGTTATGAGGACAATTACAAGATGGCCCCTTCTTGTTGCATGGAGTTGTTGACAGCAAACATAGGAAGCATTGCTACATGCTCAAGAAATAATGATGATGAACGATTCACAGGCCTTTGTTTGGTATTCTTTGCTAGTCTACTTGATTAGCAACATGGTTGTAGACCCTTGGTAGGGTTGGATGGGTGATTTTTCAAGACTAAATATAGGGGTTGGTGTTTGTCGTTTACAGTTTTAGATGGCAACAAAGTTCTGTTTCCATTTGCCATCTACATTTGCTAGACAGAAAGCTACCAAACTTGGTACACCTTCTTGAGTATAATTGAGATGCACTTGAAGATGCATGCAGGGAAGCTGACATTTATCTCTGACCAGTAGAAAGGCTTGATTGAAGCAGTGAAACAACTCTTTTCAGATTCAGATCATAGATATTTTTTAGGCATATGTACAAGAACTTCAAGAAGGCTGGTTTTGGAGGGACTTTCTTGATTAAACTAAGTTGGAAGGCTGCTAGGGCAAACAAAGAGTTTGAGTGTGTCTCCCACTTGAAAGAGATTAAGGAAGCTAATCAAAGGGCTCGTAAGTGGTTGGTTGAATGTGAAGAGTTGGTGCAGGTCCTATTTTGACACTAGGCTATGCTCAGAGCACATCACAAATAATTTTAATGAAAGCTTCAATAACTGGATCATTCACCTAAGGGACAATCCAATTTGCAAGTTCATTGATGACTATCACATGTTTGTCATGAGGTTTATGTATGACAGAAGGGTAAAAAGAAGTAATTGGGAAATCAATGGGTTAGTACCTAGGGTTCAGAAACTAGTTAACAAGTACAAGGAAATGAAGAACCAATTCAGGATGTTTGGGTCCAGTGATGGCTTCATCACAGTGCAACATAATGACACTTGTGATAGGTTTAGAGTCAAGATATTTATTAGATATTGTGACTGTAGACAATGAGAGCTCATATGCATCATATGTGTGCATGGAGCCTTGACTCTAGTCAATCAATGACCGAAGTGGGCAAAGTAAGTATAAGTTTTCTCAGTGACCATATCTACTTATATAATTTTGTTCTTATACTTATTTCCATTTGATGCAGGTACTGCAGCCTCTAACATTCTGTGAAGGCCTATGTGAAAGCATACTCTAGGGGCACTATGAGCATAAGAAATATGCGTGAATGGGATGAAGTAAGTTTTATCTTAATTGCTTGTGTGTATTACAATCATTAGCTTATTTCCATGTCTGATTAGGGTTTTGATGTGACAGCCAAAATACTTAGTGTTGCCACCTCTAGTGAAAAGAGGTCCAGGGAGACCTAGGAGACAGAGGAAAATAGATGAATATGAAGTTGTTCACAAGGAACCTATGAGTTGCAAAAGGTGTGGAAGGGAGAGCCACAACAGTGGAACCTGTAAAAACCCTCCTATGGAACAGACTGCTAAGGATGGATAGACATCTAAAAGGCCTAAATGCACGAGGGCAAGGAACAACAAGCCAAGAGGTGCATGGACTGATAGTGATTTTGGAAAAGGAAACAATGAACCTCCAAAGGAAATGCCCACATGTCCTCCACAACCACAAAATTTCCAGCCTGAGATGCCTACAGCTTCAACTATACATAACAATCAGACAACCGTGTTCACAACTCAGCCCTTTGCACAAGGAGTTCGGCACCCACCAATGAAGCTACCTGTTAATCCAGTGTTTCAGCGTGAGAATGGTAGGGATAGTTGGGGATAAACTCAATTTGCAAGGAGACAAAGCACTTGGAGACCTAAGCGGCCCTGGAGATGGCATATCTATAAGTTAGTGGAAGACTGATTTTTTGGTTTATGACATTCTCATTTTGTGTTGTCTGATGGAATGTTATGTCAGACTTGTTTTGGTATGGTATACTAAATGATACAGTAGTGTTATGTCGGACTTATGTTGGTATGGTACATTACTTGTGTTGGTTGCAAGTTATGTTAAATGGATTGCATTTTAGGTTGGTATGGTATGGTATTGAATGCTTGTTGATATGGTACACTTCAGGTTGTTAGGTACTGAATGGTACTGAGTGCTTGTAAATTCAGGCTGATTTTGTGCAAAGATGCAAGGATGTCAGACTTATTGATGCTTGTAAATTCAGGTTTAAGGCATTTGAAAGTGGCATTGCTGTGTCAGGTTTTGGAAGGATGTTGTGTCATTTGAACTGCATTGTGTTATATTAGATTTTTGCAAAAATGTTAAGGCATTTGATTACAATGTGCTATGTCAAACTTTGTTTCAAGAACATCCTATAAACATCAAATGAATTTACATTTTGCTTTACATGTACTCCTTCAAAATCTTGCATACTTTAAACCTCTTATTCACTTGTTTGATTGTGTTTTTGACACCATGGGATCTGCGAGAAATCAATTAAGTATTGTTAATTGCCCCATATAATAAATTACTGGCAATAACTTAACTCCATAAAATAAATTTGAATTTAATTTTGTCCTCTGAAACAGAATAGACCTGACAAATGATGAAGATGACTTGCAACTCAAGCTTAACTTCAAAACTTGACAAGCTTTTCCACTCAAAATATTTAATCTACAATGAAATAACATGTAGGTGTAGTAATAGAAGTAGATGTGAGCTTTATTGGTGGTGAAGTGGAGAGTGTGGTGGTGAAAGAGGAAGAGGCGGATTATCCTAACGGCTAATGGGGTTTGAATCTCAGCCCTCGATTTTAATTGCATCAACTTTGAATCTCAGTCTTCAGATCGTTAAAGGGAATTATGGGCAGTAAAATATGACCTTTTTGAAACTAGCACGTGCCTTGACAGTCAAGGCATGTTGACTGCTAGTCTTAGGGGGTAAGTTCAATACGATTAAAAATTGGGGGTAAAGCTGAATAAGACATTTATAATAGGGAGCAAAATATAAATAACCCTAAAATTAAAACTCTAACTAAGCAGAAATTAAAATACGAAGGAAGAATTGAATTGAAATAAATTTACGATAAAAACAAGTAAACAAAATAAATACTCTTTTATTCAATTAACTGTATAACAATGAACATCGTACGTCTTATTTAGAATTGTCCTAACTTCTCTGGCAAGCAAACATAACTAACCCTAATTGGAAACCAAAGCTCTACTATTATGGATTGTTGCTAAATAAGCCCAATTACAATATTACTAATAATAATATTACTAAACTAACCTGCTTACATCATTTTTTCATAGCACATTGAGGATTTTGACAACCAACATGTAGCGGCTTTAGACTAGCCCTTATCATTGTGGCTCACATTGTTCACGAACAAACCTATATACAAATTTTAGAGTTGCATCACGAAAGCAGCTTACGGCCAGACTCGCCATATGTGTTACCAGACATGTGGTATGTGAACATGTCCCAATTTGAATATCAACAAACCTAAACTCGGTTGGAGAAACCATTTACTTGAAGACACATGGTCGTTTCTACCGTCAAAATAGGATACGTTACAGAATAAGATACGTTAGGAAAGTTAGAATAGAATAGAAGTCTTAGGTTTCCTATCTTCATAAGGTTAGGTCGGGTTTAGCTTTATAAGCTTGTATTAAATCTATGAATCAATACAATAATATTTCAATACAATTCTTTTCAAGTATGTTTGTCATTATTGTTGAATCTGATCCAACTCCTTCAACCTTCATATCTTTGAAAAATTCAAACACTCCTCATATTTTCCATTTTGGCAAAAGCCAGAGATCATTGATTCCCATGTAACTTCATCCCTTTCCTTCAATTGTACTAAAAAACAAATTAGCATCCTCAATCAGTCCACACTTCGCATACATAGTCAATAATGCATTGTGCAGCAGCATTACCAGGGGCGGATCTACAGCTTGGGTAAGGGGGGCAATTGACCCCCTTAGGTTTTGAAAAAAATCTACCTAAGTAATATAAAATTTCAATCTTGCCCCCCTTAGAAATTTTATTTTGCCCCTCTTGTAAAAACAAAAATCTCAATTACATATCACATATCATAATTACAATCCCTAATTACAATTACAATCACAATTCAAGAAAACAAAAACAAAACAATTGACGCTTCTAATCTCCGCCTCCACGCTTTCGGTCCTCAACAATAGCTTCTTCTCCATCCCTGTGAAACAAGGTGAGTTTTTTTTATTATAGGTTCTAAATGATATCAACAGAACAATTGAACAATAAAATCACCTTTAATCTTAACATCTCTTCTTACCTGATGAATAAAAAACCTAGATCAGAAACTCGAGAGAGAGATCAGAGAGAGAGATCAGAGAGAGATGGAGATCTGTCTCTGATGAACTCTGAGAGATCGAAACTCAGATCTTTCTCTGATGAACTCTGATCAGAAACTCTGACATCGACACTCTGAGATCAGAAACTCTGATCTAAACTCTGAAATCATAGACTCTGATCTTTCTGATCGAAACTCTGATCTAAACTCTGATCGAAACTCTGATCTAAACTCTGATCGAAACTCTGAAATCAGAAACTTCTAAGAAACCCATATGAACTCTAGATCAGAAACTTCTGAGATCGAAACTCTAGATCAGAAACTCTGATCTAAACTCTAGATCAGAAACTCTGATCTAAACTCTAGATCAGAAACTCTAGATCAGAAACTCTGATCTAAACTCTGATCGAAACCCATATGAACTCTAGATCAGAAACTTCTGAGATCGAAACCTAGATCAGAAACTCTGATGAACTCTGATGGAGATCGATCTCTCTTCTGATGAAGTCGATCTCCCTGATTTTCATCTCCCTGATTCTCAGTGAGATGCAAAGTGAGCTTGACTGAGATGAAGAAGAGTGAACTTGAGCTTGAGTATTGACTGAGACGAAGAAGATTGAGTTTGAGTGAGATGAAGAAGACTGACCTTGAGCTTTCTGTTTGAGTGAGATGAAGAAGACTGACTTTGAGTGAGATGAAGAAGAGTGAGCTTGAGCTTGAGTCTTGACTGAGACGAAGAAGATTGAGTTTGAGTGAGATGAAGAAGAGTGAGCTTGAGCTTGAATCTTGACTGAGACGAAGAAGATTGAGTTTGAGTGAGATGAGGACCTTGATGAAGAGCTTTCTTTCTGTTTGAGTGAAATGAAGAGCTTTCTGTTTGAGTGAAATGAAGAAGACCGACTTTGAGTGAGATGAAGAAGAGTGAAGTGAGGCGTGAGGGTTGAGTATGGCTATGGGCTTGGTTTGGCGTAATGTATGGGGTTGGGTAACTTGGGTTTGATAAAAAAGAGAAATGGGAGAGAGATAATGAAATTATGAATGGATTGTTATTTTTAAAATTATTTAAAATATTATTTTAATCATTCAAATATTATAGAAATGCCTAACCTGGATGAATTTTATGTTGCTCGGGGACGGTCACGACGTAATGTTGAAAAGGTGACAAACATGCATCGTTATCGAGTTCAGTTATTTAATGTTGTGATTGATTTGCAACTTCAAGAGCTCAACAATCGTTTCAATGAAGTGAATATTGAATTGCTTTTATGTCTTTCATGCTTGAGTCCAAATGATTCCTTCTCGAATTTTGATAAGGGAAAATTGATTCGTTTTGCTCAGTTTTATCCAAGTGATTTCTCATAAGTACAACTTGATGCTCTTGATAATCAGTTGAAGACATTTATCATTGATGTGAGGTCGAATAGCGAGTTCTTGAATTTGACAGGAATTAGCAATCTTGCTGAGAAGATGGTAAGGACAAAAAAAAATATTTTGTATCCTTTGGTCTATAGGCTTATTACTTTAGCCTTAATATTACCACTTGCAACTGCCAGTGTCGAGAGAACGTTTTCTGCTATGAAGATTGTCAAGAATCGATTACGTAATCATATGGGTGATCAGTGGATGACAGATAGTTTGATTACATATGTTGAGAAAGATATATTTAATGGCATCGATGATGAGGTGATTATGCAGCATTACCAGAACATGAAAACCCGCAGAGAGCTTTTACCTAAATCTACAGCGCATCTACATTGACTCAGTATGTATGTTTATCTTGTAACACTTTTAAAACTCTATTTTAATCATATTTATCTATTTATTTTAGAAATTAAATTATCTATAATTTTTTTGCCCCCCTTTGTCTGCAATCCTAGATCTGCCCCTGAGCATTACCCTGCATTGTTCATCTTTTGATCATTTCCCCATGAACTGTTCTGCCAAAATAATAACAACCAATCATACTGCAAATGGATAAGATACTCGCGACTGTGAAGCAATCAGATTTTAAACCATACAATCTCTTATGGAAGTAACAATCCAAGCCTTCAAGAGCAAAACCATTACCATTATAAACTGAAATCATTGCATTCCATAATTCAATTCCTTTATCTCAACTCTCATCAAAGGCTCTCCTAGCATCTACTATGCATACAAATCTTCTATACATGCTCAAAAGAGAAGTACAAACATAAGGTTCCAATTCCAACCCCATCTATATAACATCACAATGAACCATCTTACCCAAACAAACCAATATGTTCACTTGCAGTCAAAACATTAGAAAACATGGCAGACCCAAGTTTGCAAGTCTGCTTCTTTGAGAGAGCATAGAAGTCAAAACTCTTTTCCCGCATCCCATTCTCTGAAATCCCACTAATCAATGCATTGCTGCAATATTATCGCTCTTATCTTCCAAGTTATCAAACACTCTGCACTTATCCAGCAACCAACCACATTTCATATACATATTAATCAATGGAGAAATTCTAAGTGTCGAGGAAATGAGCGAGGAAACGAGCGAGGAAAGTGAGGTGGCGGGGGTGGGAGCCGTTCACCTCACTCGAGATGCATGCGTTGACTTTTCGAGCGCGCATCCAGAGCGGGATGAACGGCTCCCACCCCGCCACCTCACTCCCCTCGCCCATTTCCTCGCTGTGTAGAATCACTCTGATCAATGCAATCTCCAAAATGTGGTCTCAAACATCAAACATTTCCCAACAAAATACCCTTGAATTTCTTTTCCTACAAGTAAATTACAACAAGTCCCAAGAATGATGTTGAGACCATATGGGTCAGGACAGATACCCAATAATACCGATGATACACCAAACCGTCCAATAATCCGCAACATACACGTGTCATGATGATCTCATCAACAAAGTGAAGCAGGCCTAGATAAACGTCAAATCTGGGAAAGCCCAGATAATGTAAAGCCTACTAGGACAAAGTCCAGGAGGTTGGACCCAATCAACGGTGCCCTATTAAGCCCATACATCATATGGTCAAGCCCAATACCCGTAAGACCTAATAAGGCAAGTATCTAGGAGTTTGACCTAAGACAGGCAGGCCAACAATACATTGACTCATACTAGGAAGCAATACATGAGTATAAGTCATACATGAAAACTCTCCTAAATGGACAACACTCCACAAAGGAAGAATCATCAACATATCGGAGTACCAATCGTATAGGAAAACTATCCTACATGGTCGACTCCAAATAAAGAAATGATCTCTATCAAGATACCTTTTCCTAAACTACGCCACCAAAGACATGGCCGAACAAGGACTCTCACATGAGATTTTCAGGGCCTAGTTTCCCTCGAAAGCTTAGCATTTTTGCACTTGCCTAAGTTGACTTGTTTTCCAGAGGGGTTAAAAACCACTGTCCCGCTTAAATATCTACCACTGGTGCATTGCTCAGAAGATTATGAGATCAACATACCTGATTGGATAGGTACTCCGACGTCTATCAATCATCTATATATTGTTGGTTGTCAAAAAAAAAAATCGCGAAGTATTGCCAAAGGGCTCCAATGCCTCACTGCTTTGGAAAATCTTATCCGCCTCTTCCTTCTGGTAATCCTTTTGGAATTCTCTAAAGGATTTTCAGCATTTAGTTGCCCTTCAATTACTTAGAGCTTGTTTTTCTAATCAAAATCATATTTTGAATTTGTTGACTTTTAAAAGGGGCGATTCAGAAACATCAATTTTATTTTTGTTTTTTTGAACTTGTCCACTCTTAAAATGAATTTTTTAGTTGGTTTGTTTTTGTGAGCAATTATTTCCAAGTGCACGCCTTGATTTAATTGGTGTTCATTCATATATTGAGAGGAGGATGACAACTAAAGAAGAGATACTGTGGGAAACAAGCTAGGCATTCCATCGTATTAATGATGGAATGCTTCAATAGGTGTTTTGTCTTATTTCTTATTGTAAATGTCATGCATTTGAGTTTTTTTGGCCACCAAATCATATTGTTTTCTCAACTTGTTTCAGTGTCGTAGCTCTTTATTTCTTTGATTTTATTTATTTTTTTGCTTTCAATTGTTCTAAAATGACAATTTCAAACATTACTTTCATAAAATATTTCTTCATTTTTGTAATCATATGAATATTGTAAAATGCTTTATGTGTAAATTTTGTGTTAGTCTGATTAGCTAATTAGATATTACCCCATCATTAATCACTATTGCATTATCTCCCTAAGACTAGCATTCAACGTGCATTGACTGTCAAAAAAGGCTCACGTTGATTACCAAAATGCCTTTCAAATAATAACCCCTAGATGAACCTTGAGATATAAAAATATATCTTGAGAAAAAAATTAATGAATCAAAATTTTCACGTATCTCCAAAACAATCCTATGAATAAAATACAAAACAAGACCTCCATATACGAATTCATCTCGAGAAAATACATTTTTCTAAGAAAATCTTTTTCTTCTTCAAAGCAGGCAAAAGAGGTTGGGATTGCTGGTGGCTGATAGTGATGGTGGGAAAAATAACTAAATCAAGCGATGAGGGAGGGAAAGAAAAAGAGTAGGAGGCTAAGTGGTTCCTGGTGTCACAACAAACATAAAGAGGAAGCATAAGAGAATAAATGGGGGGAACAGGGTCGTCGGCGTTGCAGAGAACAAAGAGAGGAAAAGGTGGGGCAGCAAGGTGGGCATATTAGGCATATTTGAAATAACTAAAAAAATTCAAAAGCCAGTGGGGGCAAGCCACTTGCCTCACATAGCTCGGTCCCCGGTGTCAGTTATATTATGCTGAAGGTACAAGTCCTGTGATTGTTGTTGCTACTCATTCTTCTTATTTTTTTCCCAGTGGCAAATTGATATCCTTGAAGTCAGTCGTCTTCTACTAGACTTGCTGGTACAGTTTTTCCTAAATGATGCCTCCAATAAAGTGGGTAAAAAAAATAATAAGTCATTGCAATTAGCCCTTTTGAAAGTAATCTTTAAATCTAAATAACTTAGAAAGAGGGTACCAATAGCAATAACATCCTAAAAACAAATTAGCAATGCAGATGCAGTAGACCTTAGTAGTGGTTATGATTAACACTAAATGGAGCTTGTAGTATATGATTAACTCAAGTGCAGTAACTAGAGAAAAAATGAAACCGTTGTCAACCAACAATTGTGAGTTTTTTTAAATAGTAACTAGGCAAGGAATCCCATGTTTTTTTTTTTCGACAAAAGAAAGTCGCCAACCATTAAAAAATAAGCAACAAGAGGTAAGTCAGATAACTAGCTGTAAACCCACTAGAGAGTCAGAAATTTTATACAACCTCAAGTCCTCCAAGAAATGTTGTTTACTACTCTTACTTATCTCTCTGTCGAAATTAGAATCCAACTAGAGTATTCATATTGTCACTACACCAAATGGGAAATTTTGTAACAACCTCAAAACAGTATCACTTTTGTGATGTAACAGTCCACCAAACAATATCAAGTCAAAACTAAATTTAGGCAAAATTTTGAAAAACTGTTTTACAAATAAAGTGATATAATAAATTGGATCACCATAAATAGTATCACTTGCAGCACCATACTATTCATGGTGATCCGATTATTGTAACACTTCATTTGTGAAACTGCGTAAAAATGTTTGGTGAACTGTTATAGCACAACAGTGATATTTGTTTTGAGGTTGTTAAAAATTATGTTTGTAATAAGAAAATTGGAGATCACTTCAATTTAGTTTCCTTATGTGAATAGAGATAAATGACAGACACGACTGTTCAAGTTATAGTCTCCCCATTCCTTGGAACAGTATTTGAAAATCTCAGCTCTTTAATAAAAGAATAGTTTGGTCTAGTATGGGGTGTGAAGAAAGAAATGAGGAAGTTGTCCAGAAGTTTATTTATAATAAAAAAATGTTTGTTGTGATGCGGAGGAGAAACAAGTCAGTGATGAAGCGATTTGGAATTGGTTAATGGAACTGAAGGATGCAGTGTATGAAGCTGATGATGTGTTGGATGAGTGTGCATTTAAAGATCTACAACTAGCCTTGGAAATGAGAAACAACTTTGAGAAAAGGGTAACTTACTCTCTCAAACAAATTAACCTATCGTAGTAATATTGGGAAAATAATTAAAGATCTCATAGAGAGGTTTGATGAGATCGCAAAAGAAAGGTCACAGTTTAATTTACAAAATGGAGTTGTAGAAAAGAAAGTGAACATTTTTCGAGGTCAAGAAATTGGTTCTGTCTTAACTAAACCACAAGTTTATGGCAGATATGAAAATAAAAAATATTTAGTCACGTTATTGCTTAACAATGTGAACAGCCAATAAAATTTCTCCATTTGTCCCATATACTTGGCATTGGCAGACTTGGGAAGACAACTCTCGCCCGAGTAATCTATAACCATGCCAGTGTAGTAGAACATTTTAGCGTTAGATCTTGGGTTTGTGTATCCAATGATTTTGATGTCAAACGACTTATAAAAGCTATCATAGTTTCTTTGTCAGAAAATGCTTGTGCACTTGAAGAACTAGATCCTCTCAACAACATCTTCAAAAAGTACTCCGCAAAAAGAGATTCTTACTTGTGTTAGATGACATCTTGGAAGAAAATAACCAAGATGACTGGAAAATAATGAAGGGTTCATGGGATGCGGTGTGAAAGGTAGTTTTATTATTGTTACTATTAGCCTTAAAAATAGTAGCATCCATCATTGGTATACTTCCTCTTTATTGTCTAAAAGTTTTGTCTGAAAATGATCGTTGTTCATTATTCAAGCAACATGCATTTTGAATGGAGAATGAAGATAGGCCAAACTTGGTAGAGATCGGCATGGACATCGTGAAAAAGTTTAAGGTGTACCTCTAGCAGCAAAGGTTGCATGATGTGCTTCAAAACTAAGCCAAATGAGTGGTTATTTATAAGAGACAATGAATTTTGGGAACTACTACAAAACAACATTTTACCAGAATTAAGATTGAGCTACAACCATATTCCTACACATTTGAGGCAAAGTTTTGCTTATTGTTCAATGTTCCCAAAAGATCATGAAATCAACATAGAAAATCCGATTCATCTATGGATGGAAAATGGGTTTGTACAATCCAAAGGAAGAATGGAATTGGAAGATGTCGGGAATGAAATTTTCTACGAGTTGCTATGGAAGTCCTTCTTTCAGGACATAAAGAAAAAGAAATATGGCAATATAGAAATGTGTAAGATGCATGATCTTGTTCATGATCTCGCATGTTGTATTGTAGCAGATGAATGTGTTGTTTTGGATGTCGGAAGTGTAGGAGACATTATCGTAGGAAAGATTACCGAAAGAACTCATCTTCCAACAAGCTACCATTTTCTTCCACCCTTAACTATATATAGATATCCTCACCTTGTTTATGTTCCTTCATCTTGTTAAAGTGCCATGTAACACCCATTGTGTGGGTGGGGTCTGAGGCTGGAAGGCTACCTTGTATGGGCGGGTTCTGAGGCTGGTAGCTCATTGTGTAGAAGGGCTCATAAGTTGGCAGGCAACAAAGGGTTATAGTTGCACATTGCCTAAGTGAGGGAAGAGGATGTACTATATATGTGCGGGTTTTGATATCCATTGTAAATGTGTTTTAAAGCCTTGCAAGTAGTAAGGCCTAATGCAGACAATATTGTACCATGTGGATCGGGTCTCACATGCCAATTGAGTATAGAGAATTGGCGTAGCACAAACATGAACAATCTGGAATCCACAAGAAAAGATAAAAACACAAAGGTTATTTAAATAATAATTGATTGAATAAATCCTTGAGCAATACATGAGAGCAATTTAAGACCTAACTCAACCTTGGAATGTCCTAGTAGCCCTTGAAAATCCAATGTCTATTGGAAAATATAAACTAAAAACCTATTGGAAAATAGAAACTAAAATCTTATTCCAAAACAGTCAAGTGTTGTTTTAGAAATCTAAACGATCTCATACGACTAAAATCCACCATACATCACAACATAGCTGTGAGTTGTACCAGTAACGTCGTTTCCCTTTTCAAAAAAGTATCGCATGCCTCATTTGAACTCGGATGCCAAATCTGTAAATTTCGATTACGTTTTTTTGTCTTTCGTCGGTCCATTACGTCTTCAATTATTTCAGCCATATGTCCTACATCAGTCCCTTCCTCTTCAGAAGAACTCGACCCGAGTTATTGTTAGAATAGATATCCTCATCCTCATAGAACTCATACAAATAAACAACATTGAATGTGTTGGAACTTTCCATGGAATCCAGCAAGTCGAGTACATATGCATCATCATTGATTCACCTTAGCACCTTGTATGGACCACATTTCTTTGGCTGCAATTTTCCATATGTACTTGCTGAAATCCTTTCATTTTTCAAAAACAACATCACAAAATCTCTTTCATCAAACGCTCTCACTCTTCAGTGTTTGTCTGCTGCAGCTTTGTATTTGACATTAGTCTCCTCCAATTTTTTTAACTGCATTTTTTATGGATGGAAAAATTCAGATTCTTTTATTGACTCAATAATCTCATGTTCACTGTCGTAAGAATCAGAAAGCTATAACTTTTTTCCTTTAGAAAAACTTCCAGATTCCAACGTAGGAACCATAGCAATTTTATGATTTTTCTAACTAAAAATTACAACATTATCATAACCCTTCAATATAGTGTCCACATCATATTGCCAAAGACGACCCAATAAAATATGAAAAGCATCCATATCAATCACATCACATAATACATCATCTTTCTAATGTTTACCAATGGATAATGGCACGCGAAATGTCTCAGCAACACGAACGAATGGTCATTTCTTTACCAAATCAAGTGAATATGGCGCGCCTTGTGGCTCTGTTAATAATAGTAAATATTCCACCAGTTTCTTCGACACAAAATTCACACAGCTTCCGTTGTCTACAATCACAACGTAGAGTTTATTCTTGATTAAACAAAGTGATCGAAAAATACTATGTTGCTGCTCTTCTTCTTTTGGTGCCAACAACACTCACTGTAAGATAAAAACAAGCCTTTCCATGCCCTCCTCTATTGTGAAATCATCCCTTGCATAGTCATCATTGAAATTCCCCTTCGTCTTCTTCATGATGATTTTCACTATCAGCCTCCAGTAAATTAGCTTGTTTTCTCTCAGGATAGACGTTAGAACGGTGATCAAGTTTGTTGCACCTATAACAAATGTCTATTGTAGGATTGGCATATGGATTATCCCTCCGGTTGGTTTCTATTATGCTCTCTCTTGATAGTATTACTATTCCCTTCTCTAGAGCCTTGAAAAGAAGAATTTGTAGGTTTCGAACCTCCTGGACTATGTTGCACAGGTTTCCTTTATCTACAGGTGAAACAATAGGGCCATCGGAATATTTTATCATATTAATCCGAAAGAAAGTCTGACACCTCTCTTTCTCCATTAATTCTGCCCTCAACACCATGTTAAGAGCCTCTTATAGAGTCTACAAATTCTGCAACTCAATTTTTTCTTGAATGTAGGGTTTCAGTCCGTTCACATACCATGTAACCTTCTGATTTTCCGTCTCTATCAGGTGATTATATTCTGCAAGTCGCATGAACTCGTTTATATATTCTATCACTATTCTAATACCTTGTACACAGCTGATGTAAAAAATCTACTGGTAAATATTGATCCATTAGAAGCTGTTTCATTTTCCTCCATGTTCTAACTCGATTCTTTCTTTGTCTTTGACGTATAGTCAGTAGTTGATCCCACAAAATAGCTACAGAAGCTTCAATCGGAAAGCAACCATCTTCACTATCTTGGCTTTCGGACCTCCATGATCTCGAAAAACCTCTCAAATTCCACCACCTTCTTCAACTTTCAAATTTCCTGAAAAATTTGGCATGTCAGCTTTGATACAATAATCATCAAAATTATTGTGGCGGTAATAATTATTCTGATGATTTGGGTAATTGTATGTCGGTGGTCCTCGACTTCCTTATCTGATTCAGACTCACTCTCCTGAACATGAAGTTTTCTTCTATTTTCTCCACGGTGGCTTATTCGATTATTGCCTTTGTTATATCCTCTATTGTTACTTCCATTGTTGCCTCCGACAACTTGTCATAATAACTCACGAATATCTCTGAATCGATTAGTCAGCGCATCTATGCGAGAATTCTGGGCATCCAAACATGCTCGAGTAATAGAAACGTCATCTCTACCACTATCACCCATGGATAAGAATCAAATATAGCAATAAGGAAGAAACCCACTCTGATACTACTTGGCGCATCACAAGCAAGAACAATCTGAAATCAAATAGAAATAATCTGGATTCCACCATAAAAGATAAAAACACAAAAGTTATTTGAATTATAATTGATTGAATAAATCTTTGAGCAATACATGAGTGCAATTTAAAAACCTATCTCAACCTTGGATTGTCCTAGTAGCCTTTGAAAATCCAAGGTCTATTAGAAAATAGAAACTAAAAACCTATTGGAAAGTAGAAACTGAAATCCTATTCCAAAACTGTGAAGTGTTGTTTTGGAAACCTAAACGATCTCAAATGCCTAAAATCCACCATTCCTAGTACCCTTAATGTCGTTTCTCTTCCGAAAAGGTATTACACGCCTCATTTTGAGCTCAGACCCCAAATCTGTAAATTCAGGTTATGTCCTTTTGTCTTTCATCGGTACATTACGTCTTCACTTATTTCAGCCATATGTACTACATCAAGAATACTCTATGCATCTTATCAATTCTGCAAGGATTACGAGCATTGGACTTGACTTCAGGCGAAATAAAAGTTGTTTGAGATTCTATTGGTAATGAAGAGACATCAATCAACCATGAGATCACAACCGTACACATGGCATAGGCCAACCCTAACACGGAAAAGGCCTAAACACGGTCCCATATGGACCCAAACTCAAACAACCATTAAGCTCGTAAGTTAGGCGCACATAACCAAATCATGCCAGCCCACGTGGCATGGATCTTGGAGCTTGATCTAAGACAATAAGGCCCGAACACGGATATCTGAGCTACCACAGGCCCGAGATCCCCTCGCACAAATCAGTTTTTTACCCAATCAAGTATTGGATCATAAACAGAGCTAAGTGCTGAAGAAACTCAGTCATGCACATGTAAGATTTTGGGTGAAATCACCTCCCTCCATCAAGCCCTTGATATCAGGGACAATTGTAAAGGAAACGCTTGCTACTTAAAGTGAGATAAGGGAAGAATAAATGTTTGCATACACAATACTAATTACATCTAGTCTTCATTTTTCATTGCACCATCACCTGACTTAAGCATCGGAATGTTTTCGGCCACCATAATGGTGGTCTCTGGCTTTCCATTTTTTGTTTTGCAGGTTCAAGATCAGCAAGGATGGATCTGGACCCATTAGATTGGCATCATCCTTGGGGAAAACGACAAGTTTTCCTTGAAATAAACATATAAATCATCTCTAAATAGCATATCATCGAGACATGTCATCAGCTGTAATACCCTCCAAATCACTTGCCAATATAATATTACTATTTTAATCATTAATAATATTTATTTATTGGTAATATTTATTAATTGGTAGTATTTACAAATATGTAAGTGCTTTATGATATGAATTTTGGGACCTAATTTTAGATTGGGGGTGGGTAAAAGAGGAGTGGTGGGTGTGTTTAGGTAAAGCTAGTAAATCCCAAATTGAAAAGCTTTTAAAAGAAAACCCTAGCCACCTCTTCCCTTTGGATACACACAAAAGAAAACAAAAAAAAAACCTACGTAGAAGAAAAAGGAGGCGAAGAGATAAAGTTTGCTTCAACTTTGTGATTTTCGACAAAATAGTGAGTTAAACTCTATCACATTATTCAATCTTTGATATTGATTATTATTTGATTTTTTTTATTATGTATGTTGTTAGTATTTTGGATATATAAAGGTGGGTCTTCTTCGTTCTTTATTTTTATTTTTATTAATCAATTGATTAAGGTTAGGGTTTAATACAAATATAAATCCTAAATATGAAATTTTTATTGTATTTTCGTAAGAATTAGATGAGTTGAAAGAGAATACCTAAAACTAGGTTTTTACTTAAATCCCATAATAAAGACAGCTTTGTGCAGTCTTAGTAGCTTCTAGAGTTCATCCAACGGTTAGATCTTACTCGAGGTAGAGAACAATGTCACTGATCTAATTTTAGAAACCCTCGTATAACAAAATTTTAGTAGTAGAAGTTAGTGAGTGATTCTCCAATCTCTTATATTAATTATGTGAATTTAATAATGTTTGGTTTATGGGTTACATCCAAAATTTGTGAGTTCTCACTACTACAAATATAGGCTTGCATAGCGCTTAAAAATAGGCTTAGATAGCGCTTTTTAGCGCTATGCAAGGCGCGTACTTGAATAGCGCTTCGTTAATTAAATAGCTTTAAGCGTTGATTTTTTTTTTAATTAACTTCAATAGCGCCTTGTAAGCGCTAATTTTTTTTTTTTAAATTAGCTTGAATAGCGCTTTGATGAGCGCTATTTAATTTTGTTGATTTTTTTTTAATTAGCTTCAATAGCGCTTTAGAAAGCGCTATTTAATTTCGGTGAATTTTTTTTATTAACTACCATAGCGCTTAAAAGCGCTATTTAATTTAAATGAATTTTTTAAATTAGATTTGTTTATCTGCTAAGATAGCGCGAAATAAGCGCTATGGAAGTAATTAGATTGTTCTTAGATAGCGCTAAAAGAAGCGCTATTGTAGTATATATGTTAAACTTAGATAGCACTTATTTGAGCGCTATCTAAGTTATTTGATTTGTTTTTTCTATTTTTCCGATACCGATTTTCTGGGCTAAATATAATATTTAATATAATAATGACAACGTTCAATCAATCAATAAAGACACAACATGATAACTAACTGTTTCTCATTCATTCAAAATATAATTTAAGCATTCATACAAAGTGCAGCAGGTAACGGGACCCCTAGCTGTTTCTCAAATTCCCATCTACCAGTCAATATATAACACGATCGTACACACCTAAATGATCAACTGCACATCATTGATGTCCAAACCCCTAGCTGCCACATTTGTGGCCACCAATGTCATGAACTTTCCAGACCTAAACCCAGAAAGTGTGACCTACAAAGAATCACCCAATTATTAAGAAGAAAAAGATTGAGTGCTACATGTGTTAAATAAAAATAAGAACACAATCCAAAAGGAGCAAGTAACACCGGCGGCACGCTTGCCTTTCGAAAAAAAAAAGTGTAACAAAGAAAGTGAACTTTCTCATAAATTGGAAGTACATATTTTGAAGATCTTAATCGAAGTGCAAACTTTGCAACCAAATTTAAGGAATAACAAAAAAGGGATACTACCATGTAGCTAGTAAACTTACTTCACGTGTTGCATAATGTTGTATATCTCCATGTAAAGCACGTGCACCAGGCAATAGGCCCGAAAGCACAGAAGCAGAATCCTTTGTTTCTGTGAAAATAATTGTTCGCCCACCACTTTATAAAATTAAGACCAGAAATAATACACCATTAGGTCACCGAAGATTATACAAATGATGCAAAAGATATTGTTTATAAACACTGTTACACATATACCAATAGAAAAATAGTGTGCAAAGGCAAACTATGAAGAGCCCAAAAAATATTATTTCAAGCGAGCAAAACAAAAATGCAGCAGAGAAAGGATCTGTCACATTGACCATTTCTATCCTTTACATAACTTTGAATTTTGGATAAATTTTCCCAAGAATAGCAATGGATACTAAAATTAGAATATAATTTCAGAAACCGTGTCGAGGCATGCCAAATTTTGTACACAAGAACAGCTTGTCGCATGCATGTTATCGTTTCCAGGATGCATGGCACATGTATTGCCAATGACATGCTATGTGCTACCAACATAGCATGTCAAGTATGCGAAGGTCTGGCAATTTACTTTCAAATATGAAAACATAGGTTTGTGTGTGTGTGTGCTGGAGGATTCAAATCAATAAAAAAGAACAATCCAAAAATAACAAACCTGCTATAACAATGAATGATATCAGGGATAAGTTTCGATATGGCTGCACTAGAGCAGGGAAGAACAATATGTCTGACATTAGTACTAGCCTTCATTTTCTCGTTACCAACAAGATCGGCTGTTTTCTTATCAGATTTAAGAAACCTAGAAGAGATTTGCCAATAGATTAAAGAAAAGAAATACTAATTAGATAAAGTAGTTAAAATATAGATATATGACTATAAAATATGGATGATTTGGAAACATACATTCTTCACCCAGGGAGGCAAAGTAGCACTGAACAGAAGAGTTTGGACTTTTGTTACATCCGCAACTTTGCCTGCAGGAGGAAATTGCTAATTATAATCCTACTAAATCAAGATTTCAACATCAACAGCTGCTATAAAGACACTTAGAGATTTTGCATGATTTATTCAAAAATCCAAGAAAACAGTAAACATTAGCAAATTTTAAAACGACTGACTTACTTATGTAATAGAAATGTGCTACTAGCATGTCATACAATGGTCAGGTGTAAAGACTGCGTTCAACTGGAGCATGGTCACGTGGAGCAGTCAAACCCTTTTAATTACACAACTTCCCCACCACACATACTCAACTGCTGGATATCACCCTGAGGGTGGACATACTATAACAGTTGTATTGGTCATAGTGGTATCAGTTAACTGGAAACAAAGTGTTCTGGACAAGCTTTCAGTAACCTATTCTAGTACAAGTCAACCTCAGATTTGAGACATTGCTAGCTAAGGAAAGTTTTCCTTTCAGAAACAAGCCAAGTTGGTAATAATTACTTTCAAGAATGCTCCACAATAATCAATTCAAGTAAACTATTTTATATGGAAGTACCTAGAATAAGTTCAACATCATCGACAAAACCCATCCTTAGCATTTCATCAGCCTCGTCAAGGACCCGAAATTGTAAAGAGCTCAAGTCAATATTTTCTCTTTCTATGTGATCCTACATAGAGATTTGCATGAGTTAGCATCCAAGTGAATCAGTTTAACAAATTTTTCACATTTACTATGAATTACCTTGACCCTTCCAGGTGTACCAATAACTATATCAACACCCCTTCTCAAAGCTGTCTCTTGAGGGCGGTAAGGAGATCCTCCATACAAACAACATGCAGACAATCCCACAGCTCCACCATAAACTTCAAAGTCCGCAAACACCTGAAAATAATAAGAAAATGAATTCCGTATACTATGCCCTTTATAAAGATACATGAAGAAAGTCATAAAGTTCACAACAATCACCTGGTTGGCTAACTCCCTTGTTGGTAGAAGCACCAGAACGCTAGGTGATCTTCCAAATCCTGTCTTTCGTTTTGACTTTGCAGGACCATTGGTTAACGACTCCAGAATGGGTAGAACAAATGCCAATGTTTTTCCCTATACAAGTGAAGGTTGATAAAATCAAGTTAATGAACCAACACCACATCATCCCCATCTAGTGAGTGCTAATGCTATGGCTAAATAGGGGATCAAATATCTTAGACAGTGTACACTAGAGAAGTGTCACTCATATACAAAACCACTGAATTTGAATGTTTCATCAACCGACTAATCACATAAGTTCATAAAAATATGAAATAATTTATAAATGTATTGGACTCTTACAAACGCACAAGGTGACTTTGTAATTGTCAAACACACAATTCTCCATACAGTCGAGCAACAAAAACAAATTGAAATTTGGATTTATGTGACACCCACCCACGCACACTTAATCTAGAGTAGACCATAGCTACTTCCCCCAAAGATATTGCCTATACTTATCCATCAAATCCAACCAATTCAAGAAACACTTGAAATAAAAATTAGAACTTGAAATGAAACTATCAACAAAACAAACTAAACAGACAAAACACACATGAAATCTTCATCATCACAGCAACAAAACAGATGTATGTACAATATACCTGACCAGTACGAGCTCTGCCGACCAAATCAGACCCATCAGAATGGTATCAAAGGTCATAGCTTGAATGGGAAACAAAGCCTCAATCCCATTAGCCTTCAACTTTTCCCTCAAAGGCTTAGAAATCCTAAACCTCGAAGTCGCATTCGGATCCTCTTTTACAGCAGGAGCAGCAACCACCTCTCCATTCTCCAGCAACTTCTGCTTCTTGACAGACTCCCCCACCAACTCAGTCTCAGTCTCAGTCTCCTCAGCGCTCCTCTTCTTCTTCTTCTTCTTCGACTTCTTCAGCTGCGCAGAGTCATCGCTGCTTGGTTCCTCCACTTTGGGGCTCTTCTTCTCCTTGCTCTTCTTCTTGTCCGTCGATGTTGTTATCTCCATGGCGGCGGCGGCGCTTGTCTGCTTCTTGTCTTTCAAAGATTTCTTCTTGTCTTTGGGTTGCTCTTCGAAGATCATTGAATCAGTGATTGGGATTGAAGGCATTGGAATGATAAAATTAGGGTTGGGGAAGATATTAGGGTTTCTAAGTTGTTGTTCGTTCCTCTAATTCTACTTCTGCTGCTAAGGAAAGATGCGGCTCTGAGTTGCAGTTTAGCAGAGAAGAGAAGAGAACGAAAGAGAGATATTTAGGGGGTTAGGGCTTGGCTTTTATACAACTTTAGAAGGTGGACGTGCTCTATATAAGATAGCGCTATATAAGCGCTATAGTAGTGATAATTTAATTTTTTTTTTTTTAATTGCTAGACTAAGATAGCGCTTTAGTAGTGATATATAGGATAGCGCTTCCGAAGCGCTATCCTAAATGTAAGTAGCATAGCGCTTCGGAAGCGCTATGCAAGCACTTTAAAAGCGCTATGGTAGCTTTGGTAACTTTTTTCTCATAGCGTTTTTTAAAGCGCTATCTAAGACATAACTAAGATAGCGCTTAACTGAAAAAAAAATTAAAAGCGCTATTGTAGTGTTTTTTTTTTTTTTTTTTGATTTTTTTTTTAAAGACAAATAAGCGCTATCCTAGTGCCCACTTGGATAGCTCTTTAAAAAAGCGCTATCTAAGTGGCGTTACCTAAGCTAATATTTGTAGTAGTGGTTGTTGTTTTTTATTTGAATTATTTGGTTGCGAATCTTCTACAGTCTTTGTCTCACATTTCTCCCTCTCATGTAGCTATCTCTGTTCAATGCATTGATTCTCTACAATTTGTTAACAATGGGTTGATTCTCTCTCACACAACTCCTTCTTTCTTTCGATTCACCCGCCATCTTCGAGTAAGGTAAATTTCAATAGTTTATACGGTTTGATGTTTTTAGTGTCTAAAGTGAGTTGTATTGAATTTGAGGTTTATTGGTTATTGAATTGCTGCAAATTCATGATTTGTATTCATTCTCATCTATGTAGATCATAATTTGGTAATGAATATGTTTGTTTTTATTGGGGGTATAAAACTTTTAGTTGCAAATTCATTATTTGCAAATTCATTTACTAGGTGTTTTACTAGGTGCGCAATTGACAATGCACCACACAGCCTTCCTAATTTCTTCTTAATGGGTCAAGTTTACTATTGTTCAGATGCAAATATTCATCATCAAGACAATATATGTTGAAAAAACAATAAAATAATTTCTTTCTTCGTTTCACGGTCATCAAATTTGGAACCTCCTGAAATTTTATGAAGATAGAACAATTTTGTTGTTGCATTTGTGTTTTCCTTATGCATTCTTGCTACATCAAACCTGTATTGTCCACTCGGTACGGGTTAGTTATGAGCTAAGATCTATCAATGTCGTCACTACCTGCCGAAAGTAGTGGATTTATCTTCCATTAGAAAATTTGGGCTTTGAACCACTCCACCACCCCATGACTTAACTGCTAAATTTGTTTTCAACGTTTCTGGCGCTTTTTTTTAGTGCGCCGATTTGCTATTGACCAAGTACTCGAAAGCATATAGAGATATTTGCTAAGTTCAAGCATATACTAGGCAAAATAAGTTACTGCATAACTATATTGTGTCACCTACTCAGTAAGAGTAAAATTCTAACAATTTTGACAAATGTCGCACCTAATTTTTGAATCCATTCATAGCTGAATTGAGAATGACCCTTTGAAGCTTTAAAACTTAAGTTTTTACTAAAACAAGGGCTACAGAGTATAGCTTCAAGTTATCTAATAAAAGCAAACTATACCTTTTTTTAACCATTTGAAAGCTTGATTAAGCTAACTTCATGATCAGAAGCATATGAAGCTAACTTCAAGACCAACACCCATTAATCTATATATTTATTAGAAGCATATGAAGCTCTTTAAGTTGTTAATTCCATATTAAATTAATTTCTTATGAAGATGTTGCCTTGCCTTTGTTGAATTAGAAGTCTACGCGAAGGGAAACTATTGCATTTTCATCTCAAATGTGTGGTTGTGCTGTTTAATCATAATATCTACTTTTTTTGCTTTGATAAGGTGTAGATTCAAGGGTTATGATCATAAACAACTCATGTTAATAACTTTTTTCTTAGATATCATGCTATGATACATTTAAAATGTTTAAAACATATTGATTTGCCAAATTTTAAAATAATTTCTTAGATCTCTAATCATATTTTTAAAAGTATGCATCATTGTTAAAACAATGTAAATTCTATCAATTGTTTTTTAAAATCCCAAGGCTTCTAAAGTCCATTTATTTTGTTATTTTCCCCCTTTTATACCAATTGCATATTTGTTATGGGTTTTTTACCCACATATGGTTCTTCATTCCACCTTTTAGTGTCCGTTTTTGGTTGAATTGATGTTGAATTGCATATTGAATCACTGGTTTGGTTGCCATCCAAAAAGATAATTCAATTGTAAAGCTTAGGTTGCAATGTGAAAACATTTCCTTTTTTCTTTTCACGGGTCACTCAACTTGCATTGTTCCTCACCTTAATTATGGACCACTTCAAAAAACACCATACTCCAAAATGATGATTTTCGGACAGGTACTATAGCATGCTTGCTTGCAGGCGGGCAACATGCTTGCTTGCAGGCAGGCAGCTTGCTTGCTTGCAGGCAGGCAGCTTGCTTGCATGCTTGCAGGCATCATGCTTGCTTGCTTAGTGCTCCATTTTTTTTGTCAATAATAATCTGGCAAGTATATCATTTTCATGTAAATGAATTTAATTGGGGATAGCAATATTAATCTTGCATTGTTAATTACCATTGTGAATTGGTTTGTTTGATTAGGTTTGTTTGATTTGGTTGTTAATCTTATTTGTTTGATTTGGTTGTTAATTTTCATGTCTGAATGGTTGATACTATTTGTAGTTGAAAATTTCATCTTTCGAAAAATCAAAACTTGAAGTATAGGAGTGTCGTAGGCAGCATGCATGCTTGCCTGCAGGCAGCATGCTTGCTAGCAGGCAACATGCTTGCTTGCTTGCAGGCAGGCAGCTTGCTTGCTTGCAGGCAGGCAGCTTGCTTGCTTGCAGGCAGGCAGCTTGCTTGCTTGCAGGCAGGCAGCTTGCTTGCTTGCTTGCTTGCTTAGTGCTCCATTTTTTGTGTCAATAATAATCTGGCAAGTATAGCATTTTCATGTAGATGAAATTAATTGGGGATATCAATATTAATCTCCCATTGTTAATTACCATTGTGAATTGGTTTGTTTGATTTGGTTGTTAATCTGATTTGTTTGATTTGGTTGTTAATTTTCATGTCTGAATGGTTGATACTATTTGTAGTTGACAATGCCATCTTTCAAAAAATCAAAACTTGAAGTCAATGTTTTAAAAGGCGATTGAGGCGTACGCCTTGAGGCACGAGTCGAGGCGAGGCGCACAGAAATCGCCTCTGCGCGTACAAGTTGAGGTGCCAATTGAAGGCGTTTCGAGGCGTTTTGCCTCGAGGCGTACGCTTTTTTATTTCCTGATCAGTTGGCATATTTGGTAAATGGCTCCCCAAATGCACCTAGAAACACTGCAGTTGACAAGCAAATGGTTGATTGATTCATTGCTTGACATGCAGGACGCATTTGTTGTTCGCATGCCTACCTCTTCTAAGGAGATTGTCCCTTTTGAGGGTATTCCCAATTAAGGCAATCCAAACGAAAACACATGCTTTGGGGGCAATGTTACTGACCCATATCTTCTTGATGATATCTCTGTCCCACCCATGGGTACTACCCCCGCAGAGCTTAAGATAGACAAATTTAAGCTGAACTAATCATTCTTGCCGCTTTGTTCCAACCTATCGTCTTCATGCTAGAATCTGAACTGATTCTCAGTAATTTAATCTGCGTTAAACGTCAAAGGTGGAGAGTCCTCCCTGTTGGTGGCCTCCATATCATTGTAAAACTTGTTCTTTATTTGTTTGAATTTTTTATATATATTTTTCACTATTTTTTACAAAAAAACGCCTCGCTACGCCTCGAGGCTATGCTTCGCCTCGAAAAAAGCTTGATCGCCTCGAGTCTTAAAAACGCTTTTTAAAACATTGCTTGAAGTATAGGAGTGTCGTAGGCAGCATGCATGCTTGCTTGCAGGCAGGCAGCTTGTTTGCTTGCTTGCAGGCAGGCAGCTTGCTTGCTTGCTTGCAGGCAGCTTGCTTGCAGGCAGCTTGCTTGCTTGCTTGCAGGCAGGCAGCTTGCTTGCTTGCTTGCAGGCACCATGTTTGTTTGCTTAGTGTTCCATTTTTTGTGTCAATAATAATCTGGCAAGTATAGCATTTTCATGTAGATGAAATTAATTGGGGATAGCAATATTAATCTGGCATTGTTAATTACCATTGTGAATTGGTTTGTTTGATTTGGTTGTTAATCTGATTTGTTTGATTTGGTTGTTAATTTTCATGTCTGAATGGTTGATACTATTTGTAGTTGACAATGTCATCTTTCGAAAAATCAAAACTTGAAGTATAGGTGTGTCGTAGGCATCATGCATGCTTGCTTGCTTGCAGGCACCATGCTTGCTTGCTTAGTGCTCCATTTTTGGTGTCAATAATAATCTGGCAAGTATAGCATTTTCATGTAGATGAAATTAATTGGGGATAGCAATATTAATCTGGCATTGTTAATTACCATTGTGAATTGGTTTGTTTGATTTGGTTGTTAATCTGATTTGTTTGATTTGGTTGTTAATTTTCATGTCTAAATGGTTGATACTATTTGTAGTTGACAATGTCCTCTTGCGAAAAATCAAAACTTGAAGTATAGGAGTGTCGTAGGCAGCATGCATGCTTGCTTGCTTGCTTGCAGACAGGCAACATGCTTGCTTGCTTGCAGGCAGGCAGGCTGCTTGCTTGCTGGCACCATGCTTGCTTGCTTAGTGCTCCATTTTTTGTGTCAATAATAATTTGGTAAGTATAGCATTTTCATGTAGATGAAATTAATTGGGGATAGCAATATTAATCTGACATTGTTAATTGCCATTGTGAATTGGTTTGTTTGATTTGGTTGTTAATCTGATTTGTTTGATTTGGTTGTTAATTTTCATGTCTGAATGGTTGATACTATTTGTAGTTGACAATGTCATCTTTCGAAAAATCAAAACTTGAAGTATAGGAGTGTCGTAGGCATCATGCATGCTTGCTTGCTTGCAGGCAGGCAGGCAGCTTGCTTGCTTGCTTGCTTGCTTGCTTGCTTGCAGGCACCATGCTTGCTTGCTTAGTGCTCCATTTTTGGTGTCAATAATAATCTGGCAAGTATAGCATTTTCATATAGATGAAATTAATTGGGGATAGCAATATTAATCTGGCATTGTTAATTACCATTGTGAATTGGTTTGTTTGATTTGGTTGTTAATTTTCATGTCTAAATAGTTGATACTATTTGTAGTTGACAATGCCATCTTGCGAAAAATCAAAACTTGAAGTATAGGAGTGTCGTAGGCAGCATGCATGCTTGCTTGCTTGCAGGCAGGCAACATGCTTGCTTCCTTGCATGCAGGCAGACAGGCAACTTGCTTGCTTGCTTGCAGGCAGGCAGGCTGCTTGCTTGCAGGCACCATGCTTGCTTGCTTAGTGCTCCATTTTTGGTGTCAATAATAATCTGGTAAGTATAGCATTTTCATGTAGATGAAATTAATTGGGGATAGCAATATTAATCTGGCATTGTTAATTACCATTGTGAATTGGTTTGTTTGATTTGGTTGTTAATCTGATTTGTTTGATTTGGTTGTTAATTTTCATGTCTGAATGGTTGATACTATTTGTAGTTGACAATGCCAGCTTTCAAAAAATCAAAACTTGAAGTATAGGAGTGTCGTAGGTAGCATGCTTGTTTGCATGCAGGCAGACAGTTTGCTTGCTTGCTTGCAGGCAACATGCTTGCTTGCTTAGTGCTCTATTTTTGGTGTCAATAATAATCTGGCAAGTAAAGCATTTTCATTTAGATGAAATTAATTGGGGATAGCAATATTAATCTGGCATTGTTAATTACCATTATGAATTGGTTTGTTTGATTTGGTTGTTACTTTTCATGTCTTAATGGTTGATAGTATTTGTAGTTGATAATGCCAGCTTTCGAAAAATCTAAACTTGAAGTATAGGAGTGTCGTAGGAGGATCTGTTAGTTGAAAGATATCGTGAAGAACAAAGCTTCAGTTTTTCCATCTTGCAGCTTCTAAGTAGAAGAATCAAGTAAGAAAAATCTAAGTGGAAGATCATGTAATATAGAAACTCAAGTTACAGTAATACAAGTGGAGACTTAATGACTTGATTGTGTTTCAACATTTTGTTTTTACCCTGCCCCTACAATTGTAGTTCATCTTTAGCAAAAATGAATTACGCGGTCATTCTGATGCTCTTTTGTTTGGAAACAGGTGGAGGCTTTGAAGTGTATGTTTTCACTTGCAGACTTGGCAAGAATCTGGAGGAACGAAGGAGTCACTGAAGGTAACAAGTAACTCTATACTGCTTTCTTGACCCTAGCTTCAATGTGGATTCCTCTTCAATGTATTCTCTAATAAAAAAATCAGTTTTTCTTCAATGGTTTCCTCTACTAACTTGCCTCTACTACTGGATGCACCATATTTGTTTGATGAAATTCCTCTTTTTTAAGAGTGCTTAAAGGTTGGAGCTTTATGGTTTTTGAGTATTGGGGTTTGGTAGAGTAGCTTAAAGGTTGGAGCTTTATGGGTTTTGAGGTTTGTGCAGGATGTGTTTAGATGCTTAGTGTGTAATGGAAATTTGTGGTTGCTTTTGAAATGCAGTCTTGGTGTTTTCATTTTTAGCATAGTTAGAGCTCTAAATTTGTTGAAGCAAGGCATTTATAAAAATATTGGTTTATGTTTGTAGCCAAATTATGACATTTTCTATTGGTGCTACAACTTTCAACTTTGTTACCCCAACAATCTGGTTTTTGAACCCTGTCCTTCTGTGTACTCTTACAGACCGTCATAGTTTTTACAATTTCACCTGAGTACTTGCACTGTAAAGGAATCACACTTCTATGATTGTTCTTTGTCTTCTTGGCTTGCGTTCACCCATTACCAAAACCCAATGACTTAGGAGAAGTTTTGTTATATCATATCAAAGAATATAGGAGAAGTTGTCACTGAGTTCTATCATTTCAAAGACCATCTTCTAGGTGTAAGAGTTCCTCTACAGTGACTTATAGGAGTTGTCAGCTGAGTCACCCAAAATGTTATATGATGCATACCAGAAAGATTGATAGATAAACCGAAATATCATTTCCCATGATTTCCTAAGCGAAAACCTCCATATCTGTGTAATGACGTTCAGTTTCTCTGTGTCAAACTGCCAAAGCACAATATTTCCAAATTGAACTCTGGATTAGCAAAGATAGTTTGAATGGTTACATGAAAGCTAAGAAATAGGGAGAATGCATTTTTGTCTGCTATTTTAAGTGTGTTGTAACATTGTGCTATAAATATTGTCTTCCACTTTAAGTGTGTTGTAACATTGTGCTATAATTATAATAGCATTAGCATCTCATTATACTTCAGTTGTAATCCAATAACTCAAAGAGCTTATAACAGTATTCTTACTTTAAGTGTGTTGTAACATTGTGCTATAATTATAATAGCATTAGCATCTCATTGTCTGCCTTTTATGTATCTAACTCATAGTTTACTTTAAAATTAGTTGAAATTATGGCTTCTCACATATTAAGTTTTCTAAGTGAAGAGTCACAAAGAGATGTTAAGAAGGAAATGTCCCCTTTTTAGAGCTCTGAATCTCTTTGACCTTCTAAATCTAAGGCCTTATTTTATAAGGTTCTGACAATATTTATTGGCTTGGAATTTATGATGTCAATTAAACTAGGATTTTTGTATGCTCTGGATTTTTGCTTCCTTGCTTGCAGGCAAGCTTGCTTGGTTGCTTGCAGGCAGGCAGGCATGTCCCCTTTTTAGAGCTCTGAATCTCTTTGACCTTCTAAATCTAGGGCCTTATTTTATAAGGTTCTGACAATATTTATTGGCTTGGAATTTATGATGTCAATTAAACTAGGATTTTTGTATGCTATGGATTTTTGCTTCCTTGCTTGCAGGCATGCAGGCTTGCTTGCTTGCAGACAGGCAGGCAACTTGCTTGCTTGATTGCAGGGAGCATGCTTGCTTGCTTAGTGCTCCATTTTAGGTTTATACTATTTGTAGTTGAGAATGCTTGCTTTCAAGATTATTAGTTGAGTCAAATTTTAGGTTGATACTATTTGTAGTTGCTATTTTTTTTCAACATTATTAGTTGTGTCAAATTTGCCTTCACAATCACATGTATGAATGGTTGATACTATTTGTAATTGAGATTGCCTGCTTTCGAAAAATCATAACTTGAATAATAGGAGTGTCGTAGGCAGGATGCTTGCAGGCAGGTAGACAGCTTGCTTGCTTGCTTGCAGGCAGTATGATTGCTTGCTTAGTGCTCCATGTAAGTCTTTCGAAATTTGCCTTTGAAGTAACATAGTTAATGCAATAAGTGTATTGATCATGAGATGATTTGATTGAATTTTTGGTTTTGGTTGTGAAATTGTGTTTATGATCTGACATGCATTTAGTTCTTTGAGTTTTGATTTGTTGGGGTTTGATCTTAGTTTGCAGTTTGTTCCAAGGTAGCTTGCTTGGTTTTACATTGGTTGAGAAATTGGTTAAGCATGCTTGCTTGCTTGCAGGCAGCATGCTTTTCTGAATATAAATGTCTTGCTAATTTTTTTTCAAGATTATTAGTTGAGTCAAATTTGCCTTCTTTGAAAAATCAGTACTTGAAAATTTTGCCTTCTTTGAAAAATCATAACTTGCCTTATTTGAAAAATCATAACTTGAAAAATCAAATTGTGCTTATGTATTAATGGTTGATACTATTTCTAGTTGAGAATGCCTGCTTTCGAAAAATCATAACTTGAAGAATAGGAGTGTCGTAGGCAGCATGCTTGCTTGCTTGCAGGCAGGCATGCAGCTTGCTTGCTTGATTGCATGCACCATCCTTGCTTGATTGCAGGCACCATCCTTGCTTGCTTAGTGCTCCATTTTAAGTGTCAATACTATTTTTTGTACTTGAGAATGCTTGCTTTCAAGATTATTAGTTGAGTCAAATTTTAGGTTGATACTATTTGTAGTTGCTATTTTTTTTTCAAGATTATTGTAAGATAGATTTGTAGTTGAGAATGCCTGCTTTTGAAAAATCATAACTTGAATAATAGGAGTGTCGTAGGCAGGCAGCTTGCTTGCTTGCAGGCAGCATGCTTGCTTGCTTAGTGCTCCATTTTAGGTTTATACTATTTGTAGTTGAGAATGCATGCTTTCAAGATTATTAGTTGAGTCAAATTTTAGGTTGATACTATTTGTAGTTGCTATTTTTTTTTTCAAGATTATTAGTTCATGGCATTGATTGCCATTGTAATTTTGTATGACAGGTTCAGACAAGTTTCAATATTGAAAAATACAGAGGAAACTTTGTCGAAATTTTGATTTTTTAATTGTTCATGACATTGATTGTCATTATAGTCACTTACGTGAAGTATATTTTCTTATGACATGTTCAGATAAATTACTTTAGGGGAGCGTGTTAGAGAAGATGGGTCGATACTTGGGATGGAGTTTGATCCATTGCCACCTGCTGCTTTTGGTGCACCAATAGGTATGACACGACAATTTTCATATTTGAGTTGTTTTGCTTATTGATATCATGCAATGCAGCTTTAATATCTATAGCGTACTGGGTATCGTAGAGATTAATTTGGTGTTTTTTTTAAATGGGTTCAAAGAGATTCAATAGTCGTAAGATTCATGCAGCGTCTCTCAATCTCCAATAGTTGTAAAAACCCAATTGCAATTGTCGTAAAAACCCAATTGCAATTGTCGTAAAAACCCAATTGCAATTGGAGATATTATGTGGTGTTCATGGCATTGATTGCCATAGTAATTTTTTATGACAGGTTCAAACAGGTTTCAATATTGAAAAATACAGAGTAAACTCTGTCGAAATTTTGATTTTTTAATTGTTCATGACATTGATTGTCATTATAGTCACTTATGTGAAGTATATTTTCTTATGACATGTTCAGATAAATTACTTTATTCAAAAAATGACATTTTTTTGGATATAATGATATTGTGTGCATGTCTCTTTCGACAATAGTCTGCAATAGTGCCAAGGGCACGGGTAATACACTAGTGTAATAACAAATGACATTTATTTTTGTTTAAAATTGTACTTGTTTCATGTATTAAATTTGTATGATTATCAAGAAGTGAGATTTTGTTACATGGTTGGAGTTGGATTATATTTACTGTTGCAATTTTAATAGCAGGTACAATATTGCAAATGAAACCAACATATATAGCTAAAAGCAAATGGCCAAATTTTTTTTTTTGAGAAGACTTTTAATAGCATTTTTAAAGAGCCATGAGTAATCAATTTACAATATTCTAAAAATGTTGTTGCAAACTATGTAACAACATTTTTTAAATGCTATGAAAAACGTTATAATAGCGTAATAAACTATATAACAGCGTTTTATAAACGCTATTGAAGAGGTTACAATAGCAAAATGCAAAATGCAAAATGCTATGAAAAACATACTTTCGACGGCGTTCCATAAACACTATAATAGAGAAAAACTTATGATAGCGCCAGCTGTCACAGCGAGCCTTTTAACACTATCGTATCCTACCATAGCGTTTTTGGCAAGCTATAAATGACGATTTGTGATGTAGTGCGGCCACCAAAAAGATGGTCCTTGGTAATCTAACATTTGTTTTGCAGGTCAAACTCATAAGATGACAATTTTTTGACGCATCAATATCCACTTTTATGACTTCAAGAACTCAACAATAATCATCTGAAGATAGTCAATTGACTCCCCACCCAATTCTCAAAAATTTAAATCTCCACAGCTAGCTGATAAAGTCTATACAAGTTCTCACAAATTCAAAATGACCATAATTAATACATGAAGAAGAAAAATTAATAACAAAGTATGAGACAAGACAAATTAAATGAGTGTTAGTATCCCGGTTACTTGAAGGGTCAAAGAACATTGCTAGAATTCATCTTTAAGTTGATAAAACTCTACTAACAGACAACCTTTTTTTTGTTATCGTTATATTAAGATAAGATGTAGTACACGTCCTAAATGAAATAAAGTGCAAAAGTAGACATTGCTTTCTCCAAACTTGATAAAATAAAACGACCTTACCCAACTATCACATGTTAAATAAAAATGAGTTGAAAAACGCATAAAGGATTTGATTTTTCATCCCATTGTACAAAACAAAATTTGCTCCAAAAGTATCTTTGAAATTCTAATATATTTTTTGAGCTCTGAACCATTAAATTATTAGCACTATGTCAATAAAAAAGAACCAAACAGACGTAGTGTTATTGCGGGATCAGCTAACAGAATACCAAATACTCGAACCTCAGCAAACTTTGGACAATCGAAAGAAAGTATGCAGAATTTTAACACCACAAAAAATGTTGTCCCACACCACCACCCCCTACTATTCCCTACTTTTTCTCTTCCACACCACCACCGATTAAAAAACACTCACTCTACTAAACCAATCTCTTTTTTCCCGCCTCTTTCCCTCCCTGCTCATCTCTTATCTGCTCCACTCATATTCTCGCATCTCTTTTTCTCCTTTTCTTTCTTCTCTTTTTCATCAAGCACCCCGCCCCTCTGACGTCCCTTCCCGCCCTTCTTTTTCTCCTCTTTGCACTTTGTATTCTTTGAAAAAAAAAAGTCCCATGAAATCAACTAGATTCAACTCTATGTTCTCTCCATATAGAAGAGCATAAGTGAATGGCTACCCAATTACAGCAAAAACAGTAGCTGCAACCAAGAGCTACAAATTGGAATTCTACTCAACACCCACTAAACCAAACAGAAAGATAAAAAAAACTAGTAGAAATCAATCAGATTCAAAGTGGGCATGAAGCAATTGACTTTATTGTGAGTGATTTTAGTAAAAACTGGAGGCATACGGTGTGAGATGGACAAAATCAGTTTGCACCCTGTCGCAAAGATCTGTGCAAATGAAAGATTCCAATTTGCATAGGTCCCGACGAGGTGGAATCTTACATTCGCTTTGTTCCAAGCAACAGGTAAAAATGTGTTGTCTAAAATGTAAATTTAACCCCTTCGCATAGGACAATGCGAATGAGAGACTCCCATTCACCTTGACCTATGCGACTAGGTGCACATCTGTTCTTACAACTTGAAATTGTATTTTTTTTTTCACTTATAAGCAACACCGCTGGCAGGAGCAGTGCCGATCAGGATGTTGGATCACGAAGGAGTGGTGAAGAGTCTATGTTTCTTGGGGGAAGGAGAAAACTTCTCTCTGCATGAAAAACTCTTCTACTTGAGCTGCATCGCTCCTCTCCCAGATGCTGCGTTTCTCTCTCTTGCCGCTCTATATGAAGAAGGTTTCTGCTACTGCGTGAAATCTCTTTGTTGCTAATGATTGAGCTTTGTGAAGCTGCGATTGAACTCTCTTGTGGGCTGTGGTATGAGAAAGGTGACGAGATATTAGAGAAAAGAGAGAGATTTTTTGTTGGCTGTGCGTGAGGAGAAGTTGTTGGTTCATGGAAGTCTCTTGTCGTGCGTGACATTGTTTTTCTCCACTTGAAGAACAGTCAAAGAAACAGATAAGTAGTGCTTTGTTTTTCTCTTTTGTTTCTCCTTTGTTTTCTATCTGTTTGAAGTAGTCAAAGAGGGGCATTGGAGGGTTTTTTTTACCGTTAACCCTCCGCACCCCATGCCACCAGTCGGGTTTGAACCCATGACATATGATATCATCCGCCACACTTCGACCATCCGTCAAAAAGGGCGTTATTGGTTATTGTTAAAAAAACATAAAGTGAATGGTGGGGTTAATGGCATATTATTTTAATGGTGGTCTGGGACAACATTTTTGGTGGTTACGAGAAACATTTATTTTCATTGCACCTCACATGCATAAGTTACGCAGAGAATTAACCGCGACCATTATAAAAGGTAAAAGGAACATTCGACATAAGTAAGCAACTTTAACTGAGTTTTGTCTAAATTTGCTTCAAACAAAGTTGCTGACTAAAGCATCGGAGTGCCTTCGGCCACCGAAAAGGTGGTCCTTGGCAGTCTAACATCTATTTTGCAGCTCAAACTTATAGGATGATGATTTTTTGACGCATTAGTTTGGCGTTGTCCATGAAGAACAACAAGTTTCCTATCCAATTTTTTTTTTTTTTAGTAACAGAGCTTACTGAGACTTGGTTAACAATTAAACAACTATCAAGATCAATGAAACACTCCACGAATCCTCACTCTGGCGGTGAACAATATGACATGTTTTCTAACATCGATCTAACGACAACCATCGAATTAACCGCACCTGTTAGAAAAGAGCTTCAACAAGTAACAGTTCAGACGTCTCTGACATATTGGGGAATCGCCTTAGATCCCTGAGTAGAGATGCTTATGGCTCAGATGAACCACATAATCGAGATGGTGGATATAATCATCCGAGACCTGGAGGGCAGCAAACCTCGAGAAGAAATCGCCCAGCTTAAGAGACATCGGACCAATAACAGTTCCGGATTTAATCAAGGGAAGTTCGAAAAACTACAACCAAAGAAGCCTAAATGCGAAAAATCGTTCGCAACCTTGATAGTGAGTTAGAGCGAGATCCTTAAAACTATAATAGGAAGGGAAGATGTCAGATGGCCTCCAAAAATGAGAGGAGATCCGAAAAAGTGGAGCAAGAACAAACACTACCTCTTCCACAACGATTACGGCCATGATACCGATGATTGTCATAGTCTGAAGGACGAGATTGAATGACATATCAAAGAGGGACGACTCGGAGAATTCGTCGAACTCGAGGATAAAAAATCATCTCAAGAGAGCGAACAAATGAGACAATATACGTCTTGCACTGTGCAGCTGGAGAAAAGAAGCAAGCCACTCGAACCCGAAAGAATATAGTCAAAGACTTGCGGGCAAAGATCAAATTCCAAGAACCATCCGTATAGCGTGCAAAAACAATGCAGAGGACTCTAACTTTCTCGAACGAAGATGCAGACGGAGTTAATTTCCCGCACAATAATGCTTTAGTGATCTCGGTCATGATAGCTAAATGGGAAATCAAAAGGGTGTTGATCGACACCGACAGCTCGGCCAACGTCCTATACCTGACAGTTTTCCAAAGGATGCGGTTCAATAATGAGATGCTTTCACCTAGCGATCAATCTATGGTGGGTTTCATGGGGAACAATGTCATTAGCTAAGAATGATTCAACTACCGGTCGAAGCAGGAGAGCCAGGAAAGCAACGAGTATTATTAACAGACTTCCTTATTGTCAATGTTCATGTTGGGTACAAAATGCCACTCGTGAGACCATGGAAACACAAAATGGGCGCAGTCTCCTCCACTAAGCACCAATGCTTAAAGTACCGTACCGACAATGGCATCGGAAGAATCAAAGGAAATCAACCAACGGCTTGTGAGTGTCATTTCGTGGCAATAAAGACTCCCCATAAATAGCAATTACTACAATGACCGAATGAGCCTTCACAGCAAATGGATGAAAAAGTTAAGACTCTCTGGACAACAATACGGCTCCAACCAGTCCGTGAGATCGACCTAACACCGGACAACGGGAATAATAAATGATCGAAGTCCACCTAGATGACGAAGTGGATAAAGCAGTCTAAATTGGCACAAAGATTCATCCTGAACTCGCCAAGGAACTGATACAGATGCGAATAGATCAGATAGTAGATGCAACCGCCGGGCACGAAATGTGGAACATCATGGATGCATACTCAAGGTATAATCAAATACAGATGTAACCTCCCAACCAAGAAGAAACATCTTCCAAAATGGAAAGGGGTACATACTGTTATCAGGTAATGCCTTTTAGATTAAAGAATGCGGGAACAACGTATCAACGGTTAGTGAACAAAATGTTCAAAGATCAATTTGGAAAAACAATGGAAGTTTACATCGATGATATTCTTGTCAAAAGCTCACGACGAGCAGACCATGTCACAAATCTTGAACAAGCTTTTTCCTAGCTGCAAAACTATAAGATGAAACTTAACCCGAAGAAGTGCACCTTTGGAGTAGAGTCAGGGAATTTTTTTGGGTACATGGTCAACCAGAGAGGAATTGAGGCAGATACAAGCGCTTCTCAATATACAGTCATCAACAAACATAAAAGGTTTCCAAAGTCTTGACGGGACAATAGCAGCTCTGAACAGGTTCATCTCCAGATCATCGGACAAATGTCTGCCTTTCTTCAAAATTTTGAAGGGGAACAAGACGTTCGAGTGGAATGCTGAATGTGAAAAAGCCTTTCAAAGCCTTAAGACGTACATGGGAAGTGCAAAGCTACTAACCAAATCGAACACGGGAGAAGCCCTATATCTATATTTGTTTGTGTCCAATCACGCGGTAGTTCGGTGTTGATAAGATAAGAAAAAGGTGTGCAAAATCCAATGTACTACATCAGCAAAACACTCACGAATGCAAAAATCAACTATCCGACCCTAAAGAAATTGACGCTCGTTCTAATCGTGTTGTCAAGAAAATCACGACCATACTTCCAAGCACACCCGATCATGGTTATGACCGAACAACCGCTTTGGTCGGTATTACACAAACCAGATCTATCGAGAAGAATGGTGAAGTGGACAGTAGAACTCGAACAATTTGACATCAGCTATGCCCCAAGAACCGCTATCAAAGCTAAGGCACTAGCATATTTCAACGTCAAGTTCACTAGAAGCAACAACCAACATACAGGAAACGAAAGCAGAAGAGAACAATCCAAACCAATCGCCGACAGATGGATCTTCTGCTGTGATGGAGCGTCCAACTAGGCAGAAAGCGAAACTGGACTAGTCATATACAACTCGGAAGGCATCGCACTAGAGAAGGCGATAAAATTCAGTTTTAAAACCTCCAACAACGAAGCCGAATACAAAGCTGAGATAGTGGGGCTACAGTTAGAAAAACACTTGGGAATAAAAGACATTGTTGTCTTTATTGATTCCAAACGGGTGGTCAATCAACTAAACGGTGAATTTCAAGTAAAAGATACCAGAATGAAAGCCAACCCTCAAAAAACCACGGAGCTAATAGAAGGCTTCTGAAATACTACCATTCAACAGTGCGCAAATGCAGAGAACAAAAGAGCCGAAGAACTAGCAAAAGAAGCATCAATAACTAAGGATAATGACAACCCACTTGTCATGACACAAAGAAGCTCCATACTTGAAAACCAAGCGGAAGAAGCATGCATTATGAATCAAGATAACAATTGGACAACTCCAATCTTTGCGTATATATCAAACTGAAAACTCCCAGCAGATAAGATGGAAGCCAGAAAGCTATGAAATCGGGCAGCAAGGTACACAATTATCAATGAAAAACTATACAGAAGGTCAACCACGAGCCCGTTGCTGAGGTGTCTTGCACCTGGAGATATTGAATACGTTCTGCAAGAAATCCACCACGGCACATGCGAAAATCATCCAGGGGGAAGAACGCTAGCCCATAAAGCTTTCACACTGGGTTATTACTGGCCAACGATGCAAGCATATGCTCAAAAGCTCGTTTGCAAATGCGACTAATGCCAAAGATTTGCCCCATACACTCACATGCCAGGACATAACCTAATCCCAATGAGCAGCCTCTGGCTATCTGCACAATGGGGAATGGACATCGTAGCACCATTCCCAGCATCTGATAAGAAGAAGTTTTTTCTCATTGCAGTAGACTACTTCACCAAGTGGATAGAAGTAGAGCCCCTCACAAAGATAGGAGAAGCCCAAGTCCAGATGTTTCTTTGGAGAGACATATATGTAGATTCGGGATCCCAAGGGTAATTTTCACTGACAATGGGAAGTAATTCGAAGGCAAGAAGGTTAAGGAGTTATGCGAAAATCTTAATATCCAGAGACATTTCTCTGCGTTTGCTCATCCACAAGCAAACGGACAAGCCGAGGTCACAAATAGGACAATCTTGGAAGCAATCTAAAGAAGACTCGAGGCAGCAAAAGGATTGTGGACATTTGAGTTACCCGGCTTCCTTTGGGGGTACAGAACAACAAAATGAATTCTGACAGGAGAAACACCTTTCGCCCTCGCATATGGGTCAGAAGCAATGATACCCGTGGAGATCAGAATGCCAACATTTCGAACTGAAGAATGCCATGCTGAGGATAACATCGAAGCACTAAGAGTCAGACTGGATCTCCTCGAAGAGAAGCGAGAACCAGCCTCCATCAAAACAGCAACCTACCAACAGCGTACGACAGGATATTACAACAAGAAAGTGTGAATCCACACTTTTAACGTTAGAGACTAGGTACTAAGAAACGTCGAAAAAACTTGGCACAGAAAAGCTAAACCCAAACAGGAAAAAATCGTACCGAGTAACAAAAATCAACAGACCAGAAACATACTGGTTGGAGAACAAATAGGGTGAAATGCTACCTCGACCATGGAATGTAGAACACTTGAAAAGATATTAGCAATAAAATATTTCGCTCCCAAATTCAAAATGACAAGAATTCAATCAGGACAAGGAAGTCAGATTAAAAATCCAACTCGAGAAAATAGTCGGCACGGCTAGAGTAACGAACGAAAAAAATACATGTACTAGACGAACGAAAACAAATACATATACTCTGCATAGCTACACTTTGGTTATCGGGGCTCCTCCGCCTTCGCAAAGTGATATTCTTCTTTTGTCTAGGCGCGGTGCCTAATATGTTTGTTTCGCGGGCCCGAGCTGCAATTGGCAACAATTCAGTTGTTTCAGGGCTGCATAGGGCAGTCTCTTGCTGTAGGTTGATCTCCTTGGATAGTTCCTTGGGTCTGGTTGGCTGGATATTATATGCATTGGTACAGAGTGAAACTACTGCCTCCATATGATGAAGCCACACCGATCCCAGAATAATGTTGTAGGTGGATAGAGCGTCAACCACCATAAATTCTTGGACAAGGTACTTTCGCAATTGTGGCTCTCCCGCCTCCACCATTAGATTGATCTTCCCGATGAGGAAGCATTTCTCTCCACTGAATTCGATCATAGGGAGGGTGGCGGGGTTCAGTTTTTTCCTACAGTTGCATGTTGCGGAATGCGCTGAGAAACAGGAAATTGAGTGAGCTTCCTATATCCAACAATGCCTTCTTTACCTCTCACTTAGCGACAAGGACAGAGATGACTAGAGCATCATTGTGAGGAGATGTACCCCTTGGAGATCCCTTTTTGTAAACGTCAATGGCGGAATCGGGCTGCGAATTCATGCATACGACACCTATTAGTCCTCACACTGAGATGGTGTTCGCATCTCGGTCAGCATCCTCTTACGGTATCTGTTAGATTGCTCCCATTCGGGATCGACCCCGTGAAGGACATAAATGATGCCAGGAGCTTCTTTTTCAATCTCCTTGACATCGTCTGCTTTTTCTTTTGCCCGGCTTTGCCTCTGTCCGAGCTTAGGAACTCCTTGAGCTTGCCTTTCTTGATCCAGTACTCGACTTCTCCTCTGAGGTTTCTGCATTCCTTAGTATCGTGTCCGCCTTCCTTGTGGTAGGCGCAATATTTATTGTTGTCGCACCGAGCGAGCTTTCCTCACTGCTTAGGCGGCCATTTCAGTTCTTCCCAATCCTTGATGGAATCAAAGATGTCGAGCAGACTGGTGTTGAGACGGGTAACAGATTTTGACCCGACATAATTAGTGCCTTGCCTACCTTGTGCGACCCAAGTCGGTCTTGCTATCAGTGCATTTCCTCTTGTTCCCGTCGTCGTCTTCTTTCTTCTTCCCCTCTTTCTTGTCCCTGGGGACAGATGGTTTCTTCGTTGATTTCGCTTCCTTCTTGGCAGTCAGCATTTCGTCTAGAGTGATATATTTTTGGGTTTCCTTCAGCAGGTCTGCCATATTGATTGGGGGGGTCCAGAGTAAGGAATTCATAGAACTTGCCTTTTCTCAGACTCGAACATCACTACAACCGTTGATGAGGGTCAACTCATCGTTGAAATGAGTGACGTACTCCCTCAACGTCTCATTCTTTTTTAGTTTTAGGTTAGTAGATAATGCGGGGCCCTTCCTGATTCACTGGCTGCCCACGAAGCGTGTGAGGAATGTTGTTGCTAATGTATGAAATTAATCGATAGACCTCGAAGGGAGTCTGTGGAACCAGGCCAGCGCTGACTTTTTCAACCCGGTAGGGAATGATCGACACATTATCGCATCAGACTGTTCCTTGAGTGCCATAACGTGTTGGAAGTGGCGCAAGTGATCAAACGGGTTTCATGTCCCATCGTAAAACTCCAGCTTCGGTTGTGTGTACTTCTTTGGCAGCGGTTTGTCCATGATATGATCCATGAACGGAGGGACAGTGAGATTAATCAGTATGTTTGGGTTTGTGTCTCCGTTCCGGATGGGGTTGTGCGAGACGTGCCTGTCGGCTCTGGACGATGGGTCTTTGTTGGCCGCTCCTCCACTTCTGGTCCAATGAGAAGCTGCTGGGGCAGCGCAACTGTCCTAAACGTGTTCTATGGAACTCTCTGGGTGATGGGTTGTTCGCTGCTCGCAGTCTCCTTCTGCGGGTGGAGGATTTCGTTGTTTGAGTGCCTCCACCGCATGTGCGATTTGTTGCATCTGAGTTGACAGTAGATCCACCCTTGGGTTTGCCGTGGTTGCCACCGGCGTAGGGATCTGAGAGGGTTCCTCCCGTGGTAGTAGTGGCGCCAGAGCGGGCAGCGTTCTGCTGGTTCAAGCGTTCGAGGGTTCTGCAGCATCTCCATCATTGTGAGACCTTGTTGTCACCATCTTTCTGGTTTTTTGATAAAGGTGTCACTACTGTTTCTTCTTAGGAACTCTGTCATTCCCAAAGGATGGCGCCAAACTGATATAGTCGATTCCTGCTCTCATTCCTCGCCCTGACCTACATCTGCACAAGTAGCACACGTGAGCCAAAGACCACCATGTGGCAGTCGATGGCACTCTGATGCTTAAGTTAGATAAGGCTTAAAGCTGTAAATTGGGTTTCTGTAGCGTACTTTAGTTTATCGACCTTATCTTCCTTTAATAGTGTGAGAGTCCTTGTTCGGCTAGGCTTTTGGTGGCGTAGCTTAGAGAAAGTGATCTTGCTGGAGATCATTTCCTAGTTGGGAGCTGTCAATGTGGGGTAGTTTCCTTATACGACTTGTGATCCTAGATCTGCATGAGAGGTTTCCTTTTCTGAGTGTTGTCCATGCAAGTAAGTTTCCTTGCCCGACTTATACTCTATTATTTTTTCTAGTCGGAACGAATGTATAGCTGGCCTAGCTTTCTTGGGTCGATCCCCCAGATACTTGCCTTATCAGGGCTTATGAGTATTGGGGTTGACCGCATGACGTGTGGGCTTAGTGGCACGTTGCAATTTGGGTCCGACTTTTTGGATCCTGCCAATAATGGGCTTAATGTTGTCTTGGCCTTGCTAGATTGGGCGTACAATCAGGCCTACTTTGTTCTGTTGACGAGATTATCATGATACACATACGGTGCTGATCAGAGGATGGTTTGATGTATCATCAGCGAGAATTACTCCCCCAATGACGTATTTCCATGAAAGAGGAGACTCTTACATAGAACGTCTCCCCTCATAAAGCCTCACATGCTTAAGCCACGCGGAGAATTAATAACGAACACTATATACGATAAGAGAACATTTGACAAAGGTATGCAAGTTTTACTGAACTCTGTCTAAAACAGAGCTAAAATGATAATAGTTTTCATGTAGTCATATGCATATAGTGTCCTTAAATAAACATTAAGTGTCCTAAAATGGGAATTCCAAATAGAAATTTGTCCCTTTAAGCCCAAATCTTATTTATTGAATTACAATAATTTTAACTATCAATTCTTATGCATCGGCCTTTCACCTTGTAGCTTCCTTTTGGAACCAAGGTGGTCAAGGTGTTGAAGCGAAGGCAAAGTGAAAGACCCATCTTATCCCTTTAAGCGAGAAACAAAATGAGCACATTATGAGCCTAAAGCGACAGAAATTAAAGTCTAATAAAAATTAATAAATTACAAATAAATGCATTTTACTTATATCTAAGCTTTTAAAAGCAAATTAAACTTAATAATTTTATATTAATGATTACTAGGCATAAAATTTTCTATATAATTTGCACTACGGTAATGATTAATTTCATCTATGATCATCGATCAATTGAATCACCTAATTAAAAATAAAAATAAAAAATTTATAAACAGTTTAAAATTTTTAAGACAATTAGTAAGTGACTAATAACTAAATATAAATTTTCCTTTATTAGTATACTTATTAGCTAATTAGCAATTATTAGTATACTTATTAGCTAATTAGCAATATCATTGTATACTTGCACTTTGAAAACAACTATTCAAAAAAAAAAAAAAAGTGAATATCTTTGTTTGGACTTTGGACTATTTGATAATTGAACCAATCTCTATTGTATAAACTTGTAATCCTAATAATAAATTTCTATTTAAAAATTGAAGTGGTCGCTTTGAATGTTTTACGCTTTAGCAAAAGCAACCACTTTTTCTTGTTTTTGGTTTTGCTTTTTGCTTCGGTAAAATTGAAGTGTGTTGTCACCGCTACCCTTCTTGCTTTAGGAGGTCCCTTTAACTACATTGTTTGGAACGGTCGAGGGTCAAGGTATTGTTATTCACATGGAGGATTGTGCAAACCATCTAGCGAAGTATGACAAACATAGACTTTATAAGCCTTGAGGCACTCTTGAAATTATTACTATTATTTTTTTAAAGGTAAAGTAAATATTATTGCTTTCTTTAAATAATACCAAAAAAGGCCACCATGATGACAACATCATGGTTGCACTATCAACAAATTTCAATTGGCACAAAAAAATTCAAAATATAATCCCTTAAAAGAGAGATGAGGCTCCCACTACCCAGTAAAACTTAAATCTCCATAGCCAGTGTCACCAAATTAGAAGCTTTATTGTGGAAAAATCTGGAATTACATTCTAACCATACGACCCGACATGACATTAAAATTTTCCCTATAGGAGTAACATGATATGGTGTGTTCTGCAACCGCAATAATTCAACATACTTATAAGATATCTCCAAACCAAACGAACCCACGCAGAACTCACATAAGGAGCAAGTGATGTTGATGTTCGTACCTTTATGATTTAGCTCAACCTTGATTGGAATTTGAGTCCAAATAGCGTCCACATAAATAAACAAAGTATGGAAGGACCCCCTTTTCTTCCATACCAACTTAGCAAGAAAATCAAGAAGTGTACTTACAGGTACTCAAGTCATAGCAGAAAAAGAAATTGATTGAACAATCTAAACGCTCTAGAATAAAATATATATATATATAAGATGGAAGGAGATTTAGTTCCTGAATGCCATGAAATTTGTCCTGAATGCCATGGCACCCTTCCTACCAGGGACGGAGCCAGGAAATTCTGTTACCACAGGCTATAAATATTAAAATCAAGTTTATTGGGAAACTTTTAACTAAAAAACTACGCAAGGGACGTTATTTGAACCAGGGTTCCACCACACCAAGTAAAACTACATGGGAAATTGACAGAAACACATTGTTTTTACTATATATGCATTGTGTTTTTTTTAAATCTACCCCGGACTATATCCCAGGTCTTGGTATACATAATTCTGCTCGTACTACCTACTGTGAAACCCGTCTTGAGCACCATCGCACCCTTCGTGAATGAATGTTTTGATTCTTGGATGCCCTAAGCTCCTTGTTGAAATCTGTGGCGCTATTGAAACCATTGTTGAACATTGTAAAGTCTTGCATGTGAATCTGAACTTGATGCTATTCACCACTACCAGGTTTCTTATGTACAATCACAAACTATAATTTTGATCCAATTTGAGATAATTTTACAACGAATTTTGCAATATGTCTGAGAAAACTAAGGATCATAAGTTTTTAGTTGCAAGTTCAAAATTTTGATGGATGTCGAATTCGCAACTTTCTTGTTTGCATGGCCACAAGTAGGTAGAAAGGAAAAGTTAGTGTTTGACAATTGTTTGTGTAATTTTTATACATTTCATCATCTAAGCTCGAGGAAGAGCTTCTCGAATTTGGGGAGAATGATGGGAATAGGAATATAAATTAGATTACTAATTTTTTTTTATCTTAATTAGGCTTTTATGTTCTAAATAATTGGGTTGATCCATTGGAAAGTACAAGTTGGATTAGGATTAGGGTTAGGGTTTTGTTTTGCTTACAAAGACTTAAGTCTAAATTTTGTAATTAGTTTTCAACTTTGGATAGTTTATTGAAAGGAGTTATTGAAGTTTTTTCTCAAATCATGAGTCAGTTGCTTATTTGTTCTTCTAGTTCCCATTAAGTTTTAGGGTTATTTACCTTTTGGCCACCATTGTTTAGGCGTAACCCTCCGTGGGTGCCATTTGTTTTTGAAATTCCATCTAAATACCCTTTTTTATTGACTATTAAGTCAATGGGTTTGACTAGCGAAAATCTTTAAATCTTTTGAAATGTCTGAAATACCCTCACATGATGGGTACCAAACAATAATTGCTAGAATACTGTGGGTGCCAAACGGTAGAATTTGTTAATAATGAAAAGTTTTTTAAGGCTGACCACCTCCAACTCCTCCACAATCCACTTTCGAAACCACCACCTAGTCCACCTCCTCCAACACTGCCACCACCCTCCTGTATCACTACCAATTCCACCACCAGCTCCTGCCCCAAATCCTGAACCACCATCTACTCCACCTCCTCCACCTTTGTCCAATCCACCACCAGCTCCTCCTCCTAAACCACAACTGCCTCCTCCTCCAAAACCACCTCCATCGCCTCCACCAAGTCCACCACTACCACGGTGGAAAAACGTTTTCTCTACCTCATATTCAACCTTCTTGCTCAAAAGATTCTTTCAGCTAGTGGTGCAAAAGAGAACACGGTGAACTAAAAACACAAGCAACTTAGGGTGTGTTTGGTTGCATGAAATCCTATGCCATGGGAATCCATAAGATGACCCCTACATTTTAGGCTAAATTGATGTATCACTTCACATACACCATTTGATTTTGTGATCAATGGTGGAAATGAAAGTCCCATGAACATGGGAATCACACTTCTTGGTCCCCCAAGGCATGGGATTCTCATGTTCATGGGACTTCCACTCCCATCATTGATCACAAAATCAAATGGTGAATGTAAAATGATATCTCAAATTAGCTTAAAATATAGGGGTCCCCTCATGAATTCCCATGACATAAGATTTTATGCAACCAAACACACCAGCCATGTTTGCTAGCTAGCTAAGAGTAGCAACAAAGATTGATAGGAATTGTAGATTGATGGACAGTTGAGATGATTATTATTACATGCAAAGTCTCATTTGCATTATGTGTTAGCCAAAGATCAATAAAGAGTAAATGACGCCAACTGTGAACTGCTTAGTTTTTAAAGAGCTTGCCCCCAATCTATGGCACCCCAATACTTTTTTTCCCGCATGTTGTGGTGGGCTCTGAGAGACTTTTTTCTCTATTTCCTTCACTCACTGACCATATTCTAATCTAGTAAATGTTTGGAAAGTTCAATCAATAAACTGGTAAAATGATCAAGTTATGCATTTTTCACAGATGAAAATTGGGGACAATATCGACCATATTCTAATCCATTTCCCACACCCACCCAACCCCTTAAGAAAACATAAAATGAATAATATAGAGCCAATAGCTTGATTGGGCTAATTCGAGAATGAATAATTACCCTACTCAATTTGTTTGCAAGATTCTGTGTGATCACATATAGAGTTGTGATGATTGCAAATGCATACTTTTTACAGTGGATGGTTAGAAACTAAGGGTAAGATTTTGTTTAAAAAATAAATTTCCATGGGAAAATGAAAAAAAAAAATTGAGATTTGAGAAAGTGGGGAAAAACTCTCCTCCTTATGATTAAAGATGTGTGGCTATGTATTTTGAAAAGCTATTCTTTGCTCTCATTGAAAAAAACCAAAAGTTTTGTAAACACAAAACAAATAGTCAAATTGATAGACATTTTATCATTTTTTTATAACACATACAAGAGACAAATCTAGTATTAGTCAATCACATATGCCTCAAGGTGAACCCAATACTTTTGATATCATCCCCTAGATGAACTGCCTAGTTTTATGAACATCCCACTCCCCATTGGTGATACAAAGCATATATTATGTACATTTTCTCTTATCACATAGATTACACTTAGCTCTTAATAAACAACTCATGTTATATGCACATATCTCCCTGACTAATTTGAATCATCGTCATTAGATATCAAGATTAATAGCTTTTGTATCGGCTTTTGTTGCCTAGATCTCCTCCAGATCAATTGAGTTAGACCTTTTGTATTTTTTCTTTTTTTTTTCAAAAGTTATCAACAAATGCATGTAATTTCTAGTCTACTAAAAAATAATCATCATCTGGAGCAACTGAACTACATACAATGTTTTTCTCCTTCCCTGAGCATCAATGGTGGTTACTACAAGAAACATCCCTACACATGTACACGTTTGTTAAGCTTAATCTTTCATTAATGCCAAGGCACAAATTGATACATATATAGTTTAAAGGACAGTTGATGTACTCCAAATACAAATATTAATTAACAACTTGATTTTATCATATAAGAAGTTAAATTTAAGTTAACTATGCATATGTTGCATGTTTAATGTACCCACCTCCATGCCCAGCTCCACCTCCATATCCACCACCAGATCCACCACCTCCACCACCACCGAATCCAGAACCACCACATATTCCTCCCCAAAACCCTTTCCATCACCACCTCCAAATCCTCCACTACCACCACAAAGAATCCTCCCCTACTTTCTAGTTCACCACCAACACCCACACCAAAAACACCATTGCCTCCATCTCCAAAGCCACCACCACTATATTAAAACGTCTTTTCCTCTTCATATCCAGCCTTGCTCAAAAGGTTTCTTGCACTAGTGTTGCATATGAGAACACTATGAATCAGAAAGAGAATCAACTTAATAGCCATGTTTAGAAGCCAAATTTTATTGTTTGATAGCAATTACTATTTGGTACTCATCATGTGAGTGACACGTGAGGGTATTTCAGACAATTCAAAAAATTTAAAGATGTTGGCTAGTCAAACTCATTGACTTAATAGTCAATACGCAAAATGGGTGTCTGACGAAATTTCAAAACCAAACGACACTCATGAGGGGTTACGCCTAAACTAATGGAGGCTAAAAGTTAAATAACCCTAAGAACAGAGAAGGGGAAAACGACTGAAATAATTAGTTTGATGGTTTTTTTTTTTCATTTTTACTGTAAGTTGGGACGACCTGTGTGTGGCCAACTGTACTAAGCTAACTTTTGCCTGCTATTTTGGTAACACTGTAGTATGTTGGTTTTGATCATGTATTAAACTATTAATTAATTGTGAATCAAAAGGAAAAGCTCATGGTTGTTTGAAGCTTGATGGGGATTGTTACTTTGGTCATTGAAAAAATTATTGATGATGACTTTTCTCTGCTTTTTTTGTTTATTTTTTATAATTTGGAATGTTATAGTATTTCAGAGGGACTGCTAAAAATCTATAACTCTATATATTCTTTGGAGAACATGCTTATTATTTTAGAAACTGAGGTGATAACTAGGGGTGTGTCCCCTGGCTTGGTAATGAACCAATGGTTAGACCGACCTAACCAAGTGCGGTCTAGGGAGGACATGAATGAAAAGGTACAAAGCTTGGCTTTATTAAAGATGATGTTGTTCTGGAGTTTCCATATGGTCAATAGAACAATAGTAAATTGGGAGAGCATTTCTTCTGCCACTGTAGAATGGGCCTTGGTTGTATCCCACGTGAACTTAAAGAAGCTCGAGATCAAATGTGGGTTAGGATTGATATTAAGACAATCAATGGGAAGGGGAGAAAGCATTCATAGCTTATTGATCATTGAACAGAGAAATAACAGGTGTATGGTGTCTTTTGAGTGGTTATGACAAAAAACGCAGCAGTTATCCACATGCATGTGGATCCAGGCAAGATTTGTCATGGTGGGAAAAATATTTTGACTGATCTTCCACAGAAGCAAGAGGGCGCTTGGAGGGGCTTTCAACCTCCACAGATTTTTGAGTTGCTTGGGACTAAAAAAGGGGGGTTGGGACATTGACTTAGAGCTATCAAATTGCTACAAAGTAAATGCTTGGGTAATGAGTTGTTCTGGACCAAATATTTTGGATATCCTTGGCCACAGGGGAGGGAAAAGGGAGTGGATAAGATCCATATTCCAGTTGATGTCAAGATTATGTGTCAGTGATGGTCTTTGGAAGGCTAGGATTCAGTGGAATAGGAACACAATCAGCAAGAACGTGACCAGGTTTTACCTAGCAATTATGCCAGAGGTTAATCTGATCGCCTGTGAGAACTTGCCAAATAACATATAGTTTCATATGTTTTAAAGCAGTGAGATTGCCTCGCCGAGCAAAATAAGCAACGACAAGTGATTTGACAAGTTAGAAAATGCTTTTTGAGGTGTGGTAAAAAGCTTTAAGCTGGAGGGACCGAGGGTTTAGTGTAGAGGAGATAGCATTCCACATTTTTTGCCATTAAGGCAAGGTTTCTAATCATGGTGGAGGGGATGTTGAGGCCCTCTAAGTGATGGGGCAAGGATATTCGGTTCCAAGTGCATAGGTGTTTGGCTTTGCCATTGTCACTACCATTCCAGCAAAAATTTATGGTCAGTTGATCAATGTTGGTGGAAATTTCAATGGGGAGAAAGGAAGTTTGTATGGTGTAGACTGGGATAGAATTGAGAACTGCTTTGATCATCATTGTTCTACAGGTCTGAGAGAGAACCTTGGATTTCCAACTCGCTAATTTAGAATTGATCTTATCTAGCAAGTATTGGAGGTCGGTTGCTTTGTGCTTGGAAAAGAGCAGGGGAGATCCCAGATATTTATTTTTGGGATTATAAAATTTGGAGCCAAAGATTCTATTAATCATTTTGGCATGCTTAGGGTGCACATTGGAACTATAATACACCGATGACTTCTCAAAATTGACACCTTGGCTCGAGGCCATACAATATCGGTGGAGCAGATCTTTAACAAAATGAACTTCCGCTAAGAATGCTAAGCAAAAAAACATGAGATCATCAACGTAGAGTAAGTGGCTAATAAACGAAGAATTTTTTTTTATTTTAATGCCTTTAATGAGTCCATCAGCTTCAGCCTGAGCAAGGAGACGAGAAAGAACCTCCGCCGCAATCAAGATAAACAGATAGGGAGAAAGGGGGTCTCCTTGTCGGATGCCTCGAGAGGGTTTGATTGGGGCAAGAGGGGAACCATTGAGGAGCACATGGATGGAGGAAGTGGAAATGCATTGTTCAATAACCTTAATCAATTCCTTCGCAAAACCCAATTGTTTGAAAATTTGGAAAAGAAAATACCATTCAACTCTATCATATGCTTTGGCTATGTCAATTTTGATAGACATCGAGTCTTGTTTCTTCTTGCGAAAATGCTTCATTTGGTAGAAAGTTTCATGCGCCAAGCTGACATTGTCCGCAATAGATTGACCTTTAAAAAATGCACCTTGATTAGGAGAAATGATGTTGTCAAGTAGAGGTTCAAGTCTGTTTGCAAGGATTTTGGCGATGCCCTTGTAAGTGACATTACATAGCCCAATAGGTCGGAATTTATCAGGCGAGATTGGATTTCTTACCTTAGGGATCAGAGCTATGAAAGTTTCGTTCAATTTGGGTTCTAATTGTCAAGTTGAGGAGAATTTGTGTACCACAGCAATAACATCAGGTTTCATGATGTCCCAATAGTATTGAAAAAGCAAGCATGGAAACCATCCAGGCCAGGGGCTTTGAGGCTATCTATGGCAAAAATGGTGGTCTGAATATCAGCAACGTTGGGAATGGCCAAAAGAGCCTCATTGTCTTCCAAATAGATGACTGGATGGAAGAGGCCTAAAATATGAGGACATGGGTTAAGGTCAAAGGATTGAAATATTTTAGTGAAATAATCATTCAGAACCTGGCCCACAGCTAGTTATTCATAATGCCAAACGTCAGCTTCATCCTTAAGTCGCGAAATCACATTTTTTTTTTCTGCGAAACATGGTGGTGAGATGGAAGAATTTGGTATTCTTGTCACCATCGCAAGCCAGGAGGCACCAGAATTGATACGCCAAACCATTTCTTCTCTAACAAGGAGTTCAGAGAGTTGGCTTTCCAAGGGGGAGATAGCCAATGCACTGTCCTTAGAGGGAAGTTCATTTTGAAAATTGTCTAAGGCCTGCCGGGTTTCCGAGATGCATAACTGAATGTTCCTAAAATCAAGATGGTTCAAATGAGACAAACTATAGCTAGGCTTCTTGGTCTTGAGGTGAAAGTTGTGTGCAAGTAAAGGGTGTCGGCGGGGAGTCCAACAAAAAAGGACCAGGTGACGACATTAAGGATCCCTAGTCCACATATGAAAGAACTTGAAAGGTTTGGATGTTTTGACAAAGTGTGACACCAGTTGAAAGGATAATGCTCTATGATCATAGGAAGAAGTGTGGATTGTACGAGCAGTTGCAGAAGGGAAGAGATCCATCCAGTTAGTGTTAACAAGGATTCGGTCCAGTTTGGCTGTGATCCCATTTTTGGCTTGACGTTTATTATTTCACGTGAATTGGGACACATTCAGAGGGAAATCAAGAAGATGGTTGCTATTCACAAAGTTTCTAAGGTGACTAAGGGTGGTGTTGGTTGATTTGTTCCCTCCCAATTTTTCACTAGGTTGAAATATGACATTCAGATCTCCTATGATGATACCTGGAAGATATTGAAGAGCATACAAATGAGAGATAGTACTCTAGAACTGATCCCTATGAGTCGGATTGGGTTCTCAATACAAAAAAATAACCAACCAAGTAATAGTAGCATAGTAATCATGAATTATGCAGTTGAAATATTATTTACAAGAAGAAAAAATGTTAAGAGTGATACAATCTTTCCAAAAAAGAGTTATTCGTCTAGATTGTCCTTGCGCTGGAACTAACGCTCCATGTCGAAATCCCAGTCTCCCGCAAGTGCGGTCCATTTTGGTGGAAGCGGCCTTAGTCTTAGAAAGGAAGATAATATTAGGGTTGGACTTATGGGAGATGGCCTTTATATTTCAAAACGCTTCGACAGACCTCATGCCCCTGGCGTTCCATGAGAATTATGTATATTGTGGCCACCTTTTATCGGCGGTTGCCATTACCTTTATAGATGTGATAGAAATTGGAAAAAAAATTTATTGGAAAAAAAATTATGTTGATGGGGGGGGGGGGGGGGGGGGGGGGGGGGGGGTTTGTGTGAGGTGTGGTATATTAGTTGGGTTTGTACAGGATAGGGATTTGAGTGTATGAAACTGATGATGTAAAGATGTGATTGACTAAGAAGGAGAGGGGACGGTATCCTAACATAACCTTCTCTGGAAAAAAATGCTACCTCAGCCGTTAAGAAAAAAGGGCACAATAATGGAACCGGCGACAATTGTACTGGAGCCCATGTCCTCTCTACCAACAATTAACACGCCATTACCATCGGCCATTGCCGTTGACTGCCAGCTGCCCTTGATTGAAATTGAATACACATCCAGACTGACGGCGTGACTGACGGCCAAGTATGTTGCCTGATTGACAGCCAAAAAAGATGTTGTCATAACTACAGTTATAATGGCCGTTAAGATATTGAAAATGTCATGCAAACAAGCCATTAATGTATGTTGGCTGGCAAACTCTCTTCCCCATAGCATTGAATCGGATTGATTTTCAACCACAAGAGTAGTCAACAGTGAGTTGGAACATTGAATTCCATCGAACGCATATGGAGGTGAATTACCGATGTATAGGCCGTCATCGTCAACCTCTTCGAACGAGGGTATTCGGCAAGGGCGGAGCCAGGATTGCAGATAAAGGGGGGCAAACAGTACATAACTATTTACGAAAATACTAAGAAACTGAGTTTTTACAACCATATTTTGCAATCAGGGTGACATGGCGTGATCGTGAAAAAAATGATGATTAATTCAACCATTCAAACAATTTACATTGCATGATTAATTCAATTGTAGCTAGCTAATTAAGAGTTACCCTTTTTTACTTGAAGAAAACAGAAGCAGGCAAGGTGGTATAAGATGAGAGTTGGCGAGGAGTAGACCTCTGGCTTTGAGGTAGCAGGACAGTATGGTCCAAGTCCAAGGAGTAGTAACAACAATAGCTTGACTGGACTGGATGGATTCAAGTGAATTTGTCGGACAACAATTTTATTTTGGAATCCTCGTCTTTTCCTCATGCTTTATCTGTCCGTCTGTTTCTTCTTCTTTGAAACTCACTCCTGAGTCAAAGCCTCCGAGGATAACACTTACACAATCAACCCACTCTCTTTTGTTTTCTTATTCTTGTTTGTCTTCTTGCAAGGGAAATATATGTGTGTATAGAGAGAGAGAAAAAAAAGATTTCTCCTTTTGAGCTAGCTCAGGTGAAGCAGACAAACAACATCTTAGCTGAATCGACCTACAACCATCGTGTTTTTCCAACCGCCCCAAACCCAAATGATTACTTTTTATTTTGAAAGATCAGAAAAAAAGCAAAGCAAATTAGATCCCAAACCCCCAAATTAATCTAATGTGTTAACTAATCTTTTATCACCCTTACCACCATATGCTAGGTGAGTCTGAGGTAAGATAATCCTAATTCTTTCTTTTCTTTATTTTTTTAACAAAACAAAAGAAAACCAATGATGACGACGATGTAAAATTTCCTCGGTCGGTCCCCAACCCAATTAAAAAATTTAATATGAATATGATCACATGGGAAGCAAACCCACCATGTATGACACCTCTCTTCTAGTTTCTTTGTTGCTTTCTGCGTGTGTAGGGGGTGAATGGATTAAAATGAGTTGGTAGGAATTAAGAGAGAGAGGGAGAGATTAAAAAAAAAAAAAAAAGAGGATGGGAATTAAAAAAAAATAGAGAGATAGAGGGGGATTGGGATTGGTGAGGGTGGAGTTTAAAAAAAAAAGAAAAACATTTGTTGTTTTAATTTTTAGTGGAGTTAGAAGTCAAGATTTCATAAAGAGGGGCAACATAAAATTTTAAAGGGGAGCAATGTAAAAAATACGAGTAACTTAGTGAAATTTTTTAGAAAGATGAGGACCTAACACGTAGATCCGCCCATGGTATTCGGCAGGCAGACCCAAACGTTGCATGAATAGATCTTTGCGGCAAATCTAATCGAAGGTGATCCGTCAGTGTAGTTACGCTGGTGTTCTTGTGTTCCGGTGTTGGGGTTAGTTTGTCCATCAAAAGAAGGGTTAATAGTGATGAAATGACTTGTGTTTGTGGAGTTTTGGAGATCGATGTGGTCTGATTGTGTTCTCTAGGACAATTAATACTACCACAATTGATTGTACTTCCTCCATGAAAAAAGAAAGCTGGAAACTTGCAGAGATTTGGTCGGGGTGATATTTTGAACGATGGGATCTGGAAGAATCCCCTAGTTACTTGCCAAGCAATTGAATCCTGAGGTTCCAATTTTTTTTCTATCAAATGTAGTATGCTTAAACTACAATTAGGAGGAAGAGAGATCACATTGTTCCTTTGGCCAGTAAACAATTTGTGCTCGGAACTTGTGATGCCGGAGACGAGGTTACTTGAATTTTTGGCCAATGGCATCTCTAATAGATGTTAATCGTTTAAATAAACGTTTGATATTCTAAAATAGTCAGATTAAATAAGTTTTATGGGACAAGGGTTAATGGGCAATTAGTGTTGTGTTTATGACCATTAACCAACAATCATAGGCAACCCAAAGGTCTCTCCCCTACATGTATAAATATGACTTCTAATATCCTTCAAACAACATAGAAAATAATACAAAAATCAAACCCATGCCTTAAAAAAACTATATTTCCTTCCAGTGTCAGTGTGATCGAGTTCTAGTTGTTTTTCAGCTCGGCAGAGCAGTTTTGTTGTGCTCAAAGACTGTTGTTCAGCTGTTGTTTCCTGGGAAGCAGACGTCTACATCCTCAAGCACCATTGGTGAGCAGCGAATCTACTTTAAGGACACCGTGTGTAACACGAGCCTCGGTCTAGTATTTCTGTTATATGATTTAGATTTCAAGTTCTGTATTCAGTTTATGTTCTAGTATTTTTTTTTTCTCTACTATCATTCAGAACATGTTTTTCCATATTATATATGTGTTGCATTCTAACAATCTTAAAGCAAATCTCGATTTGAAGGACAAGTTACTTGGACATTTGACAAATACAAATTACCTTTGCTTTCTGGAATTGTAAACAATACAGAAATATATATATATATATACATAATAGACAAATTAAACTTGTGTTTATCTGTTGTCTTTTGATAAAGGCTAATAAGTTCTTTGTGTGGTTTTTCCAGAAATGCAAGCACAACTATTGAGACCCTTGCTATGGGTAACCCCTATGTGGAGAATCAAGGGATTCTGGCACTGACCATGGCTCGGATGGCCAACCCAACAGTCCCAGTTTCGGTTTCTTTGAACCATGCTAAAAAGCCAGAAAATTAGTACCCCTTCATCACATTTATGCTGTAGCGTTGCCTGAATTTAATTTCTATCTTTATGTTTAACATTTATGCTGCCAGTTTGTAATGCTTTCAGAACTGATATGAATATCTATTTAGTATGAAATTGGACTTGTCTTCAAGTACTGCTTATATATATATATATATGAAATTTTCAGTTACTCCATGAAGATTTAAGTAGTTATTTGTTTGAATTTTAGAATTTGTTGGGCTAAGTACTACAAGAATATATGATGCTGGATAAAAGTTGGGTAGGTCTTCACAAGTACAAAATTAGTTGTGCGTAGTTAGATATTTATTATAGAATTAGAAAAGTCAGAGGTCTTAGAGCAATAGGTTTTTCTTGTCTTTCTTGTCATAGAGTTGATCCTGAGTACGAGAAAGGAGCATGGAATTTTGTGAAAATGGTTACAAACAACTTGGAAAGTCCTAAAATGATCTTATGCCCTTGCATAGATTGTCGCAATGTAGAACGTCAGTGTGGCAGTATTGTTGTTGAACATTTGGTTACAAAGGGAATGGATGCCAAGTACAAACAGAGTAAAGATTGTTATGAGCATGAGGAACAGATAATTATTGATGACAACTTTCCTGAAAAAATGTGGAACAACGAGACATATAACTTATATAGAGCTGCCCACTTTTTTGATGAAGAATATATGAAGCCTACTCAGTTGGTTAATGAAGACTACATTGAGCCTACTAAATACATACATACTGATGATTTTATAGCAAAACTGAAAAATGCAGAAACCCCTTTGTACCCGAACTGTTCAAATTATAACAAGCTATCATCCATTGTAGCTTTATATCAACTTTAAACTCAAAGTGGATGGTATGATAAAAGTTTTAGTGAGCTTCTTGAGACATTGGCAGACATGCTTCAACATGACAATGTACTTTTGAAGTCGTTTTACTCGGTTAAAAAGTTTCTCAAGTCATTTGAGATTGGTTATGAAAAGATTCATGCTTGTGAGAATGATTGTTGTCTATTTAGAAAAGAGTACAAGGACTTGGACAATTTTCCTAAATGTGGTGCTTCAAGATGGAAGAAAAATAAGAGGACCAAAGAGATTAGAAAAGGTATTCCAGTTAAAGTTTTGAGGTACTTTCCTATAATTTCAAGATTCAAAAGGATGTTTAGGTCTGAAAAAATGGCTGCAGATTTAAGGTGGCATTTCAATAATAAAAGCAAAGATGGAAAAATGTGGCACCCAATTGATTCCGTAATATGGGAACTGGTTAATGTTAAATGGGAATCACTTGCAACTGATCCATGCAATCTCAGACTTGGTCTTTCTACTGATGGTTTTAATCCTTTTTCCATGTTATGATCTAAATACAGTTGTTGGCCAGTGATGCTAGTTAACTACAATTTGCCTCCTGCATTGTGCATGAAGAAAGAGAATATCATGTTAATGCTACTGATTCTGGGTCCAAAGCAACCTGGAAATGACATAGACGTCTACTTACAACCACTTATAAAAGACTAGCGACATTTGTCGCACAATGGAGTGGAAACCTATGATGCGTTTGGTGGAAATATTTTTAATCTTAGAGCAATTTCGCTATGGACCATAAGTGATTTTCCAGCATATGAAAACCTCGCTGGATGTTGTACAAAAGGTAAAAAGGCATGTCCTCTTTGTGGCAAAAATATGCATTACAGATGGTTAACGCACAATAAGAAATTTGCATACATGGGTAATAGGAAATTTGTGTCACCTACACATGAATATCGAGGAAAGAAAGTTTGGTTTGATAACAATGTAAAACATGGAAGGAAGCCTAAAATCTTGACTTGTCGGAACATTTCTATTGCTCTTAAGAATTTTCCAAATGATTTTGGAAAATGTCATAACAAAAAAAGAAAAAGAAATGATAATGCTAATGATGCTGATGATAATGGCGATGACGATGTTGATGGCAATGACGATGATGATGATCATGATGAGCTATCAAGTTGGAAGAAAAGGTTAATCTTTTTCGATTTACCATATTGGGAGGTTAGTTTTTATGTCTTTAATCGCCTTGTTTTTTTTATATTCAGTAATGGTCTAAAAAAATATGTATTAATGGTTACATTCATGTTTTTGTAGGAACTTTCATTACGTCATAATTTAGACGTAATGCATGTCGAAAAAAATGTTTGTGAAAGCATTATAGACACAATGTTGCACTGTGGAAAGTCAAAAGATAGGGTTAATGCTCGTAAGGATTTACATGATATGCAAATACGGAAGGACCTGCATCCACAACCTCATAGCATACCTTCCACCTACTCCATGGACATTTTCAAGGTCTGCAAAAAAGAAATTTTGCAAAAGATTATATGACTTCAAGGGAGCTGATGGCTATTATTCAAACATTGGGAGGTGTGCATCTTGTGAGGAATGCAAGGTCATTGGCCTGAAGTCCCATGATTATCATGTTCTAATGCAACAGGTGTTGTCGGTTGCTTTACGAGGATTACTTCCAAAAGGGCCTAGAAGTGCAGTACTTCGGTTATGTGCATTCTTCAATAGGTTGCGTCAGCGTGTTATAGATAGAGAGAAATTAGAAATATTGGAGGAATACGTCATTGAAACTGTGTGCATGCTTGAAAGGTTTTTTCCACCTTCATTTTTTGATATTATGGTACACTTAACGATTCATCTAGGAAGAAAAGCTAGATTATGTGGACATGTTCATTTTCGTTGGATGTATCCCTTTGAAAGGTAAGGAATCCTTCCTCTTTTTTTTTTTTTAGTCTGAATAGTTCTATTTGAAGCATAATATGTTGAATATCTTATAAGTTGTTATTTATGTACATATATATGAAAACACTCAAAGATTACGTTAGGAACCCTGCACGGCCAGAGGGGTGTATCGCTGAATCATATCTTGCAGAAGAGTGCACAAGGTTTTGTAGCGAATTTCTAAAAAATTCAATACAAGTGGAGGAAAAAGAAGTTCGCAATAATGATTTTGCGAATGAAGTTATTCTGGAAGGCCGTCCAATTTCTAGAGCCACATCGATCACCCTAAGCGATAGAGAAAAAAACTTGCACATCTTGTTGTGTTGATGAATATAGCTGTGGTGGATCCATATTTAGAGTAAGTAAAATGAAATTCACAGATGTTAGATCTCTATCATTACACCATAACCATTTTACTTATTCAGTTTTCTCTCCTACTAGCATGCACTTGGAAGATTTACAAGAATCAAACAAACGTCTTACACGTGATGCAACCTTACTTTGGAATAAACATACTGAAAAATTTGCAGAATGGATAAAAAATAAGGTTCGATTAAATCTTCCAAGTTTTTTTTTACCTTAGTTTGTGTTTAATTTAATAACTACCTACTTACTTTGTATCTCTTCATTTAATTTCTGCACTTTAACAGATTCCTATTGATTCAAAAGTTGACTCGGACACATTGAAATGGATTGCATATGGTCCACATAATAGTGCATTGTCTTTTTTTGGGTATATTATCAATGGGCAGCGGTTTCACACAAAAGATGTTGACCGGAAAACCCAAAACAGTGGGATTATTTATGAGGCAACCACGATGTGTAGGGCAAGCGCAAAAGATACTGCACAAGTGCTTGATTGGGTTACTTACTATGGAATATTGACGGATATAATATTACTAGACTATCACGTATTCTATGTTCCGGTCTTTAGGTGTCATTGGGCAAACAAAGGTAATGGTGTTAAAGTTGAAGATGGATTTACCCTCGTGAACCTCCATCAAAGTCAAATATCATTTGCAAGAGATCCATATATTTTAGCATCTCAAGCAAAACAAGTATTTTATTCAAGAGAAGACAATTCCTCTAATTGGTATGTTGTAATGAAGGCACCACCAAAAGGTTTCCATGAGTTAGAGGCCGATGACGTAAGTGTAGAAGCTTCAATACGACTAGAAGTTGACATGGACATTGAGGAGTCTAGTGGCGAAGTTAGATATGTAAGGGAGAATTGTGAGGACATACTTGTGTAATATATGTTCTAAACCTTCATCTTGATTTAGCTTGTGTTTTGGTTGCCTTTATCAAAAGTGTCTTTGTTTTTATATTAGTTACACATATGTCATATGTTGTCTCCTTTTTTGTTTTCATTATATGATTAAGGTTATTAATGCATTACATATACTGAAAGTCTTATTTTTTTTTCTTAAACAGGTGAACAACAATGGTTGTTGAAGCCAAGAAGAACGACATATCTCACAATAGGAAACGTGTTTTGATACCCACAAAAACATCCAAGGTCTCTCAAGGAACGGATAAGAATGTATCTGAATGTCCAAAAGCATGTCAACAGACTTTGATCCAACAACATAAGAGTCATGAACCTAACCTCCAACATATACAACCATCGACAACCAAAGAAGTGGTCGAAAAAGATGCACTAGCATCACAAGAGTCAGTCGCAGACCCGATAGGACTTAAGAAAGCTAGGGGTCCAACCAAAATGAGAGATATTGCTGTAGAGCCTGGAAGTCGAGTTCATGTTGAATTTACTGATAAAGGTGAACCATGTAGAGAGGGGTCAGTTAGTTTGTCTTCTTATTTAGGCCCACTTGTACGAGAGCACGTACCTGTAACATTATGCGATTGGAGGAAGCTTGGTAATGACATAAAATTAATCTTGTGGAAATCAATTCAGGTATTATGAACCATTACTCTATCCTCGCTCTTAACAGTACTTTTGTTTCATAGCAAAAATGCAAATGACTTTTCCCTTTTTTATGAAGAGTTCTAATCCATGGCGTAGTTGTAGATATTTATAGCTAGTTGAATTGCTTGCTACACATCATCTTCAATGACATGTACATTTCAATTTACAGAAGTTGTGATAGAACTCTTACAGTAAAATACCCAATGTTGAGTTACTTAGTGATAATTTTATATAAACTCCAGGCAAGATTCGACTTGGATACATAATGGCAAAAGGCTATCGTATTTAAATCGATGGGATGTATATGGAAGGCCTCAAAATCATGGTTAGTCAGCCAAATACAAGAGGCAACTGATAAGAAGAAAGACTTGAGCTTCAGCCTAAAAACATTCAAAATAGAGCAGAGTGGATAAAGTTCGTCAAGGCAAAAACTAGTCCAGCATTTAAGGTATGTTTTAAAACTAGTTGTAATATTATAATATATGATAAAGGATTAAAATTCATTTAAAATCATGCTAAAGTAATAGAATTTCAGGCTGTAAGTGATAAGTATAATGCAATCAGGCGTAAGAAAATCCCACACACATGCAGCCAAAAAGGATTAGCTCGATTAGCAGAAGATATGGTGATACATATTTCATATTCATATGCATTCTTATGTTGTGGTCAAAATAATTTTGTAGGTCCAATTACTAATTTTCAGAACCTGATATCAATTTCTTTTTCTCATAAAAAAAGAATAGTACCGAGCCATCTTTTGTTTCTAGGGTTAAAGTATGGATTAAGTCACGCACCAGAAAAGACGGTAAACTAGTAAATACAGGAGTTTCCGAAACCATTGTGAGTGATATGTTATTTGTAATGTAGAATTATGTGTAATTTTGTATAGTTTCTTAAACCATACACTATGCTATTATATGTGTTGAATTATATAGGAGAAGCTAATCAAAGCTGAAAATGATTCACCATCGAACTCGACAACAAATGTGACCGAAGATGCTCTTTCCAAAGTCTTAGGAAATGATAAACCTGGACGACTAAGAGGAATGGGAAGAGGAATGACCATCAGCAAATTGGCATTCTTTCAAACTAAAGACAAACATGTGGCCAAGATGCAAGAGCAACAAACTATCATGCACGACAGGATCCAACATTTGGAGAACTTGGTGAACACATTATTGAAAAACAAAGGCAAGTTTGATACATGTTGTGATCAGTGAATAAGTAAAATTCCAGCTTAGTCATTGATTTTTTTTATTAACTGTTTGCTGTGTTGTTAGATTCAGCAAAGTGGAGAAGAGGACAAAATATCTGCAGTGGTACAATTAGTTTCAATATTGTGGCATTAATCTTCAATCTAAACTTGCTTCAATTGTAATGTTTATATTGATTAATTGCAGAGTGTCAACACCAAGTCACTAGAGAAATGTCGGTTGTTAGATTGGAGTGGAACAAAGGAAATCGTTGCTGAAGGACATTTGATATCAAGGGATCCAGAAAAGCTTGTCAATAAAATTCCTATGGGTCCTAATGCAACCAAAGTCTGTGTTGATATCCCAACTAAACCAGATGCTTTCCTATGGAGGCCTACATCTAGTATGACTTGTATAGAACAAGCTCAAGGTAAATCGATAGCATGGCCTGCCGAGAGAGTTATTTTGCAACTTGATCAACATTCTGTTGAACAAGATAATATTGACACGCATTTGGTAAGATAATTATTGATTGCTTTGGTATTTATATCATGTATTTGTTTAACTTAAATAGTTGTATTCTTGTGTATATAATTCTTATTTTTTATGCATTCTTTCTTAATAGAGTAAGTACAACAATTCAAGGAACAAGTGCACATTGTTTGATTGGAGTGAAAAAGACAAAATAGTAGCAGAAGGACGTTGGCATTCGAGTGATCAAAAAATGTTGATCAATGATATTCCTCTTGGACCTAATGCCATGATTGTTTGGGTAGATATTTCAAAAAATCATGAAGCATTTTTATGGAGGCCTACATCTAATATGACATGCATTGGAGTGTTGTCCATAAATGGAGATTTCCAGGTACGATGTATACTTTGGTATTTGCTTCATAATTCGAAACAAGGTGTTGCTGGCTTGCCGTCCGAAATTGATCCTCGAGATACTTACCTTAATAGGTCTTACGGGTGTTGGGGATGGTTGTGAGACGTGTGGACTTAGCAGGTTGTAGTAATTTGGGTCCGTCTGGCAGACTGCGTTGTGTGCGCTTGAACCGCTTAGGCCGGATCAATGTTGGACTAACGCTTGGGCCTATTATTTCTTGAGATCATCATGACACGTGTATGGTGTAGGAGAAATAACGTTTCGTTGTATCATCAACATGTATTACTAAATTGAGTATGAAGGTTATTTATGCGTAGATAACAATTTAAGTCCCACTATAATTTTATTGTTAATGATGGGATAGAATTAAGGCTCTATATATACAATTGATGTCCCCACTCAAAACCCAATTCTCTATCTCTTACTTTTCCTATCTGATTTGATAAACATAAGAAAAAGGTTCCGGAGGTGAAAGATCTCTTTGTTGTGTGTTGCTAGTTCGTGAGGATTGCTATAAGGATACTCTTCATTAATGGCGACTTCGGGTACGCATTGAGTAAAGTTTTTCTTCATTGATTACTGACATGAGGTCTTAGTTTAGGATATGTTAGATTCCAACAAGTGATATCAGAGCCTCCTTGTCAGAATCATTGAGGAAAACATATTATTTATTGTTTTGTTATTACTTGATTACATAATTAATCCTCATGTGGATTTTATCCAAACCTTAAAATCTATTTCATCGGATCCGATTCTCCTGGTGACTTGATTCTGGTTTAGCCGATGCTAATCGACCCCATAAGGTTATTTGGTGGTCGGTGATAGTTAGAACATCGAAAAAATTTAGTTTTCAAACTTTATAGTTAATCAAAAAAGGGGGAAATGTACCTTTCGAACAAAAGGGCCAGTCGACACTTCCGGTTGTTGCATCGCTGATGATCGACCCTCATCACTAGTTAGTTTCTGCATCACCGGTGATCATTGCTCCTGGCGTTCGCCCGATCAAACCAACCCTTGATCGTTCGTCCTTCTTTTCCAGTCAACACCTCCTTGTTGTTGCCCGCCCCTCGTCTTCCAATTCCACCACACCATTTTTTTTCGATGATTCTTCCAATCGTCTGAATGGACATGACGACATGGAATGGGTGTTTGCTTAGGAGATCTGTTTGCTAGGGGAAGAAGATGGGTCATTTTTTTTTATTGTTGGCGACTTGATCGCCATTCGATCTTTGTTCGACACCCATCAATTCTGAGTTTCCTTTTCAGCCTTTTTTCTTCTCAACTCATAGTGATAAGGTGAAGAAGGCAATCAGTTAAAACGGTTCAAACCGAGTTAACTCGATTTTTTAGCCGCCGATTTAGCTATTTTTCCTTTTTGTGCCTGGAAATTTTTTTGTTGGGCTTGGCTAAGTTTATATTGGGCCTAGAGGGGTTTTGACCCACTGGATTGGATCGGTTCAGACTAGTTGCATCAGAACGGTTCAGACCGGCTGGAAGGTTTGGTCCAAAAGGCTAGACCGATTCAGTCCAAACCGACTGCATCAGTTTGATTCAATCATGTAATCGGTTCAAGTCCTGTCTGGACTGATTTTTGGGTCTGCTTGGTATGTCAGGCCTGTTGGGCTGGACCAGTTGCATTTTTGTCTTCTTCACTCTTGCATTTGGAATAAATTTATTTAAAGTTAAGGAAAAAATTTTGGGAGCACCTCAAGGATATTTTAATTAGCAATCCAAAATTTTAATTTAGGTGAAATTTTGTGCTATGTCGCCTGAGTGACCTCTTTCATGAAATTTTATTTGAATTTGAATTTGAATTTCAGTTATTATTTAGTGGATTGCATATGGTTGTGTCATGACCCATGCAAATAAAAATCGGTCCAAAGGAAGGTTGTTATTTTGGCCGGTTCATTGGTGGTATAAGGTAATTAATTTAAGTAATATATTTTTGGGGATCAACTTATGCGTTCAATTACATATTGACCCAAAGGATGGTTATTATTTGGCCAAACCCAATTTTATTTTATTTAAATTTATTTGCATTAGTTTCTTTTAGAGAACCACTTATACGTTGTAATGTTTGTCAAAGACTGTAATTGTAAAGGTGTGTTTGGTTTCTCATAAAAGCCCATTACTACAAATATAATTAATATGTACCTTTTCACCCTTACTTTATTTGTTTGCTCCTCAATTAGACCAAATTTTGCATGATGATGATTAGTCGTTAATTATTTTTTTTGTTATCATATCGTTGCATTAAAGTGGATGGGACGTATATACATAGATGAGAGTTTATACTTCTGTGTTATTTAGTGAATACTTCTTCGATATCTGCCAATTTAAACAACAATCCAGTACTTAATGGATCAAGTCTCGAAAATATGGAAAAATCATATAGTGGTCGTTCTTGGGTGTATGGAATTGGATTATGTGCTTCGTGTTGATGAACCCACTAAGCCTACTGATTCTAGTGCAGCTGAAGATAAGGCTTTTTATGAAAAGTGTGAGTGTTCTAATAGCATTAGCCTTATGATAATGGAACACTTTATTTTTGAAACTTTTTGTGGTGTCATGCCTATGCTAAAGATTTCCTACGCCGGGTTGCAGACCGACTTTTTGCATCGGATAAGGTGGAGGCAAGGTGGTAGCAAACTTGTTACCATGCAGTATACTGGCAAAGGAAATATAAGGGAGTACATATTAAAAATGTCTAATCTTGTTTCAAAAATTAGGATACTAAAGTTGGAGTTTTCTGATGATCTCCCTGTGCAACTCACTTTGATTTCATTTCCTACATAATTTGGTCCCCTTAAGATCAATCATAATACTCAAAGAAAGAAATGGACTCTTAATGAGCTCATTGTTCAGTGTGTGCAAGAAGATAAATGACTGAAACGAGAAAAGACATAAAGTGCTCACATAACGACATTTTCCAATGGTAATTCAAGCATCAAGAAAATGAATTGAAATATTTCTGTTAAAGGTAAGGGAATTGCAACTGGTGTGACTTCATAAGTAAATATGCAAGAGAAACATGATAAGGTAGCCACATGTTTCTTTTGCAAAAAAAAAATGGGTCATGTGAAGAAGGATTGTCTCAAATATCATAAGTGACTAGCAAACAAAGGTGATAATTTTAGTTTTATTTGTTATGAATTTAATCTAGCTGCGGTACTACGCCATTTCTGGTTGATTGATACAAGTGCAAGTATTCACATCAGTGTTTCCATACAGGATTGCATAAGAAGTCGAAAACTAAATAATGCCGAAAGGTTCATTTACATGGGGAATGTCAATAAAACTTGTGTGGAGGCAATTGGAGTCTTTAATTAAAATTATAGTCTGGTTTTTATTTGGAATTGGACGTGACTGTTTATGTATTGTCATTTGGGCAAAATTTAATTTCTGTTTTCAGTTTGGATAAATGTGGTTATACTTTTTCTTTTGGAAAAAGGAAGTTTTAGTCTCTTACAAAATTCCAATGTTATTGGTACTGGATCTCTTATTGATAATCTATATAAGTTAGACTTAGATGTTTCCCACTTACAATCAAATGTAACTTTGCATGTTATTAATTATGGTACTAAGTGAAGATTAATTAATGAGAATTCTTCTATGTTATGGCATAAGCGTCTAGGTCATATCTCTCGACCGAGAATTGAAAGGCTTGTGTCAACTGAAGTTATATGTATCCTTGATTTTATAAATTTTACGGTTTGTATTAAATGCATAAAGAGGAAACAAACAAACACTGGAAAGTTAGGTGCTCATAGGAATTCAGGTGTCTAAGATTTATACATACTGATATTTGTGATCCATTCCCTACGACTTCTTGGATTGGTCAAAGGTATTTATCACTTTTATAGACGATTATTCATGTTATGGGTATCTATACTTAGCAGATGAAAAATCACAATCATTGGATGTGTTCAAGATTATAAAGCTGAGGTTAAAAATCAACATAATAAGAAAATTATGGGGGTTAGATTTGATCGTGGTGGTGAATAATATGGCAGATATGACGGTTCAGGCCAATGTTCAGGTCTATTTGTGAGGTACTTACATGAATGTGGCATCGTCCCTTAGTACATCATACCAAGGACACCACGCCAAAATTGTGTATTTGAGAGACAAATTAAGACCTTAAAAGATATGGTTAGGAATATGATTTGTCATTCTACCTTGCTAGTGTCTCTTTGGGGAGAGACCTTAAAGACTGCAGTTTACATCCTTAATAGAGTACCCAGTAACTATGGACTGGTAGACATCCTAGCATTTGACACTTACGTATTTGGATGTGTCCAGTTGAGGTTAGGCCTTACAGGCCTCATGAAGAAAAATTGAAATCCAGAACTGTTAGTTTCTACTTTATTGGATATTCAGAAAGATTAAGGGGATTCAAGTTTTATTGTCCTTTTACTAATACCTTAATTGAGACTGATAATGCCAAATTTATTGAGGATGTTGAAAATAATGGGAGTAAACAATCTAGAAATATTAGTTTTGAAGAAGAAGGTGTTGACATTCCTATGATGGATATTCAACCTGTATGTCTATTTTTTAACAGGACACAGATGCAAATCACGAAGATATATCTGGATTGTCTTCTGTTAATCCAGAAGCACCTCAACCTCCTCAATTACAAATGCAAATAAGGAGATCCAATAGGAAGAAAAGATTTGTTATTTTCGATGATTATGTAGTTTATCTCGATGAGCATGAGTTTGATATAGGAATGGAAAATGATCCTATCATTTTCCTTCAAGCCAATTGGATGCAAATGATTTTTTTTAAAACCAAACGAGATTCCAACATCGAAAGCTATAAGATACGTCTTGTCGCTAAAAACTTTACTTAAAAGGAAGACATTGATTATGAAAAGACTTTCTTTCCGGTTTCTATGAAAGACTCTTTTATAATTATTATTGCCCTTGTAGCTCATTATAATTTAGAGTTACATCATATGGATTTTAAGACTGCATTTCTAAATAAAAATATTGCAGAACTAATTATGTGAAGCAACCATAAGGGTTTTGAGATTAATGATTCATAACATAAAGTTTGCAAATAACGAAATCCATCTATGGCTTAAAGTGATCATCTCGTCAATGGTATAAAAGGGTTTGATCAAGTAATAATTCGGTTGATCAATGTGTTTATCATAAGATTAGTTGGAGCAAATTTATTATTTTCTAGTGCTATATGTTGATGAAATCCTACTTGAAAATTGTGTCATAGGTTTATTCTTTCAACAAAAAATTTTATTAAATTTTTTTGCTATAGCATATTTGGTGATAGACATGCAGGCTAATTGCACTGATCAAATAATATCATTGGTGTATCACATCATATATTTATTGAACTAGCACTTGATATATTCTTTGCACTAGGTAAAATACTCATTGTTACGAGTGATACGTTGAGTTTGCTCTAATGTCTACAGAATGATTTATATATGAAAGGAATACATGCAAATTATCTCTCATGCGTAAGTAGTAGAGGGTACATGTATGATAAAGTTTATCCATATTAGGGTAGTATGTATCATTGGAATGTTTGGCAAACATTTTAGACCGAACAATGATCACTAAGCATCAATTGTTGCAGTATTTTAAAAGAACACACATTTATGCTTATTACATTTTTGTTTGATGTAAAGCATGTGATCAAACATTATGGTTAAATAATTTTTTATTTAAGGGCTTCATGTTATAGGTTTCATTAAGAAACATTATGAAATAAAGCGGTTTATTGTATTCAGAGGATGACATTAGTTCATTCTAAATTATATCGACTTAAGGTTTTTTGTCGTTAAAGAAAAAGTTCAGAATCATTTATGACAAGGATGTACCACATAAGGTGTTCAACGAGCCTGTTGCTCGGTTACATCATGGTTAGTTCTTATGATGTTCCTTATCAATGAGAGTCTATATTACCACATTTAATTGTCACTGGTGATCACTTTTAGTTTCTTGATGATTCTGAAATAATGATTTCTACTTTTTCAATTATGGTTGCGCATGTACATTTTGACTAAGTAGAATAAGGCAATTCGATTTTGAATCATAAGGTAGGACCAGTTGAAAATGGACATGATCAGGGATCACATTACATGTCATTTTCATGCTACACATCCATACTTTGATCTATGTCATTGATTGAATTGGTATTTGTGATCATGGATGGGTCCAACCACGATAAATGTGGTGAAAGCCGCTATGATCCTATATTGATATTTTCAATGGACTAGATTGTTTTGTGATGACACTTCGTCAAGTTATGAGCTAATAAAGTTTCATAATATATAATCTATGGATGACCTATGTATTTCAAGTGGGAGATTGTTAGAAAATTACCTTATGGTGAATCTACATAGTTCATACTATTATGCGTTGTAGACTGTCGAACTATACGTGAGTGGTGTTTGATTGGTACCAATTAGTTGTGATCATTAAGAAACAAGACTGGGGTCATAAACGTGTTTCTAATTACATGTTGTATGTCTTGACATGTATTACTAAATTGAGTATGGAGGTTATTTATGTGTAGATTCCAATTTAAATCGCACTATAATTTTACTATTGATGATGGACTAATAATAGAATTAGGGCTCTACATATACAGTTGAGGTCCCCACTCCAAACCCATTTCTCTGTCTCCTACTTTTCTCAATTGGTTTGGGAAACACAGGAGAAAGGTTTTGGAGGTGGAAGATCTCTCTGGTGCATGTTGCTAGTTCGTGAGGATTGCTACGAGGATACTCTTCATCAATGGCGACTTTAGGTACCCATTCAGTAAAGTTTTTCTTCATTGATTACTAGCATGACGTCTTGGTTTAGGATCTGTTAGATTCCAACACTATTTCCAATCACAAACCTATTCGAACTGCTTCTGCCATCTAGTCATCGAAATGGGTTATTAATTAGGGATATTTAGATTTTGGGTCCTATCATTTGTATTGGTTTTGTCTTGAGTTAAAGTGGGTCCTAATACCCTCATATGGAGCGGCTTTTGAAATGGGCATGTGTGGAGCAAACTTACCATGACAGACAAACTTTTGGGGTGTTGGGTGACTGAAACCTCAACCAAAACCTTAGGCAAGATGGCAAGGCTTGTTCACCTGAAGTGGGTAGAGGCATGTGAATGTGGAAGGTTAGATCATCTTATTCAGACCCCAAAGTTTTGTTGTCAAACCTCATGTTGTAAACGAAGCCAAAATTTTGAAATTAATGGGGATTTTTACAAGGGGAAATAGCCCATGAGCCCTTGCATGGGCCAATTAGTGTGTTTGAAAAGGCAAGGGCAACACAAACCAAAATTTTCTTACAGTTCCAAGTCATGAATTCAATTAACTAGTGAAATGAAAGAATGCATATGGATCAAACTTAGCCGATATTTCGCAAAACAATAAACTAAGAGATAAAACTATATCCACTCTAGAATCCAGCCTCTCTCATTATGCACGTTCTCTCAACTATCTCAAAAATTAGAAAAATATGTGTTGTTTTCACTCCATGTTTTGCCCCTTGACCCAAATGTTTGAACACTTCGGTTGACTTTGATCGGTTTTGAAATATTCGTATCAATTGAACAATGTTGAATCTTCTTGATTGTCCTTGAATGATATAATTTCCCAAATCACTCAATCTTAATGTATATGGCTTTATAACATAGTCACATGCTTTTAAAATTCGCTCAACTCATGTTGGTTTTATAAATTAACTAACTTGCATTTGTCATAATTCACAAACACATTTTAAAGGTTGTTCACTCATTTATGTCAAACCAAGAATGGCAACGTGATGCGAAAACAAAAAGAAGGGCAGAGGACGAAGAAACCTGAGCTTGCCTATCTTTTTCTCCTCTTGATCTTGGATGATATTCTTCCCAAATGAGAAAAGTGATGCGTAAACCCACAACAAGGGCAACGAAGGGTCAAACTATAATGAACCTTGTGTGAAAATACAACACAAGATAACATTCTTTAAGGATGGAAGTTGTAGCATCTGACTTAGCACAATTGTGCAAACTCTATGTGTAACCTCAGCCTAATCCTATTATAAACTTTGGAAATCTTGACGTATTTTTTCAGCAGGCTTTTTTTCGTCATAGATTAAAAAAAAGATGTAAGATTAATTTTTATTTCTCCATAGATTTTCCGGTCTGTCATTATGGGCCTTCACATGACATCATGCCAAATCCTTATTTTAGCCTCTCATTTTTTTCCTTTTTTTAATCATTTTGTTTTCGGGTGGTCCAATAGGTCAGAATTTTTTGTTTTGTGGCCATTTGCCACTTGATTTGATCATATTTTAGTCTAAAAAATAATAGAAGGTTGTTTGAAGATATCTCAGATAAGACAACTTCAAATTGCATTTACGCAGCATAAAAATTTGTGTTTTAGCTTTAACAAATATTGGAATTAAGGAACATTAGCTACTACGGTGAAGATCTCCTCTTTGAAATGTAATACGTGTTCATGAAACAAATTTGAAAGTTAGTTTTAAGAGTTTGAGGGTGACTGTTGAAAGAAAACTTGACTATATGCAATAACTATAGAATTTTCGTTTATAGTCTAGATGGTACTTAGTGAGTATTGTGGATGTAACCAAATTATGAACATATAATCAAATTTGTCTTAATTTTTCAATGTCTAGATTTTTTCGGTATTTGCTCACTTTGTTTATGAGTTGCCATTAGTTGTCAAGTTTATATTTTAGTGGGACTTTAATATATTTTGCTTAATTCTTGTGAACCTTAAAGGAGATTTCATATTTATATTCTTTGCAAGCAATTTGTAAGCCACATTTGTTAATTTCACAAAATATATTAAGCCTTTTAGAAATATGATTTTGAAGAATAAAAGAATTAATAGGCTCTTCTTTTACGATACATCTGCAATGTAGGGAGAAATACAAAGTTATAGTTCATTTATCTCCAAATGAAATAAATAAATGAAATTTATAAGTTGGCCATTGTAGCCAGTGAAACACTTCCCTTATTTGTCGCCTTATTACGACTTGGCAAAATATTTTATTTTTGATTCATTCTTTGTTTTACTGATTTAACATTGATAATCGTTCATATTTATTTTATACAAATGTTTGCCAAAGAAAACATGGTATGTGTCCTTATTGACGAACTCAAATCTTTCTCAGCTCAATTCAATATTATGTATATGGTGTGTGAGTAAATTAGCAACAGTGATCGATATGACAATTTTCTATCATAGTACGTTGTTTTATATGAGATACTTAATGTCATTAATATGCTTAGGAAGTTCTTGTTAGCAATTTGTAGAGCGTATTTCCCTTAGAAGATGATGCAAGCTGAGTTACATAAGGATAAACTGATAAACATTTTATTTATTAACTTACCACTTATTGAAATTTCCATATAAAATGGTAATTTAAGTAGATTATGTCATGATCCGTGACCTTTTATATGAGCGAGGCTGCAACTTAAGGAAAGTTAATAATGTATGTAGGCCCCACGAGCCATCTACTAAAAAGAACCCTCCTAGCAGTGCGCCCCTCCTTGAGTTATTAGTAGTGAGGTATTCCAGTTTCTTTTATGATTAATAATATTAAGACTCGTTTGCTTGAAAATAGATTGATATTATAGGAGGTTTATATCTGATTTCTTTAATAAGTGGGAAATGTATTTGGTTATCATACCAAATATTGATGTTTTCTCCATTACCAAGTTTCCATAAGAGATGAATGTGAATCCATTTTGCTTTGTGCATTCTCTTTAAAAAAATTCCTTCTTAAGTTCACACGTGGACAAACATTAATGAGTTTGTTTTCTTACTCTTCTCCATTTTTTCACATATTTAATTATTTTTTCCTATATTATCCAACTGCCCTGGTAAAATCATTTATCTTCTTCCCTCAATTGGCAAACATGTAGAAAAAAAAAAAACTCAATCTTATCCACTGTGCAGATTTTGAGGTAGATAAGCTACTTGTGATGACACAACTCTGCCCCTTTTTTTTTAGGGCTCCTTATTTGATTTTAATTTTTTTTGTTTTATGCAGTTTGCTAATGTGTGCGATGGGCGAGGGTTTTCCCTTTTTCAATGGTACAACTGTTTTAGGTGTGATGATAGTCAGACTCAATAAACAAGGTCAGTGCACCATCTTGCAAATTGCGTGATACAAAGCCATGGAACAAAAGGCTAGAACTGCTAGGCTTTGAGGTGGGCAAGGGCATTAGTTGATTTATGTTTTCTAGGACTAAATAAGGCCAAAACAACTACAGTGGCCCAAAGGAAAACTCTAGTGTAATTCTAATCTAACTCTTCCTTTTAATTACTGTTTTTGAAAATGTGTATTTGATTTGTGAAAAAAAATCAATAATTTAGAGAAAATAAAATGACGACACAACGACTGGCACATTAGATAGTAAAAAAAAAGGTTAGATTCGAGAGTAGAGTGAACCTTATCCGTTTTATGTGGAAATTAGGCACAAGATAAATTATCCCTAAGGATGTAACTTGTAGTGTATAACTTAGCACAATTGTGCCAACTCCATGTGTAAAGTTGACACAATCATATTAGAAACTTAGGAAATTTTAACATATTTTTTTTCACTTGTTTTCTTTAGTCATAGATTAAAAAAACAAAAACTAAGATTTATTTTTACGATCTTTATACATTTTTTGGTGTGTCATTATGGGCCTTCACGTGGCATCATGTTCAATCCTTATTTTATGGGTCTATTTTTTAAAAACTAATTTTGCCTCATTTTTTTTATATGGTCATCCAATATAGGTTAGAAATATTCATTATTTGTGGCCATTTTCCACTTGATTTGAACATATTTTAATCTAAAAAAAAGTCATAAATGGGATATCTCTAACACAACTTTTAATTGCATTTGCACAAGAAAATTATGTTATAGCTTTAATAATTATTGGTTAAGGATATCACATGGTGAAGATCTCCTTTTTGAAATGTGATACATTTTTTAAGGCGAGCAAGGTTTTCATTGGATCCCATAACCATTACACACTTTCGGCAAGGTTCGAACCTTAGACTGGTGATAGCATTTGCCACAAGTCTACTATCTAGTTGATCTAGTACTTCGTTGGCTCAAATGTGATACATGTTTGTTTGTAAAAGTTTGAGGGTCAGTGTTGAAAGAAAACTTGATTGGTGTTACACAATAACTATAGAGTTGTCTTGATAGTACTTGGTGAATATTTTGGTTGTAATAGATAAATATCAAATTTCTCTTAAATTTTTAATATTTAGATTGTTTAGGATTTGCTCACTTTGTTTATGAGTTACCATTAGTTGTCTATGAGTTGTTGACTTTATACTTTAGTAAGACTTTAATATCTTTTGTGACTTAAAGTAAAATATTTATTAGCAATTCTTATTAGTAATTTGTTGAGCTGGATAGGCCTTACAAGTGATGCAAGCGGAGTCACATAAGGATAAACATTTTAATTGTGAACTTACAACTGTTTGAATATTTCCAAATAAGTTGGTCATTTAACTAGATTATGTCATGTTCATGAGTTTGTTCATATGTGTGAGATTGCAGCTTAAGTTCATATGTGCGAGACTACAACTTAATGAAAGTTGATAATGCATATAACAGTGAGGTATTCCACTTTATTTCAAGACTGAAAATATTAAGAATGGTTTGCTTGGAAATAGCCTGATATTATAGGACATTTATATATAATTTTCTTTACAAGTAGGAAATGTATACTATCAAGTTATATACCAAATATTGATGTTTTCTCCATTACCAAGTTTCCATAAGAAATGAATGCTAATCCATTTTGTTTTGTGCATTCTCTTTCAACTTTTTCCCTTTTTAAGTTGACACACGGACAAACATTTATGAGTTTGTTTTCTTTACCTTTTTTTCCCTTTTTTAATTATTTTTTCCTATACTATCCAACTACCCTGCTAAAATCAATTATCTTCTTCCCTAAATTAGCAAACATGTAGACAATAGTAATAATAATAATAATAATAATAATAATAATAATAATAATAATAATAATAATAATAATAATAAACACTTGATCTTATCCACTTTACAGATTTTGAGGTAGATAAGCTACTTGTGCTGACTCAGTTTTACTATCTCTTTCTTTATGATTTGGCGCTCTTTTGATTTTTATATTTTTCTTTTATGCAGTTTGCTAATGTGCTGATAGGCTCGTGTCTTCCTTCTTTCAATGCAAACAACCGTTTTAGGTGTGATGATACAAAGCCAATAAACAAGGTCGGAGCACAATCGTGCAAACTGCATAATACAAAGCCACGAAATAAGGCGCTAGGCCCAAACAACAACAAGAAAAACCCGCAATCTTATCCACTCAACATCTCATCATTAATATCTCTTTAACTTTATTCTCCGCCAGACCTAGCTTAGGTTTCATCTATTGTGTGCGCCAATAAAAGGTGGTGGTTGGGAGGAGATTAAAAGAAAATAATAACAATTAATGCTAAAAAATGTTTACAAAACTAAAGTGAAACTAAGTTCTAATTAATCTAAATGCGATATCTTTCTATTAAAAAGTAAAATTAAAATGATACTAAGAAGTTTTATAAAAAAAAGTAATGAGAACTAAAACTACAAAATTAAGAAATAAAAAAATTAAAGTCAAATTTTTATGAACCAATAAATTCATGCAAATACTTTTTACGATTTTTTTTCTTCTTCTCTCTCCCAGCCACCATTGTTCATTCACATACTCAATGGATGAACACCTAAGCAAGGTCTGGCGAAGAAGAAAGTCAAAGAGATAGTATTGAGGACGAGATGTAGAATGGATAAGATCGAGGTTTTTTTTTTTTTTTTTAAATTGTGTTTTTTGTCTACATGTTTGCCAAATGAAGGAGAAGAAAACTAAAATTTACCAAGGCAGTACAAGAAAAACAATTAAATAAGGGTTTGTTTGGTTGCATAAAAAATATACATGGAAATTGAAACCGTTTCCGTGAATTCGATCCTGAGGCCTTGGATTCCCATGAGTAGTGGAAAAAAAATCTTATGAAGAACTAATACAACGAAAATTTGCATAACAAGGTAAAAAAAACATAGTAAAAAAAATGTGTGTCCACATGTCAACTTAATTGTTGAAAGAGGAGGCACAAAGCAAAATGGATTAACATTCATCTCTTACGGAAACTTGGTAATGGAGGAAACAACAATATTTGGTATGATAACTAGATACTATGCATTTCTCACTTTTTAAAGAAAATCGGATACAAACCTCCTATAATATAAATCTATTTCCAAGTAGCTAATGTTAATATTATCAGTCATAAAAGAAACTGGAATACCTCACAACTCCATACATTACTAACTTTCCTTAAGACGAAAGAGGCCTAACTCGGCGAGGGGCGATGGTCGTGCCAATTGGTGTCCCATACGTTTAAGCATCTGCCAGGTGATGTTTATTAAGTGTGGACCAAAATCTTTTGCGGTCAACATCAGACGTTGTGATGGATGATATCTCATGCCAGGGGTTTAATTTCGGTTGGGTTTAGTTTTTTTGATGATTAGAAAATAAATATTTGGTATATTGTATAATGTGATGTCTAGGATAAATATTTTATATTTAAAAAATGCTTAATGTGAAAGACATCTTTGGTATATTATAAACTATGTAAATGGCCAAGGCAAATGTGTTATGTGAAAAAAATATTTGATGCAAGAAAAAAAAATTCTTTGAATATTGTAAAATGGCAAGGACACAAACTAAAAAAGAAAAGAAAAATTAAAAAATCAATAAGAAAAAAAATAGACCAATTGAAATCACCGTGAAGTTATAGATCTGGAAGTAAGACGATGGGTGATTGAAGTCACCCCTAGGGGCAAGACTTGAGTGGAGAGTGAATTTTTAAGAAGATGTTAATAGGGGTGGCCACGTGACGGGATGAGACGAGATGGACCTATCCCTATCCCATCCCGTTCATTCGGGATCGGGACGGGATGGGATAAACCTCATACCATCTCAAACGAGATCGAGAGGGGATGAGATGAGACAGGATGGACATGCACTAAATAGTCCTCCAATAAAAAAAAAAAGTTTTATCTCACATTACTCATACACTAATAATGTCAAATTTATATACATATAACTTATATAATAAATAATAATAGATATTAAATAAATAAATATTAAACTTTTTTTGAAGGCAAATAAATATTAAATTTTATTTAGAATTAATAATTCAATTCATTTAGATTTCATATAGAATTTCATCTTACATTAATTTAATTTCAACACATTCTAAACATTAATTTAGAAGAGTATTTTGATTAAAATTAATAATAATAAATATTAAATAAATAAATTCGGGATGAGACGGGATAGGCAGGTGTCACGGACTAGCAATCCGTGCGGCACTAGCTATCCAATTCACTAGTAAGCCTATGAGTAGTTACTTTGACGGGCACAAATATTAACTTGAGAATGCACAATATCAATCTGTAGACAATATAGCAATGCACAATAGTCAGTAAAAGCTCTCATTCACATTCAATAGATTACAATGGGGAGGAACGTTCGGAAGGACGTTGCTCAAGACTAGTTCGATACTATCGATCGATGGAAATACAAGTTTGAAGTTGAAAAGCAATGCAAAGAAAACAATAAGAATGCTAGCGGTACAGTCTGGCCCGACTATGCAATGGAGGCAACACGTCCTCACAGTCAAGAGCTCAAACCTTCCCCCTATAATATAGATGCTAAGCATTTGGGCACTTTTCAAAAGGGAACATTGAGTTTTGAGACCATTAGACAGGCCTCTGACCTTGAGTCCTGACACTCTCCCACACTTAATTCGCTGACGCCCTCGTAGCGAACTTTTCCAAGTACTCTTCCAGCTTGGAGAGGTATGGCAGCAGATGCTCGACTGGCTCCCAACTGATCTCTGAAGGAGGTTCATCCTGCCACTTGACCAAATACTCTCTATCCGGGCCTGTGTTGTTGATGAGGCGGTCAGCTAAGATTTCTTCCACTTCTCGATCTGGCTTAGTAGGATGCTTAGGCAAAGCGCGGGTAGATACATTTCTTGTGGGATCAGCGGCATCGGCATGGTAGGACTTCAAGTTACTTGCATGGAAGACAGGATGGGTGAAACGGAGCCAATGTGGTAACTTGACCCGATATGAGACTTTGCCGACTTTCTCAATAATCTGTACCGGTCCCTCATACTTGCGAAACAGATTGTTGTGCGCTCTAGCTGTCCTTTTATACTTGTTAAACATATCTAGCTTCACCAATACTAAGTCCCCGACTTCAAAAGGATCAATTCGTCGTTTCTTGTCGGCCCATTTCTTCATGTGACGGGAAGCTTTCTCAAGATAGGCTCGAGCAACTTCAATGTTTTTCTGCCAGGCTTTGACAAATTCAAGAGCTCTAGGGCTGGGTCCTTGGTATCCGGTAAGTACTGTATGTGGTGTCAATGGTTGCTGACCAGTAACCAACTGAAAGGGGCTGGAGTGAGTAGCTGAGCTCTTTTGTAAGTTGAAACAGAATTGTACAACATCAAGTAGTCCCACCCAATTTTTCTGGTAGCTGAGCAACATCAAGTAGCTGAGCTCTTTATAGTGACTTTGTTCAAGGCTCTATAATCAACACAAAGGCGAAGACTACCATCATGTTTCCGCTGAAAAAGAACAGGTGCCCCATAAGGTGCTTTAGAGGGCCGAATGAATCCTGACTCCAACAAGCCATCTAGTTGTGTTCTCAATTCGGTCAACTCTGGAGGGCTCATGCGATATGGGCTACGTGCGGGTGGCTTGGCACCCGGGACTAACTCAATTTCGTGATCAATGAGCCTTCTGGGAGGTAGATTCCTTGGCAATTCATTCGGCATCACTTCGCTGAAGTCAGCAATGACTTGGGCAACTTCCTCAGGAATTTTGCTAGTATCATCTTCCATCTCTAGCTTTGCCACAGCTAAGTACGTATCTTCTCCTTTGGCCAAGCCTCTCTTGACTTGGAGCGCTGACAATATTCTATCATGAGTTGTTGGTCGAATTGAGGTTGGTACAATGCGTAGTCTGGGTCCGAAAAACCCCAAGGAGTCCATGAAAGGTAATGGTCCTGCTGCAGCTCCTCGGAAGAATTCTTGGCCAAGAATCACTTTAAAATCATCAAGTGGAACAGCCAAGAAGTTTGATCTTCCTTCCCATGGACCAACCTGTAGTGGCACAGCTCTAGCCATACCATTAATAGAGATTGCCTCAGAGTTGACAGCTTTCAACTTACCCACATCTCCTTCTAAGGTCAGACCCACACGTCTAGCTTCATCTGGGGCAATAAAATTGTCTGTCGCTCCGGAATCTAACAATGCTTGGGAAGGGAGCCCATTAATAGTGATGTCGATGAATTGCAAGGCCTTCTTGTGTGGGTGCTCATACATTTCTCCTTTGACAGCATTGAGCTTGCGTAGAGCTCCCATGTGGGAGGTCTCACTGTTGGTGGGGTTCGAGCTCGATGCGGTCGAGTTAGAAGGTTCTGCTTGAAGCAAGGACATTAATGAGTGTAGAGCTGGTTTGGATGGGCATTTGCCTGTCGGGTGATCCCTGCTATTGCAAAGAATGCAAGGGGCAGGGGCAGATGGTCTCCACTGCCCAGAGTAGTTTTGCCCTCCTTTGTTGTTGTAATTTGAGTTGCTAGAGCTGGCATTCCAATTTTTGTTGGAACTCCAATTCTGGTTGGACGGCCGAGAATTGTAGTTTCCTCGGTTCTGACTTGAGTTTCCCCAGTTTTGGTGAGGTGAGCGAGCATTTGACCCTGAGCTTGAATTAGTACTGCCAGTTCTAGTTGTGGAGTGATTGAGTGAAGTGGATCCAGTCATGGGCATATAATCGCTAAACCTTTCTGCTGCCGCAATAGCACTTGTAATATCTGTCACCTTCTGCCTTTGCAATTCTGCTTGTAGAAGCGGCTGAGCTTGTTCCATGAAACAGAAAACTTTGTCCTTCTCAGACATGTCTCGAATATCCAGCAAGCAAGTTGAGAATTGTCGGACATAGTCTCGAACATTGCCTGTCTGTTTGATGGTGTGGAGCTTCCTTCTTGCTAAGAAATCAGTGTTCTCAGGCAAGAATTGATTTCTGAGTTCGTTCTTGAGGTCTGCCCAAGTTCTAATAAGGATGCGACCTTCTTCCATCTCTACATATTTGGTTCTCCACCATAGTTTTGCATCACCTGCTAAGTACATGGTCGCCATGGTAACCTTGGCTTCTTCTGATTCGGGATTCACCGCGCGAAAATACTGCTCCAGATCAAACAAGAAGTTCTCTAACTCCTTTCCATCTCGTGCCCCAGCATATGACTTTGGCTCGGGCACTTTCACTTTCATCCTATGGTGATCCGTCGTCCCTGTGGCCTTAGTGAGCAAGCCAACCCTTGCAAATAAGTCCTCCAACTGTAATTGGAAGTCACTCATCACCTGAGCTGTGGGGTGAGGCGACTCTTCAATAACAACTGTTCGTCCCTCTAAGTTATCAACGTGCTCAGCCAGTGAATCCACTCTGTCTGCCAGTGAAAAGAGTCCATCCAACCGACTAATCTGTTCTCCCAAAGTGTTCAACTGGTCCATTCTGCTTTCTAGTCTATGCATTCGACTAGCCTGTCGTTCCTCCATAGCGCTAAGGCGCTCATTTAGTTCCTGCATCCTGGTTTGCATTCAACAAGCTCTAGCTCTGATACCAACTGTCACGGACTAGCAATCCGTGCGGCACTAGCTATCCAATTCACTAGTAAGCCTATGAGTAGTTACTTTGACGGGCACAAATATTAACTTGAGAATGCACAATATCAATCTGTAGACAATATAGCAATGCACAATAGTCAGTAAAAGCTCTCATTCACATTCAATAGATTACAATGGGGAGGAACGTTCGGAAGGACGTTGCTCAAGACTAGTTCGATACTATCGATCGATGGAAATACAAGTTTGAAGTTGAAAAGCAATGCAAAGAAAACAATAAGAATGCTAGCGGTACAGTCTGGCCCGACTATGCAATGGAGGCAACACGTCCTCACAGTCAAGAGCTCAAACCTTCCCCCTATAATATAGATGCTAAGCATTTGGGCACTTTTCAAAAGGGAACATTGAGTTTTGAGACCATTAGACAGGCCTCTGACCTTGAGTCCTGACAGCAGGATTGAAAATTCCATCCCACTCTAGATCGGAACGGAATGAGATCGGGATGAATTTGATTAATCCCAAAAGGACCCAAACAAATAAGAATGAGACAGGACGGAATTGGGATGGGTTCGGGATGTGATGCCCACCCCTAGATGTTAATGGTAGATATTTAAGAAATAGAAGTAGAGTTGAGAGTCGCTTTGCCCCTTGAGAAGAACAAGTTGGTTGGTACGCACAAGGAAAAACAGGGACTTTTATTTTCCAGTAAATCCCAAAAACCAGATTTTGTTTGGTAAAATTCAATTCAATTCGGTCCTTTTGTCTTTTCTTTCTCGCTTCTCACTTACTTTCTTCGCTTCTCATCACTTCTCATCACTCTCTCGGTCGGTCTCGTCTCTCCTTGTTGACCCGGCGGACTTAAAAGAAGAGCGAGGCAAGTGTTTGGGTTTTTGTTCGGAAAGAGAAGCGATGTTAATGGTGTTGTAAAGTTTGTATTTTTTTCGGTTTCGGGATCGCAAAACCTCTTCTTCTTCTTTCACTTCACACAACTCTACGCCACTCCAACAAACTTTGTTTCCTCTCTTTTCTTTTTTGTTTTGTTTCCTTTCCTCTCACTTTCTCTCTCATTCATTTCTTTCTAATCCAAAACCAAAACAAAAAATCCCCAATTCCAAACACCCTCATTTCAATCCTAACAACCCCCATCCCCCAAATTCCATCCATACGTTTTCTTGCTTTTTCTGGTTGAGAGTGAGTGAGTTCATTTGCTGGTTTGGTTGATTGGGAGATCTTATCTAGTAGTTGTGTTGTTTGGGTGTGTGGGTTTTGGAGAGTCGATTGCATGGGCGACTTTGGAGCAGTGTGGAAGACTCAACAGCCGGAGTTGAACGGCTTTGCTTCTTCTTCTTCTTCATCTTCAATTGAAGAAGAAAGTGCCTCCCACTTTGTGTTGCAGTCATCAGCGCCTCCTATTCCGAGCCCATTGGCCATTACTAGCAAGTGTTGGGTGGCGGCTGAGAGAACCACTCATGACATGATATGCAAGATTCAGCCGACTAAGGTTTCGGAGCAGAGTAGGAGAGCTGTGATTGATTATGTTCAGAGGCTCATCAGAGGCTATCTTGGGACCGAGGTGAGAACCGCCTGCTACTCTAATTAAAGTTTTCATTTTGGGTTATTTGTGCTTTTGATCATTTGAGTATTGATTAAAGGTAGCCTCTAAGAATTTATCCCTTTGCTCCATAATTGAGATGCACGGGCTTTCATAAATTCCTCAAAGCAAGGGGTTTCCCATCCCTTACAAGAGGGAAACCAACAACACTTTTACAATCTGAAACTCACCATCCATAGTATGGTAACAACTTATAGAATGTAGCTTATTACAAAAAATGAAGTTCAAAACAAAAGCAGAACATCCTCCATAAGAATCTCCTACCTCTTTTCAGTCCCATCAAAAATTTCTTTTTCCTGGTCGGTAATGTTGGGAAATCTGGTTTAAAACCAATTATGCATGTGTCACACTACTATAACAGTTCAGAGAATTGAAAGAGATTTCTATTGAAAATGGAAAAGAAAGATACAATAACTCTCAATGTTCCTTGAACATGAGCCTCAGATCCACTGGATTTTACCTACTGAGCTCAGTTCCTCTCTTCTCTTTTTTATAGCCAAAGTCCCAACAAAATTACAAATGAAATCCAATACATTTCATACACGTGGATATCCCATGTGCCATTCTAACTACCTATAGCTATTTTACTGTTATACCCTTCCCTCCAAAAATTCAAAACTTTTGATTTCCCCTGTTTTTGGCGCCAGAACTTTTGAATTCCTTTTGGATTCATTCCAATCGTGACAATACCTACCCCTTCAGCAAATCCTTGTCCTCAAGGATTAAAATGAGGAAAATTGGCCTGAATGTGAGTCCAATCCTCCCAAGTTGCTTCTTGGGCAGTTGAGTTGTTCCACTGGATCAGGAGTTGTGTGACAGCTTGGTTGTGTCTGGGGACTAATCTGCGAGCCAATACTGCCACTGGTTCAACTTTGAACTGACCTTGATGATCGACCAATGGCAAGTGAGGGCAAGGAGTAACTGAATTACCCAGTTTCTTCTTGAGCTGGGAGACGTGAAAAACTGGATGTATCTTAGATAAAGCAGGCAATTGCAATTTGTATGCCACTGTCCCAATTTTTTCTAAGATGAGGAAGGGGCCATAATATCTCGCAGAGAGTTTGAGGTTTTTTCTGATGTGAACCGACGTCTGACGATAAGGTTGGAGTTTGAGGAATACCCAATCTCCACATTCAAAAACTCTATCAGACCTTTTTTTATCCGCGTACATCTTCATGCGTTCCTGGGCCTTATGCAATTTCTCCTTCATGAGCTGAACCATCTGATATCTTTCTTTCAAATACTCTGTAACATCAGTAATTGAAGTGGACGTAATAGGTGGCAATGCTAAGAGTGGTGGGTTATACCCGTACAAAGCTTGGAAAGGAGTGGTTTGGAGGCTTGAGTGGAATGTGGTGTTGAACCAATGTTCCGCAAGATAGAGCCACTTAGACCACTGTTTTGGTATCTCTCCAGTCATGCATCGAAGGAATGTTTCCAAGCAGGAATTTGTCCTCTCAGTCTGGCCATCCGTTTGAGGATGATAGGCCGTGCTGAGGGAGAGTTTAGTGCCCAATGCGGTAAAAAGATCCTGCCAAAAAGCGCTAATGAACACGCGATCTCTGTCTGACACAATAGATGTAGGCAGTCCATGTAACTTATAGACGTTTTGAAGGAAAACTTCAGCCACCATGGAAGATGTATAAGGGTGTGACAAGGCCATGAAATGGCTGAACTTAGTGAGTCTGTCCACCACGACCAGAATCACTGACTTGTGGTTGGAAGGAGGGAGCCCTTCGATGAAGTCTAAGGTAATGTGCTGCCAGGCATGATCTGGTATTGGCAAGGGTTGAAGAAGACCTCCATAAGCAGACTGATCCTGTTTGTTTCGCTGGCAAACATCACATTCAGTTATAAACTGAATTAGAAACGTCTTCATTCCCTTCCAATAAAAATGTTGCTTCATTCTTTGGTAGGTAGCAGTAATTCCCGAGTGGCCCCCTATTGAAGAGCAATGCAAAGCAGTCACAATCTGGCTTCTTAGTGAACCTGATGACCCAATGTAAATACTGTTTTTGTAGTGAAGCAGTCCCTTGGCATAAGAATAAGGAGGGACAACCTTGGGGTCAATTATCAGCTGTTGTATTAGATTGCTGGCATGAGAATCACCATTGTAGCTAGCTAACACTTCTTGTAACCACACATGAGTCACAACTGACAAGGCCATGCACTGGGGATCATCATAATCACGCCTGGAAAGAGCATCAGCAGCTCTATTATCAATGCCCTTCTTATAGGCTATTTCATAGTCGAAGCCCAAAAGTTTGGACAACCACTTTTGTTGCAACACTGTGGTGACCTTTTGAGATAGAAGGTATCTAATACTCTGATGATCAGTGTGTATAAAAAACTTAGATCCCAATAAGTATGACCTCCATTTGTGCACAGCAAGTACAATTGCCAATAGCTCTTTCTCATAGGTTGATAAATGAAGGTTTTTTGGCCCCAATGCTCGACTAAAATAGGCTATTGGCCTTCCCCCTTGAGAAAGGACAGCTCCCACTCCCTTAGAACATGCATCAGTCTCAAGAAAAAATGGGGCATTGAAGTTGGGTAGGGCAAGTACGGGAGCATGACACATGGCCTCTTTAAGAGCTAGGAAGGCTTGGGTGGCTATGGGTGACCAAAGGAATGAATTTTTCTTGAGAAGATTAGTGAGAGGCTGAGCCAATTGGCCATAACCCTTAATGAATTTTCGATAATATCCCGTGAGACCTAAAAAACCCCTTAGTTGTTTGAGTGTGGTAGGAGTAGGCCAAGTGTGCATAGCCTCTATCTTTTGGGGATCGGCCTCGACACCATTGGAACTAATAATGTGGCCAATGTATTCAAGTTTAGGTTGGAGAAATGAACATTTAGAAAGTTTTGCAAAAAGTTGGTGCTGTCTCAATATGGAAAAAGTAGTGTGCAAATGTGACACATGTTCTTCCTTATTTTTACTATAGACAAGGATATCATCAAAAAAGACTAGGATAAATTTTTTCAAGAAAGGTTGAAAGATTTGGTTCATTAAAGCTTGAAAAGTGGCCGGGGCATTGGTCAACCCAAAAGGCATGACTCTAAACTCAAAGTGTCCATGATGGGTTTTGAAAGCGGTCTTGTGTATATCTGGTGAATGGACTCTTATTTGATGATAACCTGATCTTAAATCAAGTTTTGAGAAAATAGTAGCACCATGGAGCTCATCTAATAGCTCATCAATTAATGGCATGGGAAACTTATCCTTAATGGTGAGGTTATTGAGTTTTCTATAATTTACACAAAACCGCCATGAATTGTCTTTTTTCTTGACAAGAAGGATAGGGGCAACAAAAGGACTAGTAGAGTGTTGAATGAGTCCTGTCTCTAACATCTCTTTGATAAGTTGTTCGACCTCTCCTTTTTGCATATAAGGAATTTTATAGGGATTTTGGGAGGGGGGAATGGAATTTGGTTTGATGGGTATTTTGTGGTCTAAAGGCCTATGGGGAGGTAGGGAAGTAGGTATTTGGAAGATGTCATCAAAACTATGGAGCATATCTTTTAGTGCCAATGGAATAGATGGGCTATTTTCTAAAGTGGTGAGTGAGAAAATCTGTCCAAAACAGGAAGGAACAAACTTCTTAATGAATTTGGTCATACCTTGGGCGTCAATGAGTGCTAAGGAAGCTTCTCTAGAAATCCCATGTAGAGTCACAGGCTGCCCTTGGATAGTGAGAGTCAATTGGAGCTTTTGGAGGTTGATCACAATATCCCCGAAAGGTTTCAACCAATCCTGCCCTAGGACCATATCATATCCCCCGAGAGGTAGAAGTCTGATTTTTCCTTCAAAATGGAGCCCTTGCATAGTCCACTTGAGACATGAACAAAGAGCATTGCTAATGAGTTGTTGTCCATTGGCCACTCGTACCACCATTTGAGGAGTAAGGATGGTAGGCCATTGTATCTCTTTAATCACCCTTGGATCTATAAAGGAATGCGTGCTACCCGTATCAATAAGAATGGAAATCTATTTTTTCTTGACCAGACCTTTGAGCAAGATAGTATTTGCAGAAACACAGCCCTGTAAAGCGTTGAGAGACAGTTCCATATCTGTTTGAATTTCCTGGACCAGGTCTTCAGTGTCCCCATTAGTGTTGGACCCCTCTGGATCAGCTTCTTCATCCGCCACTAGTAAGTATAAGTGCTGTTGCTTGCACAAATGACCCTACCTGTACCGTTCATCACAGTTATAACACAAGCCCTGTTCCCTTCTTAGTTTCATCTGAGCCGCAGTTAGGCGTCTGATAGGAGGCATATTAGTTGTAGATCTGGGATTTGATGTATGTGGTGTATAAGATGATGAAGATGGTTTGGGAAAAAAATTATTGGAAGCTACGGATGGTGGTGATATATGGGAGTTGGATTGATTATGGGAGGTGGATTGATTATGGGAGGTGGATTGCTGTGGGAATGGCTGTGAGGTTGAGGGTGCAATGTGAGTTTTAGGCCATACTGATGTATAAGAAGTAGCATTAAGGATTTGAGCTCTTCGAACTTCTCAAAGTACTCTTCCACTGTCTGAGTTTGTGTGAGTTTATTGAATGAGGCTACATAGTTTTCATCAGCTGGGTTCTCAAAGCGTAAACATATGTCATTCATCAATTCAACCCATTTAATTGTTGTCTTCCCTATTTGATAATCGAGAAACCAGGTATCTGCCCTACCATCTAAGTGAATTGAGGCAATGGCAACCTTGTTCTCATCATTCACACTGTGTAAATCAAAATACCTTTCACATTTTTTGTTCCAAGATCTAGGGTGCAATCCATCAAAGTGTGGAAAATCAATTCTAGGAAAACGGAAAAAATTACCTCCATTCGCAGATGCTAAAGATTGAGTACCCCTGGTCTGGTTGTGAATTGGTCCCGACGCCTGTAGAATGTTTGATTCAGTGTCTGTGTGATTGACTCCCTGGTTATGCAACATTTGAAGCAGATGATCCAGCTTGGCATCAAGTTGTCTTCCCTGATTTTCCACGGTCTGTTCCACTCTTTGAAGATCCATCTTCAGAGCCTCTACTTGCCCAGAAGTTTCGGCTTGGACCTTCTTCGTTTCCCTCACGAATTGTTCCATCTCTCTAGCCCTTATTTCCATGATTGAAGGATGGATCTATCTCTGCTCTGATACCAAATGTCACACTCCTATAACAGTTCAGAGAATTGAAAGAGATTTCTATTGAAAATGGAAAAGAAAGATACAATAACTCTCAATGTTCCTTGAACATGAGCCTCAGATCCACTGGATTTTACCTACTGAGCTCAGTTCCTCTCTTCTCTTTTTTATAGCCAAAGTCCCAACAGAATTACAAATGAAATCCAATACATTTCATACACGTGGATATCCCATGTGCCATTCTAACTACCTATAGCTATTTTACTGTTATACCCTTCCCTCCAAAAATTCAAAACTTTTGATTTCCCCTGTTTTTGGCGCCAGAACTTTTGAATTCCTTTTGGATTCCTTCCAATCGTGACAGCATGCGACTTGTAGGGGAACACCAAAGCCAATATCTTTGGTTGTATAAAACCACTAGTGGTTGGATTTTTGGTCATTTGTGTAGGGCCTTTTATTGGGCTTAGAGCTTTTAGTGGGTTTGCTCTAGTTGTGCACAATTGAAGAAGTATTTTAACCTTCAATATTTTTTTTTTGCGAAGAGGAATTCAAGAGTCACATTTTCCCTCGTAAGCTGCTCTTCGTCCTTTATAAATGCCTCATGGGATTCACAATTGAAAGACATTGATATTCACGCACTACCTTTGAGTTTCTTTTATTTCACCAAGTTTTGCAAGAGAGTACAGACACAAGTTCTTTTTGCCAGACAGATTGATTTTAATGTTGCATTAGTCTATTTAGAGCGTTGTATCCTGGGAGATAGATACCCATAAACACCATAAGCACCATAGCAGGGACATTTCTATCTTAAGGAAATTGTGTAAACACAAGACTCACTCTACCATTTGATTTCAATCTGGTTTGACTAATTTCCATATTTCATTTATCAATTACATATTATTTTATTCATTGATTGTTCAGATCGTACTTACCTATAGGTGAATATTATTCATTTCAAGCATCAAACAAAACCGAATAACAATATCAAACAATAACAACCAACATAGAAGCCTAAACCAGGCCAAAAAGGAAAATTACAAAGTCCTGTCAAATGATGATCCTATTGCTAGGTTTGACCTGAATGTCACTTTTGAAAGAATCTTGGATGCTAAAATGGCCTTGAAAAGCCCACAACAAAAACATCCGTCAACTTTGTTTGATGTGCTAGAATGGGATATATCAGTTTCCTGTTTATGTTGGCCATCTGCCATTATTACTGTAACGATTCAAATTCCATATTTTTTATTTTTTATTTTTTTTTCTGGTTTTTGGTGGGGGGTGTAGAAAAGATTAAAAAACTATCTAAAACCATTGACAAAGACTGGAAAGATACAATTAACCTAAGAAACAGAAAACACAAGTTGCTAATCATCCATATGAAATTGAGACACAGCTTGATCAAAACCCCAAAGTTACATTACTGACTTACTCCAACAATGGCATCATCCATATCAAGTTCAATTCTCACTATCATATGTCCATGCTTGCCACTGTTCAAACCCGACTTACTCCAACAACGGTATCAATGCTGTCCCTTGTCTTCTCATCTTTCTTTTTCCAACTCAAACCATGATTAGTCTACAAAGCATGGAGACCCTTATTTCAAGGAAGATCATCGTCATAATGATCGACTCACACGTTATTGACGACTTTCTTGATTGTTTTTTGGGTGGAAAAGTTTTTTATCATATGAATATTAAAGAGGATAAATTGACAAAGGTAGATGCTTTCATGCTAACTAGGACAACTCACAACTCAGGGGCAGAACTAGGAATTTGGTGGGGTGGGGCACTCAAGTTCCTTTTTTTGAAACTATGATTGTTGAAGGCGATATTATTGAAATATTTGTAACTACTCAAATAATATTACAATATTGTTTAAAATAAAAATCACTACATTTTCAATGCCAACGGTAAAGTATGGGAATATATCTGATAAAACTCTTAACCACTTATCCTTTTATTCATGTGAAAAATGTAGTATTATTTAAGATATATCCAGATAATTCAGTAAATATGGTAAAAGCATTGTGATTTTATCTTTGTTTCAAGATGGAAATATCTTATATATTCCAATATATGCAACATTGGGAAGAAGTATTCACATAACATACTTGGGGAGGCTTAGTAAATATTTATGGTTAGCTTAAAAAATCCTCAGTTTTCATAATTTATCGATTAGTTGGGCCAAGCTACATATCCCAAAAGATAAAAGTGTGCCCAATTCCCTGCAAAGGAAAACAACACTTTGCATTTCTAGTTTTATTAATAGTGTTGAACCTAAGCCACTATTAGAATAGAAACTAGAAACTGTAAAGTGCCTGGACAAAGTCATATAGTGCCACATGGCATAGAAAATACATTGAATTGTGCTTCCAAACATAAAAAAGTGGTGCTACATTGCTAAACTAATATTGCTAACTAATATGAGGTTTTTGAAACTTGGGTGCCCCAACCACACCAATATGGCTTCGCCTTTGGGACAACTCATGGTGGCAACAATTGTAAAGCTAATGTAAAGGTAAAGCCTAAATTGAGTAATTGACTTAAGAAGAGGGCTTATGCATAGTACTTTTCTAATTGTTTTTGTTTGAAGATTCTATAAATTTTTTGGCATGTTAGGGACTACCATGCATGGTTTTATCTTGTTATTGTTTGTGCTAATCTTTCGAGCCACTCCCAGTGCACGTGGATGTGATGTTCATTGGCGGATTGAAGTGGACATTACAATAAAATTTTTCTAAAATGTTTATACCCTTCATGACACATTTCATTGAGCACAACATTATCAACCCTTCAAATCTACTCAAGGTTCTACTTCTCGTCAACTTTTGCTTAATGAAAAGCTAGGTGTGATCTCATTCTCTCTACTCTGACCAATGTCAACTTTCCGTCATACCCTTAATATTGCATATCCACCTTCTCAATCTCTTCCTATTGTATCCAAAACTAAGTCCCCCAACCCGTACGATACCCTTAATATCGCCCATCTACCATCCCAACATCCTTGTATCGTATTCAAAATTGATACCCCCAACCCATATGCACTTTTGGATCCTTCTAGATCCAAATCCTAACTGGCCACCTATGCAGTTAAAACGGATAACGGACCCATAACGGTCCATGAGCGTTATAGGTTATAACAGGATATACTGAGATATAACAAAATAGTTTTTTAAATATATATTTTAATTCCCCCACAAAATATTAATGTAATATAGTCAAAAAAGTTAATCATGTGCATAACATTAAATTCAAAAACAAAAAACCTTAATAAAAAACATCTTCCCTTAGCATGAGAGTGAGATCGTAAGAGAGAGTGTGATCGACTCTTCTTCCCTTCTTCTTATCTCATTCTCTGTCAAACGGCGAGGTCTAGTTCTCTGGCGATTGGCGACGGCGAGTTTTGGTCCTTCTTTCCTTTGAGTCTAGGGTTTTGGTTCGATCGAGAATGAAATGAGTGATTTTTTTTAATGTACTAGAACAAAACATTAAAACGGCGTTATTGAAAAAAAAAACGTTATCTCAATAACGTCCACATAACGCCGTTATATCGGAGTTGTGATACCATAAAGTGATAGTGTCATAACGTAACAGCTCACCCACGTTAAGACTTAAGAGTTATATCGTTGTTTTAGCTACACAGCTTGCCACAAATCCAACAACTGTTCCAATCGTCCTTTGTTCCCCTAAACACTACTAACGAGTCTATCGAAGAGATTTTTTTGGAGGATGATTATGTTAATCATAGAAAGAACCTTCTGAGGGTTTTCTCGTATTGGAATAACATTACATCAACACTTACGGTGGACATCATCATGATCTTTCTAGGTTGAGTAGGATTAGAAAGTTCAATTTATAAGTATTTCTATTTTATATGTCGAGTAGGATGGGAATTTGCAAGTATTTCTATATTTAAGGTTGTGTTAAGGTAAGAAATTGGCTTCTCTTCGTCTATGGAAGACAACCTTTCCTTGATAATTTGCAAGTATTCTATACTTAATGTTAGGTAACCCTAAATTAAAACACCTTCATATTATTTCTTGAGCTTCCCTCCCCAACCTTGATGAGAGAATCACCTTCATCTTTACTGAAAATTGTAGATCTATAATCACCCAAAAGTAGTTGTGAATCGTATAATTTGTTCCATTCCTTTTCAAATCTAAGCCTAGATTTCTCCAACTTAATGCTTGAATCCCACCTTAAGTTGACAGAAACTTTCTTGCCCACATCAAGTGTTTGTGAATTGCCCCTTAGAAAATTTTCTTACCCAAATTTTTGCCTACATCAATATCCTACTTTATGGAAAGCTTTTATTTTAAAGCTTTATAAGGACAAACAATGCAACTCTAGATGTATAAAAATACCTATGGCGACCAATTGTGCTTTTAAGCATTTAGTAGTTCGATCTTTGTGTTGTTTGATGGTACAAGATTATATAACATCCCTATTATTTTGGTGAAGATCTATTTCCTTAATCACGACGAGCTTTCCTAACTTGCTTATTTGGTTTCATAGTAACAATAACGATAAGTGACAAGGTAAACATGAGGAAAAGTGAGAAAAGGGTATTTTATTAGCTAGTCTCTGGGCAAGGAGAGTCTAAGGATTCTACTACTCATTCTAATCATGGTGGTATTCAGTTATACATTACTTAGAAAGGTGAATGAAGCAATTTAAGCATTCATTTCAAATGGCATAACAACCTTTTGTATAGTGAGCTCTAGATCATGAGTGTGAAGATTGAAAGAAATGTTGACTCTGGATTTGATGGGTTCTTCGAAATGGAAGGACAAATTTTTGCAGCTGCTTGGAAATAAATGGACCGGAGTGGTTGGCTGAGTTGATGCACAGATCAGGAGATGAATGCATCTCAACGAGAAGATGGAAATGGATATAGACTTTTGGATCATGGTGGAGAAGCAATTGAACTACAATGAATCCTTTGTGAGGGTATGGACTCGACGGGGATCATAGTTGAAGGCTATTCTCGCGCCAAAAGATTGAAACAACGAAGGATAGTTTGCACTTTGTGATATGATTCAAGTGATCACAAGTCTCATAGAAAAGCCTTAGTAAAGAAGGATGCGCAAGGAACTAGAGTGACTGGGAACTCTAAATCTCTTGCAGAGGTAGTGAAAGGGAAATGGAAGGGAGTCGGTTTTTAAGGTGGGGTTGTTTACTAATTTTTTTTGCATGAGGTGTGTGGTGTTGATGTCGTGAAGCAATTGGCAGAATTAAGCACAGGTGGTTTGGGATGAGTGAAAATCAACGTTGCTTCAATGAACTTTCATAGAAAACGTGGTTTTGAATATGAGGGCTTTATGGGGATATGTAGATGGGAGAAACAAGTAGTGAAGGAGAGATGAATCTAAGTGGAGTGGAGTTTTGTCAATTGTAGAGATGTTTTGGAGAAGATGAGCTTACATGGTAATTCAGTCCACTGGAGGTTAGTCACGTTGTGTCGACAGGGATGATCTGATGATCTTAATCAAAGAGCAATTCGACCATAATCAAGCTGGTGGTTTCAGTTGTTCTTTCTGCAGTAGCAAATCTAGATGCATATCAAAGGGTGGAGATGAAAGAGAATATGAAAGGGTGGGGATGAAAGAGAGTACAGGAAGCTGTAAACATGTGAAAATGCAGTGAATGGATTTATGGTGGGACCAGTTGACAATTGTTTTATCTAAAGGTAATACAAGGGTGGAGATCAGCGCGAACACATGAAGGTGTGGTGAAGGGATCTGTTGGTGGGGCCCGTTTACATTTTTGGGGCCATTTGAATTAATTGACAGTGGTTTAAAGTTTCCTGAGGTTCTCATGAAAAAAATGTGATTCCCGTGTCCATATGAGGAGATGGAACCCTTCAATGGTTTTTTTTGTAAAGCCAAGCTCCAAGGGTCGGTGTCAGGGATTATCAAATCTTTGGGTGTAGGGGGATGTGGGTTGGAAATTTATTCCATCTGTTTGATAATATATGGAGGATGACTTAGATGACACTTTTTTTTTGGGTGAAGTGGGGACATGATTTTAGATGGGTCGCTGCTGGTTTTCTACACCGAATGAAAGTAAGCACAACAACTAAGCATTGTTAATGGGATGTGGCAACTTCCATGGATTTTGGGTGGCAGCTTTAACATGGTTAGCTTTCTTAATGAGAGAAATAATAGTGTGGTGGTGAGCACGAGCATATGCACAATTTTTTGATGGGTATGGGTCAACTGATTTACCTCTGGAGCTTATTTTACTTGGACTAGTAATCAATGTTGGATAGATTCTTGATTAATAGTGTCACGATCCCCATTTAACCACCCGCGCAAAGGCCAAAGGTGTGAGATTTTTGGCTTAAATCAATTATCCAACAAATTAGTCCCGTCAGGGATAACCCCCTGATTATCAGTCACAACGCCTATGGTTGCATAGAAAAGGTCTTGGATAGATTCTCTCATTTATTTATCTTTTGAACAGATTATACGCTATGTCTTTGCGAGATCAACATTTTTGTTCTAAGTTCAGATTTGAAATTGATTTATCTGGTGAGAATCATTGTCCCATCTTGTTCGCTACGTCAAAATCTTTCTTTTGTAGAAGCCTAGGAAGCGAAGAAGTAACTATTGAAGGAGCCTTGTAGCCTTAAATGAATGGGTGGTGGTATAATAAGAAAGATCGTGGTTATTTTGACTAATGCCACTGACAAGACATGATTACATTGGCACAAAAGATTGCATAGATCTTCTTGATTTCAGGAAAACATTACCCATCTCAACAAGAGGGATGTGTCATCAATCTCCCAAGTCCCAACAATTGAACAACACAAAGTTTCTCCGAGTAACACATTTCAGAGTAACACATTTTAGGAATTATCAATACCATGTCAACACATTTCATCTGCAGAACATTATTCTCATAGTGGGTTATCCAGTAACTCAAGATTTTCTTGTCTCTCTATACACAACAACATTTGCTTTGCTGCCTACATGAATTACGGAGTTCGTATCCACTTTATTTGTAACTGATTTCAAAACATTTCTAGATAGGCAAAATTTCTATTATCTCGGTGATCTAAGCCATCTTTGTGAAAATTGGAAATATTTGGTGGAAGTCTGGCATATATTCAATCTAATTTTCATGTTGCTCTTGTGAATGCTTCGTCGTCTTTAATTGTGAATCGTCTTCATTACTTGTAAAACATTATGTTCATTACTTGTAAAACATTATGTTCATTACTTGTAAATGACAGTCCTAGCAAGTATTTCTCAAGTATCTGCATGGTAAAAAGCTCTTTTATTTTTACAGGTCCTCCCATTTGGGTCAGTGCCATTGAAGACTTATCTTCCAGATGGGGATATTGACCTAACTGCTCTTTGCATTCCGGAGTCTGAGGAAGCTCTGGCAAATGATGTACGTGCTGTCCTAGAAGCAGAAGAACGTAACAGATGTTCAGAGTTCGAAGTAAAGGATATACAGTACATTAATGCAGAGGTTTCAATCAGATTCCCTTTTTAAGTTATTTGTTGCAGTGGAAAATTGAAGTGTTACAAAATACATAACATGAGTATGAGTAGCTAGTTTTGTTTTATGTAGCATCTTACATAATATCTCTATGTCTTCATTCTCATGCTGCTTCTCTTTAAGAACATCTCCAACTGTATGTCTAGAAATCGGCCCCTTAATCCATTTTAGGGTCTCTTTATGGATGCCAAAGAGACCGGCATGAGTGGACTGGTGCCATGCCTTTTTATGCGAGACAAGCCCACAAAATTTAGTTTGAGACCGTAAAAACTTGGATTTTTAGGGGACAAAGCACTTGAAGTCTTATATTTATGGGGTTTAACTCTACATTGGTGGCCTCTTCCCATTAGACCACTTAAACTCCATTGGGAGATTGTCCAAAAGCATACAACATGCTATTAGGAAGACCTCTTTATAAGTAGAAGGGAATGCAAGTTGATAATTGTTAGCTATCAATCCATGCAATCTAGTTATGATGGATGGAAGGTTACCTCCCAAAACCTACTATTTCATCTGGGCATGGTTTGGAAATTGCCAACTACTCTGAATGTTTTTATTAGAAAGCGAATGGACGTTGTTAGTGGTTGTGTTCTATATGAGGTGAGGTGTTCTTCTTTTGCTCAAGAGATGTAATCGTTTCCTCAAGATGTTTGGGGTTTCATGAGTCTTGCAACTTTCTTGCTTGATGAATTGACGTTTTGTATTGATGGAGGTACGATACCAATTCAAAAGAAAAGCCGAAGGTAAGGTGTCATGAGAATTCTTGCCTTATGGAAAGTGTTGGGTGAAGCGAGAAACGATTAAGATCTTCACGAAGGGGTTTTTAGAATGTTTGTGGTTGATATTATTGGTTGAATGTGGAATTGGGCCACTTTAAATCCTGGTTTTAAAGGGCACGGGATTTGAGAATCTTTTTGTAAATTTGGAATACTCTATCAATGATCTGTAATAATAATTCTGTAGAGATCTTTCTCTTGTGAGATCTCTCATATGTGAGTGAATTATTTTATCTTTTTTAGAAACAAGAAAAAAATCCGTACCATTCTTCCTTTTTGAGAACCTTTTTTTAGTGTTGTGAAGTCTCCCAAGTATCAGTACCTTCCATCAAACTCTCCAAAATTACTTTACTAGTCATCAGTACTTTCCATCAAACTCTCCAAAGTTATTTTACTAGTTTAGTGACTTTTTAAGCTGGCAATTTTGTGAGGTGTCTACATCCTCCAGGCACTTCAATATTTCATGTGTGAAAATCGGTCTTCTAGGATGTCACAATTATCTAATATCTGCATTCCAACTGTGGAGGAGTACACTTGTTTGAAACGCACAATGTGACACGGTGCACGTATACGAAGTGTGGACCAAGATTTTTAGTGATTCTCTTTAAAAGTATTCCAAAAACGTTTTATTGGATTGATGCAAATTCCCTCCAATTAAATATACGAACTGGCTGTGACCATGATCTATGTTATCGAAAGTTTTGCTTCGCCTTGTTAAAATGTCATTTACTCGAGATGTTCTTTTATAAAAGACCCTTGCCTGGCGTTGGAACGCCGTGTTTCATTGCTATGCCTTAGCCGAGGAGTAGGGCGTGCTTGGAATGACCCTAAGGGTGTGTTTGGTTGCATGGAATCCTATGTCATGGGAATCCATGAGGGGACCCCTACATTTTAGGCCAAATTGATATATCCCTCCACATCCACCATTTGATTTTATGATCAATTGTGGTAATTCCCATGAACATGAGAATCCCACTCTTTGGTCCCCCCAAGGCACGTGATTTCCATGTTCATGAGACTTCCATTCCCACCATTGATCACAAAATCAAATGGTGGATGTGGAGTGATACTTCAAATTTGCATAAAATATAGGGGTCCCTTCATGGATTCCCATGGCATAGGATTCCATGCAACCAAACACACCCTAAATTCATAGCTATTTATTTTTAGACAAGGTAGCTTCAAAAATGAAAAGTAGAAGAGGCCATTGATAATTATTTGTTTTTACATTTCAACATGATCAAACAGCTAAATAAATAATAAAAAAAATTCTTATTCTATCCTTTAAAAAGGGCTCAGCTGTGCGGTGGCTTTGTATTGTTAGAGAGTAGGGATGTAGTCTTGTTAGCACTAGGAAAGTGGGAGGCTTAGTGTACTAGCCTTGACAAAAATTTCATTCGTTTGAATAATTTGAAACTGATTTCTTAACCAACTTATTTGTAAAAAATTCTAGAGATAAAATAAAAAATTCATTATGAAATTAAAATATATAATTATCGCAGCAAACCAACAATTTTTGCTTGAAACTTGGGAGTGAATCACACACATACACATTTGGATAGGTTTAGAGGAACTATAGAATCTTTCACAATCATGAAGGTTAAGTTACAAATATCACGTTGCACTTGCGGCATTGAGGTTTAGTGGTGCTAGATTTGAGCAACATTTCAAATTGGCAAAAGTGCTTTAATTTCAATTTTTGATTATGGAAAAAAGCTAATAAAGTGCTTTGCATAATACATTATGCTGGAACATTTGTATGGAAAGGAACAAGAGTTGGATAAATGAAGGTTAATCTAGAAAAGTGATGTGACACTTATGGTATAAAGGTTCATTCTCTTTTGCCTGAAGTATATTATTATTGATTGGGGATGTTTGATTATGCAAAGACTAACAACTTTTAGTTTTAAAATGGATTTAGCTTGTTTCTTAATAAGATTTATTTTATTTAGAAAAATTGTAGGCTAGGTTGTATGGGCTCGAAGCGCTAACAACCGATTTGGAAGCCCAAGAGTCACAAGGGAGTCGCATCGAAGTTTAGGCAGAACCATGAATTCATATATATAGTTCGTGAATCATTACATTGTTCCCTTTAATTCAAAACAAACGCACACTAATAATTAAACCATAATTAAGAAGCAATAATTTAAATGAGAATAAGGCAACTCAATTCATAACAAGAACAAGAGATTTAGCTTTCATACAACGTAACATTTAAGTTGGTTTATTCCTTAATTAGGTTTCACACTTTCAATAGTTGTATTTATATTAAATATTAATTGGTTAAGGATTACTAAATGAAGTTAATAAAATATTAGTAAACTATTGATTATTATTACTTAAGCTGTTAACATGTTATTTACCACCCCAACTAAGGTCCATCTTACGACGTCAAGAAGTGCAAAAAAATTGAAGGCAGGAATTTTTCGAAGCAAAGTGTGGACTAAAAAAATAGAGCTTCATTAGTTGCAACATTGTTGTGGCTAGTTTCAGCCAACATAGGTTGTAGGATATATGATTTAATTTTGAACAACATACATTATTTGGAATTAAATTGGTTTAGTTTGTAAGCTTAACATAGTAAAAGAATAGAGTCTAAGCTTCTTAAGAAACATAAATTACCATACTTGTATGGGTAATTTAAATATAAACTAATAAGTTATACGATTGGTTGGTTAGGGGAGTTGTTCACGTAAGATTTAATATTTAAGGAAATTTATTGACATGACCGACATCCCGATTTAAGTAGGATGTGTGAGTAAGGTGATTATATTGAGGAAATGTAATTCTAATCGAGTTATAGAACACTTTAGAATTAGCACATGGGTTAGGTTCATTTGAAAATCTCATGAATTACTGATTATGCAACTTCGTGTTGATCCGAAGGGTATAGGTTAAGTTATTAACCCCTAAAAGGTTCTCTCCTCTTCTTGTCTTTTAATTTTACTAATGCTTTGTTTTCCTTGCACCTATCATTTACAAAAAAGAAATTGAAACAAAGGGAAAAAAAAACAAAGAAGCCACCATCGTCTTCCCAACCACACGCTAGACTTGCTTCCTCGATTATACATTTTAGTTAATTTCATTCATTTTTGGTAAACCATTCTTGAATTTTTTTTTTAAAGTTATTCTTTTCTATCTTTGTGGAATTTTAAAATATTGGCATAAGATAAAAAACAACTATTAGAAATCTAATTTGACTCTAGACGAGAACAAAAATCCAAAATACCATGAAATTATGAAATTTACCAAATAATGGGTAATTCAGACTAGTTACTAAAAGAAACTAGTAACTAAAAGAAACTAGTGAGTCTAGAAGCAACAAGTGGAATATTAGAAATCTCTTGTAAAAGTTTTTAACGAAGCAAAATTTTCCTTTAAAAGGAAACAAAAGTACCCGTTTTGCGATGCCCAAATTATGAAATTTGGCCTAAATTGAAACCACATGAAGGCATGTGGTTTGATCCGCACGCCTTCCACATAAGACTAGGGTGTTTTGGTTCTAGTTCTTTGGCAAAAACGCGTCAAGACATATCAAGAACCGCTACACAAACCAAGAGGTATACTTACATTGTAATAGTTTACGTAAGAATGCCTTGCAGTTATATGCTATTGTGCAACTAGTCTTATGTTCCTCATTGGTCCCTTTTATTTATTATTTTTTTGTTTTTTGTTTTTTTTTTGGTAGAAGATTAACTTGACAAATGCCAGTTTTAGATTTTGGCACAAAATTAAAATGCAGAAAACAATAACTTGTTAATAAGGTAACACAATTTGAGCTTTTTACTAGAAAACAAGAAGGTTTCTACTACGACATTGTTATTGAAATGTTGACTTCATGGTTGTTTGTTGGTCAGTCATCCTTCTTCTGGCTAATTCGTTGTTCTTCATGCCTTCCTCTGGTTTTCTAGGAAAAACTGCCACATAATCCAAATTGGAAACCATGCATTTTATAGTATTATTTCGGATAATGCCGATATTAATGTCAGGGTCTAAGTCATCCTAAAAGTATATAGTTGAAGTTTTAGTTAGAAGGTAGAAGAGGAGAGTCGCAAATTCAAAGGATAAGAAAGTGAAGGAAACACAAATGAGAGAAATAAAGAAGGAACGGATACAGAGAAAGCTTGTTTTTTGGGGAGAGACTACCAGGAAAGCATTTAGATTTCACAACTTAACCTAATCTATTGGAGCAAGCTGCTTTGTCTCAACAGGAGGTTGTTACTTAGTTGGCGTTTGTTTTTTTTAAGTGCTTAGAAGTTAACTAGAGTTAGAAGTTCTGAACGAGCTTCGAATGAACTGTTTGTTTTGCTTATGAATGAGTTGTTGATTAGAAGCTGTAAAATTAAAAAGTGTTTGTTTTTACGTGCTGAATGAGAATTATTTGACAATTTTGCCCTACTGAGGATACAGGAATAGAGAGATGATGGGTTGGAAACTCGACATTATACGATGGTGATCAATTTGTCAAAGCTTTCAAAACTACATGTTACATAATGAAAACTTGAAAATATACATGAGAGGGAGAGTTGGAGAGATGAAGAAAAGCTTGGAAAATACAGAAAAAAAACCCGAGATGAATGATCGAAACATAATAAGTTTCTTATTGTTGTGAAGGTAGGTAGAACGATTATGCTTGGTGAAGAGAATGAAGGCGTTTCGTCAAAATTTAGCCCTACTTGTTTTTAAAAAGATGGGGGCAGAAATTGTCATTATAAAATTATTTTAAGGTTAGTATTGAAATAATTTTTTAGTCCGCACTCAGTGCTAAGTGATCAGCACCTCGTTGTTGCTTACTCCAATCAGAAGTTGAACTTCTGATCAGAACTAAAAACAAACACTCTAAACAAGGTGTCCCACTTCTTGTTAAGACTTCTGACTCTGTTCAGAAGCAAAAACAAACACCCTCTTAATCCTGTCACATACTTGGAAAGTCTTAAGAATATTATGTTATTGATTGTCTCATGGCTAATTGTGAAAACAGATTAAAAGCATTAAGTGAAATGTAATGAGTAATGACTAGTATTGAAATTTGCATAGGGAGATGCAACATTATAATGTTTCTAAATCAATGAAGGTTTTAAAATATAGCAATATTAACACGATTACCTCAAATCAATAAATATGAGATTAGAATCTACAGTCGCACTTGGAAGTGAACATGTGCAAAGAAAAAAACCAATGTTATAGAACTGTTTTGTTCACAATGAAAAATACCTGATAATGTAATGTTTTTCTAACCAATCGTCAATGTCATATGAAAAGAGTAATTAGTGTTGCCGTTAATATTATTATCATTGTTGTTATTATTAATATTATTATTATTATTATTATTATTATTATTATTATTTATATTTACATAGTGTTATCATTATTGCTATTATTATTACTTTTTTAATATATATTTTATTATTGTTATTTTGCATTTAAGCTAAGTATCACCATTTTGTATTCGATGTTAAGATGAGCTTATATACCTAAATCATGGAAATATTTTGAAAATAAAATCTAAGATTTACATTTTTGAAAAGAAATCCAAGATTTCAGGATCATATTGATAGGTGAAAATGCAAATTAAGTTAAATCTTTGATTTCTTATAATAAGCAATGAGTAAGTCAATAACCAAATGGTTTTACAATTTATTATATTATTTGAAATGTTGAAATAACCAAATGGTTCACAAATTATCATATTATTTGAAAGTTGAAATATCTAAATAAATTCCTCTTAACCAATTTTTTTTTATTTGAAAGTGAATTTTGGGGATTCACCAAATTGATGAATCTCAGAAAGAATGGATTGTGCTATGTGATGGGGGTTGGACATCTCCTTTTGCATCATCATTTCTCCTAAGAAGTAGGAATTCATTTCTTTTTCCGCTTTGATATCTTAGGGCTTCTTTGGTTATATGGAATTGAATTCCACAGTATCCATGGGGGGACCACTTGAGTTGATGGCCCCCCCTTGTGTTTAAGGAAAATTTGATTAAAATGTGATGTACCACTTATGTTTAAGGCAAATTTGATTAAAATATGTGGGTTACTTATTATGAGTTTTAGATTGCGATCAAAGATGGGGAAGTTCCCACGAAATATGAGAATCCTTTGGGGTGGGGGGGGGGGGGGGGGGGGGGGGGGGTTAAAGAGTTGGATTTTCATGTTTCATAGCAGTTCAGTTCCCACCTTTGATCAAAATATGAAGTTCAGTTCCCACCTTTGATCAAAATATGAAATCCATAAATGCTCCACCACATTTTGTTCAAATTTAGCTTAAACACAAGTGGTCCTCATGGATTCCACTGAATTGGATTTCATGCAACCAAACACACTCTTAGTGTTTTAGTTCATGGAAATGTAAAGTGTTCTCCAAAGGAATGTCTAAGGTGATGTGGGGGCTTTCCACCTTGCAATTGTTTAGGTTATTTAAGAAGCTAGAAGCGCTAAGATCTTGAAAGTTAAATCATATATTGTTAGTTCCATATTGGCAGACAAGGGCTTGTATATGGAATTTGGTGTCCATTAAGCATAGTTCCAAGGATTTGATGACCTTCTTGTAAATTGGGTGAGTGCTTTGGATCTCTACTTACTCTTTGGGACCACTTGTATAGTTCTTCGCATTGGAATGTTTTACCGTTTTTCCTAGATGATTGTTTGGCCTAAATTTTATTGAAAAATGGAGTTTATGGCATTGGATTTCACTGTTTAGGAGTAAAAAAAAAAAAAAAAATAAAAGTTGAAAAGCTCGATGAGAGACTATCATAGAAGATTGCATGGAGATGGTGGTGGTTCGTCGTGATGGTCGTAGTGGCTGTGATGTTAATTGGTATGGATTTCTTTCCGAAAGAGAATTGATAATGTCCCTTGAGATTATTCAAGCAAGTCAATCTTGAATTATGATTACAAAAACATGAATACAAACTCGGGTGTCGTGTTAGAGACACTGATGTTGACAAGTTTCGAAAACTAGGATATAGGTATGGCAAGGACAACATAATTACATATATGCTCATTTATTTATTAATATACTTGCATATGATCTATTTCAAGCTTCAAGACTGAATATTTTATTAAGTCCATAACTCACACGTACAATTAACAAATAAATCATTCCACTTTGTTATGTTACAAACCACATCCCATATCCATATGTCCAAAGAGAAGATGTTGAAGGAAAAAAAAAAAAAAGAAGAAAAACAAGAAACTTGTCCTAGCTTGTTCAAGCCATGTCAGCCTAGCCAAGAGTGTCTTAGCACCCGAATAGGTCTGAAAACGTAATCAAGCTGTGTTTATTTTTACAACGTCCAGTTTTTTCTTGAAGTATATGGGTTACACAAGATTATTTTATATTAGCGATTTAATTTTACATTTGTTCCATTACATTTTCTATTCCGCCCTTTCATCGATAAGGGCGTTTGTTGTTATTACGTAAAAAAAAGCCAACACTGTATTGGATATATACTGTGAAAGTCAGTTTAACAAACCTAAGTTGGATGTTACATATGGCATACATTCAGAAAGACGCCGCCATTTTTCTCGTTTTAAGCAGGCGCTTAAAAATGGTAGCAAGATAGTAAAAATATAGTGATAATAGTAAAACTAACAAAAAAGTTATAGTAGTAATAAATAGGTGGGGTCCCTTCAAACCTTGCTTACCTTGTGCCAAAAAAATAAATAGTAAACCGAATAAAAACCATCACATTGATGATAAGGTTGATAGTGTAATGTGCCTATGTGCATACTCAAAGTTAGTCCTTGAAAAGTGTTTCACAAGTTGAAGAGTTCTAGACTTGTCCATTGTGTATCATGGATGTTTAGCTCAAAAAAAACTTAGTCCATGGATTCCCTTCGCTGTATGTATCACATATTCCGTGTCACCTTTTTCTTGACTAGTTACTAGTAATATATAAATAGATGTTATAACCTATATGTCCATGAACTTGGCAAGGGTAACAATTAGCTATTTTATAGGTTTGCTGGTGCAGTTTTTTTTTTAAATTAATAAAAGAAAGTTACGAGTAATTTACCTTTCATTTTTCAAATTATATTTTTTTCCCATGTTATACATAGTTTGTTTATTTCATTTATTTATTAGAGCTGTGTATACATTGATAGTCTTAATGCTAGTATCCATACTTTCATTATCAATAAAAATGTTAATTAGAGGGGAAGGAAGAAAAAAAAATTATTCAGGTGATTTTGTATTTTTTGTTTTTTGACCTTTTTTAAACAAGCAAGGGTATATTAATTAAGGGAGGCAGGGCGAACGCATTTGAGAAAATACAAGCCTGCCACACTAGAAAAGGATATAAATCTTCATAACGACACAAATATGGGTCGGTGCATCCGACATGGGTACCAAATGTTGGACGTGTCAGGCCAATAGAAGACAGTATAGAAGACAGTACGGATACGCTAGGGATATGTGTGTACATTTCAGTATTAATTACTTTTTAACAATATGTTTTGACTTATTAGTCATATTAATTTACTTGTAGCTCATTAGTGTTACTCATGTATCGCTAACTTTCCATAATATGCTTGAAACATTTTATATAATTGCAACTTCTTTAAACATATGTGAAAATTGATAATCTAAGCAGGGAGTGTGCCATGGGAGTATCCATGAGTGTCGACATGTACCTGACATGATCCGTATTGACACTTTTTTTTTTTGTAGGAACAAAGTGTCCTTGTCATATAGATACAAATAGACGTCAGTACGGTTTGAGGATGTTGTCTCACTCAAAATACACATGAAAATCAATCTTAGATGGAAATGCTCCAAGTGATAACTCCAGTTCCACACAAAAGCTTTACTTTCCCTTTAGATGGACACCAAATTTCCCTTTTCTAGCTTTGAAAAGCATTTCGCTCCTTCCAAATTACCCAAATGGAAGCCTTCGGGTGGTATGGTCGATTGATTCTGACTGGCTAGTCATATTCACTACTCTCTTGGATTGAACCTCCTAGCGCAAAATAAAATGGAAAACCGTGTTCCACATTTAAGTTTGGAAATGGAGTTTCATTTAAAAAAGTGGAAGCTTCAGAAAAAGGTCGCTTAACAACGGGAGGAGGAGCGAAGCTTTATATTTGAGGGAGTTAATTGGAGAAATAAAAGAAAAGAGGTGTCCTTTTAAGGTTAACTGTGTGAAAGAGAGTGATAAAAACGGAGGAATCTTCTTCTTCAGTGGGCTTGAACTTAAAAGCTACTGGTTATCAATGAGAGTATGTGTCGATACAGTTTAAGAGAAGTTAAAGATGAACAAACATGCAGGAAGAATATTTGTTAAGAGTATCAACTTAATGCCTCTGCAATAAATGACATTTGTAGGTCAATCTAAAAGAGGAAAGTAAAAGTCAAATTTACTGTGGTAGCAGTTCATTATTTTTTTTCATGCTATTCAATGCTGAAATAATTGTAAGTGATGGGCCTCATGAAGATTTATAATTTACCCAGCCATATACTTGCCTCATTTTCGTTGATAACAAGTTTGTTATAACTGTAGATCACTTGTACATTGTAATTTATGTTGATGTGAGAATTTTCCGGCTTCTGATAGACATGAGATCAGACACGCTATACCCATATGTTTTAGGAGGTTTGGAAAGGATGTTGAGTAATTATTCGCCCGAGTGCAGCTGTCAGTTGCCATCACAACATATCTACTTAGATCATGACTATGATCGCTTTTACAAATAGGCATAGGCTCCACTTGTTTTCATCGAAGTGTCATTGTGCGTTTACTATTTACATGCTAACCAGCGTTAATGATTTTTTAGCACTTACTAATGCCAGCTTCACAAGACTTTGATGCAAGAAGTTGAGGGGTCGTTAGGATTCTGTTTTTTTTTTCTTCTGTGGTTTTGTATGTTCGAATTTGATATATTTTTACGCTTGAAGTTTCTTTAGAAAATGTGTAATTTGCCGATGCTTTGCAATTTGATTTTTTATTATTGATCCTGTTGCATTATGTTGATATCTGTTTGTCTTTATGAATTCTGTATCCAAGCTGGTTTCATTCTTAATCCTGATTTTTGATGGCAGGTTAAGCTCATTAAATGTCTTGTACAAGATATTGTAGTGGACATCTCCTTTAACCAATTAGGTGGCCTTTGTACACTATGCTTTCTGGAAAAGGTATTTTTAATTAAAAAGGCGAGAAATCATCTTTCATTTCTTTTATCTTTAATCATACTCGTTGTATTTAAAGATGGTTTCAGAATCACCGATTTTGTGTCAATGATTTCCTTACCATATAGATCTTGCCAACAAAAATTTTCTGTTTTTGAAAATTCTATGGGCATGGCTCCAAGTTTCATACATACACATAATTCCACATAAACCTTTACTGAGGACTGATAATGGGAAGTTGATCTCATCTTGAAGGTCATTATCTGATCCAGACAATAAATAGTTCCTTAATCTTAAAACCACTCCAATATGTATTTGGGAAATTCGTTTTTGACAAGGCTACAGTAACATGTCAAGTATTTATTGAGATGGTGAACCCAAATGTCAGTGTGTGCTTGCTAATACCTGATTCCAATACACTCAATAGAATGAGTTGGCTTTGAATCTCGGTGAAGACAACCATTGCAGTGGCTATCATCTAAGGTAGAGTCAGTTAATTCTGATAATTGTGTCCTTATAAAAAGAATATTTCATAATCAAGAATTCACGGGCATTTATGTGGAACTGTGGATGGATTCAAAAGACTACTCATTTTCTTAGGATGATGTCAAGGGTGTGGAGATCATCTTCAAGATACGGTTGTCATGATATATATAGATAGAGGTAAAAAAAAGAATTGGCTAGATGGCCGTCGAGGGTTTTGCCTATGAACCCTAGGCAGTGAAAGATCTCGTTTTATTTGTTTTTCGCTGCAAATTTCCTATCAAAATTGGTATCAGAGTGTGTTTTTCTGTTGGAGAATAAGAAGATTTGAAAGAGGAAGAAGAAGCTTGGAGGAGTAGTAGAAAGGAGAAAAAGAGATCGAAAGGACTTGGAGAGAGTTGACGAAGGCAATCTCCTATTACGGCCAAGTTTTGTGTATTGCCGCTCCTTAATTGGTAGTTGGGTCTGGTTGAAAAATCCCAAACCCATATGTAGAGATTAGATCGTTGAAAACCCAAAAGATCCTTACCAGCAGCCATGCCCGCAACCAAGGAATGAGATTTTACGAAATCTCGCCGATAATATTTTTTTTAGTTCCGAAAAGAAAAATAGCGAAATGTAATTTTACATTTTTTCGTAAATTTCATAAAAATACAAAATGCACCTACCTAAAAGTACATTTTTTAGAGGTTTTTTTCAAAAAAATTTTGGAGTTTTTTCTGATTATAATTTCGTCTAATTATAAATAGATTTCATGTTTCTTTCATTTCTTGGTATTTAGACTTCATTTAATGTGTTTAATAGATTTATTTACTTGCATCTTATTTTTTCACATATTCCATATACCCTCGAAATTCATTATATATTTTTCGTGTATCCTAAAAAATTTTACCTTTTTTTCTTTACACCGAAATATTTCTTAAAATCAAGAGACCGAAAGTAACTCGAAAAACAAAATCACAATCCTTGCCCACAACCACCTGCTAGTGTTATCATTGTCAACCAAAATTGTCGCTGCCATCAGAGCCTTATAGACAGGTGGGTATCTGTTGAGACAATTCAGATCAGTTCGTGTTCCCCAGCTGTTTGTGTTCAGTTTGAGAAAAAAGAGTACAATGCTAATTTCACCCCTCCAGTGCGTGGTACCCCAGAGCAGTTTTAGTTTCAAGCTCCTTAACTGTTTGGAAATTTTCAGAAACATTAATATCCAGAAATTGGAGAACAGTCCCCAGATTTTCTGAAGTTTTGCAGATTATTCTGTGGTAGCCAGAAAACTATTAGCACCCAAGATATCAGCAGTGCAGCCAATTTCATTCTTTAAAAAGAGAAAGAAAAAGAAGATAAGCTATCATGTGTGGTACCTGCAGGGCATCCCTCCCAATATCTGGGTGTGTTTTATGGTGGTTATCCATCTCCCATGGCAAGTGCTTCCCAACCATATTATGGTTTTAGCTGCTACTATTGCAAAGTTATGCCCCTCAACCTGGTTATAACTATCCAACATCACCATGATATGTTACTTTTCAATCCCCTATTGCTACCCCAAGCATGATGATTCCTTGGCCATCTACTACAGTTGAGTAAAGGTCACAAGTTCAGAGAGAGCTCAATGGAGAAATTGAAATACGGAATGAACAAATTATTGATCTAGAGTTTGAAGACATCATTGTTGAGGTTGAAGGTTCAGAACAATTTTCTTTATTAGATCTTTGCCCTATTTTTGGAAAAGATATGGGTGACATTACACATACTCTGATTTGTTATTGTGCAACTTTTGAATTATGTGATTTCTTCCCCATTTTTGGGAAAGAGGTGGATGATTCAGAGCCAGATGCATGTGATAGTGTTATACTTGATCCATATTGGGAATCCTATATGGAGAAAGCTTACGAGAAGATGGTTGTTCAAAAGGTCTTTGGTAATTTACCATCATGTGGGTCACATTGTAGCCTCTTCAAGTATGTTCTGTAGTCCATGGTGAGTAGTTATCAAGGAAAGATCCATGGACGTTGTATGTCACATTATTGGGTCCATATTGACTGCTCTTGGTGTTCGTGGATATGGGTACCTCACCTTTGGTTGGTGTATATCGTGAAAATTTCGTGTACGTTTGTTGCAGCTTCACTTCATGTTATTTCCTTGGAGTGCTTCAGTTATATTGGTGATTTTTGCGGCTTAAAACTCGAGGACGAACTTTTCTCAATCTCAAAGGAGGAGAAAGATGGATATTGGAAAATATTAGACTATTAGTGAATAAGTGGGCTGGACCAACAACATAGAATTATAAACCTTTTGCTTTTATAATCAGAATTAAAGATTTCAATTCAGTTAGGAGTTAGAGTTTCTATTTTGTTTAGGAAACTAGTAGCAAGCTGAAGTCGATTATAAATTAAGGCCATTGGCCAATGTAATAAACAATTTGGGACCATTTTGGGAGTTTAGAGGTTGAATTGAAGATTGAACTGGGACCATTTTGGGAGTTTAGAGGTTGAATTGAAGATTGAACAGATGTAGTTTCTTTGATTTTATTGTGTTATAGGGTTTTGCATGTGAACCTTAGGTAGCATTGTAGTTAAGGCGACGAGGCGGAGACAATGCGGACGGGCATGAAAACGCCGGAGGCGTGACGCCTTAGTGAAGTGAGGCGGTCTTAACATTTTTTAAAGATTTTTTTATAATAAATTGAAATATATCAGCATAGTAGTATATATCATATTTTGATAAGTATCATAAGAAAATATGTACAAAAAGTGACACAACTACCTCGAATCGAATTGGAAATATAATAAAGTTATATAGCACAGCGAAAAGATGCACTACATAAATATCAAGTAATTTACAAACATTCACTAAATTATTAAAACTCAATAATCTTGAAAGAATAGAAACTTGAGAATATTGAGGATTTGTTAGAAGAAATTGTTGGAATGGTTGGTAAAAATCCACAAGTATGATCACTAATAGTATTCCAAAAGCATAAAAATCATTGACTATGCTATGAAAAATCGACATTGATGTTGGTCACAGATTGATAAAAACATGATATGTTTTCTCCCAAAAATAATATAAAATGGTGACAAATTTATCAAAATTTAAAAACATTTTTTATCTAATTTATTAAATATTACACAAAGAAATGTAAAACCCCATTATAGAGTGGTTGCAACCTTTTTTTGTTGCAATTGGGCTGCAAATGGGCTGTAGATGGGCTGCAATTGGGCTGGCTGCAAGCATTTTTGGGCTGAGGCGGTCGAGGCAGACGCCTCATTACACCGCACCGCATTGCCTTAAAGTGAGGTGAAATTCTGTAAAAACGCCTTGAGTTGCACCTAGGTGGTCGCCTTGACTACACAGCTAGGTAGTGATTGATCTCGTTTTATTTATTTGAATTATTCCATTGCAAATTTTCCATCAACCATATAGCGAGGGAAAACTCTTTTCCTTGAACCTTTGAGGCTTTTCTGAATCCCATGCTTCATTGTTGTTAGCCACACATACTCAGGTGCCTTTAAAGCTGCTTGCAAACTAAAAAATTGCTACATTGCAAAACTAGTCTAAAAAATTGTTACATTGTAAAACTAGTGAAATTTGATTTATAAGATGTCTGCCTCCCCATGGATTTTTAAGAATGTTAGTTTATTATTTTGTTTGGTGGTTTCACAGGTTGATGAATTCATAGACGAAAACCACCTATTAAAGCGCAGTATCATACTAATTAAGGCTTGGTGTTATTATGAGAGCAGGATTCTCGGGGCTCATCATGGGCTGATTTCTACATATGCCCTAGAAACTTTGGTTTTGTATGTTTTTCATCTCTTCAAGCAATCCTTAAATGGGCCGTTAGAGGTGAGTGCTTGCATAATATTTACAGTTGGTTGAACATGTACATGGAATATGATTAGGTTTTGTTACTAAAGCAGTTGATTTTTCAGGTTTTGTATAGATTTTTGGACCACTATAGCAAGTTTGACTGGGATCATTATTGTGTCAGTTTAAATGGACCAGTCAAAATATCATGTCTACCAGAATTTGTAGGTGAGAAACAGACCCAGTATCTTATCACCAGCTTGATTCCTTTATTTATTTGAGATGCTCATAATCTGTGTCATTCAGCTGAGATACCAGATAATGGTGGAGGTGAATTGTTTTTTGATGAGGACTTTCTTACAACCTGTGTGGAAACATTTTCTCTTCAAGGACTTGAGAATGGTGTGCGGCCATTTCTTCAAAAGCATTTTAATATAGTAGATCCATTGAAAGAAAATAATAACCTCGGCCGCAGTGTCAGCAAAGGTATGGACTTTAAATCTTAATAAGGCTTCCAGTTCCAGATATCAAGGCTTTCACCACACAATTGCATGATGATAAAAAAAATAAAAATTAATACAGTAAAATTACATACATATATATAATTTATTTATTTTCATTTATGTCACAATAGATCCAAAATTTTGAAAAGGTGCAGGAAATATGATAAAAATTAAAAATAAAAGGTTTATTTATTGAGTTTAACATTATTATATAGTATAATACAGCTTCATAAAAAATTTTCATACTTTTGTTTTTGGTTAAACCTCCAGCAGGGTGGGGGAGCTCTGGTCCCAAACCCTTGTGACTCATACCAAATCAGTTTAAAGTCCGATAGTAATTCCAAAAAAATTCTTTCCATTGTAGTTCTAGAAGCTTTCTCTAAACCCTGCATTATTATTTCTTTTTTATCGACTCAGGAGTGATCCCTATGCATATTATCCTAATACCAACTTTACTTCAGGATAAAACTTTTAGTCTGTAGTTCCTTCTGCATCAACTCTTCTGTCACCCAAGCAAAGAAGCTTTCGTCCCTGCAAAAGTCAAGTTTAGTCCCAACCTGTCGGGGTTAATCTGCTTTTCGTTCAATCGAAAGCAAAACTATTTAGCATTTACCCAACACAAGACTAATTTTACTATCTACATTTTTTTTTGCAGTGTAAGATGAAATTATCAGAATTTTAATTTGATATCTACTCAGTTTTTTATTGTTTGAGCATATTGATTTGCCTTAGACATTTCGCATACTCAGCAGTCCAAGCTTCCTCATATTGTCCTTTTTTCATTGGCACCCCGTGAAATCCAATTGCACTGTGCTAATGACTAATCAATAACTTCCTTTCACGCCAAAATTCACCTGTTCCATAACCCATAAGCTTCTGAGTTTGTAGTTATGAATCTTTGGTGATCCGTGACGAATGAGGGAAATGATTACAAAACCGACTCATATTTTAAATCCACTGACACATTAGAGTTTCTCTAGGATAGATACTGGAGGGAGAACAACACAACACTGCCAAAATCACCAACCTTTTCTTCATTTTTTACAACTTGATGCTGTGTGCAAACTACAATAAATTATTAGAGTCCTGATTTAAAAAATTTCACATTTGCAAACACATCAAAAGATCAACCTGATATAAGCATCTGCTAATCACAGTTAATTTATTTGTACTTCTATAAATTATTAGAGTCCTGATTTTAAAATTCACATTTGCAAACACATCAAAAAATCAACCTGATATAAGAATCTGCTAATCACAGTTAAAACCATTTTTAGTTGAGAGCTCTAGGATCCAATCTTCAGAAAAAGGCTAAAAGCTATTATTTGAAGAAGAAAAGTAATTTTCCTGAAGAGGAAGAGTTAAATTTAAGCCTGGTTTATAGGTATAGAAGAAAAGTAATTGTGCAATGGCATCATTTCAAGGGTAAAATTGGCATTAAGCCATTAAATCTAACTATCATTTATGGTGATCACCCCAAGATAGTAAAGGAGATTGATACAACTAGGTTTGCTCAGTATACACATCTCTACTTTTGCTAGAATTTGTCATTTTCTTTCAATGTATTTAATCCCTTTTCATCTTGCCCCTCTACCCAGATCTGGAAACAATGGGACCAGTGGATTTAGATGAGATGATCACAAGATATACGTCTTTTTCGAAAAATCTTCACTTGATTGAATTATTTTTGCCTTACATGTTATAGCTGTCTGTATGTGCCTGTGAGACATGTACTGATTAGCAGATTTTCCTGTCACAACTGTTCTTGTACAGGAAACTTTTATCGTATACGTAGTGCTTTTACCTATGGGGCTTGCAAGCTGGGTCAGATCTTATCCTTACCAGGAGAAAGAATACCAGATGAACTGAAAAAGTTTTTTACAAACACTTTGGATCGGCATGGAAATGGAAAGAGGCCAGATGTGCCGATTCTTCTACGACCTTTTGGTATTGATGGGTCACGCCCATCGTTCTTGAAGTTAGATGTAAGAAACTGCATTGAAAGCATGGGAGAGTCTAGGATGGATCTCCATGGTCCGTTGGGCGAGTGGATCACTGACAGTATGGTGTCACGATCAGACATGACACCTGGTAGTGGAATAGATAGTGAACCACAAAGATACACTTTTGAAGCTGGTCACTCGGGGACAAAATTTGAAACATATATCTCAAACCGAAATCCTTTCGCCGGACATGTTATGTTGTGTGATTCAAAAGACCTTGCTAACTTCAGAATTCAAGGTCCAAGAACAATGAATGAGATATCTAATTTTGTATCTCCATCATGCAACCCTTATGTATTACATCCTAGAAGAGCAACCCATTTTAGTCATCTCGACTTGTCCAACCCATTTTTAGAGAATGGAAATGATGGTAGGGAAACATCAGATCATTCAAAAGACAATAACTCTGCTTCCATTGGTTATAAGGAGTTTCCCAGGTTACCTTCAGTTGCTGATCGAGAGAATGGCATTGTTTTACATCAGGCATCTGCAGAAACTGAGCTGGCAAATAAAACAATTAATACAATTGGAAATCTGGTGGGTTCTGCTATTGTTTGCACAATGAATGGTCTCTCAATCTCAACTCCTATTGCTTATCCCGTACAAGATCCATTTCTAAGTTATAGGGATGTTGACTCGGCAAGCACTAGTGGAGGTCTTGGAACTACCTACTACTTGGCAGACCTTAGTGGAGAATATGAGAGATACTACAACAGCTTTTTACTGGGTCAATGGTGCCATAGCTTTGCCATCCCAACACCATATCTGCCAATGCCTCTGTCACCTTCAAACATTCACAATAGGCATGCATCTGATACGGGTCGCCGGCCTATGCCAAATAGACGGAATGGGAAATCACATCATGGGAATCCTAATGGTTATGTCAATGGACCACGACAACAATTGTATGCTCCAAATCCTCGCATGATCTCAGATTCTACCTATGGCACGGAAGAAGTTCTAAAGCCACGAGGAACAGGAACTTACTTTCCCAACACGGTACTTTTTTGCTTTTGTTTTTGTTGATCTCTGTTTGGAAGTTTATTGAGTTAGGAGTTCTCCATTTGTTGTTCACCTCTTTATCATGACTCGTCGGTATGTTAAAATCTTGTATTTTGGGTTTTTGCAGAATCATGGTTCGTACAGGGACAGACCCTTACCGGGAAGGGGAAGAACTGAGCAACCATTGGGTCATGGTCAGATTCAAAGACCTTTGCGTGAAAATGGTTCGGTTGCCCTGTTATTGGAGGCAAACCCTTTTGAAAGAGGAAGCCAAGAGCCTTTGCAGGAGCACCTCATGGTTCTCCCAGGACATGGGAATCATGTAAAGCTGGAATCTACCCAGGCTACCAATGCTGTCTCAAGGGGATTTTCAAATGCCAATGACTTCACTCTCCCATCCGAAAATATTGATTTTGATAGTGCTGTGCATCTACCATTGGCTATCTCCTCATCTGAAGCCATCAGTCAATGCACTCAAGGTACACACACACAGGGGTTGAACCTCCCTATACCAGAAATGCAAAGGACCAAACCACTCATGGGTACAAATGCCGAAGGGTATGTAAACTCATAATTTCCAAACTCCCCTTTTGATGTTCAAAATGCCGATTTGAGTAATCTCAGGTTTCACACTTGCAGGAGAGCATTACAATCGTACCATCTAAAAAATGATGCTGATTTCCCTCCTTTATCCATCTTGGTGCGCTCGGAGGGAGATGTTAAATAATACATTTCAGGAATAGAAAGACTAGTATATTCGAGTGGCAACAACACCAGTGTGAGTACAATGATTACTTGGTTGTTTTGCCCATCACCCAAGTCAATTTTGGTGCCGGAGGCCTTTTGTACATTTACCCTTTTCTCTGTCTTCACCATGTACTTTTAGTTGAAGTTTCTTACAGAATCGTGAACTATTCTGGTCTTTTTCTTTTTTTTTTTCGTTTCGTTCTCTCATTCGTTTCCCCCAGTGAAACTGATGATAAGCACAGAAGAAGAGTATGGTTGTAGGTTTTATGGCAAAAGTGTTTTCTCAAGGAAGAGAATATGTTGTCAGGTAGAGACAACCTTTTTGTTTTGTCAATGAAGAAAAGATGGATTTTGCATATGTATGTGTAGTTTTGTTGCATTTTTGGTACAATTGTCTGTGCTTTAAGTGTAGATTTTGCTGTGCTAACCATGCACATCTGTGAGGGTATGGGTATATTTATCTGTTTAGGTTGCCCTTTATCCCAAGTAATTCCTCTCATATCAGATCAGATTGCCAATAGATTCTTTTGTTTCTTTCCAGGGATCTCCCCTGAGCCAAGCTCTTGACCTCCGATCGAGCTACAAGCACAAGTAGGTAGGATTAGAGTATTAGTTAGGAACTTGAAATAATATGACATTCATATCTTTTTTTACTGTTCATTAAGGGTGAACAAGTCCGGTTCTGTTCAAACCTGAACTAATACAATGTTCATATCCTACTTTGCGTGTTCTTTAAGGCTGTTTGACTCCATTTGCTTAGTTATTAGGGGGCAAAGTGTGTTTATATCAGTTGCTAACAGTTCCAACACCCATGGATTCCAGTTTTGATTAGATTTAGTATTTGTTAGTTAGACAAGATTTTTGTTAGATTTTGATTTGTAGGCTTCATAGAAAATGTTTTTCATTTAAGGACTTATAAATGACTGATGTAGATGGATGGTGTAGTCTGACATCTGGTGTCACAGAATCTATAATATTTTTGGAGGAACACTCTGGGTTTCTGGACGTGCTACCTTCAGAGGACGTTAATCATGTTTGTGTTGATCGTTCTTGTAATGTGTTAGCACATGATTTAGTTCATAATACTATATCATTTCCTACTTTGATGGATACTGGTTTCGAGAATGTTCAGTTTGTTGCGGTGTTGTTTAATGAAGTATTGGTTAATAAGAAAAAAAAAAAAATCCTAGGAAGTATAGGATTTAAAACAACTTTAAATTGTTTATGTTAGGTTGTGTTTTCTTAAAGCTCTTGAAGGAGAAAAGGTCAAGAACTTCAGGGTTCTTGCATTCCTCTATGCCCAGGTGTTTGCCACTCATATGGATATTTCAGTGGAAAACGAGGGGAAAATAACTAGCAGCCATTTGCGGCTTTCCCATCCATCAGAACCTACCTGAGTACTCATTTGGTGATTGTAACTACTACCATTTTTCACTTGCCTCTCAATGACTCTGATTCTGAGTGATTGTAGTAGATAACAACAGTAGGCCTCAGGATTAAACTACTACCATTTTTCACTAAAATTGCACAAGCCATTTGCGGCTTTCCCATCCATCAGAACCTACCTGAGTACTCATTTGGTAACATGAGAAGAAAGGATGCATGGTCAGGTTTACAGAACCTTTGGATGGTTTGTCACCCTTCATCACATTTCTTTCTAGGGCTGGGCACCGGATGGGATGGACCTCATCCCCATCCCATCCCGTTTATTTGGGATCGAGATGGGATATGCCTCATCCTGACCTCGTCTCCTCCCAAACGGGTTCGGGGCGGGACGAGATCAGTAGACAATAGTTCATACTTGCTTTGGTGCTATGAACTTGAGGTAGTTCTTTGTGTAAACTTAGAATTTCAATTTCTAGAGAATGAGCCAGAACCTTTTGAGTTTTTTAACCTTTTTTGTTACTGTGTAAAATTAGTGTCCTAACCTTTTTTGAATTTCCATTTCTATCTAAAATTATTTGTTTTCTCACCATATACTAATCTTAAGTTCTTAACAACAGTAGTTGATTCAGATATCACAGGAGAATGAGGAGAACATTTGAAATGGTTCCTTACAGTTTTGAATCAAGTGATTTTGGAATAACAAATTGATGTTTGGATAACAACGATAAGTCTAAACTAGTTTTTGGTTTTTACCAATGAAGACTGGGTCTTGACATCATGGCACATCCTCTATCACTTGCCTTGAGTGCTCCGTCCAAACATATGCACAAAATGTGGTTATTTGGCTTCTTGCATCCACTTCTGCTTCAATCTGTTATCGATGTTCTCTACGATTGCTCTGTAGTCCAAAAATGTAGTTGGAAAAGTTCAGAAAATGACCCTAGCTACGCTTCACAAAAACAACTGATTCTGTATAGAGGTCCACTGTGTTTAAATGTTAAAGGGCATGTTATAGTTAGGTATGATTATTATATAGTATGGGTTTTTCTATTGAATTTTGTATTTAATGAATTGTAATTTTTCTGTCTAGAAGTACTGAGAGCAGAATTACATGAGCTTTATTTATGTCCTTTCTCTTAGAGGATGGAGCTTCCATTTCATACAGACATCAAGTAATGAAATACCATTTAAAAGAGCTGAATGGATATTCAAGTAGAACAGCTCCTAGTAGAACAAATTGATATTTTTTTTGCCTCTTTTATAGAAAAACAGAGATAATTTCTAATTTTATTTCAAAGCTGGTTTCAGTTCGGGACGGGACGGGATAGGCATGATTGATCAAATTCTTTGTGAACTTAATCTAGTACTTTGCATTTATCTGTACAGTTATAAAACAATATATAACTGAATCAAATATAATATTTTAAACCAAATTATGCTCAAGTTGTCGATAATTTAGCGAAGGCAAACGAGCCTAATAATTAGAATACATGATTAAAATTGCAAAATAATTAAGATAAATATTTAAATTTAATTTGAAAAAATCTAAAATATGCGAACATAATAAGATCCTAATTACATGTTTATAGAAAAAGATGGGTCTTACCAACCAATGCAACCCTCAAATTTTATATGAGTTGTATAATTTTCAAGTCTTTAATAAAATATAAAAATTTCTTTTTAATACATTCATATAATTGCATAAAAATATCTTATGAAAAAAAATTCAGGAGGGATGGTAACAAATAGAGAGAATTAAAAAAAAATCTCTATATACATAGGGGAAAATTCTGACGATCCAAGGGAATCGAACATGGGTTTTAAAACCCAACTACTCTACGAGAGACTTGATATACAGCTTTTTGAATAAATTTTTATAATAAAGTGTTTGTATGTTTATTTAAAAATTTTAAAAAATGACAGGTATATAGTATATACTAAATTTTATTATTATTGCGTTTGATCTTACTCAGCCTTCTCATGGATCTCAAGTCAACATTAATAGAAACCAAATAAATACGTACAAGAGGCTTGTTTTACTAATCTAATATTAGCCAAGCAATATTGATATCCCTGCATGCTGTCCTCTTCCCGTTAAATAAAACCAGAGATAGGAATAATAGTCATTAACTAGCTAGGTTGTATCGCCTAGCTCTCTCCTCTTATAATACAACAACAGCAACCTTGGACAAGTGTTTTGTCTTTTGATGCTCATGGTTGAACCAATTGTATTGTATATATGATATGATCAACCTTAATTAGCTAGCAAACCCAGAAGGAGCACCAGAGTTCGCGTGAATTAAAATTCCAGTTCAATGGGGAGCGCACTGACTTGTTTATGCTCAAACTCATTAAAGGATCAAGTCATTATAATGAAAGAAAATGGTGATTTGATCAAATTCAACAAAGGGGTTCTTGTTAAAGAGGTCATAGCAGGAGGAGCTCACCATGGTCATAAGATTGTGAGATATGGGACAGAGAGAGTTGTATTGTCTAATTCCACTATTTTACAGTGCAATAGGCTTTACTTTCTGGTCCCAGAAGACTTGGTTTTGCAGGATAAGATTTATGACAAGTTTATCAAAGTAGCGGAGACAAGAAGATTGATACCGCGCAAGGTTGATCATCAACAAAATAATACAGTCATCAATGGGCAAGTGATGGTGGGTCAGATGTTATTGTTGGACGCTTCAGACTTGAGGTCTTCTCCATGGAGACCTCGTTTGCAAACAATACCTGAAATCCTTTCCCCTTTGACTCCCAAGTCCTGATGCGTGTTTTAATGCTAAAATGGTAATCATTATTGGATGGTTGACTGGTAGCCTGTTTTTTGCTCTCAGTATTTCTGTTTCTTCATTTTCTTCTTCACATTTGTTTTCTGAAGTTATCCCAGTTGCAAATCATAGTAATTTTGCGACCTGGTAATGTAGTCCTTGGCATCATCTGCATACTTCTATTGTTTGTTATAACTCTTTTACTATCCTAATGCACCATAAATTTGAAGAAAAAAAAATAAGGGACAGAGAAAATTGGAATACACGATATTGAATCTTACAAAGGGACTGAGAAAACAAGATATGGAATTTTACTTTTCTTCTAACAGCTGAAGGTAAGGAAATAAGAAAATAACAGGACACCACTGAAATACTGTCGAATACTTTGACAGTAAATCTTAATTAAAAATAAAAATAAATACAGAATAATAATGTATTTGTACATAAGGATTTGAACCCCACAATATCATTGCATAAAACGTGCGAGCGTCAAAGTGTGTATCTCAGGGACAGAATCTATTTATCTCCCTCCATCACTTATTTGTTATGAACTGAAGAAACATCAAAAATAAAATTAAAAAAATCTAATTATAACTTCTTTTTTCATGCAAAAAAAACGCACTTGAAAAAAAAAAAAGAAAAGGAAATTAAATTCACAGTAGAATGAAAGTTGAGTATTATCATTGATAAATATGAAAAGTTGGAAGTAATTTGATATAGGAAATGAATTACATGGTATTTATTTCAGAGCAGCAGCTTTAAGCAATAAACCCAAAAGAGTGATGGGTGCAGAGAAGAATGGGATATGGTCAGTTTCTATGAGAAATACATGGGAAGGAGGCCATCTCTTCATCATAGCACTTTGTTTCTCTGGCTTAACCACTCTGTCATGGCTAGTCTTTATGTAAATGCGTTCCACTTCCTCAACCTTCTTCCTGTCTTTCTGTTTTTCCTCTTCACCCTTACCAAACTTTGCACCCTGTAATGCTCTTAATGGTCCTGGCTTCAACAAAATAGATGCCAAACTCGAGTCCTATGTTTCATACATACCAATAACATATACGACATATTAGTTCTGAAAAGCTATTATATATAATTCATGGCGGACTATGGTTTAGCATTTTTTTTAATAGATGGATTAATTTGTTGTATTACCTCAAGAGGACACATCTGATATATGATATTGCGTTGAAATTCCTTCTTGACCACTGCACTAGTTGGAGGTTGGTCAAATCCCAATCCGAAACCCAAATCATATACATCTCCAAACTCAGAAAGATCTGGAATACCCTGCTTGTTTCATACCAGGAAAAAAAATACATCAAATATTTGCAAAAAAAGACGCCTCCACTCATCAATGTATAGAAACCCAAGGAACTGTAATTTTTCTCAAAATTTCTCATTTTAGTGACTGTGATCTCTTTGTTTTGGATAGATCTATTGAAAAATCAGCATGTGATCAACGGAATTTGTCTTTCAAATCAGAATTAGCTAAATGTTTTTTGTTTTTTTTTTTTTGCTTGGCAACACGACTATGACAAAATGATTATTAATCCTAATAAATATTTATAATAAAATTTTGAATAAATAAGAAATGAGTAATGGTGGTGATTGAAGCCCAGAAACAATAGATGGATGGTGGATAAGGCCCACAACCCAACATAAAGATTATGGGTTGACATTCAATAAACTATAGCAACAGCTCAGCAACTCTTCGATCTCCAAGGGGCATAACACACGGTACGTACTCTGGCATATGGCGTCGTCATATCCTTTGTTAGAAAAAATGCCAAAAAATCATTGAAACGTATGAAAATTAATACCGGCCTTATCATCATAAACAAGTAGATGAAAGCAAAAACTGAAACAGTGAGTGATGACGATGAAGATGAGGACAATGACGTTTAATCTGTTCAGGATGGATTCTAATTATTGACTCCCTCATTAATTATCACCTTCTGTACTGGTAATTGAAAGCATGGATGTTCTTGATGAATCAACTAGAAAATGAAAAAGAGTAGAGATTAAAATGATAGTTATGTTGCTGCAACTTACATCCAAGAAATCTTCTTCTGTCCAGAAACCCGATCTCAACATGGTGGCCCCAACATAGATAGCAAGATAAATTTTGTTCGACCCAAATGTATGAAGAGCATGAGTCACACTCATTCCTCCGGCACTGTGACCCACCAATATCACCTTCAATGAACAAACTATATCAAATAAATTTATTGTTGTATTGATGAGCAATTAATAAGAGTAGTTTTATGAAAGAAAAAAAAGTTCATCTATGTACCAAGTGTTTGAAAATGGTTCTCTAGTGTTTTCCCTTAAATTAACCATACTTATCAAAGTTATTATGATCAGAGCGAAAAAGCATTTGACATGACAAAATCAAGGAGACTCTTCAAGAGAGACCTTTTGGGTTTCTTCTGCGAGCAAGTTGGTAAGGAAATCAATGTGGCGCATTGTAGTCTTCAAAGGTAAGAACCAAGTCGGGGTTGGAGGGATCAGTACCAGCACTTTTGAGGTCGATACAGGAGACCTTATGACCACAACTCTCCAACAAACACTAGATTTTGTACCAACACCACCCTCCACCTCCTATTCCATGCACCAAAACAAAGTGATGGGATTGGGATATTTGAGTTGCAGTAGTAGTACTACTCATCTTGCATTCCTCTCCGGTTCGGTTCTGATGATCTTGATCTTCACACAGTGGTGGCATCCTCAACTTCTTCTTATGTTATGTTTGCCGGCCTCTTGGATTGGATAATCTGTATGTTTTGGCACTGAAAACAATTTGATTGACTGCTTCAGCTAGTCTTTGCTCTTAGTACAATGCTAACTTGTTATATAGAGCTTGAAGGTTGGAAGTAGTGGTCAGTTGTACAGGCTTCAGACTTATAGATGGGAAAGGAGCGAGGAGAATATCTCTTGTACTACTCATTATTGATGCATTATTTGCCACAACCACAGTCACATCGACATTGGCTCGCATTTGACTAACATTTTCTCTTTTATCTTGAAGTACATTTAATTTATATTACTATTAAGTGTGGTACACATGTGAATTTCCTTTTCCAAATTTATTTTCCTTCTTCCTTGAATATTTATTTTTATAAAACGAACAGAGCCTAAAACATTGTCTCCAACACGATGGATAGAAGGCAATAATTTTCCCGTGTAATTGCAGTAAATGATTGACATACCAGATTGAACTAACAATATATAAGAACACTGGGTTGGTTGGTTTTTCGCCTAAAACTTTGCTCTTGAATCAATAGTACTATATTAGACCAATTTCAGAATGTGTTTTTCTTCTTCTTTTAATTGAAAGGACAACACTGGGAATGTTAGTTGTCAAGCATTAGAGCCAAGTGTACATTGGTTTTGTTTTATTTTATTTTATTTAAAAATTTACTCCTTTATCATTTTTTGCCTCAACTAGTTTGAAAAGGTGGGTTTGATGGGACCTTGATTTTGATCTCCTTCCCCGTTCTCCCACCGAACCAATATATTATACATACAAATACACTATATTAATATTAATATTAGGGTATGTTTGGTTGCACGAAATCTTATACCATGAAAATTTATGAGGGGGCCCTACATTTTAGGCTAAATTGATACATCACTCCACATCCACTATTTGATTTTATGATCAATGGTGGGAATGGAAGTCCATGAACATGAGAATCACATGCCTTAGGGAAAATGGAGAGGTCCCCTCATAGATTTCCATGACATAGGATTCCATACAACCAAGCACACCCTTAGTCTTCCAAACAAATGCAAAGATCAATATTGATCCAACAATGCTAGCTGATTGAAAACCCTTATAACACTCGACGATTGCATTCCATTTGTATACACATTCGATGGACAGCCGGGTGATAGTACAAGTTATGCACAACAAACACATGGCCAATGGACAAATGTTCCAGTACCCCAATTAGATCTATCATCCCAAGCAGTGTTTGATGAAATGCAAGGTGCAGGACAGATCGAAAACAGTAATTCTGATGCATTACGGATAAATGAAAGGGCGGGTGGGGAGGTATCTAAACTTGAGCCAATGCTTTTGTTCCCCATTTGGTCCCATCCACTTGGAGTTTCTTCAGATACCAAAAGGAACCATGCATGTAATATTGCTTCTTCTTGTTCTATCTATCTACATGGGCACAAAGAAAATAAAAGGTTTGAGACCCCATGCCATGCCATGCTCCATATATAAAATAAATATAGTGTTTTGTTCACACAATAGGATCTTTGGAAATGGAGATTTGTCCTCCAATACAATTACAAGCAATAATATAATAAACATGTTTGTCCTCATTTTAATATGATGCAACTATGGGACCTGCTTCTGTAAACCAACATTGAATCAAATATAAATACAAGAGATTTGAAATATTCAATTTCGAAAAAAAAATTAACACGACTTTGAAATAACAAATATTTTTTTGTAAACCAATTTTCCTGACCCTCAACATCATCTGCAACAAGTGGGCATCTGGTGCCAGCTTTTACTCGTGTCAAGAATTAAATTTAGGCAAACTTTCGAGACAAATTCAAATAGGCCTTCTGGTATAACTGTGCAGTCTAGCGTAATAATATTGGATAGAGTACAGAGAGCTCTTTCATTGACAAAGAGAGTGTGATTCTTGTTAAATATGTGTCATCGATGAGATTCTTTTGCTTTCATTTTTTATAAAAAACATAACTATAGATGAAGACAGAGAAATGACTCATCTTCAGAAACTAAATTAACAACAACTAGATGTTTTTTTAGTAGAGTACTTGGAGAGTTTATCTAAACATAATTTTGTGCTAAAGGCTTAATTTTCAAAATAATAAATATGATAAAATCTAGGCTCCATTACTTCTCAGTTTTAAAACCAATATAATACTAAAGTTTGTTCATTTCAATGACAAACTTGCACATCAACTATGCTTTTCGCTGTCGGTTTGAGCTACAATTTTGAGAAATTGTGCGATTAACACCAGAAAAAACGGGTAAAAGCTTCAGTTTGATGAAACAAGAGATCATCGACATACACATCAAACATGATGTAACGACCCGATCCGCACAGTAAGATATTGTCCGCTTTGGGCCCAACCGGCCCGCACGGCTTTAAAAGGCCTCTTACTATGGGGATCCAACCTCGCACATATATAGCACATAACCATCCCGCGCCCAGGCGATGTGGGACTATGATCCCCCTTGATAGCTAGCCCAACCCCTCTTGGGATCCACGGGCCTGTTGGGCCTATTGGGCTCCAACCCTCACCCTCACCCTCCCCCTCAGGTCCGCCCACACAAGGGTTTCTGTAACGACTCGATCCGCACAGTAAGATATTGTCCGCTTTGGGCCCAACCGGCCCGCACGGCTTTAAAAGGCCTCTTACTATGGGGATCCAACCTCGCACATATATAGCACATAACCATCCCGCGCCCAGGCGATGTGGGACTATGATCCCCCTTGGTAGCTAGCCCAACCCCTCTTGGGATCCACGGGCCTGTTGGGCCTATTGGGCTCCAACCCTCACCCTCACCCTCCCCCTCAGGTCCGCCCACACAAGGGTCTCACAGTCCACCCCCCTTAAGGCCCAACGTCCTCGTTGGCCACACAGGCACAACGTCCACGTTGCCCGAGGGCCCACCTCCACGTGGCACACTTCCGGCTGGGTCAGGCTCTGATACCATTCTGTAACGACCCGATCCGCACAGTAAGATATTGTCCGCTTTGGGCCCAACCGGCCCGCACGACTTTAAAAGGCCTCTTACTATGGGGATCCAACCTCGCACATATATAGCACATAACCATCCCGCGCCCAGGCGATGTGGGACTATGATCCCCCTTGGTAGCTAGCCCAACCCCTCTTGGGATCCACGGGCCTGTTGGGCCTATTGGGCTCCAACCCTCACCCTCACCCTCCCCCTCAGGTCCGCCCACACAAGGGTCTCACACATGAACTAGTCGCAAATGAAGCATGTGTTCATGCAGGCTAATTATGGTTGAGGATTGGGTGGAAGTGTAGTGAACTACCAACTAGAGCTAGAGGGGTGAATAGATTTTTGAAAACAAATAAGTTTTCCTTTTGAAATTCAGTAACATTTCGATCACCTATTATTGTACACACCTAGGGAGTGTACATGCAACTCTCAAGGAGTAGTCTACAAATAGTTCTTAAACTAATGTTGTGTATGCAAATTGATTAAACAAGTTAAACACAGTAGTATGAAGGCAACGACTAGCTCACACCACCGATTCCTCTCTCTCACACTATTCTATTCTTCCACATCACCTACTTATTTTCTCACACCACCATACTCTCTCACACCACCTATATAAACAAAAACCTTCATTTTTCCCCCCTCACCATTCAAATCTACAATAGTCCCTCCCTTCCTCCCCCATTCGATATCTCTTCCAAATCTCTCCCCATACTCAAATCTCTTGCAAATCTCCTCCATTTCCCTAAAAAACTCTCAAAATCCCCTTAAAATTCAAACCCTTAAACCCAAATTCAATAAATATGCATAACTTAACATAACAGACAAATCCAAACTCAAACAAAAAAAAATGAAAATTAGGGTAAATTTCGAACTAATTTAAACCCTCAATTTAGACTGATTCTCAAGCTCATCGAATACAAAAGTTGTAGTACTCTGAGTTATCTAATAAACAAAACTTGAATCACATGAAAATATTTTGAAATGACCAAGTTATGATCGTTTTAGTAAAGTCGCGCAGAAAAAAAAAATTATGTTCGCAGAGTGCATTGCGATGTATCCTATTTGCGAACAATTTTTTTTTGTTCTGCGCGACTTTACTAAAACGAACACAACTTGCTCATTTCAAAACATTTTCAAGTGATTCAAGTTGTGTTTATTAGATAACGGAGAGTTATACAACTTTTGTTTTTGATAAACTTGAGAATCGGTCTCGATCGAGCACATAAGTTGGCCGAAAGTCAGGAACACATCCCATTTTTATTTTTCGGATAGATTTGTGCGACTTTACTAAAATGACCATAACTTGCTCATTTCAAAATATTTTACAGTGATTCAAGTTGTGTTTATTAGATAACTTATAGTACTACAACGTTCATGTTTTGACGAGCTTAAGAATCAGTCTAAATTGAGAGTTTAAATTGGTTCGAAAGTTACCCTATTTTTTATTTTTTCGGTTTGAGTTTGGATTTGTCTGTTATGTTAAGTTATGGATATTTATTGAATTTGGGTTTAAGGGTTTCAACTTTAAGGGGATTTTGAGAGTTTTTTAGGGAGAGGGAGGAGATTTGCAAGAGATTTGAGTGTGGGTAGAGATTTGGAAGAGATTTCGAATGAGGAAGGGAGAGGAACCATTATAGATTTGAATGGTCAGGGAAAAAAAATGGAGGTATTTGTTTATATTGGTGGTGTGAGAAAGTAATAAAAAAAAATCAATGGTGGTGTGAGAAAGAGGACATGGTGGTGTGAGGTAGTCATTGCCTAGCATGAATATCAATTTAAAATCACTTCACCTTCCTTGAGCTCACAATGTAATTACTAACTTGTATGTAAAGCAAGGACACGAGATATAATGTGGTTCACATCATTGAAGTTTGATAATCTTCAATGTGGCTACATTTAGTCTTGGAAAACGTAGTAACGCTATATGCAATTCTCGCCAATGAGGTACTAGCTCAGCTGGTAGGTTTGTGGTGGATGGTGTCACAAATCTAGGGTTCGAACCCTGTTGGTAGCATTGGGGTGGAGGGATTAAGGGGATTAAAAAAAACGATATGCACTTCTCTTAGCTATAATAATAGTACAAAGTTGCACTCATAAAGATCTAGTCTTGTCCCAATCACAAATAACTTACAAAGTCAAATTGCCTTCTTTTGTTTTTTATCCCTTACCCTTCCAACCTCAAATGTTGTTTGTACGCTTTGAACCCTAGACCTTTGATACCATCCACCACAACCATATCAGTTGACCTAGTACCTTATTGGAAAATAAACTGTTGACCAAATTGCCTAAAATAGGATTTTAGTTTCTCGGGAGTTTAATTTCTCCTTACTCTTACAGTGACATTAATAGATAAATGATTGGAAAAGCGGATTACAAGTTACACATTTAAGATAGTTAAGTTGGGGATGGATGGGAGACTCCCAACGTCGCGCAAAGTCTTTTGATGAATTTTCCTTTTCTTTCCTTGAGCCCTCACAAATGCTCTCAATGAATACTTTTTCTTTCTCTAATGCTCATATCTTTTGTAGCATTGAATTTGTGCTTGGTGTTTCAAAAAGTTTGTTTATGAGAATCTTGGTAGAAACGCCTATTTATATATTAATCTTAAGATTTGTGTGCAGACTAAATAGTGGTGGGTGGGTTACGAATGGTACAACAACACCCTAAACTCACACGAGCATTACCATGGATATAAACTAGGAAATGCCCATGGACAACTGGAGTTTGCTCATATTCCAATATGGTCATACGAACTTGTCTCTAGTCAACCTGGGTCGTTTCCTAATCTGGTCGACCAACGTAGTCCTCTAGCTAGGGTTTTCATAAGTCCATTCCCAATTTGACTTTGTAAAGTCTTCATATTTTTTTTTATTTTTATTTTTATTTTTCTATTATTATCTTTTATTCTTCTTTGAGAGAGACATTGATCATCTTGATCTTCCATGACCTCGGTCTTCATAAGCCTCGGTCTTATTAGACTTTGATTTTTTACTTAGACATTAGATCTTGAATAGACTATTACTTAGATGTTAGATCTTGAATTTTATGCTTTGATTTGAGTCTTCTTAAGCTTGTATGGTCAATCTCTAAAAGAAAGTCTAGCCAAATCACTCATAAGCTGGTTAGACTTTATAAACTAGTCTAAGTATTTTACATTTGCATTCAAGTTCACTCAATTGATTTTAAACTTAGTTAATCTATTGTTCATAGACCGCTGATAAATTTTCAATCTCCTCATTTGTGAACTAAACTTATGACAAAACAAGTTGATTCAAAATTATAATGTCTCAAGATCACAAACCTAAATTGGTGATTCAAGATGTTTTATGAGAGTATTATACCTGCAAAACCAAATAAGGTAGCTAATGATACACCAAATCGTCATCTCTTCTACACCGTACACATGTCATGATGATCTTTAGAAACAACAGGTCCAAGCGTCAGTCTAACACTGATCCAGCTCAAGCAGCTTCAAGCCCACATAGCGTAGTCCGCCAGACGGACCCAGATTACTATATCCTGCTAAGCCCACACGTCTCACAACCATCTCTAATACCTATAAGACCTGTTAAGGCAAGTATCTTGGGAATCAACTTCAGACGGGCAAGCCAGCAATACTTTGTCTCCAACCAGGAAACAAATATCAAAGTACACGTCATACGTGGAAACCTTCACCTATGGACAACACTACAATTGGGAACTATCTCCCGTGTATCTAGAAGCACAGGTCTAACATGGAAACTTCCCTCCTCAAGACGACTCCTAATTAGCGAAGAATCTCCAAGAAGATCTCTTTCCCTAAACTACACCACCGATAGCCTGGTCGAACCAGGACTCCAACACTATAAATAAGACATGAGGTTGGTAAACAAAGGTACCTACAAATTCAATGGGGAACGACAAGTTCTATAACTTCCTAACTTTGGACCCCCCCGGCAAATATGGCGTACCTGGTAAAGGAAGCACATAGTTACATCGTTCTAGATGAGGAACAAACCGCTAGGAAAAAATGCCAAATCCAAGGAGAAACCCTCTGTACCTTCCGAAGAGAGGGTAAGGGACGAATCGACAAACACGATACATGTCCTCCATGGGGTGCATTCCGAATTTGAACAATCAAACAGATCCAGAAAAAGAGCCCTCAGGGAGATGAGGGTCCGAGCTATGTGCTTTGACCGAGATATGTCATGAGCTCGGAACCACGATCCTCCTATATCATTAGTTTTACGGAGAAAGACCTCCGGGGCATTCAACTTCCACATAATGACGCTCTAGTAGTCACGGTTTCCCTAGCAAGCTCGGAAGTAAAGAGATCCTTGATGGACACAGGGAGCTCATTGAACATTTTGTTCCTCTGCACGCTTCACAACACACAGCTAAAGGAAGAGGTCCTAACTCCTTATAACCGTCCAATGATTGACTTCAGCGGCGAAAAACACTTTCCGATGAGAAAGATACAACTAATAGTGGTCACGGGAGATCCACCGATTCAGAAAATCCTGTTTCAAGAGTTTATAGTGATCGACGCACCGTCTACCTATAACTTTGTTCTGAGGAGACCTTGACTACACCAAATGGGAGCAGTAATTTCCACTATGCACCAATACATCAAATACCCAGTCAATCAAACAGTTGGTACCATACGAGGCGACCAAGCAACGACCAGAGTATGCCAATATGCGACCCCATAGCAGCCTGATAATTTTCAGTTGGAGACTAATCTCGTGGCTAGAATATCTCTTAATCTTGCTAAAAAGTTGGGATAGAGCAACCAACTTTAGACGATGAAGCTCCAGTGAGCCCCCGGGGTAGACCCAACGTCGATCAATCGGAGGAAGAAGTCGTTATGGTTTACCTCGATAGCCCTTGCAACAATAAGGTCGTTCAGATAGGTTCCACTTAAGCAAAGAGTTGGTGGAACAGCTGACAGAACTACTACAACAGAATCAGGACGTTTTCGCCTGGACCATACAAGACATGGTGGGAATCGACCTGTCAGTGATCACTCATCGCCTAGAGTTGGACCCCAAGAAGAAAACCATACGGCAAAAGAAGAGGCCCGTGGCGCCTGAAAGAAATAAAATCATCAACGAGGAGGTACAACGATTACTCAATGCGGACATGATCAAGGAAGCGCGATACCTGGACTGGCTGGCAAACACCGTACTGGTAAGAAAGAAACGCCAAATGTCGTCCAGCATTAGGAACCGGAATCCGGATTCATACATGCCCCGGTGCAGCTTTATATACCCTTGAGGGGGTATAGTTGGAGTCTGAGCCGTGAACACGGGGACGAGCTCCAAATCTCTGAGAACATGGTACATGCCCCTAAGCCTAATTAACTTGGTTTCATCAATCAAGCTATATTAAAAAAGCTTGGAGCAAGTATAAGACAACTTTTGTCTGGGAGTAAGTTCGACGTTAGCCGCCATTGAAGGAAACTGCAAATCAAACTTTGCAAAAAGCACCCACGCAAAAGAAAACACAAAACAGAGGCAAAAAGACACCACAGAAGAAACAAAAAAGATCTTCCTTGAAACAATGACTATTTATAAAGAATATAAACCGTACCCCTTCTCCTTGAGCAGCCACGTATTCATTAATGCTATGTGCCGCTCGAGACAACACTTCGGGTTCAACCATTACGATGGTGCAGTTACTTTTCAGAGATTTAGTGGATCGACTAGACGCCCCACTAACTCTGTGGGAGCAGCTGATGATACACCGAATCGTCCTCTCTTCTACACCGTACATGTGTCACGGTGATCTCTAAGAACAACAGGCTCAAGCGTCAGTCTAACACCGATCCAGCCCAAGCGTCAATCCAACACTGATCCAGGCCAAGCGGCTTCAAGCTCGCATGCGCAATCCGCCAAACAGACCCAGATTACTATGTCCTGCTAAGCCCACACGTCTCATAGCCATCCCCAATACCTGTAAGACCTGTTAAGGCTAGTATCTCGGGGATTAGCTTCAGACGGGCAAACAAACAGTACTTTGTCTAAAACTATCTAGAAACACAGGTCTAACATAAAAACTTCCCTTTTCAAGACGACTCCTAATTGGAGAAGGATCTCCAATAAGATCTTTTTCCCTAAACTATGTCACTGATGGCCTGGTCGAACCAGGACTCCAGTACTATAAATAAGACATGAGGTTGGTGAATAAAAGTATGCTACAAATTCCCTGTTTAAACCATTAAGCCTTCCTCAAATCCCTGTTTGATTTTAGCATCGGAGTGTCATTGGCCACCACAATAGTGGTTCGTGGCTCACGTGCGTTTCTTGTGGAGGTTAGCAGGTCAAGATCAAGGTCAAGCAAGGAGCAAAAATCAACTGCATCAGTAGCAAAACTTCATTTTGAAATGTGTACGAGCTAATTGAAAGATACATTTTATGAATGGTCATTTTGAAATATTTTGTTTTCAAAGATTTGTATTTTTCAAAGAATTGCTTGCTATTAATTGAGATAAAATTTAGTCCTTTTGCCACGAGAGATCATTTCAGACCTAATAATAGACAAGAATGGCAAAAAGGTTAAAACTAGACAAAAAGTATTAGGGGCATGTATACAGAGAAAAATTAATGATGTTAGGCAAGTCCAAACATGTTAATAGACAATTGACATTAATTAATACCAACTAAAAAGAATGGATATCATTTGAACTATGCATGGAAAACTAATTAAAATCAGTACATATTAAGACTTACGCTTAAAGTTCAGATTTTGGACTTAAAGTATGTGTTGTCTATATATTTTCCTAAAAATAAAATAAAAATAAAAACAAGTGTATTGTGTTGTGACCAGGACTATCACAATCTAGAACATGTCTCGCCTTAGCAAAAGTGAATAACATAAATGGGATTCATCAAAAAAACAAAGAAAAATTAAAGTGTTCGAAAATTCATTTTTACCAAAGGAAATGAGCTCTAAATGCAAAAAGTGATAGAAAATTTATTTTCTAAGCCAAAAACAAATAAAATATCTATAGGCATGATGAGCAAGTTGTGAAAGCATAGTTGAAAAAACATTTTTGAAAGAAAATTATTTGGCCAAAGTATATATCTTTTATTTTTTATGTATTACTTTTAAATACTAAATGTTGTGAAGAAGTTGACTGTTTCCTCTATAGAACATTGTAAGGTCCATCAAATTTCTTTTACAATAATGTTTCCATCCCTAATCAGTTAGAAGCTTTGGGTTTTGTTGAGTTAGAACTGTCCGGAACTAGATGTGGGGCGAGGTTCATGTAACAATTGGTTATAAGATAATGTTTATTTGCTTAGAAATGTGATATCTAGAAAGTTTTGGTAATGGTCAGCAAGGGCGGAGTCAGGATTGCAGACAAAGGGGGGCAAAAAAATTAAATCACAAATAATTTAATTCTTAAAATAAATAGACAAATATGATTAAAACAAAGTTTCAAAAGTAGTACAAGAGAAACATATTTTATGTGTCAATGTTGTTGCACATTAGAATTTAGTATAAACTCTTTGCGAGTTCTCATGTTCTAGTAATGTTGTATAACCACCTCATCATCGATTTCATTAAATATATATTTTCTCAACATATGTAATCAAACTATCTGCCTCCATTGATCTCCCATCTCATAGCAAAAAAAGTTGTCTCGACACTGGCAGCTGCAACTGGTAATATTATTATTATTATTATTATTATTATTATTATTATTATTATTATTATTATTATTATTATTATTATTATTATTATTATTATTATTATTATTATTTAAATTAGGTCGTTGACCCTTTTTTATTTATTTAGTAATCCATGGCCGAAGGCTACATAACTGACCCTATCGGGTTTACCAAACCAGGCTCGAAGGCTACAGTATTGTTGCCATTTAATATCCTCGTCGCCTCCATTTCGCATGGAGACTTGCTTTCACTCCGGTCCGTTGTCTCCACCTTGCATAAAGACAGATTATCCACGACGTAGCACATGTGCTCATAATAATCAGGTAAAAACTCACAAAATCCTAACTGGTGAGTCTCGAACCTGCGACCTCTCACAGGAGAGTTGATGTCCGATCAACTGAGCTACAATTGGTGGACAACTGGTAATATTAAGAATGTTACCATCCAATTGCTTAGCTGAAACAGGCTACTGTGAAGACTGAAGAGTGTCGATGAGGAGCAAACAAGCAAGAGAGAGAGAGTAAGACCACCTCCATAAATCGATCTCTGTCTAATCAAAATTGTATTGTGCAATTGGAGAAATCGATCTCCATTGAAATCGTCTTGTGCGATTGGAGGGGATTGGAGAAAATTGATCTTTGTCGCAATCGTTTTGGGCAATTGAGAAGGCAGAGAGATGAACTTGCGAAGGGTTTGCGATTTTGTGTATATTTGTATTCCATTATCTATAAGAGGGGGCAATCTAAAATTTTAAAGGGGGGCAAGATTGCAAATATTGTTAGTTTGTTGGAGTTTCTTAAAAATCTAAGGGGGGCAATAGCATCTTCCGGTGGTTACGGACTTCCCCTCAGGGGTCAGGTCTGTCTTCCATCTTCCGGTGCCCCCACGCAACTAGTTTAGGAAATTATGCCCGCAACTAGTCTTGGGGCGACGTTTCCCACTGTATCTATTGGGCTTCACACGTGACGCCACAATCGAAAGGCAGGTTGGCGGAGCGGAGATCTGATGAATGCGACCTTCTTTCCATGGACGTTAACTCTGCAACACCCAAGGCACTCATCTCTTAAGGGTCATCCTCCTCTGCCTTCTTCTGCTCTAGTTCCAAATTCTCTTCGCAGGGCAGATTGACGAGGCAAATAAGTCTACATTTCATTTCGAGGCTCATGCTACCATTTTCAGATCATCCTTGCGAGGTGATTCGACGAAGCAAAGTTTTGACGTGCATGTTAGTAGATGCATATTTGTGTCTTACTTAGATACTTGTAGTGTGTAAACTTATGTACTAGTTGGTCGGCATACTTCGTAATAACTTTACTTGCAATCAATAAATTATGTTTTATTTTTGGAATATGTCTCGTAAGAACAATTCTTCTAAACAGAAAAAGAAAAACAAAAAACAAAAACGAAATCAAAGCAACAAACTAATTTAACTCCCAGCGAGGACTAAGCTAACACGACTCTGAAGGAGGCGCGTATGGTCCTGACTTGGATTGCATAGTAATTCTAGCAAAGTGTCTTGTTTCGCCAAAGCTAGTTAAGTTACTGAAGAGTTGACTTTGTGCTGGCGGACAATTCCTTGTTGATTATTTGCTCTTGGAGTAGGCGCATGTTTGCTGAAGTATCGTTATCTATATTGGTCTGGATTGGGTCTCCAATTCTGAATTCTGGTTTTCTGCATAGCTGCACTTCGGTTGTTGGGGCTTTCTCTCCGCCCACGCAAAATGATTCTCTCCTTTTGTCTAGGCTCGGTGCCTAATATGTCTGTTCTACGGGCCCAGGCTACAATTGATAGCAATTTAGTTGTTTCAGGGCTGCATAATGGTAGTCTCTTGCTGCAGGCTGATCTCCTCGGATAACTCCCTGGGTCTGATTGGTCGTGTATTTGATGCATTGGTGCATAGTGAAAACTACTGCCTCCATATGATGAAGCCAATGCCTTTCCAGAATAATATTGTAGGTGGACAGAGCGTCAACCACCATAATCTTGGACAAAGTACTTCTGCAATTGTGGCTTTCCCACCACCACCATTATATTGATCTTCCCGATGGGAAAATATTTCTTTCCACTGAATCCAACCATGGGGTGAGTGGCGGGGTTAAGTCTTTCTCCTGGAGTTGCATGTTTCAGAATGTGTTGAGAAACAGAACATTAAGTGAGCTTCCTGGATCCACCAAGGCTCTTTTCACCTCCCACTTTGCAATGAGGACGAAAATGACCATGGCGTCATTGTGAGGAGAATGTACACCCTGGAAATCCCTATCCGTAAAAGTCATTGGTGGGACCGGGTTGTGAACTCGTGCATGCTGCACTTATCAGTCCTTGCACTGGGGTGGCGTTCGCATTTCGGTCAGCGTCCTCTTGCGGGACCTGTTGGATTGCTCCCCCTCATGACCTACTCCATGAAGGATATAAATAATGTCGGGAGCTTCCTTTTCGATCTCCTTGACAACATCCTCCCTTTCCTTTGCCCGGTCTTGCCTCTTGTCCAAGCTCAGGAACTCTTTGAGCTTGCCTTTTCTGATCCAATACTCGACTTATCCTCTGAAGTTTTTGCAATCTTCAGTATCGTGTCCACCCTCCTTATGAAAGTCACAATATTTGTTGTTGTCTCGTCGAGCGAGGTCTCCTTGCTGCTTGGGGGGCCACTTAAGTTCTTCCCAATTCTTGATAGAATCGAGGATGTCAGACAGACTGATGTTGAGAGGGGTGACAGATTTGGACCCAACATAATTGGAAGCCTAGTCTTGCCTTGTGCGTCCATATCGGTCTTACTGTCATTGCGCTTCCTTTCGTTATCGTCATCGTCCTCTTTCTTCTGCCTTAAGATATAGGGTTTTTTCTCGAATTCCGCCTCATTTTTGGTGGTCAGCATCTCATTTAGAGTGATATATCTTTGGGCATCCTTCAGTAGGTCTGCAATATCGGCTGGGGGTCTAGAGTAAGGAAGCCGTAGAACTTGCCTCTCCTTAGACCCGACGTGAAGGCTGATACGACGGTGTCATCACTATAGCCGTCGATGAGAGTCCACCCATCGCTGAAGTGTGTGATGTATTCCCTTAATGTATCATTCTGCTTCTGTTTTATGGTTAGTAGATAGTGCGAGCCTTTCCTAATTCGTTGGCTGCCCACAAAGCGCGTGAGGAACGACATTGCTAATGTTCGGAATGAGTCGATGGGCCTCGGAGGGAGGCTGTGGAACCATGTCAACACTGACTTCTTTCGGCTAGTAGGGAATGGTCGACACATCGCATCAGACCTTTTCTTGAGTGCCATTAGATGCTGGAAGTGGCGCGAGTCTCCCATCAAGTCGTAAAACTCCAACTTTGGCGAGGTGTACTTCTTCGGTAGCGGTTCGTTTATGATATGATCCTTTCTAGGGACAATGAGATTGAACAGTACGTCTGGGTTTGTGGCCCCTTCCCGGATGTAGTTTTGCTAGACGTGTCTGTCGACTCTAGACGTTGGGTCGCTCATCCGCCTTTTGTCTACTGGGAAGCTGCATTGGCAATGCGACTCTACTGAACTTGTTATCTGGAACCTTCTAAGGACTAGGCTCTTCGTTGTTCACTATTTCTTCCTATGGGTGGATGATTCTGGGTTGACAACATATCCACCCTTGGGTCCACCGTGTCTGCCACCAGCGCTGGGGTCTAAGAGGTTTCCTCCCGTGGTGGTGGTGGCACCGGAGCTAGCGGCACTTGCTAGTTCGAATGGTCAAGGGTTCAACAGTGTCTCCATTGTTGCGATACCTTGTTGTCACCATCTTTCTGGCTCTATGGGAAATGTTGCACTAATGTTTCTTCTGAGGAACTCTGTCGTTCCCCACGGACGACACCGAACTGATGTAGTCGATTTCTATTCTCCTTCTTCGTCTTAACCTGAACCTACACATGGAACGCATGTGAGCCAAAGACCACCATGTGGCGGCTGATGTCACTCTGATGCTTAAGTTAGAAAAGGCCTAGGAGAGGTTTAAAGATGTAAATTGGGTTTCTATAGCGTACCTTTGTTCATCAACCTTAACTCCCTTTTATATTGCGTGAGTCCTTGTTTAGCTAGGCCTTCGGTGCGTAGTTTAGGGAAAGAGATCTTGCTAGAGATCCTTTCCTTATTGGGAGCTGTCCATGTAGAGAAGTTTCCCTACACGATTTGTGCTCCTAAATCTGCGGGAGAGGTTTCCTTTTGGGAGTGTTGTCCATGCAAGGAAGTTTCCTTGCTCGACTTATACTCTAGTATTTGTTTCCTAGTCGGAACCAACGTATTGTTGGCCTACCTGTCTTGGGTCGATCCCCTAGGTACTTGACTTATCAGGGCTTACTCTTGCCTTATCAGGCTTTCGAGTATTGGGCTTGATCGCATGACGTGTGGGCTTAATAGTGCGTTGCAATTTGGGTCCAACTTTCTGGATCCTGCCAAAAGTGGGCTTAGTGTTGTTTAGGCCTTGCCAGATTGACCGTGCAATCGGGCTTGCTTTGTTCTGTTGAGAGATTAGCATGATACGAGTACGATGCTGATCAGAGGATGGTTTGATGTATCATCAATTATCATCGACAATTATTACTTTGTCACTTCGCCCCCTGGAGCGAAATCATGGGTCTGCCACTGCCCACAGATTTCACCTTGGAAATAAGACTAATCATGTCTAGACTTTTCTCCAGATTTTTAAAATAACCCATAAGAAGATTTTTAAAAATTAAAGTTGGGAAGAATATAAATAAATAAATATCATTTATAAACATTCATATTAGAATTATTGTTAGTCACAATTGAAATGCCCAAACCAAGAAAGGGACATTCCTTCAATCTATTTAAAAATACAAAAATCTAGTTTTTATAAAATAAGACACTAAAAACTAGACATTCCTTCAATCCAGATGTTGTAATTTGAAAGGTAATATTTCAAGAAACAACTGTGTCAGTTAACGTGCGCCGAGTGCGGTAACTCCGGTGGACCTTCTGTAACTTCAGTCCTGCTGTGGACTCCTGAGTCGTTGGTTCTTCATCCGAAATTACTAGCGAACAGTAGGACTCAAACCTCCTATGGTATTTAAATTCTCAGTCGTCGGAAGTGGCGCATCATTCTGATGAAAAAGAGTTCAGAGGCAAAAAAAATGGAGAAGGAGGTTTGGATTGGATATGGTGTTTGTTGTTCTTGATAAGCACTCAAAACATCGATTTTTACACCCCTAAATATACAATTGTTAAGTCTAATTATCCAATAAAAATATCTCATATGTGTATTTTGTGCATTTTGTAGAAATTCACGCACAAATCTCAAATCATGCATAAAGTGGCACAATAAGGCTAAATTCAACAACTAGAAGGCCCAATGGGAGTTCAAATGCATTCATAAGGATTAAAGAATTTCAATTCCAAGACCCATGAAGTCAAGCCCACAAAGCATCAACAACTACGAATCTCGAGAAAATCAACATGAAGATTTGGATGTCCACATAGCCAACTTTATCATAAAAAAATCTCTACAATACATGTTTCCTTTTTCAACTCCAACACCATTCCTTGTTTCACTCAACCATGTTTCCTTATTTCATTCAACCATGTTTCTTTAGTTCACTCAAACCCTTTTTACCTATTAAAACCCCATACATGTAGTTCACGGAAGATAGTTAGTCTTAAAGAGTTTTTTTTTTTTTGTAGTTCTTGGCTTTATATTTTTGCTTGGTAGAGAAATGCATGTACTATATTTTAATTTTTCCATTGAAAAAGTACATTTATCTTTGTTTCTCTTTCTCCTTTAACTTTTAGTTTATTCTCACCATCCATTATTTTACTCTTCTCTTTATTCTTTAAATTGAAAATCAATTTGTCTTCTAATCCAAGTGAAGTAGTCGATAACCCCTACTTCCACTATGCATTGTTGAAGTGTATTGCAGGTTGAAGGAAAAAATTAATTAATTTTTTTATTGATGTCGAAAATCATGCAACGACATTAATGTCGATTTTTGGCATCAATAAGTTCTACTTCCATCAGAAAGGAAAAACAGAAAGATAAGAGAGTTTATTTCAATTGGGTGAATGTGATTTCTTCGTTTGGCTCTCCTTCCCTCCCCAATATCCCACCTTTCTCTCCTTGACATCTAATTCGACAATGGGTTTACATCGTTTGGCTCTCCTCTACTATCAAAAACATATGGAGGTACCATTCATAGAAACTTCAGTATCTAGCTTTCTTTTTGCATATCTTTGAATACTTTTTTACATACATTTACATGCCCTGGATTTCATATGTTTTTACTGTCTTCTGTACTCAATTCGACGATTGTAAGTAAAAGGCATCTTGAGTTACTATAATCCCAAATTGGGTTGTTGTTTCTTTTGAATATGTTAGCTTTGATTGAGAAATCCAACTATGCTTTGTTTTGGGTTTTCTAATTCTTCATTCAATTATATATGTCTTTGTGTTTGTTAGTATCACTGTCATCAAACAATAATAACATTGCTTGATAAAATTTCATTTATAATAATCTGAATCTAACATTATTTCATCGGTCAGAAGAAGAGATAAATTATTTATAAATCCTTAAATCCACTTACAAAAACATCAAACGAATGCCCAGCTGAAATATATAACGTTGGCTCAAATTAGGAGCTTAGGAACAGTGAAAGTGTGATTTTAGGTTATCCTCAATTCTTTGTTTGCACATGTAGCATGCGTCGATGACTAGTATAGATATCACATTATGCAATCTACATGATAAGAACATACTCAATTTCATATGTTTAATAGTCGCTAAGAAAAGAAACATTTGATGTTAATAAAAAATCAAAAGAAAGTCGTACAATGTATTATACTAAGAAGCTATTGGTATGAAATGTAAGAGATATGATTCTTACAAACAATCAATATACATAGTTCCTACAAATCACGATATCTGTTTCCCCTTATTTAGTTAAACTAATTGCTTATAAAGGAGAAATAATTGTGAAATTTTCATGGATTAAATGAAATAAAATCTCATTAGATTAACGGTGCGAAAGCAATAAACAAATAACAGAAACTTGACTCACAAAGTTTCTTTAATCTGAAAATAATTCTATAAACTTCAAAACTAACTAATTACCTCTTATGTAGCCTATTTGACAAAAATAAAATCCTAAACCTAATTGGACACATAATCCTAGTTGAACCTTAACATGGACCGATCCAATTAAATAGAAACTAATAATAAATACTAATACTAATATACCATCATCCCCCCACTTCGAAAAAGCTCGTCCTCAAGCTTAGCCTTTGTCAGCCAAGCCATCAGCAACTAATAGTTGGAGATGTGCTCATGCCCCTCATGACATGTATTTCATTTTGAGGAGGGGAAGCATCAACAACTGACCGATCTCCATCATGACCTTCTTCAATAAGGGAAATTACCTTATCTTTTGGGCAATCTCGACGAAGATGACTAAATTGCCCACATCCAAAATGCTTTTGATTAGGATTATAAGCAACAATACATGCAATTGGTTTAGCAGATGTTATAGGAACTAAAATTGTTTGAGATATAACTGAAGTAGTCACATGATATTGTGAACATGTTTTGACCTCCTTGGCATACTAATGTGTATCTACCATGGTAGCAATCGAAATTATATCCAAAGCCTTTTGTATAGGCTGAGAAAATCCATGCAAATTTCTGTCAACCTTTTGCTGTTCAGATTCATTCATCTTCAGTCTACTGCACAAAAGACAAAATTTCTCAGTGTATTTTGAAAATGTATACTTGCCCTGTGTAAGTTTATGCAACCTGCCAAAATAATCTCTTTGATAATTTTTTCATTTCATTTCATCAAAATTATTCTCATCTCCATAAGCATCATGATGGACATGTCCCCTTTGATTAGGAGGACGAAAATTTGCTCGGTGCGTTGGTTCATAGAAATTTCTGTTATCAGCATATATGTTGTCTAGCGACACATAGCCATCTTGCGGTTGCACATGTCATCAACATCAGAGTCTGAAGACTGGGGTGACATAAACGGCACCACATATCCATTTATCCATGGAAGAAGAACCATTAACATGTGTGGATACAAATGAATGATGGGGGCGTAAATAACTCCTTATCCCCCAAATTAACTTTTTACGATTTGCTGCTTCATCTGCAACAAATTTAACAGTGGAAAGAGCAGCTGACACATGGGGCATCACTGTTCGGAAGTGAAGGGTATGGCCGTTAATGATACACCAAAACCGTCCCTCCTTTGCGCCATACACGTGTCATGATGATCTCGAGGAATGATAGGCCCTAGTGTCAGCCCAACACTGATCCGTCCCCAGCGGTTCTAAGCCCACTCGATGCAGTCTGCTAGACGGACCCGAATTCTTACGGACTGCTAAGCTCACATATCTCACAGCTATCCTCAATACTCGTAAGCTCTGTTAAGGAAAGTATCCAGAGGATCAGCTTTGGACAGACAATTACAGCAGCTCTTCATTTCCAACCAGGAAGCAAATACCAGAGTACATGTCACACATGAAAACTTTCATCTACGGACTACTCTCTGATTAGGAACTATCTCCCGCGTATCTAGGAGCACAAGGATAACAGGGAAACTCCTCTCCACAGCACAACTCCTAATTAGATAAGGATCTCCACGAAAATCTTCGTGATTAAACTATGCCACCGATGGCCTGGTTGAACCAGGACTCCAACACTATAAATAAGACATGAGGTTGGTAAGCTAAGGTACACTACAAAATCCTTGTTTATAGAATTACGTCTTTTTCAAATCCCTGTCTATTTTTAGCATTGGAGTGCCATCGGCCACCACAAAGGTGGTTCGTGGCTCACGTGCGTTCCTTGTCCAGGTCAGCAGGTTTGCAGGTCAAGGTCAAAGCAATGAGCGAAAAATGACTGCATTAGTTTGGCGTTGTCCTTGGGGATGACAAAGTTCTCAACCATTCACAAGCATCATCTCTCTTCAGAATACAAAGAAATGGTGACCACCATCACGTAACAATAAAAAATAATGGAACACGTCAAACGCTCAGCCTGGCGCTACTTCACCGCTCTCGACAGTGCAAGCAACGCACAAATAGCATGCTCACGCTCCCGGAACAACAACAACAATGACGGACCCCGAAACAAATCCAAGATTACTTTTTATACAGTAAATCCTGCTGACATGAAGACGCTCAAGTTGATGAAACAAAAGCCCGACGAGACTTTGAAGGTGCACCTAACGTGCTCCAGCAGTGATCTAACTACCATCAACGTGTGCAATGACACGATGACCATCTTGGCCTTCATAGACGATAACTCTGGACCCACTAGCAAATATGGTGGACCTGGCGAAGGAAGCACAGAGCTACATCATCCTAGAAGAAGAACATACAATCAAGAGTAAAGCCAAGCACATGGAGAAATCCCATGACAAAAGGAAAAAAGGAGAATCGGCGGCTGCAATATATGTGCTTCATGGGGCCCACTCCAAGTCCGAACTATCAAATAGGTCCAGGAAAATAACTCTCAGAGATATGAGGGTCCAAGAAATACGCAACAAACAACTAACACCGCACGCCCAAAGGCATGACCACCCATGCCACTAGCCTTTACAGACGAAGACCTCCAGGTCATCCAATTCCCACAAAATGTCGCCTTGGTAATAACAATCTCTTTGGCAACCTGGGAAATAAGGAGATCCTCGGTGGACACTGAAAGCTTATTTAACATCTTGTTTCTCTGCACGTTCCGCAGCATGTAACTAAATAAAAAAAGCATTGACCCAATAACCGTTCGATGATCGATTTTAGCAGCGAAAAGTGTTTTCCAGTGGGAAAAATACAACTGACAATGGTAGGAGGAGATAAGCCAACTCAAAAAACTCTGTTTCAAGAGTTCATAGCGATCGACGCACCTTCAGCATATAATGTAGTTCTGTGGAGACCCTAGATACACCAAATGGGATGGGCAAACTCCATTCTCCACCAGTACATCAGGTACTTGAGAAACCAAGTTGTCAGTATGTTAAGAGGCAACCAGGCAATTGCCAGATAATGCCAGTGCATGACGGCATTGCTACCGAGCGATTCTCAGTCAACACCTGGCCCCGTGACCAAGATGTCTCTCAATCTCGCCCGAGAATCAGGTTGGAGAGAAACCTATCCCAGACAACGAAGCTCCTATTAGCCCCCGAGGCAGGCCCAACACCGGCAAACCGGAGGAATAAACCATCACGATCTACCTCTACGGACCTTTCAATAGCAGGGCTATCCAGATAGGTTCCTGTTTGAGCAAAGATTTGTCGAAACTACTCACGAAACTAATACAACGGAACCAGGACGTCTTAGCGTAGACCATGCGAGACTGTTGGGAATCGACCGTCAATAATCACTCATCGCCTAGAGGTGGACCCCACATGGAAAACCATACGTCAGAAAAAGAGACCTGTGGCGCCCGAGAGAAACGCGATCATAAATGAGGAGGTGCAAATTGGCTAGCAAACAAATTTTTGGTAAAAAAGAAAAATGAGAAATGGAGAGTGTGTGTAGACTACACGGACTTGAACATAGCCTGCCAAAGAACAACTTTTCGATCCCTCGCATTGATCAGATCATGGACGCCACATCCGGGCACAACCTGCTAAGCTTCATAAACGCTTACTCAGGCTACAATAAAATATTAATGCACCTCCCGGATCAAGAAAATACATCTTTCATAACTGAAAGAGGGATATACTATTACAGGTTGGTGCCATTCGGCTTAAATAACGCAGGTGTTACATACCAACGACTAGTAAACCGAGTGTTTAAATAACAAATCGACAGGAACATGGAAGTCTACATCGATGATATGCTGGTCAAGAGCCTCCGCCACCCTGAACACATTTGAGACCTCACTTAAGCATTCAACCAGCTCAGGAAATACCAGATGAAGCTCAACCCATAGAAGTTTACGTTCTTAGTTGAGTCTGGAAAATTCTTAGGCTATATAGTGAACAAGAAGGGAATCGAGGCTGACTCAAAACAAATTCATGCCCTTTTTGACATGAAAGCCCCCGCCAACATCATAAACATACAGAGTCTGACTAGGAGGGTAGCAACGCTCAACAGGTTTATATCTAAATCATCCGACAAGTGTCTTCCTTTCTTTAAAAATACTAAGAGGAAGCAAATGATTCTCGTGGGACGAAGAGTGCGAACAAGCCTTTCAGAACCTAAAAGCATACATGGGAAGTCCAGAGCTATTCTACAAACCTGCGACGGGGGAAACACTCTACTTATACTTGTATGTTTCCAAGCACTCTGTCAGCTCAGTCCTCGTACGAGATGACCGGGGAACCCAAAGACCAATATATTACGCCAACAAAACCTTCGTGGAAGCGAAGGCACAATACGTGGGCCTGGAAAAGTTAGCCCTGGCACTGGTTGTATCCTTTATGAAACTGAGGCCCTATTTTCAGGCCCACTTTATAACAGTTCTAACCAAGCACCCGCTCCGCTTGGTACTGCATAAACCAGAGTTACTCGACAGAATGGTGAAATACTCAGTAGAACTCGGGCAGTTTGACATAATCTATGCTTCAAAAACCGCCATCAAAGCCCAGGCACTGGTGGACTTCATCGCCGAGTTCACCGGTGGAGAAGAACCAAAGATAGATCTTCATACCTCGAATTCAGGCATCCAGGAATGGACCTTGCGCTGTGACGGATCATCGATGGAAAAAGCAAGCAGAGTCGTGATCACACTCCACTTTCCAAGCGGCTTAACCCTCAAAAAATTCGTCAAGTTCGGCTTTCCCACTTCGAACAACGAGGTCGAATATGAGTCCTCCTGTCCGGCCTGAAGCTAGCCTTGGGGATCAAGATAGATTATCTAACAACATACAATGACTCGTGACTGGTAATCAACCAGGTCAAAGGTGATTTCAACAGTAGGGACCCCTGCATGATAGCCTACCGCGAAAAGGTACTATGCGCAATGAGTAGGTTCAAGAGGTGCGAGCTCGTACAATGCCCTCGAGACAACAATAAAAGAGCTGACGCGCTAGCTAGAGAAGCCTCAGCCTCAGCCAAAGTCTCAAGCGGTCTTATTGAATATCAAGAGCGATCAAGCTTCGACGAAGAAGAACCTAGAAATATTTGGCTACAGGCGCATCGTCAAATTGGATGACTCCGATCCTCGAATACATCGCAATCAGAGCCCTACCGACCGAGAAGGTCGAAGCCAGAAGACTTACAAACAGAGCAGCGAGGTACACTTTCCTAAATGACAAGTTATACAGGAGATAAGTGACATGACCCCTGCTCCAATGTCTATCACCTCCGGAGGCAAGTCATGTCCTAGGAAGGATCCATGACGATATATGCGAAAATCATCAGGAGGGAGAACCCTCGCCCACAAAGCTTTAACTCTAGGATACTATTGGCCGACAATGCAACGAGACGCCAAAGATAATGTCTGCAAATTTTACAAATGTCAGAGGTTCATGTCGTAGGCGCACATGCCTGCCCAGCCTCTCACGCCAATGATGAGTCTGTGGCCATTCGCACAATGAGGGATGAACATCGTCGGACCGCTCCCAGCATCAGCTGGTAAAAAGTTCCTTCGTGACAGTCGATTACTTCACTAAGTGGGTCGAAGCCGAGCCTCTATCCAAGATAGGGTAGGTCCAGATAGAGACATTCATATGGGCGACCATCGTCTGTAGATTTGGCATCCCTAGAGTATTGGTCAGCGAAAACGGAACTCAATTCGAAGGTAGCAAGGTTAAATAAATTGTGCAAGAGTTTGAATATCAATCACCATTTCTCCTCGCCGAGGCACCCACAAGCCAATGACCAAGCGGAGGTTACCAACCAAACAATCCTGAAGTCAATGGACAAGACCTCCTCGAAGAAAAGCGGGATCTAGTCTCCACCAAGATAGCTGCCTACCGGCAAAAAATAGCACGATACTACAACAAGAAAGGCAAGCCGCACGAATTTAGAGTGGGAGACTGGGTACTCATGAAGACCTAGCAAAACACCAAAGAAGCTGGTGCGGGAAAATTGAACCCGAACTGGGAAGGACCTTACAGAGCAATCAAGGTCAACAGGCCGAGGACATACTGGTTGGAAGACATATACGGTGACGGACTTAAGCGGCCATGGAATGTTGAGCACTAAAAACATATTTCTTTTACTAAACTTCCAATGATGTTCGTTACGACCAACTTGGCCTCCAATCTTCCCCGTTGTGACCAGATGACGACGGCTTCTAGTGCCCAATGCCTAGTACGCTGCGCGCGGACGACGATGACTGAGGAAGTGGGAATCTAATCAGTGCTCATACGCCTGATGACGACGACTCACCAAGGGGTCACTGCTCCCTAACAAACAATGATCGCCGAACTTACTAGGTAAGCTTAGTCAGTTCACACTAATGAAGATGGCTTCTGGTGCCTAACGCCTAGTCAGCTGTGCGAGGACGACGACGGTCGAGGAAGTGGGAGTCTAATTAGTGTTCATACACCTAATGACGACGACTCACTAGAGGATCATTGCTCTCTAATGGACAATGATCGCTGAACTTACCAGGAAAGCTTAGTCAGTTCGCGACTGATGATGACGACTTGTGGTGTCCAACGCCTAGTTCGGTGAGCGCGGACGACGATTGTCGAAGAAGTGGGAGTCTAGTCAGTGCTCATACGCCTGATGACGATGACTTGCCAAGGGATCATTGCTCTCTAACAGACAATGATCACCGAACTTACCAAATAAGCTTAGTCAGTTCGCACTTGATGACGACGACGGCTGAGGAAGTGAGAATCTAGTCAGCGCTCATACACATGATGACAATGACTCACCAAGGGATTATTGCTCTCTAATAGACTATGATCGCCAAACTTATCACGTAAGCCTAGTCAGTTCGCGACTGATGACGTCAACTTTTGGTGCTCAATGCCTAGTCTGCTGCGCTGATGATAACGATTGACAAAGTCAATGTCTAGTCGGCACTCTTACGCATGATGACAATGATCCGCCAAGCGACCAACGATCTCCAAAAAATAACATTTTTTGGTGAAACTCAGCGCATAGTCTGCAATATGTGGACAACAATTGCTCACCCATAAACGATAGCAGCCAGAAGCAATCAGTTTCGATACAACTCAACTGACAAAAGCAGGCATTCAGCCTGTAGCAGGACTCGGGAGTACTAATTCATGATTTGTGAAACTTCTAAAGTAAACAAAACGGCATGACAGTACAAGACTAAATACAAAACAATGCTTTCATTAAAATTGGGTTTGTCTCGAGAAGGACGCCACAACTATTTTAAAGAATGAAGAAAGGAAACATCTTCCTCAGCAGCCTGTCCTATAGAGCCAAAACCTTCCTCTTGAGCGATGGTTCGAAAAGCAGCCCTCCAATAACGTGCTAAGTTCTAGGTCGATGCCTGGATGCTCTTTTATGATAAGCTCCAAAAGCTCTAATCTGCCCCAAACAACCTCTAACGAGATTAACAGCCTCAGTCCCGAAGTGTCAAAATCCACCGCGCCTAACAAGGCAGCATAGTGCGAACACTCCTCCAACAACAAGCGTTCCGTCTCGTGAACACGGGGAATCCCCTCAGCAACTTCAGACTCAAGCTGTCGTCATACGATAACCCATTCTATCTCCGCCCGCTTCCTCTCAGCAACCTGGGCCAGCGATCAGATTACCACTTTTTCACAGCAACATCTAAGCGCTCCAACTCAGCTAAAGTCCGTCCCAGTTTAGCACGGGTTGAAGCCAAATCAGATTCGACCGACCTCAAATGAGACCTTATATCCGCAAACTCCGCTTCAGAAGCAGACACTACGGCTCGCACAACTCCCAAGTTCGCAACAGTACTAGAATTTTGCAGTCGTCAAGTCAAGGAATCCACCCATTGGAGAGCATGCGAATACGACACCTGCAGGTCTTCGAAAGCCTTCTCCAAAGCAAGAACTCGCTCACGAGCTTCAGGATGCAGCATAACAAAACCATGTGACTCAAGAGCGTGAGCCTCCGCTTCGGACCCATGGTGACCCGAAACGTCAACACGTGGTCCAATGTGCTCCCCGTCCGTGTCAACAGGGAGGATAACAACATCAAGCGAGAGACGAAGATCTTCTGAAATTGCCTACTGAGCAGAAGACAACAACCCAAAAGAAGAAATCGCTAGATCAGAGGACTGGCTCCTTTTCGAAACAACAACAGGAGGCACGCTCGCTTCCAGTTTTGCTAACATAGTCGGGATAGGCATGACCAAGCTTCTCTTTCTCGAATGACGACCACCAATCCCTTCAGCCAATGAACCCAGCGCAGCAGGAACATCATGAGAACACCATAGCAACCCACTCCACACAACATTACCTGGCATTATGACCTCCTCAATAGACATCAATAGAAGTTTGATAAACTCCCTTTCTATCCGTTTTTCCCTCCTCAGTAAGAGTTGGAACTGTAAACTTTCCTAAAAAAAGAAATTGCATATTAAATTAGCGTCACATCTGGTAACGGAAGAATAAGCCAGCAACGAAAAAACTTATGAAGGTCAAACTGGAAGTATCTGGGGACTCGAATACCCCCGAACCTGAAGTATGAGGAATTCACCGAAACCAGAAACCAATACCTCTCCCAGGGATCAATGTCATCCACTACCGGACGCAAACAAGCGGGGCTATTCAGTATGCAAAGGCCCCTAGAATCCAATCGAGAGGTGGTCATATGATGGACCATCGCCGTGGTCAAACAAAGGCTATCATCATGCACCCTAAGAAAAATCGTAATTAGAAACTTGAACCCGCTCGAAACCATTTTAACGGGAGATATGCGAAGAGAAAGGAAGAAACACCAAACATCGTCAGGCATTGGGAATCAGAGCCTCGATTCAAACATGCCCCGGTGCAACCTTATATACCCCTGAGGGGGTGAAGATGGTGCCCTATCCGCGAGTGCGGGAATGATTTCCAGATTCCATGGAATACAGTACAAACTTCAAAGCCTCATTACTTAGTCTCATCAACCAGGCTATCCTCAAAAAAACTTGAGGCAAGTATAGAACAACAAATTCTTGGAAGTAAGTTCAACATTATCTTCCATCGATAGAAATAACGAATCAAACTTTACAGCAACATGATCGCTTGAAGAAACAATGCAGATAAGAACAAGTGAAATCTCCCCCACCAAACGACTAATATTAATAGAGAAGACAAATCATATTTTTTCTCCTTGAGTTGTCGTGTATCGATTAATGTTATGCGCCGCTCGAGACAACGTTTTGGGTTCAATCATCAAGATTGTACAATTGCTTTTTAGAGAGTCAATCGACTGAATAGACGCCCCACAAACTCGGGGGGAGTAGCTGATGATACACCAAAATGGTCCCTCCTCTTTGTCGTACACATGTCATGATGATCTCGAGGAATGATAGGCCCTAGCGTTTGCCCAACACTGATCCGACCCAAGCGGTTCTAAGCCCGCCCGATACAGTTTGCTAGATGGACCCGAATTCTTACGGCCTGCTAAGCCCACTTGTCTCACAGCTATCCTCAATACCCATAAGCCCTGCTAAGGCAAGTATCTTAAGGATCAGTTTCGGATAGGCAATTACAGCGGCTATTCGCTTCCAACTAGGAAGCAAATACCAAAGTACATGTCACACATGGGAACTTCCATCTACGAACTACTATCTGATTGGGAACTATCTCCCGTGTATCTAGGAGCACAAGGCTTATAGGGAAACTCCCCTCCACAGCACGACTCCTAATTAGAGAAGGATCTCTGCGAAGATCTCCTTCCCTAAACTACGCCACCGATGGTCTTGTCGAACCAGGACTCCAACACTATAAATATAACATGAGGTTGGTAAGATAAGGTACGCTACAAATTCCTTGTTTACAACATTACACCTTCCTCATATCCCTGTTTGACTTTAGCATCGGAGAGCCATTAGCCACCACAACGGTGGTCCGTGGCTCACGTGCGTTCCTTATACAGGTCAGCAGGTTTGTAGGTCAAGGTCAAAGCAGGGAGTGAAAAATTGACTGCATCAGCCGTCATGTCGGAAGGACATGCCATCATGCCGACAAGGATGAACGCCAATACACAGTGGTGGATCCAACAGACGCACGACTTGGTGTTGCTCATACATTGGCTTTTGCTGTGATGGATGGCAGCGACAAGGGGATGTAGTTGGTCTTGTTAAGATAATTTATCTATTTTTGCATCCATTCCTTGAGCTTCTTTTATTTTTTGTTGTTTTTTTGAAAAAATCAGGGTTTCCTTCTTCAATTTTGCTTTTTGTTTTTCTGATTACGAGAAATCCATAGGGATTTTTTCGCAACTCACGATTCACAAAGATTTCTCCTTTGCCAACTCTAGAGTTATAGGATTCGAAAGAGTTATGGAAATTAGGGTTGTCATCTTGCGTAACAACCACCCTTCTTTTTTTTTCTTTCGCTCCTCTTCATAAATTAGGGTATTGCTCCTCCAAATTAGTAACACGGGTTTCAAGGCCTCATGACACGACAACTCACAGTTAGCCTGAATTACTTTGAAAGGTCAGTTTCATCATCCTCACATTCGTAATCATCAAACGAAAAAGTTTTTTGCAATCAACGGCAGTAGAGTTCATCTCATTTGCTTCAGACGAATATGAAAATATCACATCTCGATGTCCAGCCTCACAACACGACTTGTCGCGAATAACTTCGGGTTCTTGAGGAACCAAGACAGTAGCCAACTAATCCGAGATGTCCTCAAGTGTTTTCTCCATGCGCTCCATCCTTGCATTGGTAACTCTAGTTCCCTTAGGCCGCATCTTTATCCAAAGATCTTGACGCTCTGATACCAATTGATAGATTTAATGGTGCAAAAGCAAACAAATTACATAAACTTGACTTACAAAGTTTCTTCAATCTGAAAATAATTCTCTCAACTTCAAAACTAACTAATTCCAACTTCTGAAGCTTATTTAACTAAAATAAAACCTTGAACCTAATTGGACTCATACTCCTACTTGAGCCTTAACATGGATAGACCCAATTAAATGGATACTAATAGTAAATACTAATATACCATCAAATTCGAAAACCAATTTTGTCACACATGAGCACAAAACCCTCCACAAAAATGTTTTATATAATAACAAATTTTTGAACAATTTTTTTTTTAGGAAACTAACAATTTCTTTCATGTTGTGTACAATAACTATGAAAAACGCAGGCTTAAGAATATGAGAAGTAGTAACATGTTGGTAATATTCTTAATCACAAACAAACTCCTAAAAACCACAATTAATTATTCGAAAAGATATGTAAATCTTAAATGCTGTAAATTCTCTAAAGTGAATAGACATATTCAATCAAGGTATTTGTTTTAGTTGATCTGATTGAACCAATCCTTAACCGATCGAATGTTTGCATTGATTATATGATACCAAATAAAAATAAAAAGTTATTCAAAAATCAAATTAGTTAGCCTCTCGCCCGAAAAGAAAAAACAAATGAGATTTGATTGCAAAAATTAAAACATAAACTTATGAAATAGACGATTGATTTGAAAATAACAATGGATAACATACCTTATGAATATGAAAAAGTACGACAAGGCGATGGAGATGCACATACCTTAATATCAAGAACAAAATCCTAGAAACCCTATTTTGATCTCTTGAAAAAAGTGTAAAAGGATGCACACTCTAGTAAGATGTTATGGCTTCATCATAAATGTATCATTATATAGTAGAAAGAACATAAATGGTTGGGGATAAAATATGTGGGCAGTGGAATATTTATGTGGGTGTTATCGGTGACGGAGCCAGATTTTTTGTTGAAGGGGGAGGGGGCGGAGTGGTGAGTCATAGTTAATTAATGTTAATACAACAAATAATTATTGTAACCATTTTTATTCATTCGAACAAAACATAAATAACTATACAAAACACCAATTTCTAAACAAAACTCTATCTATCTACAGAAAAGAAAATGAATCCAATAAGCGACTTTGTAGAAGCATAAAAGATAAATATTGGGGGACAATTCAAATTGCGAATTTTTGTTGAAGGAGGGAGGGGGGCGGAGTGATGAGTCATAGTTAATTAATATTAATACAATAATTAATTACTGTAACCATTTTTTTTCATTCAAAGAAAACATAAATAACTATACAAAACACCAATTGCTAAATAAAACTCCATCTAATCTACGGAAAAGAAAATGAATCCAATAAGCGACTTTGTAGAAGCATAAAAGATAAATATTGAGGGACAATTCAAATTGGTATATAAAGTTAAGGGGCAAGAAGTAATTTCAAATGTAAAATTAGATGTTGACAAAAATTGGCTTATTTGTGATTTGCTGCCTATCATAAACAGTTAATTAAAAGTTACCCCATCATTAATCACTATTGAGTCTCCCCCGGACTAGCAGTGACCGTATATTGATTGTCAAAAGGTTCACTTTTATTACCAAAACTCCATTCAATCAATAACCCACAGATGAACGTCGAGATACAAATGTGTATCTTGAGAAAAATTTAATGCATCAAAATTTTCATGTATCTCCAGAAAAATCCTATGAATAAAATAAAATACTAGAACAGAAAAATACTATGAATAAAATACATTTTTTTTTAATCTTCTTCTTCAAAGCAGGCAAGAAAGGTTGAGGTTGCTGGAGGCTGGTGGCTTATGGCGAAGGTGAGGAAAAAAACTAAATCAAGTAAAAAGGGAGGGAAAAGAAGAAAGTAGGAGCTGGGGCGGTTGCCGGTATCGCAGTAAACAGAGAGAGGGAGCATAAGAAAGGAAAGGATGGAGCAGGGTCGTCGGCGTTGTAGAGAGAAAGTGGAAGGGGTGAAGTGGGACTGAGTCATGGACATCACAGAGGTAAGCATATTAGAAATAATTTTAAAAAATTCAAAAATCAAGTGGGGGCAAGTGCCCCCCCCCCCCCCTTTCAGTAGCTCCGTCCCTAGGCATTATTTGTTTGTAATATAAGGTGGTTTGTGAAAACTGTGGGTGCTAGCCAATCCAATTTAGAACTGAAAACAGTGGACTCCAATTATTAAACTACTAGGTGTATCTGGCGTGACTATATACTTTCCACGTAGCTTGTACCCGTGCCTTCGACTCTCTCCCAGATAGGTCATTAAATTACCAAATATGAAAACAAATTATGGGAATTATCTAGATTGAGCGAATATGAAACTTTTTTATTGGCAATGGCACTCCTGGTGTTAGTAGTAAATCCTCCCGAGACCTCTTAAATGTTTTAAGCTAAGAATAATGCATCAAGCATTACAACGGATGATACACCAAACCGTCCTCTAATCAGCACCGTATATGTGCCATGATAATCTCGTCAACAAAATGAAACAAGCTCGATTGCAGGCCCAAACAGCGGTAAGCCCATCATTGGCAGAGTCCAGATAGTGGGGTCCGAGTTGCAATGAGCCAGTAAGCCTACACGTCACACAGTCAGACCCAATACTCATAAGACCTACAAAGCAAGTATCTGAGAGATCTACCGAAGACAGGCAGACCAATAACACATTGGATCCGACTAGAAAACATATAATAGAGTATAAATCGGGGAAGGAAACTTCCTAGCATGGACAACACTTAAAAAGGAAAATCTTCCCCACAGATCTAGGAGCACAAGTCGTGTAGGGAAACTATCCCACAAGAATAGTTCCCAATCAGGAAAGGAATTCAACAGCAAGATAACTTTTCGTTGTGGACAACTCCCAATAAGAAAAGGATCCCCACGGCAAGATCACTTTCCCTTATGAACAACTCCCAATCAGGAAAGAATTTCCACTGCAAGATCACTTTCTCTAAACTACGCCACCAAAGGCATAGTCGAACAAGGACACCTTCACCATAAAAAGGAGATAAGGTCGATGAACTAGAGGTACACAATACAACCTAGTTTATAGTTTTAAGTATCTTGTAAGCCTTATCTAACTTAAGCATCGAAGTGTCATCGGCCACCACAAGGTGGTCATTGGCTCACGTTTGCTACCTGTGTAGTTCTAGGTAAGTAGTAAGAAAAGAGAGCAGAAATCAACTACATTAGTTTGGCGTCGTCCGTGGGGAACGACAGAGTTCTTAAAAAACAGTAGTTCCGCCATTTCTAGAAAATTAGCAAGATGGTGACAACAAGGTCCCTCAATAATAAAGACGCAGTGGAAACCTCAGACGCTCAAACGGCAGAGCACCGCCTGCTCCGGCACTACTGCAACCACGGGAGGAACCATTGCAAACCCCTTACCGGCGGTAGCCGCCGAGGAACCAAGGGTGAATCTACTGTCAACTCATATACAATAGATCTTGCGAACAGTAAAAATACTCAAATCCATGAAGCAGAAACCGGATGAGACATTAAAAGCATACGTCACACGCTTCAATGACGAGTTGGCTCTCGTCAGTGTTTGTAACGACACAACAGCCGTCACAACTTTCACCGATGGCCTAAGGAACAACAAGTTTTATAACTTCCTAACTTTGGACCCCCGACAAATATGGCGGACCTAATAAAGGAAGCACAAATGTACATTGTCCTAGACAAGGAACTAACCGCCAACAAAAAGGCAGAATCTAGGAAGAAACACTATGTCCCTAGGGACGAAGAAGAGGAAAAAACCAGGGAACACTGGACGAGGTATGAGTCCTGCATGGAGTAAACTCGAAATCCAAGCCCTCCAACCGGTACCAAAAAGGGTTGCTCCACAAAATACAGACCAGATCAGCCTACGAGGACCAACAAATGCAACACGTTCACTCCCAGGAACTGATTCTGCCCCTTACCTTCATGGACCGGAACCTTCTAGGCGTCTGAACTCCACACAACGACGCTCTGGCGATATCGGTGTCAATGGTAAACTGGGAGGTGAGAAAATTTTTAGTGGATACTGGAAGCAGTGCAAACATGTTGTTCTTGAACACGTTTCGCAACATGCAATTAAAGGAAGAAAACTTAAGACCCTCAACACATCCCCTACTTGGACTCAACAATGAACAATGCTTCCCGGTGGAGGGGATAAAATTAACAGGCAGGAGAGCCACTGTTCCAAAAAATAATCCTTCAAGAATTCGGGGTGGTCAGTGCACCATCCACCTACAATATCATCCTCGGGTGGCCCTGGCTTCACCAGATGGAGGCGATGGTCTCCAATTTACACCAGTGCGTTAAGTACCCTGCTAATCAGACAGTGGGCACAATAAGAGGAAATCAGCCAGCCGCCAGAGACTGCTATTACTCAACACTAGAATGGCTCGATAGTCGTCAACTGTAAATCCCGACCATGCCTGAAACGCCACAAAGCTCAAATCCAGAGTTGAGCGAGGACTCTCCCAACCCGGACGAGGAGGCCCCTATCAGCCCGAGAGAAAAACCCAACATCAGTCAACCTGAACATGTGACCGTGTATCTGGACAACCTTATTAATAGTAGAGTCATCCAAATAGGTTCCCAAGTAAGCAACGAATTCACGGAACAGCTGATGACCGTTGTTGCGACAGAACCAAGATGTCTTTGCCTGGACAATGATGGACATGGTGGGAATAGATCCCTCCATAATCACCCATCGACTGACTGTAGACCCAGCACGGAAACCGGTCAGATAGAAGAAAAAACTTGTGGCCCCAGAAAGGAACCAATTTATAAATGCAGAAGTGCAGAGGTTGCTATACGACGACATGATCAAAGAGGCGAGATACCCAAATTGGCTTGCAAACACCGTCTTGGTGGAAAATGAAAAATGGAAAGTAAAGAGTCTGTGTAGATTACACCGACTTGAACAAAGCATGCCTGAAGGACAACTTTCTGCTTCCCCATATCGACCAAATCGTAGATGCCACATCCGAACACGACCTCTTAAGCTTCATGGACGCTTACTCCGGATATAACCAGATATAGATGCATCCCTCGAATCAGGAGAAAATGTCCTTCATAATCGAGAAAGGGATATATTGCTACTGGGTGATTCCATTTGGTCTCAAGAACGCAGACGCTACGTACCAATGGCTAGTGAACCGGATGTTCGAAAGCCAAATTGGAAGGAACATGGGGGTCTACATAGACGATATGTTGGTCAAAAACCTCCACAGGACTGACCACATATCCTACCTTGCCAAAACTAGCGGCCAACTCTGCAAGTATCGAATGAAGCTCAACCCGCAGAATGCACGTTCGGGGTCGAATGAAGTCCCCGACCTCCATCAGGAAGTTTAGAGCCTAATCAGGAGGGTGGCAACACTTAACAGGTTTATATCAAAGTCATCAGACAAGTGCCTCCCTTTCTTCAAGATACTTAGAGAAACCAAGGCCTTCAACTAGGACAAAGAGTGCGAGCAGGCCTTCCAGAACCTAAAGTCGCATATGGGAAGTATCGAGCTACTCTAAAAACCAATCCTAGGAGAGACGTTTTATTTGTATCTAGCCGTCCCGGATCAAGCCGTCAATTCTGCTCTTGTACGGAATGATAAAGGGGTATAGAGACCAGTACACTACGCCAGTGAAACTTTCGTAGAAGCCGAAGCAAACTATCCGGATCTAGAGAAGTTAGCCTTGACATTAGTCATATTTTCCAGGAAGTTAAGGCCCTACTTTCATGCCCATTCTATTACAGTTCTGACCAAACACGCACTTCGGACAGTACTGCACAAGCTAGAATTATCTGGCAGAATGATTAAATGGTCGGTGGAACTGGGACAGTTTGATCAACTACGCACCTAGAAAGGCCATAAAAGCCCAAACATTAGCAGACTTTATCGTTGAGTTTACTGGTGGTAAAGAAAATGAGCTGAACAACTCAGAGCCGAGACCAGATGAGCTAGGCTGGATCCTACACTGCGATGGGTCATGCACGCAGAAAGGAAGTAGTGTTGGTGTCACGACCCGATCCACTTTGGGCCCAAGGCTCGCACGACTTTAAAACGCGTAGTACTTTGTAGATCCAACCTCGTACATATATAACACATCACCATCCCGCACTCAGGCGATGTGGGACTATGATCTCCCCTTGGTAGCTCGCCCAACCCCTCTTGGGATCCACGAGCCTATTGGGTTTCTCCCGCACCCTCCCCCTCAGGTCCGCCCACACAAGGGTATTATAGTCCACCCCCCTAAGGGAGCCCAACGTCCTCTTTGGCACACTTCAGGCTGAATCAGGTCTGATACCATTCTGTCACGACTCGATCCACAGAGTACTATATTGTCCGTTTTGGGCCCAAGGCCCTTACGGCTTTAAGACACATAGTACTTTGTAGATCCAACCTCGTACATATATAGCACATCATCATCCCGCACCCATGCGATGTGGGACTATGATCTCCCCTTGGCAGCTTGCCCAACCCCTTCTTGGGATCCACGGGCCTATTGGGCTTCTCCCGCACCCTCCCCCTCAGGTCCGCCCACACAAGGGTATTATAGTTGGTATCACACTCCACTCTCCAAGCGGCTTCGTCTTGGAAAAAGTTGTCAGATTTGGTTTCCCAGGCTCGAACAACGAGGCAGAATACGAATCCCTAGTGTCTGGCATAAGTTAGCAAAAGGAATCGAAGTAACTGCGCTAACCGCTTACAGCGACTCACATCTGGTAGCAAATCAAGTTATAGGAGACTTTAACAGCAAACACCCGAGGATGATTGCCTATTAAGAAAAGGTCATTAATGTAGCAAGCCAATTCAGAAGATTCGAACTTATGCAATGTTTGCGAGACGACAACCAGAGAGCTGACACACTGGCTAGGCAAGCCTCAGCTACTGCAGAAATCGCCAATGCACTTATTGAATTCCAGAAACAATCAAGTCTGAAGAAGAGGAGGTCAACGAGCTTTATGCAGTCGAAGCGAATTCAAGTTGGATGAATCCCATCATCAAGTACATCAAAGATGGGGCCTTTCCAGCCAAAAAATTAGAGGCCAGAATGCTGAAAAACAGGACAGCGCGGTACACCCTCCTAAACAACAAACTCTACAGAATATCAGCCACAGGCCCTCTACTCAAATGCTCAGCCTCTTCTGAAGCAAACCAAGTCCTTTGAGAGATCCATGGCGACATATGCGGGAATCACCCGAGTGGTAGGACCATGGCTCATAAGGCCCTAACTCTGGGATACTACGGGCCACAAATGCGGCAAGATGCAAAAGATATCGTCTGCAAGTGCGATAAGAAATTTCGCATTGTATACTCAGATGCCCGCTCATCCCTGGACTCTAATGACCAGCCCATGGCCCTTTGCACAGTGGGGAATGAACATCATTGGACCACTCCCAGCCTCAACCAATAAGAAGTTTCTCCTAGTAGCAGTTGATTACTTCACTAAATGAGTTGAACTTGAGCCTCTATCCAAGATAGGACTGGACCAAATTAAGAAATTCATCTGGACGTCCATCGTCTGGAGATTCTATATTCCAAGGACACTGGTCAGTGACAACGAAACCCAATTTGAAAAAAGCAAAGTAAAAAAACTATGCAAAGACCTCGGGATCAGACACCATTTCTCCTCGCCAAGGCATCCGCAAGCCAACGGCCAGGCGGAAGTCACCAATAAAACCATCTTGAAGGCACTCAAAAGGAAGCTCGACTCGGCAAAAGGGAAATGAGTCTCAGCCTTGCCAAGAATACTCTGGGCATATCGGACCACAAAAAGAACACCCTTCGCCCTAGCATACGGGTCTGAAGCGATGGTCCCAGCGGAACTCAAAATACCTAGTTTCCAGGCAGAGGAATTCAAATCGAAAAATAATGACGAAGCCCTGTGCGTCAACTCAGATCTGCTCAAGGAAAGGAAAAATCAGGCTGCTACTAGAATAGCCACCTACCAACAAAAGATGGCTCAATACTACAACAAGAAAGTCAAGCCAAGAGAATTCAAATTTGAAGATTGGGTACTTCGAAAGATTCAACAAAGCACTAAAAAAATCAGGGGTAGGAAAGTTAAACCCGAATTGGGAAAGGCCATATAAAGTGATCGATGTCAACAGGCTAGGGACGTATTGGTTAGAAGATGTGGACGACAGAAGCCTTTTGCTGCCGTGGAATGTAGAACACCTTAAAAAGTATTATCAATAAAGGATATTTGTTTCTGCCAAAGTTCCATTGTTGGTCCTCCTCTACCTAACTCCCATACATAAGTGAGGACGACAATAGTCAGACTTGAACCTCTCAGACACAAGTCAGACGGCCACAATCAGACTTGCACCTCTCAGACACAAGTTAAGACGGCCACGGTTAGACTTGTTACACAAGTCAGGATGGCCATATTCAGACTTGCACCTCTCAGACACAAGTCAGGACGACCACAGTCCGACTTGCACCCTCCAAACACAAGTCGGGACTGCCATAGTCAGATTTGTTACACAAATCAGCACGACCACAGTTAGACTTGCTACACAAGTCAAGACGACCACAGTCAGACTTGCACTTCTCAGATGCGAATCAGGACGGTCATAGTCAGACTTGTTAAACAAGTCAGGATGGCCATAGTCAGACTTGCACCATTCAGATACATGTCAGGACCTCCAAGTCAGACTTGTTGAGTGAGCCACGACAGCCAAAGTCCGACTTGTACCTATTGCTCGAAGCCTAGTCCGAATAAGAACAGGTGACGACGACCTAGGAAGTGGGACCTTAATCAGTGCTCACATAGTCTAGTGAAGATAGTTCGCCATATATCATGGTCTGTATGTGAACCACTATCACCGGACATTATTGCTCAAACTACCCGCCTACAAATGCCTGATAACATTAAAGATGATAGTACAATCAACACTTGTATGGGTCGTTGCACTCTCAAGAGCAACGTCAGAAAAAATTCGGCGACTAACAAAAGTTCAAGACCGAAGCCACGGCCCAGCACTTAAGAAAGTCAAAAGAGGCCAACAAAAAAGGAGTGCAAAGTGTCATGGTTAAGCATGCGAGCAACAAAGTCGCGCATAACACATAACACAATCTAGCTACAAAGAATGCAGGTACAAAAGATACTTGTTCAATACTCTTCAAATTCATTCAAAACTTACAACTGTTTTGGAGAGCTTGTTCCGGAGGCCGAAGAGCAACTTACATCAGAAGGGAATGCGGGAAGTAAAAGACCATCATCTAAAGCCAATCTTGAGTTGCCAGAAGGGGAAGTGGGATGGAAAACTTCTGCATCGTCAATTTTTCAAAAAGCAGCCTTCTGGTATCGATCAAAATCGAGCTCCAAATGAGGATTCTCAACCTCAATTAATTCAAGCAGCTCCAGCCTACCACAGGCAATATCAAACAAGGAATGTGACTTCACGAAATTTCAACGAAAATTTTGTATTTTTTTTTAATTACGAAAAGAAAATGGGCGAAATAAAAAGTTGCATTTTATGAGGGTTATTTCTTAAAATTTGTTATTTTCAATTTTTTTTGTTAATTTCGAAAAAAAATTGTTTTTTCCATAAAAGTACAAAACCCAGCTACCAAATATTACATTTTTCGAGGGTTTTGTTAAAATTTTGGAGTTTTTATGTAAATTTCAGGAATTTATTTTTCGTATTATCAATTTATCTAATTATTTATTGATTTTTAAAACCAACCCCCTGATTTTCTAATTTTCATTTATTCTACCTATTTATTGATTTTTGAAACCACCCTCTGATCTTCGAATAATATATTGATTTCATGTTTGTTTCATTTCTTGGTATTTAGGCTTCATTTAATATGTTTAATAGATTTATTTACTTGCATATTTTTTTTCACATTTTCATCTACCCTCGAAATTCATTATATATTTTATGTATCCTTGAAATTTTTACATTTTTTCTTTACATACCGAAATATTTCTTACAATCAGGATATCGAAATGAACTCAAAAAATGAAATCACAATCCTTGATATCAAAAGATATCAAAGTTTCAAGATGGGTTTTGGGCCCCGCTACGCTGGCCTCTGCCTTCGATAGTCTGTGAGAAAGTGCAGTCCTATGAGACTCCTTCTCCGCAGCCGCTCCTTCAGCAAGTTTAGCTCTGCCAGAGCATCCGCGACCCGAGCCTCAACCTCTCAAACTTGGTGTCGTCTGCCAACCATATCAAGTTCAAACTCCAAGCGCAAAGCAAGCAATTCAGACTCGTGAAACTGCGCCTTACCCACCAACCCCTTGAGCTACTCACTTAAGAGCCCAACCTATAGAGCGCGTCCGAGTACGACTTGCAAAGCTCTACAATAGGTCCCTTCGTAGCATGAACTACACTACGAGCGTCAGAATGCAGTCACTTTTAGGAGACGACAAAAAACCTTTAGGAGACGCCGCTCAGCAGACGTCTCAGAAAGAATATTGGCCCGACGCTCAGCATCAGGCTCTAGAGGCGAGAGAGAAGATCCAGTCAAGGTAGCAGGCTCAGCAGACTACTCTGCAGCCACCACTTCCTGCTCTAATAAGATCGACTTAAAGGAAGAACTAGCTCACCTCCTCCTGAGATGACCAATAAGTGGCATGGTCACCTCCAACTCAGCTTGCTTCGAAGGGCTCGGTATTGTGAACCTCCGATTTCTGGAACGACCACTACCAGTCTCATTCGAGGGCAACCTAAACACAACAGGGTCTGCATGGAAGTGCCTAAACAATCCATTATGCACAACGTTGTCTGCGGCCATGACCTCCTCAACAGCAACCAAGAGAAGCTCACTAAATGCTCTCCTCACAGATTATTTCTCCTCAGTAAGAGTTGGAGCCACAAATTTACCTACACGGAATAACAAGAAAACATGTTAGTTTTTACAAAAGCACATGGAAAATAACATAAACATAAGCACCACACTCACCAAGATCGAATTTGAAGTGCCTAACAAGAGGTCGTTCGTCCACCTTGAAGTACGAGGAATTACAAGAAGCCAAAAAATAGTTCTTTTGTTAAGACTCAAAGTCAACAAACAAGGAACCCAAACACTTCAGAGTACACAACCAACAAACTCCATGGGCCTTAAGACGAGGAAAGTCAGCAGATTGCCAGAAAGCTTGGCCTTGACAAGGACAACAATCAAAATCTTGACCCTGTCAAATTCCATTTGAGCGGGAGGAATACGGAGGTGTGCAAGAAATCGCCAATTATCCTCCGAAACTAGAAAGTGAAGCTCTGCTTGAAACATGCCTTTGTGCAAGGCAATAAACCCTATGGAGGCGTCAATAGATTGTCAGTAGCACTCAATGGGAAAAGCTGTAAATCTTTAGGAAAGCTTATCCATAGTCCTCGCAAAGCTTATCCATATCAGACACCTTCTGTTCCCGGTAAAAAAAATGGCAAGCATAGAGCTTGTTCTGTCCGAGGGTTAGTACGACGCTAGCCGCCATGAAGAGAAATTTTTACTTTTAGAAAAGCAAAAAGAGATTTGCAACCAAAAATACCGAGAAAGGAAAGGACACGGAAGATATGCAAGGTGAAAAAGACTACCTCTCACAAAAGTGGCGGGTTATATAAGCACCAGGCAGTCACGACCCCTCTCCTTACTAAATGGCCACGAACTCACTTAATGATGTGCGTCGCTCGAGACGACCTTTTAGACTCAATCATCACAACTATACAGAGTCTATCAAAACGATTTAGTAGACCCATGAGATGGACCACTAACTCAAGGGGAGCGGCTGATGATACACCAAACCGTCTTCTGATTAGTATTGTACACATGTTATGATAATCTCTTCAACAGAACAAAGCAGGCCCGATTGCAGGCCCAAACGGCGGTGAGCCCATCATTGGCAAAGTCTAGAAAGTCGGGTTCGAGTTGCAATAAGCTAGTAAGCCCACACGTCACGCGGTCAGGCCCAATACTCGTAAAACCTCTAAGGAAGTATCTGAGAGATCTACCCAAGACATGTAGGCCATGAACACATTGGATCCGACTAGGAAACATATATTAGAGTATAAGTCGGGCAAGAAAACTTTCTTGCATGGACAACACTCAGAAAGGGAAATCTCTCTCACAGATCTAGGAGCACGAGTCATGTAGCGAAACTATCCCACATGGACAGCTCCCAATCAGAAAAGAATCTCCACAACAAGATCACTTTCCCTCATGGACAGCTCCCAAACCAAGAAAGGATCTCCACAACAAGATCACTTTCCCTAAACTATTTCACCAAAGGCCTAGCCGAACAAGGATTCCTTCACTATAAAAGGGAGATAAGGTCGATGAACTAGAGGTACGCAATACAACCTAGTTTACAGTTTTAAGCCTCTCCTAAGCCTTATCTAACTTAAGCATCAGAGTGCCATCGGCCACCACACGGTGGTCCTTGGCTCACGTTTGCTACCTGTGCAGGTCTAGGTAAGCAGAGAAGAAGGAGAGAAAAAATTGACTACAACAACTATTCCCTTTTAATGAATTTTTAGGGTACAAAAAACATGCTTATTTTGTGTCCACCACCACCCAAGAAATATATAAAACATAAAATTAATGAACCATAGACCATGTTGGCCCAATGGCCCTTGGAAGAAGCCATAGGATGGAAGATAAAGCTGGGAAGAACTTGACAGAGTTGGATAAAAAATAGACTATTTGTTTGTCTTCCTTATTATGGAGAGAGAGAAAAAAAAGTTTATAAAAGAGAAGTTAATGGGTTTTGAGAATTGAATGGGCCTTTCATCCCAACCTAACTTAGTGATAAAGCCCGAGAAAAACAAGATGCTTGGGTTCATTCATTGGAACCCACCCAACTTGAAACTTCTTGGTGTCCACTTTCATTTGCTCTGCAATGCTCCCCAAATCCATTGTTTCAAAACCAATCTCTTCACATTCTCCATCTCCCCAGTATCGGTTTCGTACTCATGCCCTCCAACCTCCAAAACATTCAACAAAAACAGATGTTGGGAATCGAGAAATTGCTAAAAACTCCACTTTTTTTTGGGCTGTTGGCTTGGACGATTGCTCAATTTATGAAGATTTTTTTTAATTTCTTTGTGGAAAGGAAATGTGATTTCAATAATCTTTTTGCTTTTAGTGGGATGCATTCTTCCCACTCCGCATTGTGTACAGGGGAGGGACGAAGAGGTGGGCATGACTTTCCAATTCGAAACAGATAAAGTAGAAGAAGGATGGGGAATGAGGGGACGATGGTGTCGAGGTGAAAAGGGGATGGATGGTGACATCAAGAAAGAGGGTGGAGAAGAAGAAGATGAGAGGAAGGGAGAGAATAGGGATACGATGGGCGTTTCATTATATGGCGGGGGTGTTTTAGGTATTCTGAAATATTGATAGACAGGGTGGTGAATACAACCACAACTCAATTGGAGTTATAAAGTAGATGGGTGTGAATCTGCCTAATTTACTAATGCAGTCGATTTATGCATCCTGCTTGACCTTGACCTGCTGACCTGCACAAGGAACACGTGAGCCACGGACCACCGTTGTGGTGGTTGATGAAACTCTGATGCTTAAGTCAGGCAGGGCTTTGAGAAAGGCTTCAAGCTGTAAACATGGAATTTGTAGCGTACCCTTATTCACCAACCTCCCATCTTATTTATAGTGCTGGAGTCCTGGTTTGGCTAGGCCATCGGTGGCGTAGTTTAGGGAAAAAGATCTTCCTGGAGATTTTTCTCTAATTAGGAGTCGTCTTGTGGTAGAAAGTTTCCTTGTTAGATCTGTGCTCCTAGATATGCGGGAGATAGTTCCCCATTGAAGTGTTGTCCATACATGGAAGTTTTCACATACAACGGATACTCTTGTATTTATTCCTAGTTGGAGACAAAGTACTGCTGGATTGCCCGTCCAAAGCCATCCCTGATATACTTGCCTCAATATGCCTTACGGGTACTGAGGATGGCTGTAAGACATGTGGGTTTAGCAGGACACAGTAATTTGGGTCTGGCCGGCGTACTACACTGCGCGGGCTTGATGTCGCTTGGGCTAGATCAGTGTTAGACTGAGCTTGGGCCTGTTATTCCTTGAGATCATCATGACACGCGTACAACGTAAAAGAAAAGACGCTTCAGTGTATCATCAGCTGCTCCCTCCGAGTTAGTGGGCCACCTAGTCGGTTGACTAAGTCACTTCTTGAAAAGATACACCGCTCATGATTATTAAGTCTGAACCGTTACTTGAGCAGCGCACTTCATTAATTAAGCGTGCACCGGTTCAAGGGAAAAGAAGGGGGGAAATCAATCTCTATTGAGATCTCCCTTTTTGCAGAGATTGATTATTTCATTTCTTCATTTTTAGAGACTACGTTCTGTTCAGCTTTTAATCGAAAGCTTGTTCACTTTCTCCATGGTTTGCCAGAATCAACTTGACGACGAGCTTCTTGTTAAGGGCCTCAAGTTATTTTAAGAGAGGTCGTTTTCCGAATCGAGCTTGGCTAAGATTTGGAAGACATATGGGGTCCTTGAAGACGTGAAATTCTTCACATTGGGTGCTGATCAGAAGCCAATGTTTCCTCCGAAAGGATTTGTCTCTTTGCACCCTTGCATGCTTCAAACAGGTGCCTTTTTTGTAATTGATGAGATCTGGAGCTTTCTAGAATTTCTTGGTATCCTGCCTGCACAGTTGGTACCGAATGGGTACAGGACTGTCCTGACCATATTGATCAGGGCAAAGGATGCTGGTGTCCGAGTAACTTTGAGGGTGAACCAGTTATTAACTTCTTAATGACTAAACAAACACACTATGTGTGAGATGAAGTCGTCGGCTTGCTTCGTGAAACTGCAGGATGACTTCAAGTTATGGCAGAAACATTGCTTCCTTCCTCCTTCGAAACCAAAGTATTTCGAGTTCAATGGTCGTCTTCTTGAGCTGGAGTTCAGGCAACTTCGTAAGTATAATTTTGTCATTTGCTTCCATTATGCTGATTGTACCCTGATCATTACGTGTGTTCTCTATAGGGAGGTTTCTCACTACTCCTCTTTCCTCTAAGAAGGAAGTTGTTGTGAAGGCATTCCGTGACATGCCTCGAATGAGAGTGTAGGATGTTATCCGTACTTCCAACTTTAGTCATAGTGGGTTATGGGTCGATTGGCATGTGGCTTCTACTCTCTTTAGAGTGACGAAGGTTCAGTCTGAAGGTGGCGCCCTTTCCAAGAAGAGGAAGGTCTCGAAAGTTAAGGTTTTTAGTCCGTCAAACACAGATGAGCTTTCTGAGACACTTGCTTCTTTCATAGGCTCAAAGAGGTCTCACACTAGGGCTGAGCATGCTCCCAAACTGTCCGCTCTATCGAGGGGGGAGCATGATTATGACCTTTTCGCCGGGGCGAAAGTTGTAGCGTCCGAGGGGCGCGACACTCAAGTTAAGGCCTTTGTTTCTATTTCTGATTTGGAAAATGACCACCTGCGGCTAGTAGGGGTTGATGATGTGTCAAAGCTGAGTTACGAGCAGGCAGAAGCTTTGAATAAGAAGCTGATACTGGCAGTTGTGGCGGCTTCTACTGATACTGACCAATCCAGGCTTTTTTTACTAGAAGGTCTGGATAAAGACTTTTCTGTGGCCCACGAGTTCTCTTATCCTACTGATGGATTGCCTGACAGTCGTCCTTACGGCATGGAACCTTGCAGTCTGCATTGTCTTCCATCCCGCTCCAGACCGTATATTAAGATAGCTGAGGGTCCGATAAACAATTCGCTTCCTTATCTCCCTTCTAGTCTACTGAGCCGGCTCATGATAGAGGGTCGACTGCTAGTGACAAGGGGAAGGTGATGGATGAGGGCCCAGGTGCAATGAAGACTGCAAAGGGTGGTGCCAGTGTAATTTCGCATCTGGGAGAATTTCACCCAGACACGCAGATGAGTCTGTTTGCTTCGGATGTAGTGAAAATAAGCAACCAGGCCTGGCACCAGGAGGTTGACATTGATTATGGTTCGAGGAAGCTTATCAGCAGACGTTATAGCTAGTCGGTGAACCGCATCTGAGCCAAGCAGCCGTCGCTAGGATGGAAGTTGAGTGGCTTGTGAGAGGGTGTACACCAATGATTGTGATTTTGTTTTTCGAGTTAATTTCGATCTCCTTATTTTAAGAAATATTTCGGCGTGTAAAGAAAAAACGTAAAAATTTTGAGGATACATGAAATATATAATATGCAAGTAAATAAACGTATTAAACACATTAAATGAAACCAAAATACCTATAATTAGAAAATCAATACCTATAAATAGAAAATGAATGGGTAGTTTAAAAAATCAATACATACGTAGAAGTGATAATTAGGAAATTAGGGGTTGGTTTCAAAAATTATTAGATAATTAGAATAAATGAAATTAGAAAAAAAAACAATTTCAAAAAATGTAATTTTTAGTAGCTGGTTTTTTTAATTTTTACTAAAATTTACAAAAAACTCTCAAACTTTACGAAAAACCTCAAAATTTTTTGAAAAAACCCTCGAAAAAATATAAAATTTTCTTTCGACTTTTTTCTTTTCGTAATTTCAAAATATAAAATTTAGGCGAAATTTCATATAATTTCGTGAAATCAAAATCCTTGGTGTACACCATGGAGCGCATCTTCTCTAACATGCAAGAGTCGTATTCTGATGCACTTTTTGAGATCGAAACATTGAGAGAGCAGCTTGAAGAGAGGAGAATGGAATAATCAACCACTAATGCTGAGGCCCAGAGGGTTCGTTTGGAAGCCTTTGAATCAAATTTAATGGAGGCAGTGTCCGCAAGGGACAGATCCTGAGAAGAGCTGAACCTGGTCCGCCATGGCTAAGAAGTTGGGGAAAATGCGGCTGAAGTGCGCTCTAAGTTGCGGTCTCTTACTGAGGAGAATACCAGGAAGGAATCTGAGCAGGCTGTCTAGAGACAGCAATTAGAGGCGACATTGAATTCAATGTTCAGGAAGCGAGGAAAGCTTAGTAGCTTCTCCTGGTGCAGAATGAACTTAGCTCAGTTAAAGACAACTTGAACACTAAGCAGTCCCAGATTGACGCATTGACAGGCAAGCTGGAGTGTGAGCTTGCTGAAGCAAAGGCGCACGAGGAAGAGCTTCTCAAGGCGCAGGGCACACGTTTGAATTCCACATAATCGTACATGGGAAGTTGGAACTGCTGGCATTAATGAAAGAAGAGCACCGGACTGGGACCTTTCTTACTACAGGAAGGTGTCCTTCGCAGATTTCGGATCATGGCGCTCAATCTAAGGTGCGCACGAACGCAACTCCTGTTTCTTCTCCTGTTAAGCTCAGTTCCCCTGTATTTGTACCTTCTCCTTATGAGGAGTAAATTTGTACATATGCACCTTCTGTTTAGACTGTTAATGAAAACAGATTTCATTCAAGTAAACTTCGTACCAGTGTTCTATTTGGTCCCCCTGTTGCATGTTTTCCATTCCGCATTGTAGTTTTATTTTGACGTAGGTTGTGTTGGGTTAGCGGGGAGCCACGTGGTCTATCTGCTGGTTAAGAGCTTGACTGTTTATGCCGCGAGTAATTTTGACCTGTACTTCCATGAGGTCTCAGAGTTGCCGTCGCGTAGTTATGCACAGTAGTGAGCATTTTGTATGATGTGGAAGGTTTGGTTGTGGGTTGCTTTACCCAAATTGCAACTCATCCTCGAGGTAGGTCGTTAAAGGCTCAAGTTATATATTGGATCGTCGGTTGCGGTCATTGGCATGAGTGAACTGTTATAGTCGAGCAACATGCGTTGTCGTTTGTAGTTAAGCAATAGTGCTCAACCCGAATTAGGTTTCGTAACTTCTGGCTAGGTCCTATCGCATGATCATGGTGCCATGTGTATCGGTCACTCCCCCCGATTAATGGGGTTGCGTGCAGTGTTATTAATCGATTGAATGTGGACTTGTGCGGTTGTCATGGGAATCGTTGCCTTTTTGTTTTCCATGCGGTATTCAATGCTGGTATTTAATGCTGACACGCCATTTTTGGTTCACCATTATGTCTATATAATGACGTGTTGTCACCGTTGTAGGTATTATCTTCTGTAGAGTGCATTCTTCAGATGGCTTTACTCAAAGAACATGCTTGGGGTTTGCCAAAGGCTAATAAAACGTTTTTGTTCTTCAAGTCTCTGAATGTTTTGACATTTGCATCGATGAGTCTTTAGAAGAATTGCTATTATGTGTGGTCACCCGCTCTGGCTGAGCACCTGATTGATTCATTGAGACCTTGTAATTTCTTCTCGTATTGCGAAGAAGAAGTATGAACTTCCTCTCATGGGGCGAGTCAGTCTTTTATGTACTGGTGCTCCACAGCGCTTGGAACCACATAATTTTTTAGATAACACCAGCAGCCAACTTTGGAGCGGTTGTTTTTTATGGAGTTTTTATTAACTTAAATTAATAAGCTAATAAACCCTACTTGTAATACCGCAAGTGCACGGCTGTCTAACTGATAGACAGTGGCAAATACGGGTCGATCCCACGGGGATTGACGAGACAGTCGAATTCTAAGACTTATTTGAACTAATTTAGAGTTGGGGGTTACAGCAAATGAAATTACTAAATTAAGAAAATGAAATTGACAACTAAAATTAAACTGATAAGATGATAGAGAGGGGATCGAGACATCGAATCCACCACAGGTTCTTCGGAATTTGTGTAATCCAAATTATTGTTTTCAAGAATTAACATGACTAACCTAAAGATTAATCTAAGTTCGCAATTGATTTCAGCAAAGGTATAAACCCCTAGCACTGCGTGTCTTCTTATGGCACACACAACCACAGGTTTATTTTAACTAATTCTAAACCCTTAGCATTGCATGTCTTCTTACGGCACACACAATCACAGATTCAGATTAATTGATTAAAGTAGGCTTTGAATATCAATAAAGGGTACATCTAACTACCGACTAGTCTAGATAATTAATCCGGCTATAATCGGTGAAAGCAAATTATTGAAACTCAGAAATCAACTGTGTTTAACGTTCAAGTATATAGAAACAATAAATTCAAATACAACAAACTCTAGGAAACTTTGTGGTTTCATCTTCATCTCGGCGTGGGGTCTAAAAGATCATGGTGGCGGTGGTCACAGCACTTGTGTAGGTGGAATCCATCTCAGCACAATCGCGAATCTCGAGAAAAAGGCTGCAAATGCACTGTGGTGGTACAGAGCAGAACCGCAGGGTGCGAATAACCAATAATTTTCAAATCAGTTGGTTCCCGCCAGAATTCGCGCTCTGTCTTTTCCAGCGAGACGCGCCGCTGCTTCTTCTTCTTCCGTGCTCCTCGCGAGCGTATTTTTCCTCCGTTGAAGCTCTGAAATCTGCAAGAGAGAGGGAGACAAAGTGAGGGAGATACGAGAGAGAAAAAAGAAAGGACGAACGAGAGAGGAGCAGGGGCGGTGAAACAGGGAGGCGCTCCCTGTTTCTGCTGCTGCTTACGAGCTTTGTTCCTCCGGCGAGCTCCGGTCCTTGCAAAAGATAGAGAGGGCCAAGAGATGGATGAACAGATATAGAGAACGAAGGAGGAAGAGGGAGAGAATGGAGGAGGGAGACAAGGAGGTGGAGTTCTGTCGCGAGGTGGTGGTGTGCATGGTTTGCTCTGTCACTAGGTGATGGTGGCTTGGACGGTGATGTTGTGGATGGCGAGGTGAGGTACGCTGCCAAAGAGAGGTCAGGAAAGTGGAGGAGGTGGCAGCTGATGGTGGTGTTGGCGAGGTGACGGTAGTTTCGACAGCGACGTGGAGTGAGATGGCGGCGATGGTGGTTGGTTAGTGGCGAGAGACGAAGGTCTCTATGTCTCTACCAAGGAGGAGAGGGGAGGAGTGGTGGCTGGAAAAAGAGAGGAGGAAGAAAAGAACGTACCAGCCGAGATGTCTTCTCCAAAAATGGGAGAACCTAAATAGGGTTCTCCTATTTTCTTGGGCTTGGCTTTTTAGGTTAGCTTTTTGGGCTTGGGCTTAGGTTAAATTAGGTGGACCTAGGTTTGTTTGGGTTAGGTTTATGTGACCCTCTACTTTGTACCACCGCTAGAATCAACCAATTAATATATCATTTCCTCAAATTGTCGCCTATTTGCGATTTCATCGTTCACGCTCAAATTCCTACAAAATTATGAAAATGAAATAATTAGAATAAAATATACTAATTGAAACACTAACATATATATTAAGGGATATATTATGTAATAATTACGTCAATATCAAATACCCCCAGACCTATATTTTGCTAGTCCTCGAGCAAAACAATAAAAATAAAATTCTAACTCACTTTCGCAATAATCATCGGTTGCACTTACCTTAAACGTGCAACAAGGCTTTAAACCGCTAGATTACCTCTAGTGGACGAGTTATAGTCTCGTGAGGGTTTCCAATAATGTTACCCACAAACATTATGACTCAATAAATTTCCAAAACATGGTAACTTGATCACTCTATCTATTATCCTCGGAGGAATAATCTAATTGCCAAACTTTCTAGAAAACAACTAACATTGTCAAAATAATATATCAAAAAGTCTACAATGATTTAATAATACCCAAAGGTTAAATAAATTTCATCAATTTTTCTCGACTCTAAGTATGTGTGTGTGTGTGAATGGCCTTATCAACATAATTTAATTTTTCTCAGTAAAGATACGACTAGATAACTTTTGAATAGTACGCTTCGACTACAAATCTCTCTTGTCACTCAGAAAGGATTCACTCAGAGATTGGTTAGTTATCACTCAGTTTATATATGAGAAAAAGGATAAATTATGGAAAGACAAACATCTCACATATAATAATCATGAAAAATGGACTTTTAAAAGAATGAAATGAATATGATCTCATGGACAAGAATATCAATTACTTTGAGAATGTTGAATCACACGCCATAGTTCTTGTCCATTTAATCTCTACATCTATGAACCCAACTTTTACTTAAGATCAATTAGGTCTTTATTAGGTTGTAACGAGGCTAAGATTTTGGCTTACAAGAATGGAAAAGGATACGAGAAAATTATCTGAGAATGGATACACCCTTTAATAAACACGTGGGGCTCTGAAGAATAAATCAATGTTGTACACCATTAATTTTTCTTCCTTCGAAATTCTTCTTCATATTTTTCTTTTTCTTTTTCTTCGAAGCATCAATCTTTTTTTTCTCTTTTTTTTTATTTTATAAAATCAACGACATGCTTCCCCTTCTGCACAATGAAAGATTTCAGTCCCAAGGATTCATGGAATATTTAGTTTCAGCTCTTTTTTTATTTTTCCCTTCCAAAAATATATCAACCATACACATTCTCAGAGACATTGGGTAAGGATAAAAATAGTATGGGATATTACTCCCTAACTGGAGTAGGTACTGGAGATGGGGTTGGCGAGGTGACGGTAGTTGCGACAGCGACGTGGAGTGAGATGGCGGTTGGTTAGTGGCGAGAGACGAAGATCTCTATGTCTCTGCCAAGGAGGAGAGGGGAGGATTGGTGGCTGAAAAAAGAGAGGAGGAAGAAAAGAACGTACCAGCCAAGAGGTTTTCTCCAAAAGGGGAGAACCTAAATAGGGTTCTCCTATTTTCTTGAGCTTGGGTTTTTAGGTTAGCTTTTTGGGCTTGGGCTTAGGATAAATTAGGTGGACCTAGGTTTGTTTGGGTTAGGTTTAAGTATGTGACCCTCGATTTTGTACCACCGCTAGAATCGACCAATTAATATATCATTTCCTCAAATTGTCGTATTTATGCGATTTCATCGTTCACGCTCAAATTCCTACAAAAACATGAAAATGAAATAATTAGAATAAAATATACTAATTGAAACACTAACATATATAAATTAAGGGGTATATTATGTAATAATTACGTGAATATCATTTTCCTCCCTCCCCAGGTAGCCTTGACACGTTGCGCTGCCACTACACCAAAAATACCCATCAGCAACGGTTTGGAACCGTGGGGCTAACCAATTGTCACGACTTAGAGCCGTGGGCAGTAGAGGTGTCGCCAAATCTCCATTGACGGCTATAAACCGTGGCAAAACATATTAGCAACGGTTTTATGCTCGAGGACGGTTGATGATTTAGCCACAGTTCTAAGCCGTTACAATAATTTTAGCCACGGTTTTAAGCCGTGGCAAGTCAAAACAAAATTCAAAAAAAAAGAAATCTGATTTGTTGCGAGGGTTTGAAACCGTTGCAAAATAATATAATCGAAAAAAAAATTTAAATTTTTGTTGCTGCTGCAGCAAAATCACAGCCCCACACCTTTTTTTTTTTTAGTTAAACCTCTAGTGGGGAGGGGCAGCTATGGGATGCCAGACCTTTATTACTTATCAAAAAAATTGATTTACAATCAAAACGAGGGTACATTACGACTTTACCCGTATAAAAACAAAACAAAAATGGACAAAATAAATATGAAGTAGAATTACAAATAAGACAGTGAATGTTAGAAGTCAGATAGACTACTTATTTATAGCACTAACAATATTGACAGCTATTCTAACAGAACATCTAACAGTAACAATTCCTAACAAAGTACTCACAGTAGTTTGTATATCAGGAAAGAGAAGCAACACTGCCTAACACTGCGCCCTCGCCTTGCACCCAGCAGCAACACACCTGCCTGCGCAAAAGCAATGCCATGTTTTGTTCCAAACCGCACTACATCCAGCCACTTTCCAGCCCGCGCATATCACGTCCATTGTTTGCAATCCCCGCCAAGTTCCAGCCTCGACTAGGGCCATTCAGTTATGAGCAATCAACTGCTCCAAGCTTGCCCCCAACACCCGACCAGACCGCACTAAACAGAGTGCCATGCATCTCCATAAACAGAGTGCACCATAGCACCCTGGCAGCCTGAATTACTGCAGATTTCCTTCCCGAAGGCCAGCATCCAGCAAGCCAAAATCCCTGGCACGTCAATCAGCAAGACTGCCATTGATAAATAGTTTAGATCGACTCTGCTGACCTATTAGGTATACAGATAGATGGAGGCAATTGTTGGTCCAAATGAAAAGTGCTCAATAAATCCAATGGGGATTAAACCATGTTACTGAAAATTAAGTTCTAGCTAACTAGTATATATGTCAAGATTAATATGTAGTATTTCAAATACTTGGAAAAGCAAATATTCAGATGACAAACTGACTGAAAGAATATATATATATATATCTAATTATAATCTATTCATCAAAAACAACAAACCCCTTTCAGCTAGGGTACACTGATAATCAACTACACATTTGTACCTGTGTTAATGGTAAAACTCCATTTTAATCCACGACTAGAACAACAATCTTTTGCATGAGATACCCGTTGGACTCAAAGTTTTTTTTTTCTTCGTTATGATATTGTTAGTAACTGACCTGTTTCTGGTGATGTTTCTGCAGGATTGGAAAACCCAAGCAATTGCAACACTCAGTATCAAGGTCAGAGTGGTTGATTCCTGGAAGCAATGGAACCTCGCAAACACAATCAAGATAAGAACAACTACAAAGAGTTTTATATTCAGTGAAGACTGATTCAGAAAAGATGGAAATTTTGTATAGAATGGATTGTAAAGATTACAATGAAAAAAAATGATATGTAACAGGCAGTATTCAGTGCAGGGATATGATTTCAGATTGCAATAAACAATAAGTTAATTTCCCCAGAAACTGAGAGCCGCTTTTAAAGATTCCACATCATTATCTCAATACAAACATAGTCAAAATGTAAGAGGAATACTTCCTCACCGAAAAAATCCAAGATGAAGCCTGTGACTAAAAGGCAGAACGAAGGGATCATCCAATGCAAAATTTTGTCCTTGTGTTCCTGCATATACGATCAAATGAATTAATTCATAAGTTTTTTCCTTTTTTTTTATTCAGAGCGTAGACTCCATGAAAGAAGGGGGAAATTTACCTTAAAATGAACAATCACGTGCCCGTAGTGTAAACCAATCAAGTTTGTGACAATGGCCATCGCATGACTGCAGTATCAGAGCAAATGAGACCAAGCTACAGGAAAATAAAGAACTAGAATCCCATTTATTACTAAAAAATATTTATGTATAGGATTAAAAAGATTTACATGGAAATAATGCAAGAAGGTTAAAATAGACCTTAGAATTCCTTCAGGATCAAAAGGGTCTAGACACCATGATGGAGCATCATGCCGAAGTGGGCCATAATCTGGGGAGTTAATGCTGCATTGCTGCTCCAGAACGATAAATAGTAGTAAACAAACCATTTATCTACTATTAAAACAAGTAAACAAATAGTAATTTATGGAAATAGCAACCTTTGTCCTTACATAAATTCATTCAATCCAGCAGAGCTTTCTGATAAGATCTGCAACATGGATCTCCACAATTCAGTTCCACATACAGATAATCAAAGAACTTGGCAAAATATGAATCCCGTATACGACGAGGGAGCCTGTGCTTCCATTGCTCCCAAAGTATCACCATGATAAGATCCATTAAGAACCAAAACCTGAACAAAAGAAACAAGGGTTAGGACAACTAGTTCATCACTTTATCTATCTGCATTAAGAACTGGTGAATGCTTTTAAGTGCTAAAATACATTAGTCTTCAAAACAAACTAGAATTCAACACTCTACGCCTGTAAGAAGTACAATTAAATGAACCTGTGCAAAGTAGTGGTTTGAAACCGAGCTAGTCTAATTTTCTGATGCACATAGACCATTTTCTTCCTTCCCCAAGAACCTCTTCTCATCCATTCGCAACAAACCTCCTAAATAAACAAAATTTGAAACAACCACTACTTCCCAATCCCTCATTAGCATCCATGGTTCATTCCAACAACACCGAAGGCATCACCGACGGAGCAGTCAAGGGACTGTGAAAGACTCAGACACACACACTCAGTCAGATTCCAGACAGCTAGCAATATCTTGCAAGGCAAAAACTATTCTCATACTTTTCTTAGAAAAACTATTCTCTTTTGCAGACAGTAAGTAATATGAAATGATGATAATCCTATATGCAGCGTGCATAACTGGGGTGAAAAGTCATTCAGAAATAATGATAATACTATATGCAGGGAGCATAACAGGGGTTGAAAACGAGCAAGAAATTGAATGACTTGTAGCTAATGAGTACCATGGATTGATTTCAGACATCATACACAAAGGAAACAAAATGCCATAAAAACAGGATATCATTAGTCTTACTAACCAGCTAATGTGCCAGACATGTTACGACTTCTTGAAGAAATGGGCCATCAACATCTCAGATATCCCCAATACTGAAGTGCTCTCACATCTAAGAAGTTCTTGAAGCTTGGCATCACAGATTATCATCATCGAATTATGAGGGTCCTAAACCGCAAAAAGGAAATTTTTTTAATATAAATGGTAAATACCTTCTTGAGTATCTGCAAATTAGATTAAACGAACATGTGCTGAACTCAATGGGACAAAATGGTGGGAGCTTTTCATTAAGATCAGAACAGAGAAGGGCACACATGGGACAAAATGTGGGCTCCAAGACAACCTTATCAAATATCAGTGAGACCACATCCTGCAGAGCGAGTAGATCTGTGAGTTTAGTTGGCAATTTGAAGCCAAAGATCTCGTATATTTGTAATACAAGAGTTATCTGAAATCCGAACCTTTAATATCTCAGGAGTTGTTATGCCAGAATCAATCAATTGGCCCTTCAGAAGATCAAATTTCTCTGGGGTAAGCTTGTTCAATATACAGAAAAGTGGAGAAATTATAAAGTCAGCACACATATATGACCAAGTAACTTAGTGACTGAAAAAGAAGATAAAACATCCAAAATGAAGGGGACTAAACTTGCCCACCCTCTATCGCTTACCCTTTCACTGTCTTCAAGACACGATCTTTGTCTGATAGAGTTCCCCTTCGAGCTGACCATGGCACCTCAGCCTTGATGAGAGCAGGGGCAGGTCCAACCTGCTTCAAAAAAGAGAAGGGCACACAGTTAATTAAGGAAACAAGAAAAAGGACTAGTAACAGAAAAAAATAATTAAGGAAACCAGAAAGCTATGAAACTGAGCACACACAGTTAATTGGTTAACCCTTATGTACTCCCAAACACGTCTAACAGCATCTGATTGGACCATCTCCCTCTCCTCAGTTTCAAGAAAACTAGCAAGTGCCTCAGATATCACCATAGTGGATGAGCCAGCATCTGATTGGACCACCTCCCTCTCCCTCTCCTTCTCCCCAGAAGCGGACTCTACCTCTACCTTTTCTACCTTTGCCCGTTTAGAATCTGGACCAGGCTCCTCTGCAAGCATAAAAGAAACATAAATTGTGTCAATCATCCATATAACTGAAGGATAATGCATCTTCCACAATCCATACGTACTCTTAGGTTCAAGAGGTATGATATGTTTAGCTAGTAGCTTGTTCATCTTGAACATGTCTGTACAGTCAGTCTCTAACACCAAGCGCAGGGGCTCATCGCAAATTATCTTTCTCTTATGGAAATATCCATCTCTGTGACTTCTTCTATGGAAATATCCTCCATGCAAATAATACAAGCAGACCAATTATGAATCAACTTATTCTTTGATAGTTCACTTTGATCAATTATGCATGCAGACCAAAAAATATTTCACTTTTCATAATGATTACCCAGGAGATTAAAATTACAGTTCACTTATCTCCTAAGATGTCAGTGCATAATGTAAAAAAAGCAACACAAACATAATGCTCAACGTACAAATAGCCTATGGGTGGGTCTCTGTACACTTCAAGTTGCATGATTGAAATTTAACAACATATTATCAACTTACAGGGAGTACCAAAGTATAATACTAAAAGTCATTTAGTCTATGTAATGAAATTGCTCCATTGACCAAATGAAGGCTAAGAGTTCTCTGAACCTCCCTATCTCCACTCACTTCACTGCAAAGTGCAAGGTTCAGGCAATTATAGAGAAGGCTAAGAATAGATAAATCATATCAGTTCATGGTAAGGTTGTTCTTCAAATAATTGTACTTAAAAGACTTTTCCAAAATCAATGAATATATTGCATAGATAATGAGGTAACCTACTTATTACACATGCTCCCCACAGTGGGTTGTGAAGAACCTTAAACCTAACAAGAAAGTTTCATCTTTGCAGGTTGTAAACAAAGCATTAAACAGATAATCAAGAGTTGAATCAAGGTTCAACACAGAGTTAGGATCACAGCAGAAATTGGCAGATCAATGCACACTACAAACACAAGATATATTGGCAGCAAAAGAATGGATTCTTATTGAATGAATGTATAGGCTAATTCGAAATGCCAAATCTCCTCAGAGCAGAGCTCAATGTACAACATAATTCAGTCAGTAAAAGTTCCCTAATTGCTCCTACTATTCTTACATTTATAGTAGTATCTAAGATGGAGGAAACTAACCGAAGTTATAAGACTTGACAGACTACAGAACATCTAGACATACTGCCCCCTTCACTAGCAGAGCACTAACTGACAGACTCCACCATTTACTTTTACCATTCAGAGCACTTTTACCTTTTTCTTTTCTTAAAAACAAAGAAGAAAAGACTCCATTTTCGCGTACCACATATGCGCATCCTGAAGAAGTTTGTTTTTTGTTTTTTATAAATTAAGATAGAAAAGAAGATGCTCATGTATTATCTGCTCTCACCTCCAAAATGCAGTCCCTTTCATCTGCATCATCCTTAGGAAGCATAGACATAAGCAGCAGGTTCTGCAACACCTTGCAATATCACAATAGCCACCTGCACATCAAAAAATTTAATATATATATATATAAGAACCAGATAACCATATCACAATAAAAAAAATATAATGAAACTTAACACAAAAATTGATAAAGGTAAACATACCCTCATCCCTCCTCCTTTATCCGGGCTTGGGACCGGCAATGTAAAAAAGAACCTTTACATTGGCAGAGTTAAAAAAGGGTTGTTATAAATTTAAAAAACATAGGTAAGTATATATATATACATATATTCAACAAGAAAACAACACTACTAAGATTACATATTTGGGACTACCAAATCCAAATTAAAATTACAGATTTGGGACTACCAAAACCTAATCAGCTAGGAGTGTGTAAGTCAAAAAACAAAAATGAACGTATAACTACTAAGTACTACAGTATTGCATGCAAGTCCACAAAAATAGCAAGCATCAAGGATATCGTTCAAGGTTGTAACTACCAAGGTAGTTGTAACTATCAATCATCAAGTTCCACATGATTTTTACATCATACGAAGAAATCACCAACGTCCAAATCCCTCATCATGGCTCCTTTTGGATCACTCTTGTAAAGTTTCACCTCAGTCATATATTTGAAGCATAAGGAAAGTCTGATCTCTGTTGTAGGGTTCAATGATCCATGGCAATCACAAGAGAATCGATGGATAGGATCTACAACCTCTTTTGTTATCGCAATGACATTCTTATGCCAATCACAAACTTTGTAAGTCCTTGACACTGAAGGAACCTGATTGCTTGGAGAAGTAAACCTTGCAACACCTTGAGAAGATGGTGGTAACGGAGATGGTGGTAATGGAGATGGAGGTAATGGATTTTCTGGTTGCCTTGTCGATTGTGCACAGGATGAAGGTGTATCTTCAGTTCTTTGTGTCCCTCCTTGTGTTCCCTCACTTGTTGATGGTCTCACATAAGTTTCATTTTCAAGTCTCTCTCGTATCCATTGAACATTTTCTTCCAATCTATCATATTTTTCGCTAAATTTTTTTACTTCCAATGTTTTATCCAAAAGCAATGAACGAGCGGAAAGTGAAGCATCACACTTCCTTTTAGAGACGGTGGTTCCAACACAACGAACACGTCCCCTTTCTTCTTGGCCAAACACTTGGCTTAGAGGATCATTATCAATAGTGAGGTCAGTGGTACCCTGGGTTGAAGATTCTTGCAAGGCGGCCTTTTTTGCTTTAACTTGTTCCTTAAAAAGAATGAAAAAATAAAATAACATAGGACACAAATAATATTCAAACAACTACAAAGTAAATTAAGAATTGTGTATAAAAGACATCATTGGGCACATACCATATATAGTTCAGCACCATGCGTGGGTTTTCCATCCTTTCCCGTATGACAAGCAATTCATATATCAGTGCGTGTGACTGGTTCCCCATCAGGGTTCTTCTCAACCTATATACTTGAAATATTAGTCTCAGCCTATATAGTTAAATGGTTATATTGTACTAGTAGCTAGAAACTCAATTACCATTTCATACTCTACTTCTGCAGCACTCTTTTGGCCACCCCCCCCCCCCCCCATACATACTTTGAAGCCTTTTTGTTTTTGGCATTTTGGGCTCTAATTGCCTTCGCTTCAGGGGTGCTCTCATAGCGAACAAACTCCTTCCAATCCTCCTCTCTTACACCATTTGGAACATGCTTCTCTTGTTCCTCAATGGTAGGATACTTATCCAAATAGTCCTTCCTAAGATTTACCTTGAACCTTCTAAAATATTCTGGCATTTTCAAATGCACACTCCTTTTCACATAATTTGGGATGTCGTATTCACGCTGCAAATAAGCCATTGAGATATAAGTTGACAAACAAATAAGACATTATGAAAATCAATGATGTAAAATCTCACCTTGAGGCCATTCCACACATCCTCTTTGTAGTTGTCAGTAACATGGTGCCAACCCTTGAATTTGATGGGCACAAGGGTTTCAACAAGCTTTCCAATGCGTTTATTGAAATTTCTAGCACCAGGTCCAACTGCTAAACCATGGACATTGAACTGTATGGTCTTTTTAACTTCACTGTCATCATTTGTAAATGTAGTGACATCATTGGTGGAGACATTGCCGTTAGTACTACCCATTTCTATCAATGACATTATAGATATTAACCATTATCAAACAAAAAGAAATAAGAAACAACTATATACACTACATTTATAGATAGTTTCCTTCCACAACATATCAGTACAAATAGATTTTTATAAAGCATTGGAAAAGCTAATATGAATACTTAGCTACAAAGCTTCCCTTTCCCAACTCAAAAGTCAAAATAAGAAACAAAGACAAAATAATTGGTCTCAACCAAAGAGGATGACTAAAAGAGCATTAGAAATGCATCAAAAAATATTGTAGCATAGTCAATTAAAATTCCAGTAAGCTCTTCAGGTTGGGGTTGTCTTTCAAGATGCTTTGATACACAGTGGGAGTTTCCTTTTTATCGACATTAGTGTTCAAGCCTCTTTGAGTATGTTGAACTATATGCCACCCGTCATTTGATTGATCTTTCGAATAAAATACCCCACTTGCTTCTTGAGCTAAAATGAATGGATCCTCTTCCACCTTTCTTTTGTCTTTTAGCTTCGACAAGTTTACCATCTCATGGTTCCAAATTGGGTCCACCTTATATGCATTTTTCTTATCTTCCACTTTGACCCAATCACAATAGAAGACATTTTCTTTGAAATCTATGTAGTCTAGCACCAGTATGTCTCTAACAACTCCATACCATTTGACTAGTTGGTCCTTTGGCCTCTTATCTTTCTTACTAGCAACAAAATGAGCAATGGCATCCATGGAGACACCACTATCTTGTGTCACCAAACATTCATCCGAAGAACTTGTCGCAAATATGAAACCATTTACACAATATTTTGGATATCAGGTTGCCAAAAATTGTGGACCATTGGCTAACCTCCAAAGTGTGGTATTTGTTTCCCCAGCCTTCTCCAACTACATTGTAAAACAAATCATCTTAGAACTGAAATCTGAAAAAAAAAAATTAATATATATATATATATATATATATGAATAAATACACATTATAAAATACCTCATTACACAACCAAGGAATAAAATCAGTGGCTTTCTCAACATTTTTCCTTGACCCTTTTTTTTACTTTGTGTAGCCAACTCCATGCAATATTCATTGTATTTTCTGCACAAGTTACCATATTATCATAATTCTATATTTCTAGTTATTAAAAAAACTAAAATATTATAATCTTACTTTTCCCAATCACTCGAATCAGCAAGTGCATTGAAAACCCATCTTCGAGCTTGTTTAAATTGTACATTATTTAGCATATAGTTTTTTCCTTTATCCAATGGCTTTTCATCGGCATACTCATCATCTACATCAAGCCACTCCTCTTGACTGTGTTTGTGAGTTCCGAACCGTGGCTTTGTCATATACTCCATGCAGTATGTAACAGATTCATCTACAAGGTATGATTCTGCTATTGATCCTTCTATGTATCTGAAATTTTTAGCATAGTCTTTGTATCGTTTCATTAACCTATCAATCATAAATAAAATGATAAATTAGTATATAATATAATAAGATAACGTGATGACGTGCACTAAAATTAGAAAAATTATTTACCGCTCAAAGGGATACATCCATCGATATCGAACTGGACCACCAAGCATCGCTTCCTCGGTTAGATGAGCCATGCAATGCACACTTATAACAAAGAATGAAGGTGGAAGCTCATTTTCAAGGACACAAATTGCCTCAATCACACCTTTGTGTGCCAACTGAAGATCTGTTTTGTTGATTACTTTAGCACATAAGATATTAAAGAATAAGCTAATTCTTTGAATAACAATTCTTAAATCTTTATCCTTCTTGTCACGAAAAACATGTCTAAGCAAAATTGGAAGTAAATGTTGCATAATGACATGGTAGTCATGGGACTTCAGTCCTCTTAGCTCCAGGGGATTGCCAAGAACACAATTACTCAACTTGGATGAAAATCCACTCGGCAATTTCAACTCTTTTAGTGTATTCATAAATACTTTTTTTCTTTCTTGGTCAAGGCAAATGATGCTTTTGGCATTGAAGTTTTTCCCGTTTCAGTGTCATGGCTCAACCAATATCTCTTATGAGTTCCCATGTCTTCCATATCTTTTCGAGCATTCTCACCATCCTTTGTTTTCTTAGAGACATTCAACAATATGTTCAATAAGTGTTCAATGACATTCTTTTCAGTATGCATCACATCAATATTATGTCGTATCTCAACAAACTTCCAGTACGGCAAATCAAATAAAATGGACCTTCTAGACCACGGTGGCGCAATGTTATTGGTTGGTTCATCATTAACGTTATCATTATCAACCATATTCTTGCGCTTTTGGCCACTAACCCTACCTTGTGTAGAACTACCTTCCAAAATTTCCACTATCCTTCGTTCAACTTCTTCGCCAGATAATCGTCGGGGAGCACGACGATGTTCAACATCTTTGTTGAATCCCTTGTCATCTCTAAACTTGTGTTTTGTAGGTAAAAAATGCCGATGGCCTCTATAGCATATCTTCCGACTGTTTGAAAGACGTTCATATTCTATATCATCAACACAAATAGGGCATGCATTATAACCATGAACATTACAACCAGCTAGAGTCCCATAAGCAGGAAAGTCATGGATACCCCGAAACAACATTGCTTTCAACCGAAAATTGCTTTTAGTAGACACATCCCAAGTTGAAACACCATCTGCCCACAATTCCTTCAACTCTTCTACTAATGGCTCCAGGTAAACATCAATATCTTTTTGGGTGCTTTTGGCCCTAATATTAACAAGGTTAACAAACAAAACTCCTTTTTCATGCATAAAGAAGGTGGAAGATTCAAAGGTGCTATTATTACTAGCCAACAACTATAAGCATTACTTAGATTTCCACGTGGGTTAAAACCATCAGTCGATATTGCAAGTCTAAAATTTCTACTATCAGAGGCAAACTCTGGCCATCTCATATTTGTTGAAGTCTATTGTGCTGAATCACATGGATGTCTCATCAAATTCCCATCTGAACAATCATCCTTGTGCCAAGTCATTGCTTCACCAATCCACGGTATGCTAAAAAATCTTTTCAACCTTGGAATCAATGGAAAATACTTTACAACCTTTTTAGCTTCTTTCCTGTATACCTTGCCAGACTCGTTGTCATCGACATCCACATAAACCTTATACCTACCAGAACCACATTTTGGACAAGTAACCAGACCCTCATATTCTTTCCAATAGAGTATGCATCCATTGGCACATGCATGTATTGTCTTACATTCCATCCCCATATCTTTAATTGTGTTTTTCATGTTTGGGTAGTTATCTAGCAAATTACAATCATCCGGCAATAAGGTTTTTAGCCATTTTAACAACATCGTCACACTATTACCACTCCAACTAAAACGAGTCTTGAAATTCTGCAATTCAATAATGGTGGACAACGTGGTCTTATCGTTAGGACACCCATTGTACAAAGGCACAGTCGCTTTTTCCTTATACTTTGATACTTCTTGTTCATAACTGTCTCAGGTTCACAAGAGAGTTCCAGACCACCTTCTGGATTACCGCCAAAACATTCTTCGGCGGTGTCATTCAAGTCATTTATCCCATCATCAGCCTCCACAGTTTGCATGTTGAGGAATACATCATCAACTAGGTCGCTCATCCTAGGATATTCAAAGGCATCATCAGGTTCAACCACTTCTGTCATAGGTACACCAATCACCTGCTTGTTTATATTCTCTCCATGATGTATCCACGTGACATAATTGGTATCAATGCCATGGCTTAACAAATGAACACCTATGTCGTCAACACTAATGTTTCCCCTCGAGTTCCTACATCGAACACATGGGCAAGGAAAAAGACTCTCTCCATTTGCATTATCCTCAACAAACTTTTGGAATTGTCTAACGCCGTTTATATACATTGCACTTCCCCATTTGTTCATCCATGACTTATCTAAAGGAATTGTTGACATTTCTACACACCAAAAATTAAAAGATTAACTTTAGTCAAACACTCATGATTCAAAAGATTATCTAAGTTTTAGATGCTGTGAAGCTATCATTTTTAACTTAGATTCTTCTATGAAAACATCAGCTTTGAAATTTCCATGTTCTTCATGAAATTCAACTTCTTCACATTGTTCCACATCAAAATCTATTTGATATAGATCAGACATTATTATCGTCCAGACTTCCTCAATTCAGACTTTTCTTGATGCTCCGTGAGGAGGTATTAGAAAAGTTCACGTGATCCCGTTTCAAAAGGGTCGGGAAGTACTATACTAAGAACTGACTGGTCCTTAGATAACGTTAATTCTATGATCAACAGATTCTTAAGTAGTTCAATCTGAACTAGTTGTTTCAAGATTCTTAACATGGCTCTGATACCAATAAACATAAACACATTCTCAAGTGAACTACTAAAATTATCAGATACATCAATATTGTGGGTTTCTCAAACAATCAACAAAATCATACATCAACAAAGGGCTAAAACATTACTTCAATCTAACATGTCTTGAAAATATTCAAAAAAAAAAACATTCAACATTTGCATTACTCTACAATCATTTGGTGTAGTATGTGTGATGATAACGTGCAGGTGAGCCTAGATTATCCACACATACATTAATAACTAGTGCTAGTATCATGTTTGTGAAATGGCACCCTTTGAGGATTAAGAGGAACTTCCCTTTGAGATTAGATTGGGGCCAAAAAGGATTCCCGCCAGTTTCATTTTGTGATTGACTGTCAGGATGAGATAGACTGGCCAATTGTGCTGCTTTGGCTAAGAAGGGGGGATTGGGTTTAATGAAAGGTGCATAGATGTGAAAAGGAGATGGAAACTAGACTGAATTGTAGGGATATTCTGAATCACCCTTTTGCTCTGGGAGTTGTCCAAATTTTTGAGCAGTTAGTTGATATTCTGAATTGTAGGGAGGTCAGTTCCCCTCCCAATTCCTTGGTTTGCCCTTGGGATCTAAATACAAGAGCATAACTTAACTGAATAAGGCACTACTACTACTAGGCATGGCATGTGTGTGGTTTTATCATTAAGGTAATATACAAGGGTCCAGAGAGACTGATCACCAGATGTCAATAGGTTTAATTATATACTTCTCAAAATTTTCAGCCTCATTAAATGTGTTTATGAAGTATGAACTTAAACAAATTATTCTTCAATCATACCTCAATAAAAGATAAGTTGAGAATTCAACATATACCTTATCCTCTTCGAGTTTCTGACTGATCTTCTCCCTTGCTTTTCTCTCTTCCTCCTTCTCTGCTTTCCGCAAGGCAATTATCCTACAACAGGAAAATGAATCTATTTTAGTTTTAGGGGGCAAACAAATAAATTGCACAGAAATGGGTGAAGTGAAACAAGATAATGGTGAAGACTGAAGACAATAAAACATTTTCCAACCAAAAAGATTTTTCGAATCAAGACAAACCGTTTTCTTTCCTCTCCTACAAATAACGGTAATATTAGGTTAGACATTATTAATGCCTGACCAAAAATATCAACAAAATCAACAGAATGCAAAACTCTTTCAAATTTTGTCCAAAATATGTCCTACAACTATGCATCAACCAAGTTGAAATCCTAAAGAGGGAAAATCAAAAAAAGGAAAAGTCTAATACATCTTAAATAGTCAGTAGGTTATAGTGATTACTCAAAAGCATTAGCTGTAAAGCCATTAACCTACTAATATTTACATCCTCTTCCATTAAGTTTGCTTCTTTTTTTTCAATCATTTTTTAAATGGCCTTATATAATATACATCAAGTAACTACATTAAAGTTGGCCATAGATCAATAGAGCTTATATAAACACACCTAATGAATGAGTGAGACAATCAAACTTGGGAAGTTGACTTACAATGTGAAAAAGAAAGTGCAAGTAAGAAGAGAAAATGTCAATAGATTCTGTCAGATGCATTAAATCCATAACTATGCAACTTCCCAATCCCATAATAAAATTTTGAATCAGAAAGAAAAAGACAAGTCATTGGTGAACCATAAAATGTCAATGCTCGGAACACCAACAATTAAAGCCATTTTTATATTAAAAACAAGCTTCGTTTTGTTACTATCCAAATGACCCAAAAAAAAACTCGCACTGTGTATCTCAATTTCTATCACTAGTGTGTATTACTTTCAAATAGTTTGTTTGAGAAGAGCAGCTCAGCCGTAGCTATTAAAATTTCTATTAGGAAATATTAAGCAGATCGAAACTAAACAGATTCAACAAATTTCTCTGTGTTTGTTTGATGAACTATTAAGCAGGAAACTAAACAGATTCACTTCTTCTCTGCTCCTCCCTCTCACTCTGATTTTCTAACAAACCCTAAAATGAAAGCATCAACAAACGTTTCTCAAACAATCAACAGAATCATGCATCAACAAAGGGCTAAAACATTACTTCAATCTAACATGTCTTGAAAAAATTCAAAAAAAAAAAAAAAAAAAAACATTCAAGAACCCAAGAAGTAAAAAACAAATTCATTACCAGACCAAGCCGTTCCCCGACCTGAAAGATCCTCCACTGATTGATTATGGTTCACTTCTTCTTTCTCTTCACACTCTCCTCTGCTCCTCTCTCTCACTTTGATTTTCTAACAAACCCTAAAACGAAGGAATGGAAGGTTCGCCAAAACGTGAAAGTCTTCTCCATAATCTGATTTGAACCGAAAATGGAGCTCCTCGATCTCTTCTCCGCGCAATTTTTTTTCGCAATACGGCGAAACTTTTTTCGCAATGACCGCGCCACTGTTTTTCCCCAATTTTTTTCGCCAAAGCGCGAAACTACTCCCTCCACACAGCCACGTGCAAAGCTTATAGCCACGGTTTTAAACCGTTGGCAGTTAGCCATGGGTTTTGGCCTTGGCAACCCTTTTGGTGTAGTGTATAGCCACGATTTTTATTTTTTTAGCCACGGTTTTAAATCGTTGGCCATTATAGCCACGGTTTTTTGCCGTGGCAAATAAACCAACGGTTTAGAGCTGTGGCCATCTCCCTGTAGCTAAACAGGCCTTTTGGTGTAGTGTGCGCTAGAACTTGGAGTTGCGGGGTGGAGTGTAGTTGGACATGGCCTATCGGAGTGGGCCATTGACACCTAGATGCCCATTTCATCCCTCAACGGGCGGGTGCACTCGTTCCGTTTAAACTTGATTCTTGTCCCAAGCTTGGCTGATTGAGCGGGTCGAGTGTGTGAGTTTGTTGTAGCTTCAGCTGGCGTGAGGCCTCGGGTTGCTGATTTTGAGCACTCTTTCTAATTTTTTTTTACATTTGCTCTTGCTCGTAAATCATCTTTTCCAAAGAAATCACAGAGCATAATTCCTAGTGGGTACCATAGTCTACCTTGGGTACCCTTACTGTCACTTCTGAGTCCTCTTTTGAAGTCGGATTATTTAAGTAAATCTTTACTATACATCGCATCGGATTTGGATGTTTGTAGTTTGTAATCTTTTGTACCCGCCATCTGGGCAAACGTTGTAACATCTTTTCAGTAATCAATAAAGTTTGTTTGCGTAATTTTCTTTTATTTCTAAAATGATTCCATATCAAATAACTTTTTAAGAATTAAACCTCTAAACTGACTACTGAAAGAAAGCTAAACAACTGGATATATTGACTCATGGCGGAGAGTGGTTGATCCAACCCTGAAGTAAATTCGCATGGCCCATGCTTGGATCGTAAGTACCTTTGGCGAATTGCCAAGTTTCGCTGACGTACTGAAGAGTAAACCTTGTGTGGGAGGGTCCTCCCGCATTGGCTGACGATTGTGGGATTGTGCTTCTAATTGCGATGACTTCTCCGCTTGGCCAAACGTCCCATTGAGCTAGAGGGTAGACTGCACCTGTAATGTTGGACTGTCCTCCGTCCTAAGTTGAGCCATTGTTGCTAGGTTTTTGTCCCCATCTGGAAGGAGCGACTCCTCTCAAATTTCTGCTTCTGGTTTCTGATCAACTTGTTTGGCGAGCTTGAGTTGTATGAAAACAATCTATTTGTTTTAGCGCGGCATAGTGGCAATTCCGTGCCGTTAGTTGGTCTCCGCGAATAGTTCCCTAGTAGTGGTTGGCGGTATACTTGACGCACCGATGAAGAGTTGAGACCACTGCTTCAATCTGGTGAAGCCAGGGCCACCCCAAGATGAGGTTTTAGGTAGATGGTGCTCCTACCACCATGAAGTTCTGTAACACAACCTTCCTCAGTTGTGGGTCCCCTGCCACCACTGCAAGCTGTATCTTCCCGATAGGGGAACATTTTTCTCCGCTAAACCCAATAAGAGGGTAGCCGGAGGATGTTATCTTCCTTGAGGTCCACACTGCAGAATGCGTTATAGAATGGGACATTGAGGGAGCTTCCCGTGTCTACCAGGGCCCTATTTAATTCCCACCTCGCAATATAGACCAAAATAATAAGAGCATCATTGTACTGTGTGCGCCTTCGAGGTCCTTATATGTGAAAGTCAAGGTCGGGATTGGCCTCTATACTCGCGAGTAATACACATATCAGTCCTTGCTGGTGGGTTGTGTCTGCATCTTAAGGAGTATCCACTTTCGGGACTTGTTTGATTGCTCTCCTTCTGATCCGACTTCGTGAAGGACATATATAATGCCCGGAGCCTCCTTTTCGATTTCTTTGACCGCCTATCCTCTTTTCATGGTCCGGTCCTACCTTTTTTCCGAGCCCAGGAACTCTTTCAGCTTTCCCTTTTGAATCCAATAATCAATCTCAATCTTGAGACTCTTAAAGTCATTGGTGTCATGGCCACCCTCCTTATGGAATGAGCAATGCTTGTTGTTGTCACGTTTAGAGGGGTCTGCTTCGGGGGCCATTTTAGATCTTCCCAATTCTTTATGGTATTGAGGACATCGGTCAAGCTAGAGTTGATGTGTGTTATTGTCCTAGACCCAACATAGTTGGAAGATTTTTCTAGCCTGGCATAGCCAGAGTCCGACCTATTGTCGCTGCGCTTTCGTTTGTTCCTATCATCGTCTTCTTGTTTTTTCCCACCCTTCTCTCTCTAGAACCGGAGGGTTTCTTTTCTATTTTAGTTTCTTTCTTGGTCGCTATCATTTCATCCAAAGTGATGTATCTCTGAGGGCTATTCAAGAGGTCATCCATATCAATGGGGGGTTCTAGGGTGAGGAAGTCGTAAGACTTTCCCCTCCTTAACCCCGCAGTAAAAGCCGTAACGGAGGTATCATCGTTGCAGCTCGTTATTAAAGCGCTTGATGTATTCCCTTAATGTCTCATTTGGCTTCTACCTCAAGGATAGTATATAGTGCCGACCATTCCTGATCCGCTGCCTGCCAACAAAGCGTGTTAGGAATGCTTTGGCTAGTGTCCTGAACGAGTCGATTGACTTTGGCGGGAGGCTATGGAACCAAGTCAGCACTGACTTCTTCAGGCTGGTAGGGAACGTCCTACACAACACTGATTTAGAACCTTTTTTTAGCGCCATCACGTGTTGATAATGGCGTAAGTGATCGAACGGGTCACTAGTCCCATCGTAGCACCCAAGCTTCGGGAGGTTGAACTTCTTTGGTAAATCTCCGTTCATGATGTGGTCCATGAATGGGGGAACAGAAAGGTTGTACCACACATCTGGGCTGTGTGCCCTAGGCAGATGGGGTTCTACATGGCGGGTCTGTCAGTTCTAAATGTTGGATCTCCATTGGCCGCGCCGCCACCTCTAGTCTAGTGAGAACTGGCGGGGGCTCGACTCTCCTGTGCCTACTTTTTGTTGTCGTCTGGAGATTGAGGTCTGTGTTTCCCTTAATCTCCATCAGCGGGTAGATGGTTCTGCTGAGTGAGGATCTCCACCACTTTCGCGATCGGCTGTATCTGGGATTATAACAAATCCATCTTGGGGTCCGTTGTCGCTGCCGCCGCTGGCACGGGGTGCAAGCATGTTCCCCCTATGTCGTCGGTACCGCTAGAAGCGATGGTACAACGCCAGTCTGAGCATTGATGTGTCCCCCTGTTCTCCATTGTCACCTGATATGGTAGTCACCATCTTCCTGAACTCTGAAGAGAGATGATGTCAATGCTTTGCTAGGAACTCTGTCGTCCCCACGGATGGCGCAAAACTGATGCAGTAAATTTTTGTTTCCTGCTTGACCTTGACCTACTGACCTGCACAAGGAATGCACGTGAGCCACGGACCACCACTGTGGTGGCCATTGACACTCTGATGCTTAAGTCAGACAGGGCTCTAAGGAAGGCTTAAAGCAGTAAACAGGAAATTTGTAGCGTACCTGTTGTGGGTTTAACTGGCCTAAATAAATAGGCTAATTTGATCCACTTGTAATAACCGCAAGTGCATGGTGTCTAACTGGTAGACAACGACAAGTACGGGTCGATCCCACGAGGAAAGTGGATGCAATTGAATTTTAGAATTTATCTAAACTAATTTACAAAAAAAATGGGGTTACAGTGTTTTTAAAACTAAACTAAAAATTAATTAAAAATAAGAAAAATCAAATAAAAGGAAAAGATGGATGAGATGGATTTTGTGGCGTTTGGACTCACCGATGAGTTAGCAAATATATTTAAATCTAAATTACTGAAATTATAAACGAGAAGTTTTAGGGATGAGGATCCCTTGCTTACACCGAAGATGTGATCATTAAAATCCATATCCAATCATATCAAGTTTCGTCAAACATGAACAATTTATCTCAAGCAAATAAACTCTTACCAAGCATTAAGTGTCTTTTTAGGGCACACTTAATCAAAGTTCAAGCTCAATATTTGTTAGCACATGCTTTCAATATTGATAAAATGTGAATCTAACTACCAAACATATCAAGTTTTAATCGAACATGAAATGTGAAAGCAATTTATCAAATTTCTGAAATAAAATTGTAATTAACAATTAAGCATTTAAGTCAGTAAAATAAATTAAAATAAATTATACAACCCTTTTGGTTTGTCGCCGCCTCGGTGCGGTGGTACTCAGCAAGTCAGTAGGGGTGTGGTGGTACTCAGCAGATTAGCAGGTTGCAAACAGCCAACTGTTTTGAAAAACAGTTTGGTTCCCGCTAGAAAAACCGCGCTCCTCACGAGCTTCGTCTTCGCTCCTCGTGAGCTTCATCTTCGCTCCTCGCGAGCTCTTTCTCCCTCCGAACGGCTCCGGCAGGGTTGCTTTTCGCGAGCTTCTTCATCGATTTGAACAGGAGGCGAAAACTCCACCGAAACAGGAGCGCTGTTGAAAGAGAGATCGGAGGATCCGGTGATGCTTAGGGCACCCGACCGAGATTGGAGGATGGAAGAGATCCTCCGGTTCTGGTTTGTGGCGTTGTGACTGCCCAGCGAGAGAGAGAGAAAGACGAGAAGGAGGACGAGAACGGGCGACAGAAACAAGGGCCGTGCTCCCTGTTTGCTGCTCCTGTCTCGATGGTGGTGTGCGAGCTGGTCCAAGGTTGATCAGAGGAAGGAAGGCAAGGTGGAGAAGAGAGGACATGGGGGGTCGTGCTCCGGTGGTGGTGGTGGTTGTGTGGCGTGATGGAACAGGGAGAGGGAGATGCTCCCTGTTTTGTTGCGCGAGGACTGTGATGGATGATGGTGGTGCTCGGTGGTTGGCTGTTGGACGGTGGCGAGGTGAAGATGGTCTGGACAGAGAGGGAGTGAGAGATGGATGGTGATGAGATGGGTGTGATGAAAATCACTTTGTGAAGGAAAGATGATTTATTTTTGGCTATTGAGGCTTGATTCCATTCTCCTCCTTCCCTTTCACATTCATTTTCTATTGTATTTATAGATAATGAACAAAATGAATAGATATGAGATAAATGGATGATTCATGGAGTGAATCAAGGTAAAATCAAATCTGAATATGGGATAAATGGGAGAATATTCTTTGGGTTTGAGTTTATGGGCTTAGGCTATTTTCACCTCCACTTTCTCTGAAGTCACCGTCTGAGATTTGTTAATTGCATTTTTCTCTGATTTCTTCATTACAGCTCCACATTCTACAAAAACACAAAAATTTAATAATTAATCTAAAATAAGATAAAAATAAGGATTAACAAAAATATAATAAGAGGTAATAATGTTATAATTATGTGATTATCAGTACCTTTATTCACCAACCTTCTGTCTTATTTATAGTGTCGGAGTCCTGGTTCGGAGACCATCGGTGGCGTAGTTTAGGGAAAAAGATCTTTCTGGAGATCCTTCTTTAATTAGGAGTCATCTTGTGGAGAGAAGTTTCCCTGTTAGACCTATGCTCCTAGATATGTGGGAGATAATTCCCCATTGGAGTGTTATCCATACGCGAAAGTTTCCACGTACAATGTACACTTTGGTATTTATTTCCTAGTTGGAAATAAAGTACTGCTGGCTTGCTCGTATGAATCTGATCCCCTAGATACTTGCCTCAATAGGCCTTACCAGTATTGGGGATGGTTGTGAGACGTGTGGGCTTAACAGGACATAGTAATTCGGGCCCGGCTGGCGGACTGCACTTCGCGGGCTCGATGACACTTGGGCCGGATCAGTGTTAGACTGATGTTTGGGTCTGTTATTCCTTGAGATCATATGACACGTGTACGGTGTAGAAGAAAGGATATTCCGGTGTATCATCATTTACCATGCACTATATGTAATCATTTGTGTAATACATCATAATGTGCGGGACAACACGAGTTGACCCGAGTTTTATGTGCTACCCATCTTAATACAACCCAATCGTACCTAAATGGGTTAGATTAGGTATAAGATACACAAAAGTATTGGGACACACTATTGGCATAAATGTTGTGGTAACATACAAAAGAACACTAGATTACGAACAATTTTACTCAAATTTGTGTTTAAGCCATACAGAGAAAATAATCTAACATTATTAACACAAAATCACGAAATATGTCTAATAATTGGGTGCCCTTATTTGTTTGAGCAAAAAAATTAAAATAAAAAATCAATGACATTTGAAATTGGGTTCATACATATTCTACATTGAATATGTGCTAGATTTGGAGATTTTTTATTCACAACTATTGCAATGCTCTTAGAAGTTAGAACTACATCTGATAAATTGCCAACTCTCTAAAAGCTCGAACTTGTAGAGAAGGTGAATCCAATCATATATCAAGCGGAAGCGAGAGCGGGGTCGTGGGGCTATAACTATATTCACAAGGTACTACCATGGATAAGAACATGGGAAATTTTAGTCCCATGGATAATTGGAGTGGGTTTAATATTCCAACACTCCCCCTCAGCGCAAGCTCAACGAAAATACTGAAAATTCTCGCAGCAATTGCGCTGGACGAGACTCGAACCCACGACCTCCAAGGACCAAGCTCTGATACCATGATAAATTGCCAACTCTCTAAAAGCTCGAACTTGTAGAGAAGGTGAATCCAATCATATATCAAGCGAAAGCGAGAGCGGGGTCGTGGGACTATAACTATATTCACACGGTACCACCTTGGATAAGAACATGGGCAATTTTAGGCCCATGGATAATTGGAGTGGGTTTAATATTCCAACAACATCTAAGTTTTTATTTTAATGACATTTTTTATTTCAATAATTGGAGTTGTGAATCCATTGTATGGTTGCTTGAAAGAATAACTACCAAGCCGATGAATGTAGGAGATGGAAAGGAGGCTAGGAGTTGTTTCTCTTACTCATAATAATTAAGTATTATTGTTTTAGGGTTAACAAATAGTGGTTGGGTACACTAACTGACTTTTATAAGTTAAATATGTAAACTAAAGTTGTTACAACCGAGCCAAACGGTCGGGTACACATAGCAACTCCTTTAATTAGTTAGGCTGAAACTTCTGGATGAGCTTTGAACCATTTTGTGGAGAATGGAATCTTTGTAATTGATGAGAAAGGAGAGTTTCAATGGATTTTAATTGTTTTCAATATAGGTACGTGGTCAGAAACATGAGATACCTCGATAGTCTAGGAATTAAATGTAGAATGCAAGCGAGTCAAGTCTTGAAGAAAAACTACAAAATTAAGATGTAGAATGCGAAGTCAAGTTTTGAAGAAGGTGGTTGATGTTAGGTTGAATTCTAGCTGAAAGATCTTAATTTTCTCTAGATGTGCCTGATCTTTTTCCAATTCTTGCCAGGTCTGACATACAAGGGATGGATCATGAAATGGGGCAAGTGGTATTATTTCTTGATCGTATATTTGACTCCGTGATCAAGGAAAAAACATAACTTTATGATCACGGAGATCATAGTAAAGAAGAAAACAAGGATTTTCTATAAGTTCTATTGCAACTTAAGGATGAAGATTTTGATCCGAAGCACCATTCACCATGACAAATATAAACGCTATATATATATATATATATGCAGGATATTATTATAACAGGGACTGATACAACATCAACAATGGTAGAATGGGCCATGGCAGAGCTAATGAATCATTCAGAAATCATGAAAATGGTTCAAGAAGAAATTGAGAATGTGCTAAGAAGTAACAAGTTGGTTGAGGAATCCCATATATTGCAGTTCCATTATTTGGATGTTGTCATAAAAGAAACACTTTGATTACATCCGGTGGCACACTTTCTCGGATGGATCGTGAAATGGGGCAAGTGGTATTGTTTCTTGATCATATATTTGACTCCATGATCGAGGGAAGAACCAAACTTTCTGATCACGAAAATCATACTAAAGAAGAAAACAAGGATTTTCTATAAGTTCTATTGCAACTTAAGGATGAAGATTCTGATCCCAAAGCACCATTCACCATGACAAACATAAATGCTATATTACAGGTATGTATAGAGGATATGAATCAATACAATGATGCTTCTTGGATGAATGATGGATGAATACTGCTAATAATTTTGGATTTTTCATTTTCTAATATGTACATAAATAAATATATATAATACAAAGATTTTTTTAATATGTACATAAATAATTAAATATATATATTATTATAACAGGGACTGATACAACATCAACAACAGTAGAATGGGCGTTGGCAGAGCTAATGAATCATCTGGAAATCATGAAAAAGGTTCAAGAACTTGAGAATGTGCTAGGCAGTAACAAGTTGGTTGAGGAATCCCATATATCGCAGTTCCATTATTTGGATGCTGTCATAAAATAAACACTTCGATTACATCTGGTGGCATCCTTTCTGATTTCCCGGAGACCGAGTGAAACATGCACAGTGGGTGGATACCTGATTCCTAAAGGGATTCGAACAATAGTTCACGCATAGGCACTACAAAGGGACCCTGAGCTTTGGGAGAGTCCTTTAGAGTTCAAACTTGAAAAATTTTTGGGTGAAAATAAAAAATTGGATTCTGGTGGTACTGATTTTGCCTATCTTCCTTTTGGGTCTGGAAGCAGGATTTGTTTAGGAACCGCCTTAGTGGAAAGGATGGTACCATATGTACTAGCATCTTTTGTGCATTCGTTCGAGTGGGAATCCCTTGATGTTATTGATCTTACTAAGAAGGTTTAATTATCTTTGAAGAAAAAAACACCTCTCAATGCAATACCTAAACCAATATTATTAGACCTAACTCTCTATGTTTCAGTGTATTCCAAGTAATATGATCATTTACATACAAGAATAGCCACATTAGGATCGATGGAATATATGCTTACCTCATCCTCATGTACCTTAATAAGTTTTTATTTTTAAAGTGAAGCAAATTAATTCGATCCTATTATTGCTCGTTATGTATTGAATAAGAAGATAGACTTGGAAGGTCTTCAATATAGGCCTAGCAATTAAAAGTTTGCTTTACAAATTGAAGGATTGTTGATTCTGTTTTCTGTCCTTTAATCAATAATCACCACATAATGTCTGGCTCCATAAATTCTCAAGTCAATCTCAATTGATGAATACATAGAAACGCGACCACATTAACATTAATGTCTTCTAGCTTGATGTACGCATCCACAATACCTGTTTTGAAGTGCATTCAAACAGCACACATGATCTCTAAAGGATAATGTAACGACCTGATCCACTATATTATTCGCTTTGGGCCTAAGGCCCGCACACAACTTTAAAATGCATAGCAATTGTAGATCCAAAGTCGCACATATATAGTATACCCCCTCCCTCATTAGGCTATTTGGGATCTATGGACTTTAGTGTTTCTCCCGCACCCTCCCCTCAAGCCCGCCTACACAAGGGTATCACAACCCACCCCCTTGGGAGCCCAACGTTCTTGTTGACACACTTTCGACTAGATCAGACTCTAATATCAATTTGTAATGACCCGATGCACATAGTATAATATTTCTGCTTTAAGCCTAATGCCGCTCACACGGCTTTAAAACGCGTTGTATCCAAAAATCAAGACACGACAGAAACAAGTTAAATGGTACAGACATGAGGCATGAGGCAATTAATAAAAAAGATAACATACTTCCTTAAAAATGATTCCTCTCAAAACAAAGGTAAACATTTATCATGCCTTAAGCCATCAAAATAAATCATAAGAGTGTATTTTACATCAATCACTCCCAAAAAAATCTTTGACTCAAAATATGAAAAGTAATAACTAGGTCCTACATCTTGATACCTAGGAAATCAACAAAACAAAAAACTAAGGAAAGTGTCCATAAGTTTGAGACATGGGTAATAAGAAACTCATATTTTTGTTTTAAAACATATTCGGGACTTGTAATAGGGCCTTTTTATTTTTTCTTTTATATTGCTTAATGCGCTGCCTTTTCAAAGGCTATCGAAAATTAGGTTTTGATTACAGGGAATAATTGGAGTTGTCAAAAAAAGTTGTTAGGAAATGAGATCATAAAAAATTTACTATTAATCTCTTTTTTACGAGATTTCTTATCCATATCTTTCACCTTTATCACGTAAATTCTCTAGGACAATTGGCTCTTTTTCTACCAAATGCATGCTTGATTCATTAAAAATGTGAATAAAAACAAGATTGATTAAGTTGTTGATATGGTGTAAATTGTAGATAGATTCTATCCACACTAATTTTTTGAATTAGCCATTGGCTAACCAGTTAATTTAGAATAGGGATGGGACTTGAAGGTTAACAAAAGATTTCGTACAATCGGTTAATTAGGAGAACAATTGGTATGAGAGGAGAAATTATATGTGGCAAAAGGGAAGCAGAGAGAAAATGAGAAGAGAGCGTGAGCAAGAAAAAGATAAGATAATGAAATGAGAAGGAAATAAGAAGAATAAGTGAGGCAATGATCGGTTTTCTTTTCTTCTATAATAGTAGGAAAATGAATGTTTTGAGTTAGTATTAGTGGTTAGTGGCGACATAAAGAAGGTAACAAAGGTGTGGAGTTGGGAGTTAGGATATGCTTTCTAATAGTTCCATTTGAACCATTCAAGTTTGTTGGTAGATGATGAGACATCAAACACTCATTTGATCGTAGCTATACACGTGGCACATGTCAACCCTAATACGGAAAGGCCTATGTCCCGTGCAAATTCAACTTTAGTACCTACCATCATAGCGTAGGTCAAGTGTGTCATCCCCTTATCAGAAAACACGTACAAAGTTGCAAATGGTAAGCAGGGCAGAAAACTGTGAGGCAATTAGATAGCAATAGCTAGCTTATCAACATGAGATGTTTTTCCCCTTATCGAGATAAACCCCCGCAGTTCTTTCCTCCAGTAGTGCTTGGTCAGCCAACCATAAAAACAACTTCCTCAAGTGTTGAATGGAACCAATCCTCTAATCCACTTCCTGGTGCCACATGTGTCGGCCACTGAAGCTGAGGTGGATAACGCCTGGAGTACAAAAGTTGACTCGGGCGCCAACATGAAGAGCCTTGGGGTCAGGGATCAGTCTTGCCCCTCATTTGGCAATTTCTGGGGAAGGAGGAAACTTAGCAACTTGTTTTCCTTTGTCAGCAGCAAGAGGCGGGAAAGCTGGGCAAACTTGATGGTCCAGATAGGGAGACGACGACTTAGACGAATCATGGGCAACATCTCTCGGGGCATGTTGCTCTACCACTACATTTGGACCCATAGACGGATCACAGATAACACTCTCTAGGTCAAGTCGCTCTATTCCTGGATCGGCAGTAACAGACACCCTTAGCGTGGCCTGGAAGAGTTGGTCCGAGGCGAGTTTGACCTGTTCAGCACTCGCTTATTGGGATCTCTTATCCCAACTGATGTAGTCGATTTCTGTTCTCCTTCCTCGCTGCTTACCTAGACCTGCACAGGTAGCAAACGTGAGCCAGGGACCATCGTGTGGTGGTCGATGACACTCCAATGCTTAAGTTAGATAAGGCTTAGGAGAGGCTTAAAACTGTAAACTGGGTTGTATTGCGCACCTCTAGTTCATCGACTTTATCTCCCTTTCATATTGAAGAAGTCCTTGTTCGGCTCGGCCTTTGGTGGCACAGTTTAGGAAAAGTGATCTTGCTGTGGAAATCCTTTCCTGATTGGGAGTTGTCCATAAGGGAAAGTGATCTTGCTGTAGATATCCTTTCCTTATTGGGAGTTGTCCATTTGGAATAGTTTCTCTACACAACTCGTGCTCCTAGATCTGCAGGAGAGATTTCCCTTTCTGAGTGTTGTCCATGCAAGGAAGTTATCTTTCCTGACTTATACTCTAATATATATTTCCTAGTGGGATCCAATGTGTTGTTGGCATGCCTGTCGTGGGTAGATATCTCAGATACTTGCCTTAGAGGTCTTACGAGTATTGAGCCTAACCCCATGACATGTGGGCTTACTGGCTCATTGCAACTCGGACCCGACTATCTGAACTCTGCCAATGATGGGCTCACCGCCGTTTGGACCTGCTTCGTTCTGTTGACGAGATTATCATGGGTCGTGTACAGTGTTGATCAGAGGACGATTTGGTGTACCATCACCAACCATTTGGAAAACTCCTCTTCCATGACATCATCGAAGCAGGAGGAGCGAGAGGCGGCTCCTTAGCATACTTTTCTATTGCCTACCCAAGGTCAAATTCAATTGTCACCTCCTCATTTACATGAGCAAAGGACCACAACCAAGGAATGAGCAGTAAGCTTCCCCTCGTCAGTAGTCAGAGAGGCAGTCTAGACGGTTCCCACCTTGGTCTTCTTGGACTTATGAGAGGGAGAAAACAATCCCTCCAGATCCTTCTTCTTGGGCGGACTAGATATCCACACCATTCTTTTCAGCTATTCAGTCCTTGGACATTAGTCCCAAAAGAGGAGCCAACTGGAACGGCTAGAGTCTGCCTCACACTACCAATCTTATTAGAAAATAAATCACTCCGCCTGATGTACTTGGGCTGAAGAACATCCGAAATAAGCATTGGCGAAGAGTAAGAAAATCAATTTTCACTTTCTCCTCCTCAGGAGAAAGAACAACAAGGTCATGCTCCCCTAACTGGAAAAATTGACAAGTCAGACAATAACATGCATTGTATTAAAAGCAAAAAACGTGGGAAGTACATGAAACTTACTAAGATTCCTGAAGTTGTAGATGATCAGTTGACCAAAATAAATGAAGTACCCAGACTTCAAGGAAGCAAGAAAGCAATACCTCTGCCAATTCTTCATAGAAAGCTCGTCAAACAAGATGGCGTTAATAGCCAGCAAACGTCATGCTTATTCCTCCTGACAGAGGTCAGTGAATGAATCAGCTTAGTCGACAGATGGAGCCCAACACCCTTTGCCCTAATCAGGGTGGCGATTAGTATCCTCCACCCATTGGGTCCTATCTTGGTCAGGGTAATACCTTGGTCCGATATGATTGGCAAATGGCATAAGGGATGGAGAAGCGCATGCCAACTTTAAACATGCCCTTGTACAAACAAACATACCGCTCTTTTGTGATGATCTGAGACTCGCCTCTTGCGAAGAGCGACAACCTCAGATCATTAGGAACCTGAAATTGTTTGCGGAGGTCAACCAGATCCCCCTCTGACATCAAAGGCTCCCTAAAGAAATCAAGGCAAGCCGCGTGTCACTCACGTGAAAATCACACAGACATGATCAATGAGGGTTTACACTTGATTCGATTGGAGAGGTTAAAATAGAGAACAGAAGGAATCTCTGGAAGGTAAAAATATCAAACTCCCACAAGGCAGGCCTATATAAGCTTGAGGTATAAGAAAAGTAATCATCTAACCACTGCATAAGCATTAGCTGTAACACAAAAGATGAAAAAGCATCGAAATATGCCATCATGGCAACACATGGGGCCCCACGTGAAGTCAGTTAGTGGCCCTATATGCAGCCACACTAATTAAGGGGAGTAAGTGAAGACATCAAACACTCATCGGATTGCAGCCATATACGTGGTACAGGTCAATTCTAATACTAAAAGGCCTCAGTCTGGTCTAAAATAGGCCGAAGCCAAATCCAGCTCAGGCTCAACCTAATCACTATTCAACCCGTATCAGGTGCCCTAGCCCAAATTATGCAAGCCCAACGTGATGCTAATCTTGGAGCTTATAGGACAATAAGGTCTGAATACAGATCTATGCATTGTAGCAAGCGTAAGATCCATTTGCGCAACTCTTGGTCCAATCAAGCATTGAGTCCCAAATAGAACCAAGTGCCAAAGGAGACTCAGTCACGGACAAGTAAGATTTTGAGCGAGCTCTCCTCCCTCCATCACGCCCTCGACGATAGAGTCGATAAAAGAGTGAAATAGTCGTTATCTAAGGTGAACAAAAGGGATGAGAAAAGTACACATATGCAACCCCAATTTTAATCTGTTTACATCCATCCTTGCTTAATCACCTAACTTTATTATCGGAGTGCCTTTGAGCACCACAACGGTGGTCTTTGGTTCACCGCTGTGGATTTGGACGCATTAGTAGACACATTTTTTTTTAAAATACTTTTTAAGTAAATGCTTATTATAATTAAAACTGTGGTTGAATAAAGTATTAGTTGTGGCAACGCATAATATGGCATCAGCAGAAGAGCTAGCCTAATATAGGGGGTTGCTTCCGGATTTGATTGGGTATAACACAGGGATGGAGGAAGAAGTGTGATTAAGAGGTAGAGCGGAGCGATCGTGTGAAGCAAGAGAGAAGAAACTCATCTGTTTTGATCGGTCGATTTAGAAAGTAAGTAAGGAAGAATAGGAATGGGGAAGACACCAGTACGAATGAAGGCGGTGGTGTATAGTTTATCACCCTTTCAGCAGAAGGTGATGCCTGGCCTTTGGAAGGACATAACCACCAAGATCCACCACAAAGTCACTGAAAATTGGATCAGCGCTACTCTCCTCCTCGCTCCTGTTCTCGGCACTTACGGGTAAGTAGCATCCATTCCATTTCATTTTAAGTTAGGGTTAGTGTTTTCTTCTTCTTCAGATTTTTAGGATTTGGTCGCTTTAATATATATCTCTCTTATGTTTTGTTTTGACGGTGGATCTATGGCTTTAGTCTCTAATCGTGAGAGGTAGAAACTACTAGATAGGTCTGATTTTAGTTCACCACTATTATTATATAATTGTCAGCTGCTCCTATCGGAAATAGGATTGACTACGGATCATAGCACACGGTTTCAGCTATCATAAGAAAAGATTCGACTGACGAGCCACCGAGAAGGGGGGATCAGCATCCTTGTTGGTGTCTTTTTTTTTTTTTTTTTTTGGAAAGCGAGCGGGGGTTATTTGGGATCCCCAAACCACATAAAAAAAAGAAGGTTACATTCTCAGGTATTTCTTTCCATTTTTGTTTTCATACACTATCTTTTTCAAATCCTCCGCAAAAGAGCTCGGAGTAAATTCTACAAACACTGAATTAGGATACAATCCCGCCAAGAAATCCGCGGCCCTGTTTGTCTCTCTATAGTCATGTCTGCATGCATAGTCTTCTTGATGCAGTTCAAGTATGAACTGTCAGAGAAATCAGGAAAAACTAGAGAACAAGAGATAGAGAGGAAGCTGTAATAGCTAACTCAAGTAATTAGAATTGTACTTAAACTGCTTCCATAGAAATGCCAATACAACATACTTATAGTATAGATAATAAATGCAAACATTAAAACTAACATCAAGTTCCTAGGTTCAATTCTCTTGGAATCTGATAGGTTTCTTAGTCTGTCTGTTGGCCTTATTCAAGGCAATGCTAGTGTTGCTACGTGTGTATTCAGATGGACCTCCATCAGTCTCCCCAGGTTGCAAAGGGCTCGTCATCGAGGCAAAATCTTGAGCGTAGTTGTCTTCATGGTATGGTTGCAGATCAGCCACATTGAAAGTTGTTGAAACCGCCATGCTTTCAGGTAGCTCAATTTGATAAGTATTCTCGCCAAGCCGCTTTAGAACACGAAAGGGGCCATCAGCTCTATCTTGACGTTTACCAAACTTACCCCGTGGGAACCTTTCTTTGCGAAGATTAATCCACACCAAATCTCCTTCCTTAAATTCCTTATACCTGCGATGCTTGTCTACTGCCATTTTATACTTTGTGTTGCTTGCTTCGAGCCTTTTTCTCACTTGCGAATGTAAGTCCTTGATGTGTTCAGCCATATCATCAGCGTCTCCACTGAATCTGTTAGTGATTGGCAGAGGAAGTAAATCAAATGGACCGTTTGGAACCAGCCCATACACAATCTCGAAGGGACATTTTCCTGTGGATCGATTTTTAGATTGATTGTATGCAAATTCTGCTTGTGACAGAGTGAGGTCCCAATTATGTTTCTCTCCTCCAACCAGGCTTCTCAAGAGATTTCCAAGTGTCCGGTTGACCACCTCTGTCTGACCATCAGTTTGCGGGTGATGCGAGCTGCTAAATTGAAGATGAGTTCCAAATTTTCTCCACAAAGTTCTCCAAAAGTGGCTGATAAACTTGGGGTCACGATCAGAAGTGATGCTCTTAGGTATGCCATGAAGCTTGACAATGTCCTTGAAGTACAATCCCGCCACATGTGTTGCATCGAAGGTCTTGTTGCAAGGAAGAAAGTGAGCCATTTTTGAAAATCTATCAACGACCACGAATATAGAATCTACACCACGCCTTGTTCTTGGAAGTCCTAGTACGAAGTCCATAGAAACATCTTCCCAAGGTGCTTTAGGGATTAGTAATGGGGTATATAAACCTGTGTTTTGAGACTTGCTCTTAGCCAAGTGACAAACTCTACATCTTTCCACGTACTTACCGACATCTCTGCCCATTTTTGGCCAGTAAAACCTTGCTTCAACCAGATTCAACGTCTTGTCACGACCAAAATGCCCTCCCAATCCTCCATCGTGCACTTCAGATATAATAAGATGGCGTAACGAACAATTTGGAATACATAGACGATTACCAAAGAATAAATAACCATCCTGCAAAAAAAATTTGGTAGTCTTCCCATTCTGACAATCAGCCCAAACCTGCCCAAAATCAGGATCACCTTTGTATTGTTCTTTTAATACTTCAAACCCAATGACCTTACTTTCCAAAGAACTCAGTAAAAATGATCTCCTACTCAGAGCATCAGCAACCTTGTTTTGGCTGCCTGTTTTGTGCTTGATTGAGAAGGTAAATTCTTGCAAGTATGCCACCCATTTTGCATGCCGAGGACTTAATTTGTGCTGGCCATTGATATATTTCAAAGCCTCATGGTCTGAAAATAGAATAAACTCTCTTTGGACCAGATAATGTCGCCAATGTCGTAAAGCCTGAATAATGGCATAGAGTTCCACGTCATAAGTTGAATAACGCTTCTTGGCATTATTGAGTTTTTCGCTAAAGAAGGCAATGGGACGTCCTTCTTGGCTCAAAACAGCACCAATGCCCTTGAAGGAGGCATCACAATCTAAGGAGAACACCTTCTCAAAATCTGGAAGAGCTAATACAGGAGCATTAGTCATCTTTTGTTTTACCAATTCAAAATTTTCAGATGCTTCTTTGGTCCATTGAAAATCACCACTCTTTAAACAATCAGTAATAGGGGCGATAAGTGAGCTGAAATTTCGAATGAACCTTCGATAAAAAGATGCCAAGCCATGAAAACTTCGTACTTCATGTAAGCTGGAAGGAGTTGGCCAATTTAAAATTGCCTCCACCTTGCTTGGATCAACTTTGATTCCTTCTTTTGAAACGACATACCCCAAGAATACTAAGCTACCAGTCAAAAAATCACACTTTTTTAAGTTGGCATATAGCTTCTGATCTCGTAGAACTTGTAAGACTTGTCTAAGATGGGTTTCATGTTACTTTTCATTCAGACTGTACACCAAAATGTCATCAAAGTATACAACCAGAAACTTGCCAATAAATGGACGAAATACCTGGTTCATTAAACGCATGAATGTACTTGGAGCATTCGTCAGCCCAAAAGGCATGACAAGCCATTCATACAAGCCATCTCTAGTCTTAAATGCCGTTTTCCACTCATCTCCTGATTTGATTCTGATTTGGTGATAGCCACTCCTTAAATCAATTTTCGAAAACACTCGAGCGCCATTTAGCATGTCTATCATATCATCTAAACGAGGGATAGGAAAGCGGTACCTCACTGTGATTTTATTGATAGCCCTGCTGTCAGTGCACATCCTCCAAGATCCATTTTTTTTTGGCGTTAATAAGGCGGGAACGGCACATGGGCTCATGCTTTCTCGAACCAGCCCCTTGTCAACTAAATCTGCAACTTGTTTTTGCAACTCCTGGTGCTCAGTAGGACTCATACGATATGCAGTTTTGTTGGGTAAGGTGGAACCTGGAACAAGATCAATTTGGTGTTGCACATCCCTAAGTGGTGGTAAACCAGCTGGAAGTTCTTCTGGAATCACATCAGAAAATTCTTGTAACAAGGGCTCAATTGCAGGTGGAATTGGTCTTCCAAAATTCTGCTCTTTTACTATCAGAACATAAGCATGATCCTCTTCCTGGATTTCTCCAAGAAATTCAGTCATGGTGAGGTAATTAGTTCCTTCTTTCCTCTCAATTCTAGCATAAGTGTCACCTTTGGATGGCCCTAAAATTACCTTCACTCCATCTTTTACGAAGGTGTAAGTGTTTTTGTATCCATCGTGAAGAGTTCTCCGATCATATTGCCAGGGCCGTCCAAGTAGGAGGTGGCAAGCATCCATAGGAACTACGTCGCACCAAATGTCATCTTTGTATGACTTGCCAACTGAAAATGAAACTAGACAACGCTTGTCAACAGTTACTTCGTTGCCTTTCTTGAACCATGCAAGCTTGTAGGGAGTAGTACGACTCTCAACTTTTAGATTCAGCTTATCCACCATTACTTGTGACACCACATTTTCACAACTCCCATCATCCACAATCACAGAACATACTTTTCCATTGACGGTGCACTTGGTGTGAAAAATGTTGTGGCGTAACCAGTCATTGTCTTCGATCCTTGCCACGTTCATGCTGCGACGAATGACAAGAGACTCCCCATGGTCACTCAGGGTAATCTCTTCATCATCATTTTTGTAGTAATCATAAACAGGGGCGTCATCTTCTCTGATTGAATCATCAAAAGGTAAAGCTTCTTCCACCAAATTGATGAAGTTCTTATTTGGGCATTCTGCCTGTACATGCCCAAGGCCTGAACACTTGAAACATTTGACTAATCGGCGGTTCAGATCCTTTTGTTTATTGGCTCCAGCGTTAGCTTGTCTGCTGCTCCCCTTTTCAAACTTTTTGTTGCTCATCTTTTCCTTAGTTTGAGTTTGCTCAGATGGTTGCTCCTTTCGAATAAATTTACGACCACCAAGATTTGTATTGGTTCGATTGAAATTTTGTTTGAGCTGCTTCTCCACCTTAATAACCAACTTGTAGACATCATTATAGGACCAATACGGTTGCAAGATGACCACATCATGAATTTCTCTTCGTAACCCACCTAAGTAGCGGGCAATGGTTTGTTCTTCTGGTTCCTCTACCCCACAGCGAATAATGAGTAAATCAAATTCTTGAGTGTACTCATCAACTGTCTTGCTACCTTGCTGAAAATTATACAGCTTTGAGTACCATTCTTGCAAATAATTTTCAGGCAGAAATTTCTTTCGTAATTCCCTTTTCATCTTGTCCCATGTGGTGATTTTTGCCTTCCCTAATCTCTCCCTTCGCAACTTTAACTGCTCCCACCAAGCTGATGCATACTTGGTTAGCTTAATAGCCACAATCTTTACCTTACAAAGGTCTGGAACTTCTTTATAATCAAAGACCCTTTCGACAGTATTAAGCCAGTCGATAAATTCATCGGGTCTAATTCTTCCCTCAAATTCTGGAATATCCACCTTCATATTAAGGTCATTAAAATTGCCATTGAATGGACCAGCACGCCAGTTCCTACCCTCTTCACCCGACTCAACACCCACTGGAGCATGAAAGTGAAAGGGGTTAACATCCCCATCAGAGGTCAGACCATCTTCTTGACGACTCCGAGTTTCGAGATGTTCTATACGCTCTGTTAATTGTTGCACTTGTCTCCTCAGTTCCTCATTTTCGATATCACGAAGGTCTCGTCCCTGCTGACCACGCCCACCACCACGTCGACCTCGAACCATTTGGCTCTAGAGTGATAGAAGGGGAAAGAAAACAAACGTGATCCCAAGACGAACGCTCTGATACCACTTGATGCAGTTAAAGTATGAACTGTCAGAGAAAACAGGAAAAACTAGAGAACAAGAGATAGAGAGGAAGCTGTAATAGCTAACTCAAGTAATTAGAATTGTACTTAAACTGCTTCCATAGAAATGCCAATACAACATACTTATAGTATAGATAATAAATGCAAACATTAAAACTAACATCAAGTTCCTAGGTTCAATTCTCTTGGAATCTGATAGGTTTCTTAGTCTGTCTCTTGGCCTTATTCAAGGCAATGCTAGTGTTGCTAGGTGTGTATTCAGATGGACCTCCATCACTTCTAGTAACGAAAGCTTGCTCTTGATTCTCCCTACGACGTGCTTAAGATCCCAAGGAACTGGACCATTATTAGATAAGTAAGCAAGAACATTGGTAGAGTCTGTACTGATCTCTATCTTACTGATATCATGCATTCTTGCAAGCTGCAGCCCCATAAGTACTCCCTGTAACTCGTGTTTTATAACTGAATGACCAACCGTATCACCTGAACTGGCTGCAATTACATCTCCTTGGTCGTTCCTATCCTTGTTGGTGTCTGATCTGGCAGGAAGACTAACAGCGGGAGCAGAGAGGCCTTTGCACAGTGAATGGTGAATAGCGCCATCCAAACCCAATGGGGAGGGTATATATATTAGGTATTGTACAAGCAACCCCAAGCCAAGATCACCTTCTTTCGGTGCGATGGGAGGCAATATAATATACTGCTTGCTAGCCAGCTGCCTACAATGCTTAGATAAGGATGCCAATACCCCAAAACAGTATGACACAGCTGTATCATATCTGGGATACTCATATGATTTCTACTGTTGACGGCACAATACCCAGAAAGAAAGAAACAAGTACAAGTGGGAAATGTGATGAGTATAACCTGGAGGATTTTGGATATTATTTCAAAGTTTGGTATTAACCGCTCTCGTTGAACCCATGGGAGGCTAACTAATTTAGCTGGGTTTAACTTCTTGTTTCCACCTAAATCATCTAGTATAATCTGGACTTCACTTTACTGTCAGTAATACCATTGTGCAATCAGGTAGGATGGTGACTACCTCAGATTATCACAATTAAGGGACGCTAGAACACAGTGATGGGTGTGAAGCGAAAGCAAGGCGGTGGTATAGAGGAAGGAAAAGTAATGATGGAGAAAGCTATCATCTACTTTATATATTTTTAATGCACTCTTTCAGGATTTCTCAAGGAGTACGCAATAGCTTTTTTATTTGGGACTTGAGTTGGTAGTGAGGGTGGGTCCGCACCTCACTTCTAGGTGGGGCCTTTGGACTCTAGTGTGTTGGAAACTCGGCTGGGCTGCTAAAGGCCATATGAAGAAGCATGTCAAGGCTCTGGCGCCAGTGGTCTTCTACATTGTAAGCCCGTCTATGTTAACAAATTCAACTTCTGGTGCTAAAGCCGAGCCTATTCCTACTGGTTTGATTTCAGGAGATGGGTCACGTTGCTCGATGCAAAGTTCGTCTAGTTTTCCCATTATGTAAGAGAATTTTAGAGGGGAAATTATTGAGACGGTGAACAAAGCCAGATTAGTTGGTTTTAATTTTGAGGGAAAGAAAGGAAGATTACTTGCAATGGAGGTTGATGGAATGATTGGTGAACTTGTCGTTGGGACATGAGGAGCAGGTATTGAATTTAAAGGATGTCATTGGGGAATGACTTAGAGGAGACTGAGGTTTGGATTATGCTTGATTTGAGTATGTTTGCTCTCAACCTGGAAGAGGCTGATGTAAGTGGTAAGTGTATACTATCTGTTTTGTATTTTGGGGCGACATCCAGGTTGTCAACGTCGTTTGGAGGGGCAGGGGAGTGATGATGTGTATTAGGTCCTTGTTTAGCGTCATTGTAGTTATCGATGGCTATGAATTAACTTTGACTTTGAAAAAAAAAAAAAGAAGAATACCTTACTATTATTAGGATTTTTAAATGTCAAAGGAAAGCTCAAAATATCTAAATGACAGATGACTATTTCCTTGTTAAGAAATTCAGCTCAGTGCTATTCCTTGTTAAGAAACTGAGCTCGGTGCTATATTTATGCTCTAATTACAACTAATCAAAGCATCTCCAATGGAGAGCTCACCATCAAGCTCAAAAAGGTGGCCCAATTTGAGGTTGAAGGTGAGTGTACTTCAACATTCACCGAAATCTCCAAAAAGGTCAAAAAGTAATTTTTGGGGCAAATAACCATTTTTTAATTCTCTGTCATTGGATTAAAGGGTCAAAATAGTCATTTGGGCCAGACACACAGAATTATTTTGCGTGTTTGGCTCTGCCCAAATCCAACCAGCCCATATTTGTTGGTTGAAACCTCAAATCCATTAAGTTTTGGGCTTTCCATTGGAGCGTGAAAATTCACTCTCAAACTCAAATAACTCATATTTGGCTTTTGCGTTTGCCCATTGGAGATGCTCTCAACTAAGTATTGTTAAAGTGAAAATTCCATATCCATTCAGCAAACAATCAAAGTCATTAAACACATCACCACCAAGCTGACAAGCCTGAAATAAACAATTGTCACTAACGCCATCACCACCAATTCACGCATCACTCCAAAACAAAGTGTACTCCTTCCCCAAAAGAAAGGCAATGTTTTTCTCATGACTTAGGTTTATATTTGATATACTCCTAACATTGTGCTTGCGATGTTTACCACCACTATCATACTTGGATCACTGCCTTTCTTCCATAAGAAATTTTGTTCCCTGCCCAAACCTCCATAAGCCACTTCTCTAGAAGAACCAAGTTCATGTTTTTGAATAACTTGATGCTCAAAAGAAAAGATGGTTGTGGAATTGTCCTTCTGTTGCCAGACACAATTGGCTTATTCCCTCAGAAATTTTACTGTTTGAGCCTGACCGGCATTGCTTTATGTTAAGCTCTGCAATCATATATGAATTAGGACATCAGGCAACTGCTGAGGCACCCAAAAGATCTGCAATGTTTCATATATAACATTCGAACTTTGAAATTGTTCTGAGATCGAGCATTTAGATCCTACTGTCTCGAGCGGTATTTAACAAAACTAAGATCGATATCATCCCATTTGTGTTGTGTCCTACCTGGAATGAGCCAACAGTAATTTAAATCACTACAATACTATACCTGCAAAAGTCTTATTGTTTGTGTAACACTAATTTAGATCCCTATAGAATATGTGTATGTAATAGGGGTGGGCACGGGACGGGATGGGACGAGATATACCCATCCCTATCCCATCCCGTTCATACGGGATCGGGACGGGACGGGATGGGAAAAACCCCATTCCGACCTCGTCCCATCCCAAACGGGTTCGGGACGGGACGAGATCAGCGTGCTAATCTGGAGAATACATTTTGAATATATTATCAACTAGAAGTCTAGAAGTCTGAAGTTCTAAAATACATAGAACATATTAAAAATAAAAATTATTGTTGAAATACATAGAAGTCTAGAAGTCTGAAGTCCCATTAAAATTTTTTTTAATAAAAAATATTTACATGCTATAGAACAAAACAATATTTAGAGCCTCAACTTGGTTGTATCCAGACAGCAATACCATCTTCAATTAACAAACTATTGAAGTTTATAAAAAAGGAAAATATGAATCCAAATTAATATTGAACAAAACAATATGAACTCAAATATTTCAAGACCTTTGGATTCTTGTTAATCCAGAGTCGAATTATGTTGAATTCACATTTTATCAAACTAGATAAATGCAAATGACAATAGTTTCATGTCATGACAGATAACTCTTGCATACGTGTAGGTGCAACATGATTGAGACTTCCAGGAATATCATAAACATGTGTTACCTATTTGCTCAAGCTTCCCCTATCAAATGGCTTATTCCTAAATAATTAAATAAATATATTAATAATTAATATTAATAAATTAGTTCGGGACGGGACGGGATTGGCGGGATTGAAAGTCTTCATCCCATTCTAGATCGGGACGGGATGGGATCGGGATGAAATTATTCAATCCCATTAAGACCCGAAAAAATCGGGACGGGACGGGATGAGATCGGGACGGGAACGGGATCGCGGGATCGGATGCCCACCCCTAGTATGTAATTTATGCAAATATTCACAGGCGCCTAGGATCCCAGAAATTGTTCCCAAACTTAACCAATTCTACTCTGTCAGTATCTAATCCTTCAAGAAACCATTCTTTGTCCCATACTGAAACTGTTTTTCTCTTGCTGATACAGATATGTCCAGAACTACCAGGAGAAGGAGAAGTTAGCACACCGGTACTGAGGGTGCTATTATTTGCTATTATACCTATAATTTGAGAATTGGCTGGTTTTTCTGTTAGTTTAAGATATTCCATCGTTCGATCCAGAAGACTGCGATTTTACTGTTTGTTGCCGAATTTGAAAAATATTCAAAGTCCAGAAACATTTTATGCATGTTTTTTGTTTGGATTTTCCATAAATCGGTTAAATAATGAAGTTTGACATTGAAATAATGAAGTTTGATGTTGAGTTGAACTATTCGTATGCCACAGTTGTCTCATGTTGCATGTGAGATATTGATAGGCCCATTATGCTTTCTCAGCTTTAAGGCCAAGGCCTAGGTAAGTATTCCAGACTTCAGGGTTTGTTTCTTTTTCTGCCCGACTCCATTGTTTCTTGCTTGTGAAGTCTTCATTCTCCACATGTTCTGGCTGTGCTATGGAGTCCTTATCAATGTTTGTTAGAATCAAAATGGCCTAATGTCCAAATTCTTTGAAGAATAGTTTATGATAATTGATGCTAACATCTTCTTGGATTTGTACAATTTGTAAATGCTTGCCATAATTCCGAAGTTGAGGCTGATCCCACTCCTTCCATTAGGTGGGGATGGGGCCTGAAGTTCTTGTGGCACAAATTTAAAGATAATGCGAGTTCATTCTTGAACTATAGCAATAGTCACTGCACCAGAGTTCTTTTGAGACTCAAAATGTCACCATTAATCATTTATGTGTCTAATCAAGATGAATGGGAGTTGTGTGATCACACCGTTTGAAATGTCTGTTTTTTGGGAGCCAGTGTTGGGTTTGCTTGTGAAGCTATTGCTTGGACCTTGCACTGCACAGTAGTTGGTGTTGACATCTATCACTGGAACCGGCCTTGTACTTGACCCCCCTTAAACTACAAATTCCCAACAAATAGGCAATTGTCATAAATACAACAAATTCTAGAAATGGAAACCCCAATGAATAATAATAATAATAATAGTAGTAGTAGTAGTAGTAGTGCAACAAAGTTGCTTAAAACCACCATTCAATTCAGTCTGTAGAAGGCTCTGCATCTCCGACTGAGCAGCTGCCTTTCCCGTGGGGTTTTTCATTCTCACTTTGGTTTCCGTCAGAGATTTCGTATCATGAATGACAAGTTAAAATTTTGAGAAAAACAAGTGAAAAAAAATAGTGTTTGAAAGATTGTAGGAAAACCAATGATGGAGCAACTCTTCTAGGGGGCTTGGGAACCATGCCTATCCATTTGGACTTTTGGATGGTTGGAGTATCAGTTCTTAGAGAATTCTTGGGTTGCAGTGGCTTTCGATGCGTTGAACTCTGATGGTTAAGGAGGGATCTGGTGGAAGCCATTATTCCTTTGGTTCAATGGGAAATTGACCAAAAACAAAAGAGGTGAGAGTTGTGTGTATGGACATTAGGGTTTGAATTTGAATGGAATTGGGGACAACGGCTAGGCTACCCCAAATTTTGAAAGTATGAGAGAGCCAGATTTTTGTGAAGTAAGTTTGAACAAAATAATACCCAGGCCTAGGCCACGGCCATGATGATTCGTTTTTTGAAGTTCCCAAAAGATTTAAAAAAAAAATAGAATATAATAATAATGATGATAAATAATAATAATAATAATAATAATAATAAGAAAAAAGAAGAAGACGAAGAAAATGGATGATGATGATGATGATGGTGGCACCCACCCACTCTTTTCATTTTACCTTGTTTACACCACAGAATCAAATAGATAAACTACATTCAAGTTAAGATGGCTCATGGCACCCACTCTTGTAGGGTGAAATTAGGAGTCACTTTTACGACCTCAAACCCTTAATTGCAAGGCAATTTTTAAATTTAGACATAATAGGTTTTACGATGTGGGCTTTATCAATATAATTGTATGGTATTAATAGGTTTAGAGGCTTCAATATTCTTTGCCTTGCTGCATCTTTAGAAAATTCCTTCAATATCCCTTGCCTTCCATCATAATGCAGCCAATTAGTATTAGCCATTCTAACGATTTCTTAGCTTTTGAGTGGCATTATTAGAGTTTTTGTGGGTGAACATAATCAGTTACGCTTGCTTTCATTTCTATTTTCTTATGGTGGCCGTGAGAGGAAGAGTTGGTGTAACATTTTCATTTTCTCTTTTTTGCTTGATGCAAGTTGTTACAAATTTCAGACCACATAAGGGACATTTTGGACATTGTCAAAAACTCTTTAGATCTTCTTCAAGCTTTCAATGAGGTCAGGTGAAGCAGAGTGTAGAATGAAGCAAAAAGGGCCAATGTTTCGCTAAACATGTCCAAACTTCACAACACTTGCATGCATGGTACTATCACTTGCACATATACTAGTGTGTCTGTTTGTGTCTTTAACTCTGTTAAATCAAATTGGTTTGTAAATTGCACAAATATGCTAGCTAGTTTGTACATGTTTAACTCTGTTTGAACTAGGGGTGGGCAATGTCGGTTCGGTTCGATTTTGAGCTCCAAATCGATTTCATTCGGTTTGCCCAAAACTCAAATCGAAACCGAATTTTGTATTTGTAAACCGATGAATTCGGTTGAACCGAATTTCGGATCGATTCGGTTCGGTTGGGCCGAAATTTCAGGCTCAAGCATTTGAAAGACTTTCATTAAAACATGTCCAATTTTTGTACAGACCCAATTTTTAGCCCAAAATTGAAAACTTTGAGAGAATGGGGTAATTCAGTGCAACAGGGTGTACTGCAGTGCATTTGTTGCACTAATCAGGTATTGACACCTACCTGTTATTTAGTTATTTATATATATCTAATTAATCGGTCGGTTTGGTTATAAATCGGTCGGTTCAAAATCGTAAACCGATTTCGAACCGTTTATAATCGGTTCGGTTCGGTTTAAATTATTTTCTTTCTACTCATATTTCGGTTCGGTTACCGAACCGAATTTGAAAACCAGTTCGGTCGGTTAACCAAATTTAAATCGATTTTTGCCCACCCCTAATTTGAACTAAATTTTGACTTTAAACTTGATTTATGCTTTTCGGATGAATGAACTTGCCATTTTGCCTTAAAAAAATGCAAGGTTTGCTACTGTTTAGTCAATACAAAATACCAAAAGTAACAAAAGAATCATCAATCTCTAGGCAATTGCAAAATTGTGTGTTTTAGCTGTGGGAAGAAAATAACCTTTAGCCCAATGGAATAAAGAAGCCCAAAGATTTGGGCCTTTTCTAAGAAATCCAAAGATTATCCTTGAAAGCTACAAGTATAGGAGGCCCGAGCCCGGGCCCAATACAAACTCAGTCTCAGTAGAACACTATTTCTTTAGCAGAGGAGAAGTGTTTGGCGTCAACCACCATGCTCAGCTGAGCACGTGGACTTGCAGAAGAGATACCTCAAAACGAGAAGTTATAACCAATCATGAAAGTTACAACTGCCTGAAAGAAGTTGCAAGTAGATAACCTACTAATCTGCCACACGTCTTACTCATCAGCCACGTGTCTTGCTCATCAGCCACGTGTCTCACTCATCAGCCAGCAGTTAATTCTTTCAACCTCTATAAATAGTCAAATGCAAAACTTTCTGGAGGTAACACTTTTCTGACTTACAATTTTCTCTTCAAGTATAGAGATATTTCTCATTTTCCTAAACACGTACATTGTTCTAACTTTGGCATCGGAGTCCCCGTGGCAGGCACCACACCGGTGTCAAGAATTAATTTCTTCCTTGTGCAGATTACTCCGCGTGATCCTATCTCATGCAGATTGGTCCACGTGATCCGACGAAAATTTGCATCCACAAATTGGTGCTTTCAACGAGAGCTTAAATCAAACTCATTGCATGCTCTCTTCCATTCATAAAAAAACGTTCATTCATTCAGATTCAATTTCACTCACAAACACTTTTGTCAATTCTATACAATGGTGGGAACTCGAAAACAAACTAGAAAAAATAATGTTACAAGGTATTCTACTCGTACTAGGCTGCCATCGTCATCACAGGTTCAACCGTTACCAGTCGGACAACCACTGATAGTGGGTCTGCCACCGCCTGCTGACCATCAATCGCAACCTTCTGCCACAAGCCAAATGGAGATGACACAACAAGATAATCTTGCAGGTCAGATCGCCAATCTGACCAAAATATTGGAAGAACAAGCCCAGGTAGTAGATCGATTAGTGAGCGAACAACCAAGGCAGATGACACGTCGTCGTTTACCAGTAGATCATGTGCGTAGAAGTGGGAGTGGTCATCCATCAAAGGGAAACAATCCCTCTGGAAGCATTCATTCGATATTAGGGCCATAAGTAAATGTGCACTCCAAGCTCGGGCCTCAAAGGGGAGTCTTCTCAAGGTTGGGCTCCCAAGCAACCGTGCACTCAAGACTAGGACCACAGATTACACCCAATATAAGTGGTCAGCGCAGAAGACAGAATCCCGATGGATGCGAACAACGCAAGAGATCAGACCATTACACTGATTTGTCCCACGTCCCACATCCAGAGGCTCATCGAAACAAGAGGAACCTTCAGGCGAATCTCAGTAAAACTCTACCTCACTAACATGTAGGTAAATCACCATCAAATTCGGAATGTGATGAGTCATCTACCGCAGATAATCAGAACCGAAAGCAGGATACACACAAGCCCTTGGGAGCAGATGATGTGGCACGAATGGTCAAAGAGCAGTTGATGAATTTACAGGTTATGAGAAATCCAGATGATACTCTGCGCAGAGAGGTGGCCCTGGTGAACACTTCTCCTTTTACAGATAACATCGAAGAGGCTCCTCCACCAGCGAGATTTACCACACCAACTTTTACCCCTTTCAAAGGAGATTCTGATCCTGAGAAACACTTGAAGCATTTTCGAAGTATCATGACTCTGCACAAAAATGATGACCCGCTTATGTGTAAAATATTTGCTATGACTTTACAGGGAGTCGCCCAAGATTGGTTTCAGGAGAAATACAAGGTTTTTTGCCACTCCTCGGGTCAACAAGTCTTACATACACTCATTCGGGAAAGGCGAAACGATTAACTTCAAACCATTTCAAAAAAGACTCATTGTTCTCCAAATTAGGCAAGTTAGGAACGAATCTTCCAAAATGAGAAATGAAGCCTCCTTGGAGGTACAAAGGTTCTTCATCATAAGAGACAGAGTTATTACCAGATTTCTTCTTAGGGCCTATGGTATCCAGATACGGAATAAAATCAGAGAAAAAGGCCACCTGCAAATGAGCAAAGAAACACAATTACAAGCGTAAAGCAAAATGTAGTTGGAGTTTAAAAAAAAAATGTGACGGTGGTACATAGCAAAAATGGTGGTTGCGTATAACACACAAAGCCTTTTCTTTCCCAATTGAAGTTCACCAATAGGAAGAAAATTGATTTGGGTTTGAAGCAAACACACAACAGAGATGCAAAAGCAAATTGATTTGGGTCATAAAATCGAGAACCCAAGACAGAATTGGATTTGAATTCCTTGATGAAATCCAATTTGGATTTGAATTCATATCATGTTTGAAGAAAAATTCCACAGCTGTGGATAGTGGCAATCACCGCTCGACATCGCTACGCCGCGTCACTGAATAAGGAAGAAAAGATGCAACAGAAACTCTTCCTAGTCCATGAATGAACGATTCTCACCACCACCGTCGACAGTCGACGATCACTCAACCTCACCGCACATCGCCGAGGTATGATTAGGGATTCAGAAGAACATTATAAACTAAGAAATGTGGCTGATGATGATGCAATTACTATTTATGGATCCTCAAAACATATGGATCGATGGTGTCTCCCAGTGACGGAGCTAGGATTTTTGTCAGGGGGGGCAGAGTGATGTCATAATTAATTAAATATAATATAAAAATTAGTTATTTTAACATGGATCTACGAGGGGGCGAGTGGGGGCACCCACTGACTTTTGAGAAATTTTTTTTATTTTTTATTTTTTTATTTTTTATAATTTATTTGTCCCCCAATTAGTTTTTTTTATGTGCCCCTCTATTCTCACTTTTCACTTTAACCAGGACTTTATCCTTCAAATCATGTACATATCAAATTCAAACGAGTTATTCTAGACAGCTCGGGTAGACAGCCTGGTTTGCTGCCTGGGGGGGCCAAAATACAAATTTGCCCCCCCCTCTTTAAACAACTTTTTGGAGAAGGTATTTAAAGAGGGGGGGGGGGGGGGGGCAAACTTGTATTTTGGGTCCCCCAGGCAGCCTCTCCCAGGCTGTCTAGAATTTGGGAATTCAAACTATACTTTTAGAGTTAGAGATAGAGGTTAAATCCCTCAAATCTCTCAAAGAACAGAAATTCTAGCGAGTCTTCCCTGCCTGGGGGGGGCAAAAATACATTTTTGCCCCCCCTCTTTAAACACATACTCCAAAAAGATGTTTTAAAGAGGGGGCAAAAATGTATTTTCGCCTCCCAGGCAGGGAAATCAGGCTGGTTTCCCAGACCAGCTAGAACTGCTCCTCAAAGAAACCAAAATTCACAGTTTCTTCTTCACACTCCATCGATTGGATAAGATGAGGGAAACCCCTATATTTCATCATCTTCAAAGATCTATAACTATTGAGTTATTTGAGCTCATCTTCACAAGATCCAGTAGGATCCAAACCACCTTATTCTTCTTCTTCTAGGTACCAGGTGCCTTCATTAATCACTGTGTTGGTCATCTCTACAAAAAAAATCGTAAGCAACTCAATCTCTTCCTCATTTTCTTCATGTAGTAGTAATCAATGATTCAAACCCTTCTCTTCTGTTGTGTTTCTATAAGTAGTAATCATTTTCAATGAATATAATAGTAATCATCTTCAATGACTGTCTTTGTTGTACTCCCCTTTTTGCTATAGTAGTAATCAATGAATATAGTAGTAATTCTACAGGGCCTGGGTCCCCCTGCTTGGTTTGCTGCCTGGGGGGCAAAAATACACTTTTGCCCCCCTCTTTAAACACCTTTTCCAAAAAGGTTGTTAAAGAGGGGGCAAAAGTGTATTTTTGCCCCCCTCTTTAAACACATTTTCCAAAAAGGTTGTTAAATAGGGGGGCAAAAGTGTATTTTTGCCTCCCCAGACAGCAACCTCGCTGGTTTTTCTAGGCCAGGAAGAATTTCGGATTTAAAAAAAAATTCATGTTAAAATAACTAATTTTTATATTATATTTAATTAATTATGACATCACTCCGCCCCCCCTCGACAAAAATCCTGGCTCCGTCACTGTAACAAAGTGATGTTAATGGGTGGGGATGATGACTACAAAGCAGATGAAGTTATGCAAGTTATGAAGTTGCAGTTGCATTCAACCACTTTGGAAAGAGATTAGTATAAAGGATGTCTGATTTTGATATAGGTTCATCCACGTGCTAAACAAGTAGTCAACATCCTACAATCATTAGACGTAGCACCTCACAACAACAAATGAAAATCACGTGCTAAACAAGTAGTCAACATCCTACAATCATCAGACGTAGCACCTCACAACAACAAATGCAAAACAGATCGCAAAAAAATAAAAAAATAAAATTTTACCTTGCAATTAGCCAAGCCAAAAGAAAGAAGAAGAAGTACTTGTGCTTCTGTGCTTCACCGTCTACAGATATGGAAAAGAAAGAAGAAACTTTTTCTTTTTGTGGGGAATAAAAAAAATAGAGATCGGTAAAATCAGAAAGAGGGAATAAAATAATCCTTTTGAAAATGAGAATTTATCTCAAGCTAGACTCCTAGTCATGATAGACTCTTCAATGAAGATATTTGAGTACAAGAAGACTTCTAGTCCTGATAGACTCCTCAATGAAGATGTTTGAGTACAAGAAGACTTCTAATGAAGATATTTGAGTACAAGAAGACTTCTAATCTAGATAGAACTCTTCAATGAAGATGTTTAATTATAAGAAGACTTCTAATCAAGATGAAACTCCTCGGTGCAGTTTCTCAATACGAATGAGTTTCATTTGTTTTGGCATGCTCCCTAGGCACATCTCCTTTGTTTTAAAAAAAAAAACAAACAAAGGAGATGAGGGGCATTTGTGGGAGCAGAAAATAACCTTTAGCCCAATGGAATAAAGAAGCTCAAAGATTTGGGTCTTTCCTAAGAAACCCGAAGATTATCCCTGAAAGCTACAAGTATAGGAGGTCCGAGCCCGAGCCCAATACAAACTCAGTCTCAGTAGAACACTATTTCCTCAGCAGAGGAGAAGTGTTCGGCGTCAACCACCATGCTTAGCTGAGAACGTGGACTTGCAGAAGAGATACCTCAAAACGGGAAGTTATAACCAATCATGGAAGTTACAACTGCCTGAAAGAAGTTGCAAGTAGATAACCTACTAATCTGCCACACGTCTTACTCATCAGCCACGTGTCTTTCTCATCAGCCACATGTCTCACTCATCAGCCAGCAGTTAATTCTTTCAGCCTCTATAAATAGTCAAATGCAAAACTTTCTGGAGGTAACACTTTCCTGACTTACAATTTTCTCTTCAAGTATAGAGATATTTCTCATTTTCCTAAACTCATTGTTCTAACTTTGGCATCGGAGTCCCTGTGGCAGGCACCACACCGATGTCAAGAATTAATTTCTTCCTTGTGCAGATTACTCCACGTGATCGGCACGTGATCCTATCTTATGCAAATTGCTCCGCGTGATCAGCACGTGATCCGACAGAAATTTGCATCCACATTAGAGTTCACCAAGCTCGCCCTTCAGGGAGCGCAGTTTCAAAACTACATTACTTGGGTTGAACATCCAAGCTCTAGTATCATCTGACAAGCATTCCCATGCGATGATCACACCTAAGGACGCGCATAGGTTCCTGTAATCCAAATAGCTTAACACACAAATCTTGAGAATATGAATGAACCTTTTTGGATATTATTCTTTTAATAATTACTCTCAACAACTGTAAAAGGAAGCACTTCAAAGCACGGCCCTGGTTATTTTCAACCATCACTTGTATTGTTCTTAGAAATGAGAACATGATAATGTAGTTCTGCACTCCACAGCCTGGTCAATATGACATCTTCACCACGAAATTAAGTTTGCTAAGCATATATATATCAACTAGTTTGTACCAAAAAGAGTCGTGTGAACAAAGCGCGATAATGTTATATAAGAAGATAAAATCACATTTTGGACAAGTCCAACTTCTCTCCAACAACAATTGTTATCACGTCTGATCAAAGAAATTGATGTCTAATCAAAGAAGTTTAACTCAAGCTTTCGGGGGCTGAACTTCTTTGGCAGAGCTTCTGTAACGATCCGATCCACACAGTACGATATTGTCCGCTCTGGGCTCAATCGGGCCGCACGGCTTTAAAAAGCCTCGTACTATGGGGATCCAACCTCGCACATAAATAGCACATCCCCCTTCCACACCCAGGCGATGTGGGACTACCTCTCCCCTTTGTAGCTTGCCAACCATCTTGGCCCTGGGCCTATTGGGCTCCAACCCTCCCCCTCAGGTCCGCCCACACAAGGGTCTCCACAGCTTCGTTCATGATGTGGTCCATAAACGGAGGAACATAAAGGTTGTACAACACATCGGGTTGTGTTCTGCTTGGCGGGTCTGTCGGTCGTGAAAGTTGGATCTCCATTGGCCGCGTCGCCACCTCTAGTTCAGTGAGAACTGGCGGGGACTTGACTCTCCTGTGCCTACTCTCTATTGTTGTCTGGAGATTGAGGTCTGTGCTGCTCCTCATCTCCATCAACGGGTGGAGGGTTTTGCTAAGTGAGGATTTCCACCGCTTTCGGATCTGTTGTATCTGGGATGATAGTAGATCCATCCTGCGGTCCGTTGCCACCACTGCTGGCACGGGGGTGCGATCCTGGCCCCCCTATGTCACCGATAATGCTGGAAGCGGCGATACAATGCTAGTCTGAGCATTCGATGTGTCTTCTTGGTTTCCATTGTTACGGGATCTGTTGGTCACCATCTTCCTGAACTCTGAAGAGAAATGATGTCAATGCTTTGCTAGGAATTCTGTTGTCCCCACAGATGACGCCAAACTGATGCAGTCGATTTATGCTTCCTGCTTGACCTTGACCTTGACCTGCACAAGGAACGCATGTGAGGCACAGACCACCGTTGTGGTTGCCGATGGCACACTGATGCTTAAGTCAAACAGAGCTCTGAGGAAGGCTTAAAGTTGTAAACAGGAAATTTGTATCATACCTTCTTTCACCAACCTTCTGTCATAATTATAGTGTTGGAGCCCTGGTTCGACCAGGCCATCAGTGGCGTAGTTTAAGGAAAACGATCTTCCTGGAGATCCTTCTCTATTAAGAGTCGTATTGTAAAGGAAAGTTTCCCTGTTAGACTTGTGCTCCTAGATACGTAGGAGATAGTTTCCCATTAGAGTGTTGTCCATACACGAAAGTTTCTACGTACGACGTATACTTTGGTATTTATTTTCTAATTGGAGACAAAATACTGCTGGCTTGCCCGTCCAAAGCTGATCCCTGAGATACTTGCCTCAATAGGCCTTATGAGTTTGGGGATGGCTGTGAGACATGTGGGCTTAGCAGGACACAGTAATTCGGGTTCGGCTGGCAGACTGCACTTCACGGGCTTTATTCAACTTGGGCCGGATATGCTAGACTGATGCATGAGACTATTATTCCTTGAGATCATATGACACGTGTACGGTGTAGAAGAAAGAACAATTTGGTGTATCATCATTTACCATGCACTATATGTAATCATTTGTGTAATACATCATATTGTGCGGGACAACACGAGTTGACTCGAGTTTTATGTGTTACCCATCTTAATACAATCCAATCATATCTAAATGGGTTAGATTAGGTATAAGATACACAAAAGTATTGGGACACACTATTGGCATAAATATTGTGGTAACAAACATAAAAGAACACTAGATTACAGACAATTTTACTCAAATTTTTGTTTAAGCCATACAGAGAAAATCATCTAAAAATCAAGAAATATTTCTAATAATTGATACATATAGTTTAATTTGAAGCCAATTGGACCTCTTGAAGGCCTTGCAAAATTGAACCCGCAAGTTGAAGAAAAAAAAATCATCTGTCTCTAATGTTTAAATAAGAAAAAGAAAAATGAAAGAAACTCACATTTTTGTGTTGAAAGTTGAAGAAAGTTTTCTTTGCTCTTTCTCCTTTAATTATTTCCCTTTCTAATTTTTTTTTTTTGTTTTTGGTGTGGGAAAATGAATAAGCCCATGCTCTTTTTCTGACCATTAGTTAGGTTGAAACTTGTGGATGAGCTTTGAACCATTTTTTGGAGCATGGAATCTTTGTAATTGATCAGAAATGAGAGTTTCAATGGATTTTAATTGTTTTCAATATAGGTACGTGGTCAGAAACATGAGATACCTTGGTAGTCTAGAAACTAAATGTGCGAGCAAGTCTAAGTCTTGAAGATAAACTACAAATTAAAATTTTGAATGCGAAGTCAAGTTTTGAAGAAAGTGGTTGATGTTAGGTTGAATTCTAGCTGAAAGATCTTAATTTCTCTCCATGCAAGTTTTGAAAAGAAATATCTAAAATGCTTTCGTTTTTGTTTGGTTTCAAAGCGAAGTTTTATTATAACTTTATTTAGGTTTTGAAAATTACTAAATATTAATTATTAGGGGACCCCGTAGTTAAAAGGAGGGACCAAGTTTTTCAAACATTAAATTTGGAATAGAAAAATCAGCCATAAATTATTGAAAACAATTCATCCTCCAATGGCCGTTCAAATTTCCAAACAAGAATTTTCAGACACCCCAATTAATTGAGTGTGACTAATACTGGTCTTAATCTGAGATGGACTCCATAGACACACATCAAAGAAGAGCCCAATCTTAAATTTGTTGCTCTAAAACGTAGGAATATATATATATATATAGTAGTTCTAAAAAAGTTATAAGCCACCCAAAAAAAAAAAAAAAAAGCACCCCCTAGCTACATTATGGTTCTATGTACTATGTTGTTATTCCCTACTTGATTTTTTTTTTTTGCTACACATGGATGAGGAAGAAGAATAAGTTTCCCACACCACCAGGCCCAAGCGGCTTGCCGTTGTAGGGAATCATTCCTTTCATCAACGATGAATTGCACTGCTACTTCTCTAAGTTAACCAAGCTAAATGGACCAATATTTTAGATCAAATTTGGTACTAAACCTTGTGTTGTGGTCAGTTCCCTTGCCTTGGCCAAGGAAGTTCTCAAGGACAACGACACTATCTTCGCAAATAGTGACCCTACAGTGGTAGGACTTACACTCACTTATAATGCATCAAACCCGATTGCAGCCCCATATGGGCCACACTGGCGCAAGCTTCGTATGATATGTGTAAGGGAGATGCTAAATAAGAAGAATATTGATGCATTTTATGCACTTCACAGAAGAGAGGTTCTTCGAACTGACAGGTATATTTACTCCAAGGTTGATACACCAATAAATATTGGTGAGAAAATGTTTGTGACCGCTTAACTTGATGTTAAGCATATTATGGGGTGGTGGTCTCAATAATGATGAGGAAAAAAATACAATGGGAAATCTGTTTTGACAAGTTGTTCTACAAGCAATGGAGTTGATGGGGAAAATCAATGTGTCTGATCTTTTCCAAATTCTTTCCAGGTTTGACATACAAGGGATGGATCGTGAAATGGGGCAAGTGGTAATGTTTCTTGATCGTATATTTGACTCCATGATCAAGGGAAGAACCAAACTTTGCGATCACGGAGATCATAGTAAAGAAGAAAACAAGGATTTTCTACAAGCTCTATTGCAACTTAAGGATGAAGATTCTGATCCCAAAGCACCATTCACCATGACAAACATGAAGGCTATATTATAGGTATGTATAAAGGATATGAAGGTTATAAAGGATATAAAGGCTATATTCACCATGACAAACATGAAGCTATATTACATGTGTGTGTGTGTGTGACAAGAACTGATACAACATCAACAACGATAGAATGGGCGATGGCAGAGCTAATGAAGCATCCGGAAATCATGAAAAAGGTTCAAGAAGAAATTGAGAATGTGGTAGGCAGTAACAAGTTGGTTGAGGAATCCCATATATTGTAGTTCCGTTATTTGGATGATGTCATAAAAGAAACACTTCGATTACATCCGGTGGCACCCTTTCTGATCTCCCGAAAACCGAGTAAAATATGCACAATGGGTGGATACCTGATTCCTAAAGGGACTCGAATAATAGTTCACGCATGGGCACTACAAAGGGACCATGAGCTTTGGGAGAGTCCTTTAGAGTTCAAACCTGAAAGATTTTTGGGTGAAAATAAAAAATTGGATTATAGTGGTACTGATTTTGCCTATCTTCCTTTTGGGCCTGGTATGAGGATTTGTTCAGAAATCGCATTAGTGGAAAGGATGGTACCATATCACTACATCAAATTGACATTTTTGTAATAACCCCCAAAACAATATCACTTTTGAGATGTAACAATCTACCTAACAATTTTACACATTTTCACAAACAAAAATGATACAATAATTGTATCACCATGAAGAGTATGGTTATAAAAGTGATACTATTCATGGTGATCCAACTTATTGTATCATTTTTTTTTGTTTGGTGGATTATAACATCTCAATTGTTTTGAGAGTTGTTACAAAAGTACCAATTTGGTGTAGTGTATGTACTAGCATCTCTTGTGCATTCGTTCGAGTGGGAATCCCCTGATGTTATTGATCTTACTGAGAAGGTTTCATTATCTTTGAAGATGAAGACACCTCTCAATGCAATACCTAAACCAAGATTATCATACCTAAGTCTCTATGTTTTGGTGTATTCCAAGTAATATAATCATCTACATACAAGAATAGCCACATTAGGATCGATGGATATACATGCTTACCTCACCCTCATGTACCTTAATAATTCTTTATTTTTAAAGTGAAGAAAATTAATTTGATCCTATTATTGTTCCTTATGTATTGAATAAGAAAATAGAATTGAAAAGTCTTCAATATAGGCCTAGCAATTAAAAGTTTGCATTACAAATTGAAGGATTGTTGATTATGTTTTCTGTCATTTAATCAATAATCACCACATGATGCCTGGCTCCATAAATTCTCAAGTCAATCTCAATTGCATGTATGAAAGATTAGATCAAACGGCAAACATGATCTCTGAAGGATAATGTAACGACCTGATTCACAAAGTAATATATTATTCGCTTTGGGCTCAAGGCCTGCACGACTTTAAACGTGAAGTACTTTGTATATCCAAACTCGCACATACATAGCATATTCCCTCGCTCACCCAGGTGTGTGGGACTATAATCTCTCGCATCCTCCCCCTCAGACCCGCCCACACAAGTGTATCACAACCCACCTACTTTTGAGCTCAACGTCTTCGTTGACACACTTCCGACTGGGTCAGACTCTGGTAACATTTTGTAACGACTCGATTCACATAGTGTAATATTGTTTATTTTAAGCCTAATGCCCACACGGTTTTAAAATGCGTTGTATCAAAAAACCAAGACACGACAGAAACACTTTAAATGGTACAGACATAAAGCAATTAATAAAAAAGATAACAAATTTCCTTAAAATTATTCCTCTCAAAACAAATGTCAATATTTATCATGTCTTAAGCCATCAAAATAAATCATGAGTGTATTACATCAATCAATCCCAAATAAATCTTACAAATATACGAAAAGTAATCACTAAGTCCTACATCTTAATACCTAGGAAATCAACAAAACAAAAAAATAAGGAAATTGTCTAATCCACAACTACCGCTACAAAGCTAGAACCAAATCCACGCTCCAACTAACCCTGATAAGTTTCTAGGGATGCACTCATTAAGAAAGCACCCAAATTTTTAAAACAAATATAAATATGGGTCAGTATATCAATAATGGTGTGAGCAAACTTACACATCATGACACAATTACACGATTATATAACATTTCAACAATAAGCATTTCAACTTAAGGAAGACATGTAATTCTCATTTGAAGATCGAATGAGCAGTTAGTTTCTTCCCTCAAGGCAATCATACATACATATTAACATCGTAATTCATACAAATTTTCGTGTTATAAAAAGATCAATGTTTTCGCTGTTGTCCTAGTTTTTTGCTTCTTTTTCTACAATCACACTTTCTTCTTGTGTCGAACACACCTCACCCCAAGTGTGTCTTTTTTTCTTTCAAAACCACTCGGAGTGTACATGTCCCAAGTGAGGTTCCACATCAAAGGACATATTATCTCACCCAAAATTCGATCCATGACAAGTATATCACTATACATATATCCGAACTCACATAAAACAGTATACCCAATATGCAAACAAGTCTACATACTTAAAAGTTATACTTGCATAAATCATTAAAAGAAAGTTATACTTTCTAGGTAACTATTGTTCCTTGAAGAAAGGTGATTAGATTGGGTGAGGTATGCAAGGTTATCGGGACACAACCTGTTTTAGTTTTTAACTTTATTGCTTCTTCACTTTCCTCGTCACTTTTCTCAACCACTTATTTGTTTGTCTCTGATTGTAATGGTCTTTGTAAAAACAAATAAAAATATTTGGCACTACATTTTGTCTATAACTAATTGATAATAACAATGGTCCATGCTCACAATTGCTTTATACCCTTTTGAGTTATATTTTATTCATAGGACTCTAGCTATTCAATAATAGCTATTATGTTCCCTATTAAATTGAACCATGAATCGGTACTTATGCCCCCAAGGCGACAATCAAAACTTGCAGCCTTTATAGTTTTCGTCGCAAAACAATTTATACTTTATAGCCATATATAGACAATAGGAGTTTCTTGTGTTCCAAATAATAGTGAACCCAAACTCCCTTTTCCATACCTTCTGTTATTTTTCCTTCCCTATATCTTTGAACACCCATATCTAACCTTTTCTCCTTCTTTCCTTCTGATAGTGAACCCCGGATTGTTTTCTTTGCTGGTTTACAGTGTGTTTTTCTTTGTGTTTTTTGCAGGTCTCAGGCGAAGTGCGTCTCTTTCTCCTCAAATTTCCCTTTTCCCCCTATTATTAGCCATCAACCACCCCTCCCCTTCATCAATTCTTCTCCCTCAGCCATAGACCTCCCATCAAATTGATTTTCATATCTTTTTACCTCATTGATATGGATAATCCTTCCACTTCTCTACCCACCAATATTAAGCCAATAAATCCAATTCCTATTTACACAACATCATCCACTCCATCCACAACTCTATACTTACACTCACCGTTTCCTCCTCTCCAACTGGAAATTTCATTTCTCTCTTTGATAGTTTTTTTTGGCACCTCAAATTCCTTGCTCCTTTATTGATATCTCACGGTTACATATAAATAGAAAATCAAAACTACAATTAAGGAAGTTAACCCAAAATATAGACTAAGCATAAGGAGAGAAAATCTCTAACAAAAGGAAAGATCCTAACTGCAATATTCCTAGCCCGAAATCTTGCCAACAAATCTCCAACAAATCTTGCCAACAAATCTCCAACAAAAGGAAAGATTTCCTAGCCCGAAATCTCGCCAACACTCCCCCTCAATTTGGTGCATGAAGATTTCGAATGTCCAACTTGTCGAGAAAAGACGCAAATTGTTTCTTTCTGATAGCTTTGGTAAATATATCAGCCAATTGATCACCAGTTCGGACATAGTGAGTAGAAATGAGACCATCTTGGATAGCATCCCGAACGAGATGACAATCCACTTCTATGTGCTTGGTACGTTCATGAAACATCGGATTAGCTGCGATATGCATGACAGCTTGACTATCACAATATACACGCATAAGCCGTGTATGAGAGACTCCTAACGAGGATAATAAACCCTTCAACCATTTAAGCTCACACGTGAGCGTTGCCATAGAGCAATACTCGGCCTCAATAGTAGACCGAGAAACCGTGTGTTGTTTCTTCATTTTCTACGAGATTGGGGAAGACCCAAGAAGCACAAAATACCCAGTAATGGACCGGCGAGTGATTGGGCAACTAGCCCAATCAGAGTCACAATAGCCATGTAGTTGAACGTCAGTGCTAGCGTGTAAGAGGATTCCCTGCCCAGGACATCCTTTGATATAGCGGACCACTCGTAAAGCTGCTTCCCAATGACGGGTCCGCGGTGATTGCATGAATTGAGCCAATGTATGAACCGAATAGCAGAACTCAGGACGTGTAATTGTCAGGTAAATCAATCGTCCAACAAGACAACGATATTGTTCCGGGTTGTCCATGAAAGGGTTGTTATCTAAAGCAAGTCCATGATTCTGCTCCAGTGGAACAGTAGCTGGTTTGGCGCTCAACTTTCCTGTATCTGCGACTATGTCCAATGCATATTTGCGTTGAGATAAAAATATCCCTTAGGCACCACGTGCAACTTCAATCCCCAAGAAGTACTTCAATTTACCAAGATCTTTCATGTGAAAACAAGCATTGAGATATTCCTTAAATCTCGCCAACATTCCCGTATCATCTCCTGCTATAATCAAATCATCAACATACACAAGAACAACCAAAGAGCACCATTCCGTTTAAACGTAAACAAAGAATAATCAAAATAAGACTACAAGAATCCATAAGTTTTTAATGCAGATGAGAGTTTAGCAAACCAATTTCGGGGAGCCTGCCGCAAACCATAAAGAGATTTCTGAAGACGACACACTTTCTCAGGAGATGAGCAAGAAAACCCAGGAGGTGGCCGCATATAAACTTCTTCGTCAAGGTCCCCATGTAAAAATGCATTATGAACATCCATTTGATGCAAATCCCAATTCTTTTCAGCGGCCACTGCTAACAGAACTCTCACTGTAGCCATTTGAGCAACAAGAGCAAACGTTTCATTGTAATCAATCCCTACTTTCTGATTGTTCCCAAGCACCACCAGGCGTGCCTTATGACTCTCAATTGAGCCATCGGAATTGTACTTCATTTTGTAAACCCATTTGCAACCGATGGGTTTCTTCCCAGAAGGCAAATTCTCCACAGTCCACGTCCCATGATCTTCCAGAGCCTTTATTTCTTCTTGCATAGAAGTGTGCCATTTGTCATGTTTGACAGCCTCAGAAAAATGGGTAGGCTCAGTCTCGGCTGTAATAGCTGCCAAAAAATGCTGATGTGGTACAGAAAAATTATCACAACTTACATAATTAGCTATGGGATAGGGAGTACCTAAGGACAACTGAGGAGTAGGATTTGGTGTGATGGGATCAGGACAGCGAGCGGTGTGACACACATAGTCTTGTAAACGGCTCGGAGGACGCCGTGTACGTTGTGTACGGCCTTCTGTAGCACTAGGAGCAATGGACACTGATTCAACAATACCAACACTCCCCCTGTCGCTAGGCTCCTGCGACTCATCATCTATACCCAACTGTAACGGCGTTGGATCCGTGGAATTTTCATCACCAACTAGGAACTCGTTGCTTGTGGCAATAATAGGATCAGTAAGGGGTTTTTGAAATGGAAACTCCCCCTCACTAAAAACAACATCACGAGAAACAAAGAACTCATTTGTCTCCAAATCATACAATTTTCATCCCTTCTTTCCATATGGATAACCCACAAAAGCACATTTATGACTTCTAGATGCAAATTTATCATTTTCCCGAACTCGAGCAAAACACAAACATCCAAATGTACGAATGTTGTCATAAGATGGATCAGTATTAAACAGAACTTCATAAGGGGTTTTCCCACCCAAAACAGAGGAGGGTGTCCTATTAATCAAATACCCAGCGGCCAACACACATTCTCCCCAAAATTGAATGGGAAGACTAGCTTGAAAACGCAAGGCACGAGCCACATTCAAGATATGAGGATGATTTCTTTCTACTCTACCATTTTGTTGAGGAGTCCCAACACAAGATGTCTGAAATTCAATTCATTTTTCAACAAAGAAAGAATTTAGTGAAGTAAATTCAGTCTCATTATCATTCCTCAGTATTTTCACTTCTCTACCAAACTATCTACTAATCATAGAACAAAAATTCTTCAAAATATTATGCAGTTAAGATTTTTCAATGAAAAAATAAATCCACACTGCTCTAGTAAAATCATCCACGATGGTTAAGAAATAAACTGCTCTACAAGAGGACGAGACACGATAAGGCCCCCATAAATCACAATGAATCAGGGAAAAAGATTCATTTGCATTATGACTACTTTGTTCAAAGACATCTCTAGTTTGTTTTGCACGCAGACAAATTTCACAAGCTTTATTTTTCGAATCAACAATACCTGAATTAAATTGTGGTAGAGTTCCTACAATACGATAAGACGAATGTCCCATACGACGATGTCACAGCTCAACATCATTCTTGTATTTCACCTTGTGCACACGCGCCGGTGTCACACCCCGCAAGACATAGATCTCGTCATGTTGTTCACCCACACCAATCAGAGTCCTCGAGGTACGGTCATGTATCACACACAACTTATTAGTAAGAGTGATTATAAAGTTTGCTTCAAAAATTAATTTACCAACAGACAACAAATTGCAATTCAACTGTGGAACAAATAAAACATGTGACAATTTCAACTTATCCCCAATAACCACTGTTCCTTCTTTCGTTCTCATTGTTTCATCTCCATTCGGTAGTCCCACGGGACATGGAGCCACTTCGCAAACATAAACAAAAAGATCAATACATCCGATCATATGATGCGAAGCCCCAGAGTCAAGAATCCACTTTTGTTCAGAAATCTTACCAGTCAGCTTTTCTGTGGGAGTAATCTTTTGGGCGTTCAGCATCGTCACAAGCGTTGTTCATTGATCTTCGGTAAGACCGGGAAGGCCTGCACTATCTGCTTCAGTCACATATAACGTTGTCCCACGTCCTTCTCCGGCCATGGCGATTCACAGAAGTTTCATTTTTTTTTTTTTTTTTTTAGAGAAATTTTGATTGCTCTGATACCATGATAGTGTTTTTTTGGCAACTCAAATTCCTTGCTCCTTTATTGATATCTCACGGTTACATATAAATAGAAAATCAAAACTACAATTAAGAAAATTAACCCAAAATAAAGACTAAGTATAAGGAGAGAAAATCTCCAACAAAAGGAAAGATCCTAACTGTAATATTCCTAGCCCAAAATCTTGCCAACAAATCTTGCCAAATCTTACCAACAAATCTCCAACAAAAGGAAAGATTTCCTAGCCCGAAATCTCGCCAACACTCTTTCAAAGACACCAATGTTATCAATTTCTACTGATGGATACCTCAGGGCAACACACTGCTCCAATCTCATTACAACTCCCACCCTTAAACTTGAACCATTCCACACGGTCTTAGCTTCCCAACACCCAATCGAACATCCATTTCAACCCCCTCCATGCATATCATAACACTCACATCATCCCCACCACACCCCCAATTACAACTCCATCATCTCCCACTTATCTTTGTCCCATCATTCACAACAATATGAGTCAGACACCCATGCAGATTCACTGATTCATAAACTGGAAATACAACGAGCTAGAAACCTAACACTACTAGCTCCTAACTTTGCAATCCATAGAGGAATTGATTCTGAAGCAATAGAGCTTTCCGTGCTAGCAAAGTATTTCCACCACCAAGCCCTCAGAAAGGAAATCTTTACTCAACGGCTGGCAAGCCAATGGCGAAGCGCTCACCCATTCCAAGTTGAAAAATTGGATAGAGGAGGAGAGATAACAAACAATTATTATCTCAATCAAAATGACAAACACAATGCTCTCACCTCTGGACCCTGGGTAATCTTCGGGTGGCTAGTCTCTGTGAAACCATGAGAAGTTCAATATCAGCCAATCGACTTCTCAAAAGTAACATGCTGGATTTGTTTCCATGAATTCCCCCCTCTAAAGCTCACCATCCAAGACATGTCCTCTTTGGTTGAATGCATTGGTCAATGCATGGATGTGGATAGTACTTCTCTGACTGACATCTCCATCCCCTACATACGCGCCAAGGTATGGCTTGACACAACCAAAACCATTGCCATGTTCAATGGAGCCTCAATTCAGAATTGAAAGGGGTCGCACATACACTCTAAAATTTTGCTATGAAGATTGTCCGAACTTTTGTTTCTACTGTGGTTTGATTGGGCATTCTACAGTGATATATTCCCTCTATTCCATCACGCCAACAACACCTTTCAACAACTGAATTTCGGCCAAGATGACAATGGAATCGTGCTCCTCTTCAGTTGCAGATCTCGAGTAAGAGATCGAACGGATGACCGCAACACTGCTCCTCCCCGTTTTGGACGATATGGGTCAACTCGGTATACCTACATATCGAGCCATGCAATCGGCGGTCAGAATGGAAGCAGGACGTCGGCAGCACGCCGATCCCCATCTCTGTAGAACTCACCCACATGGAACTCTATTCTGAGTTACCATCCAACATCCCAGTTGTTGCTTGATCCAGATCGACCAAGTTCATGTACTTACCAGTCCAGCCAACGTTTGGTTTGACCAGGAATGGGACGCCTGATGAGTGGCGATCCTCAACTCACCATGGCTCGATCCAATGGAACTCATCTTTTCGTAGGGCTCTGAGTCTCTCACCAGTTGAAGAAGACAAGTTGAATGGGAAAAAGTTAAACACACCTTCACTCAACGTCCCAGTAAATGAATGCTCCTCTCAATGCCTCATTGAATGTTGCTCGCTTTTTTGCCAGCGTTGAAGCTTGGGTCTTGGATTGGAAGCTTGAAGTCTTCATCCCCATTTGCTTTCTTTCTTAAAGGGTTATTCTTGATCTTCACTTGTAGTAGTGGTACACTGATGTAGCAGTCGTCAATAGCTTGAGTTCGCGGATATAAGATGGAGGTGGAAAGAAAGAAGAGAGACAGAGATGGTTGGATGAGTTGAAAAGAAGATTGTGAAGTCTGTTTACAGGTTTTTGATATCTGGCTTTTATAATGAAAACAGTTGCATATAGAGTCTGAGTTTTTACATTGCCACTAAGCAGAAAGCAAATACTTGAAGCCGGAAAAAACACACACTCGTAACTATTATCACACTTGAAACTGGAGTCGGGCCGGGCCGGTTACCCGACGGGCTTCAGAAATGGAAATCGAGGCTCGGACCAGAAATTTCGGGTCGGGCTGGGCTTTTACAACCGAAACTTTTATAATTAATTAAAACCGATCCGAACCGACTCAATCAGTCCGGTTGTCGGTTCGGTCCGGGTTTTCGGTCCTAAATGCCCACCCCTAGTTCTTAGTAGGGGTGGGCACGGTCCGGATCGGTTCCAAATTTGGAGGAACCTAACTCGAACCATTTAAAATTAACGAATCCGGTCCGGTCCGGATCCCTTCATTTTGAACATTGGAACCGAACCTAACTCGAACCGTTTGGAACGGTCCGGTTCCAAACGGTTCCTCATTAAAAAAAACATATTAAATTAAAACAAAAAAAAAATCAGTATTTATTTGGGATAAATTAAACAGGCATTTCCTCATACATATGGCGTGCCCAAACAAAACATATTATCCATGGCTGTAATTGAAACAGAAACAGAAAGCAAATGGGTATCAAAAGAAAGGTTATTCTTCTTCATTGACAAACCCCCAGATGTCAATAGTATCATAAAGTTGGGTTTCTTTCAAACCCCCGGAAGAGATAAAACCAAACTATATCAATGTCAAACAAAACCCATTGTAGAAAAATGCAAATAAATAACTGGGTTTTATTCTAATCACGGAGAGAACGAATTACTTCATCATATCAATTCAAACAACACAGACCACAACGACATTAGGACCAATTGAATGATAAAGATAGAAAATTTGGAGTAAACTCACCAGCGAAGCCATTGGTTATCGACATGTCTTTCTGGGTTCCTTGAGAAAGCACGAAGTGAGCATGTGTTTTTTTTTGTTCTCAGACTGTTTGTAACTGAGTGTTGCTGCTTGCACTTTCTTGATCTCAGTCAAAACTATTTTCCCAATTTATTTGTAGATGACCTTAGCTGGCTTTCTCGTCTTTCTTCTTTGAGACACCATGATATGAGTGGTCTCAACCTTAGTCATGGAGTTGAGGCCATAACCAAGCTACCCACTCTAGAAGAATTACATTTATGGGGTTGCAGCCTTTGTACAAACACATTTTTTCTCTCTGGCAGCAAATTGGTTTCGTCATCTTCAAAATCTACTCCCTCCTTCTTCCCCCACTCGTCCTCTTCCACTTCATCCTCCCCGCCATCTGTTGTTGCTGCTGCTGCTGGTGGCTTTCTTCTTGGTCTCGCTGCTGCTGTTTCTTCTCGAGACAGAGAGAATAGTTGTTAAGGAGAATAAGAAGAAGAAAACAAGCACAACATCAACGACATGGTCTTCAGACGAAGAAGAGAATGAGAGCCCTAATAGCAGCAGTCGTGCATCTTCATCCTCCTTTGGGAGAAAGGTAGCCAGATCCAGATCTGTAGGGTGTCGATGCCTGTAAAAGTAGAGAACACCAACATAAGGATTAAAGTACAATATTTAGGTTTTTTTTAGTAAATGTGATTTGAAACGGGTCCAACCCGGACCGTTTCTTTTTAAAAATAGGAGCCGGGACCGGACCGTTTTATAACGGACCCGAACCGATCCAAACCGTATCTAAAAACACAAAATTAAAATCCGGACCGTTTAGAGCAAAACGGTCTGGTTCGGTTTGAACCCGCGGATCCTCGACCCGTTTGCCCACCCCTAGTTCATACTACTCAAACAATGACAAGTGACACCAAGATTAATGTTATACAACACCTCAACACAACTACTTTCAAGCCTTCTCAACACATCCTACAACCAGTCCCAATCAGCACATACTTACCCCCATCACTCACATCCCAACTAGTCCTAAATACTACCTAAGATTGTATCACCAATACCACCGATATATCTTCCTTTTTCCCACCTCCATTAGGATTACTCAAAATTTTGGCCCACAAGGACAAACGAAATACAATTGACGAGTTTTCACAGGATACTCATACTACTTTCCCCTTCCCAACATCAGAGCCACAACAATTACACCAATCAGAAAAGATAACCTGAATTCAAATAAACCCTTCCCTAGCCATGCTACAGATGGATCCACCTACTCTCCTGCTCTCTCCCATATCCAAGTCGCGCAGTGTGGTGATTACTAGGAATAAATATGCCTCTAATAGAAGTTATGGTTTCCCATGAGGGGGAAACGTAAGTTGGAGTTGGTCTCCTCATATCCCACCATTACCCTTGACCCATCGGGGCCCATCTTTGTACAGTCTAGTGGAAAGAAGTAACTCACGGCTTTATCTATTTGGGCTGAACCAGACCAGACTCCTACATAGACGATCTCTTTTGTCTCACATGGTATCCAACATCACAAGGGCACCAAAACCCACCTCAGTGCTCACATAGCTATTGTTCAGTCTTCCGACTCAACTGATTTTTCTAATCAGTCCACTACAGCGCTCTTTCCTTTTTTTTTTTTTTTTTTTTCTGAAGTGGCGACCGCCAACTTGGGGTCGTCTCAGTATCCATGATTTTCTCTTGGAACGCAAGAGGAATGGGGGTCTTACTCTGCATTTCGACATCTAAATACCTTGTCCCAAAAGTCCAATCCGGACATTATTTTTTTGTCCAAAACAAAAGCCACATCAGCCAAATAGGAATCCATTAGTTGGAGGTTTGGATTTAAGCATGGAGTATCAGTGTCAGCACAAGGTCAATCTGGAGGACTTGTTTTTTTCTTCTGGAAAGAAGGTATTTACCTTACTATTATTTCCTCTTGTAAATATTATTTCCATTGCACTGTTGAAAATTGTCTTGTTCAATCTATTTGGTAGACTATATTTGTGTATACCTTCTTTTGGACAACCTCTCACACATCTATGAAAATCAATCCCTTCCAAGTCTCACCATTGGAGATCTAAATTCTATTTTACAGCCAACAAACAAACTAGGAGGTAGAAAACTAACTCAGTCGACTTTTAAGCATCTTAGAAACTTCATAGATAAATACAACCTTATTGATTTCCGTCTCAATGGTTCTTAGTTTACATGGAATAACAAAATAAAAGATAAAAACAGGGTTAAAACCAAACTTGACTGAATCCTAGTTTTTACTGATTGGATGACATGCTTCCTTTCAGCCATTGCAAATACTATTCACACTTCGACCACGGACCACAGAGTCATCTCACTTCAACTTATCACAAAGTTTAATCAGGGCCCAAAAACCCTTCAATTTTTTTCAAATGTGGACCCGGGATCCTTGATGGGTTATTGAATCCTCCTGACGCCCTTGTCACCATCCCCTCTCAGCTCATAATTTCTATCTTAAACCCAAAAAACTCACCCACAACCTTACAAGATGGAATATAAATGAATTTTGCAATATCCAACAATGCATTTCAGATACCCAACGGGCCTTGAATGAACTTCAAAGTATCGCTCCCTCTGTGGATAATGTCGAGGCCACCTTGATCCTTGAAGACCACTTCTCGAAACTCTATCTCAGATAGGAGCTTTTCTAGCGTAACAAATCTAGGAAGTCCTGGTTTGTTGAAGGAGACAAGAACACTAAGTTCTTTCACCTTGCTTCTATGCTCCGTTGGAAGAGGAATCTTATCCTTCGCCTCAAGGATACCTCTAACCAATGGCACTCGGATCAAGAATCTGTAGGACACATTCTCAATTATTACTTTCAAAATATTTTCATGTCCTTTTGTCCTCCTCAATGTCCCGAGATCCTCTCCCTCCTTGAACTCTCCATCTCTTTTGAAAATAATGTGATCCTTCTAAAAATCCCCAGGGAAGAGGAAATTCGTACCATTATGTTTAGTATGGGAAATCACAAAGCTCCTGGACCTGATGGCTTCCATGCTTTCTTTTTCCAACATTACTAGAAGACAGTCAAACATGATGTGATTGAAGTGGTTCGGAATTTTTTCACCACCCAAACTCTTGACCCGAAGCTTAATGGGATATTTATTACTTTGATCCCCAAGATCTCCAATCCCATCACACCTGACAAATTTCACCCTATTGGGCTATGCAATGTCATTTATAAGATCATCTCTAAAATCTTGGCAAACTGCATGAAACAACTTTTGGACACCATCATTTCCCCTAATCAATGAGCTTTCCTCAAAGGGTGTTCTATCCCAGACAATGTTAATTTAGCACATGAAACCTTTTTCCAGATGAAACATTGTCACAAAAATAAACAAGGGTCGATGACTATAAAAATTGACATGGCCAAAGCTTATGATAAAGTTGAATGTCCCTTTCTGCTTCAAATTCTTGAACAAGTAGGATTCACTCGAGGTTGGATCCAAATGATTGAACAATGTATCTCAACCCCTTCTCTCCGAGTCCTACTTAATGAATTTCCTCTACCCACTGTCAAACCCACTAGGGACATTAGACAGGGAGACCCGCTCTCCCCTTACCTTTTCATCCTCATGGTTGAAGCTTTGTCCAGACTACTAACTCGAGCTAAAAATGAGGAGATCATTAAAGGCATCTAAATCAGGCATCATTCCCCGCCATCAACCACTTGTTGTACGTGGATAATCTTATGTTTTTTTGTAGAGCATCTCTTGTGGAGGCCCACTCGGTTAAGGACACTCTTCAACAGTATTGCTTAGCTTCAGGCCAAGCAGTAAAATATGATAAATGTTCTGTCTATTATAGTTCAAATGCTCACCCGCGACATTCTAAAATGATCAACAAAATTTTGAGATCCAAACTCTATAATCCGAAAGACAAAAACCTGGGTCCCCTTTTACTAATATCCAAATAGAAAGCCTCTGATTTCCAATACTTGATCGATAAAGTCAACACTAAACTTTCCAGTTGGAAATCAAAAGTCCTTTCCTAGGGTAGAATTGTAATGATTAAATAGTCTTTAATTCGATACCTGTCTACACTATGCAAACTTTCCTTCTTTCATCACTCCTTTACTACTAATCTAAATAAACTAGTGAGAAAATTTTGGTGGAATGGAGCATTGGGTAGCAAATCCAGACATCTTTGTACTTGGGATCATATTACCATGCTTCGACATCTAGGGGGGCTCAACATTTTGTCTACCCATACTAAGAACATTTCTCTTATAGCAAAAAATGTGTGGCAAGCAATTGCCACACCACACAACCCTCGTGTTCTTCAACTTAAAACTCTCTATTTCTACAAGAAGAATTTTTCCAGCTTTCCAAACCGCCTAATACGGCCTCCGTTTCCTAGAGAGGCAATCTCACCACCTTTGCCAATATGAAACGCCATCTTATCTGACAAGTCCTCTTGGGCAAGTACATCGATATCTAGAAAGACTTTTGGGTAAAGTCGGATTTTCTACTTGCTGACAACCTACCATTCTTGATCTTCTCTCTATCACCGATGGCTTCCCTTCTATAACCAGACACCTCAATGGAATACGACATTAATAATTCTATTTTTCCTTCCCCGGTTGCCCGTGATATCCTGGATATTACTATCAGACCAACTGTCCGCCCAGACAAACTCATCTAGCTTTTTGACAAACAAGGTATATTCTCGGTAAAAAGTGTAGCCCGAGCCTTTACCTTTGTCACACTAGAAAACTTCACTTCCTATGCTCCAACTCTTCGCCCTCAAGGTAAACAATTTAAAGAACTATGAAGAATCAATGCCCCCTTATAATGTTATCTTCTTTCTCTGAAAAAACAGCCAAAACATTCTACCCAGACCAACCTAGTGCGGATCCACATGCATATAGCTGCCAATTGTAGTTTCTGCCAAAATCATAGGGAAGATTTCACCCACCTCTTCTTCCTCTACCCGGTCATCAACAAATTTTGGCTTTTTTCCTGCTTACCCATTAATTGGCTTAATACCAATTTCAATCCACCCACCATTTCAGGGTTCCTCAAGTTCATGTGGGACACTGCCAGAGCCCATCATGTGGTTAAAGATGAAATGCTATCGCAATTCACGGCTATCCTACTTACAATCTGGCGAATTCGCAATAACTTAATCTTCAACAGGACCAAAATCGACACCCAATTATTCATTTCCTCTTTCAGGCAAACCTGGTCATCTTGGCACAAACAGTGGTTCACCACTAGTTATTCTACTTTTACCCCCACGTGCACTAGTCCAGAGAAACCCTCCATCAGTATCTTATTTGTTCCCCAAATCCTAAAAATAGCTAAAACAAACACTTAGGTTGTTTCTCATACCTCGATATCTGCACATGAGACCTCGCTGGGCCCCCTCTCTAAGACTATGACCTTTCGAATAGTTGTACTCCAAGCCCAAATCCTTTCAGCATTACACAATATAAATCTCAGATCTAATCAACCCAGGCCAATCCCTCATATTTTGGACCCTAATCGATCTTCATCAATTTTGATGGCTGTTTTTTTTACTCTTCTAAACAAGGCGCCTTAGGTATTTTTGCGATTGACATGCATGGTCAAGTTCTTGCCACAGGGGGATTCACGATAGAGGTCATGTTCCTTGGCAGTACGATGACAGAATGTTACGTGGCAAAGGCAACACTCCTTCTCATCCAGGCATAACAATGGAAAACTAAAATTCTTTTTGGAGATTCAACGAATCTCATCAACATGCTCCATGATGATGAGTCTCAACCACCCGCTTTTGCTATGAATTGGGTTTGGCATCCGATCATCAGTAATATCAGACGCCTGTTCCTTTTTCTCCCCTCCTAGCATTGTAAATATATATGTAGACACCTCAATGTGGAGGCTCATACTTTGTCCACAGTCGCTGGGTGACAAATCTGTAATCGTACTTAAGTATTTTATATATTATGCATATGGATTTTAACAAAAAAAATTTAAATAAAATAAACTAAGAGCAATTCTACCTGTCGAGGAAATGGGCGAGGGAGGGTGGGTCGCACGTGCAAAGGTGACGTGGTAAAAAAAAAAAAAGCGGGGGAAATCGAAAATTTGGGGGAGAAGGAGGGAATCGAAAGCTTTCTCCCCATTTTCATTCCCTCTCCCCATTTTGGCGCACGCAGAGACAGATTCTCCCTCTCCCTCTCCCCATTTTCCATCTCGACAAAGATAGAGAAGGCCCCCTCCCTCTCCCCATCATCGACTCAAACGAAGCCAGAGAAGAAGCTCACCCTCGTCCCTTCCCTCTCGCAAAAGCTAAGGTAAGTCTCCCCTTCATTTCTAGATCTAGGGTTTCTTATTTTAGATCTAGGGTTTCTTTTCGGTTTTTTTCAAGAGTTTATGAGTTTCTGGTTTTGTTCGAGTTTCTGAGTTGATTGTTTAGGGGGTTTGGGTGAAGAAAGAAAGAAAAGAATAGAGAGAATGGCGATGACAACTCCCGCTCCTGTTCCTACTAGTGATGGTAAATCTCCATCCTCACTACTAATCTTCTTCCTTTTTTTTTCTTGTTTAAATGTCACTTAGTAGATGTTTTAGGGTTTTCAATTTTTAGTAATTTTCCCTAGCAGAGATTTGATGTGGCCCTGTAGATATGTTAGAAAAAGAATAAAAAAAATAAAATAAAAAAAATCTGTGATTCTTTTCTTGTTTTTGATCGCGTCTTTTTAGATTTGCTTTGAGGGATTATTAAAAAAGCAATAATAAAATTTTTTTTAAAAAATAAAAGAAAATCTGTTTTTTGGTTATTGAAACAGAGTTTCAATGAGGATTGATGTTCAACTTGCTCGGCTTTCTGTACTAATTTTGTGATTTCGTTACGTTTAATCTATCTATGTTAATTTTGTTTTTTTTTTAATACCAAGTTTATTGTTCTTAAAGCATTGACTGAATCCGAATCAACATCTGAGAATGAATGTGCGACAACTTGAATGTGCGGCAACTTGAGAAGCCGCAGTTCTATTGGTGACAATTTTTACTCATCATAGACAGAAAGTGCAATGATGCATTTTGCTTTGAATCTGCAACAATGTGAGCTACTTTATTTTGTTGCTAAAATGCTGACAATCTTACGATGTTATTTGCCTCTTTTAAGTTAAAAATGAGTCAGTTGTAAAACTATGGTTTTCTTTTGGTTTCCATTTGGCTAGTTTGAGCAGGTGGTGATTCCCTTTGTCACAACCTGTCTTGTGTTGTAATTACCAAGCTATAAGCGATGGAATGAAATTCAATACCACTATTAGTAGAAAACATTTTTGAATACTCAATGCTTTTAAAACCAAAAACTTTTTGGGTAGGACAATGTGTTAGTTCATTGGCTTAAGAACAAATTTTACTTGAAAGAACTCCCTATAATTCTGGTTTTCCATTGGGCTAAAGTGATCATATCAATACCAAGATGCTCATAGAGTATACGTGTTCTTGTAGCTTTATATTTGATTTTCTTGTATAAAATTTTGTAATTGCATTTGATGGTAGGTCATTATGCTTATGGATAAGCTTCCTTTATCAAAGATTTAATCTCCCTCTCTTTGACATTCTGAAATATTTAAATGCAGATTTTGGAAGGATTAACTGAGGTAGATATCAGTTCTGATGAAGAGACAACGGATAAAGGATGTCTCTCTGATGCTGACACCGAAGCTGACATCAATCATATGGATGCTTTGCATTTGACAGACCAGGTATGTATTCCATGCGAGAATTAACTGATGCAAAGTAGACAGTATGTGCTAGATATGAAAACAAAAAGAGACAAACGGTGGTGTCAACTGAGGTTTGGAAGCATGTTACACTTGAGGTTTCTTGAAGAAAATTCTCATAACAAGCTAACTCTTCCAGTAATATCAGCTCTCAAGCTCCAATTTAGAATTACTTGGGCTCCAAAGAAATTACTAAATTGCTAAACTTGTTGAGTGCATATTCAACGCCTGTTCCATTGGTGTAATTTCCTGAAGTTTCATCTCATCTTTAAGGTGAAACCCATAATTGCCTGCGCTGATTGATGAGTCTTCTTTGAAGGGATTCACCCCCTAGTTGTTGGTGGTCCATCTCCAGTTTTGATATGGACGTGTATTCAGCTATCACTAGTTATGTTTTTTTGGGAATGTTGATTCATTTTTAGAGATGGTATATACCATGTTGGTATTTAAGGATGAGACAACCACCAGTTCTGATGAGAAGGATGTAGGGAGTGAGAATGAGTGTTCAGATGAAGCAGTTGAAGACAATAGACCCGAAACAATAGAATCAGCTGACAAGGTAAGTTGAATCTATCTCAATGTTGAATTTTTCCCATCAGAATGATCAATTTTTTAACTTTGTCTACAAGGACTCTATTGATCTCAGCATAGTATTTCCTCCCTTTTATGCCCTGTAGAGTTTACTTTGTAATTCTGTGTTTAAAACTGTGCTTCTCATGATTTTGTATCTGTAGTTATTTTCAGTTGGTTATATTTTGGTTTTTCTTTAAGGATACTTACACATGTACTGCCAGACATAAAACTTAAATGTTGTTTTCTTGTAGGAGGATGGCAAGGGGCAAGGTGAAGCTGATGAACTGATGAAACGTTTGAATAAACAGAGGCGACATGCTGTTACAGTAGCTCGTGGGAAGCAAAGAAGTTTTGCCTCCAGAAATTCCTACAAAGACAAGGGAGGCAAATCTTCTCAGAGTTCTAAATTTCAAAAACAGCTAACTAGTTGGTGATGAGTGAAAAAAGTGAAGAAAAAAGTTATATATACTGTGAGATGTGTATTGAATGGTTGTCAAGAAAATTTTGCAGAAAACATAACTTTGATATCAATTTTGCTATAATTTTTTGGATAACTTTTCTGTTTTATTGTATTACTGCGATCCCTTCATTCGTAAGCATGTACACAACGCCACCAGACTTGAAGACTTAGAAGTCTGCAATGACTGAAGACTAGGTGTCGAAGCAACACCAAAACTTCAAGCCTCTGAATCTTACAATGGCACAGGTCTTAGAAATTTGCTAGTCATTGAAGATTGAAGGCTGCAGGTACCGTAGGATAGGTTTCAGTGCTGGTCTTCCGTTCTCATTAAGATAGGACTTGTGTAGTTTTTTGGCTTCTACATCACCTTGGCTTCATTAAGAACTTGTATGATTGTGGGCGTTCAGTAGTAATTATCAAATTTTTTTTTTGAAAAAGGCAAGCGTGCAATCTATGTATAGAGGAGTATGTGAAGTAACCTTAAACCTTGAGAGTCGTCTGAGAAACAAAACCTCTAATGAATATTTATTTTGCAAAACCAACAGTAGTAATTATCAAAGTTTAACATCACCAACACTGAATCACCAGCATTTTCACAATTGCATATAATCGAAGTAACCTTTTAGAAACAAGCATCTCAAGTTTGACAGTAGAAATATATTGACTGTTTTCCAGAAACCAAACCCATTTACTTAAACTTTAGGATTGCATGATCCAACTTTCATGAGTGAAGCAAGAATAGCTATCATTGGTGAATTTCGTTCCCATGCCTTTTTATGCATGAAATGCCATGGTGAGTTAGCCACCCCAAAAGTACTTGATTGCAAGGAGCACAACTCCTATGCGGTTTCCTCAATTGTAAGAAACAGACGTTCAATGAGGTAGCCTAATGCCTGTCACATGTTCAAGTTTGACACTGCTCTACACAGAGAGAAGCTAGCTAGCAAAGCTTTGGGAGAGATGTAAGCCCTCTGACAAGATCCATTTCTCCCCTTGGGTCTTTCCATAAGAGTTTCATTTCTCCATAAGCGTTTCCGCTTATTGTTAGCCCTGACAAACAACTAAACCTTTATCTTTCTGAGCACAGTAACATAAGTGTAACTCGAGAATAACACAAAACAGTTTGCGGAACCTGCATCAAGATCAAAACATAAAGCATATAAGCAATTTAAGCCTTGAGGTGCACACACTAAAAACAATGTTAAACACTAGTTTGAGCCCAAAGGGTTTGATATTAAAGACAAAAACCAAAATAAATTTATGGATTACGAACCAAATCCATTGGCTCCGGTGCTGTGCCATTGCAATAAAGCTCTTACGCAGATGTTCATTTATCAAGCAGTAACTATCTCCACTGGGGAAAGAGCTAGCAAATGAAATGGATAACCTTCTTCACTGATAAAATTACTTGGATCACCCATATTAAACACCTAAAGAACCATGGTAGTTCATATTAATCAAAAACAGATTTATGGATACAAGTAGGCACGAGTTGAAACGTACGGAATCTACGTGACATTACAACCTATGGGATACCACCACCCATAACCTCAGTTTTTTTTTTTTTTTTTTTTTTTTTTTTGCATACATGTACAGACCACCATATAAATGGTTGTGCATCTAAAGAAATAAAGGTTTTCAACAATGCAATATAATGTGACTATATGTTACATACACATCCTAGAAATATAAGTACATAAATTTTTTTTTATCAATAACCATATATAAAGCAATATAAAGCAGTGCATGTTTGATGTTCAATATATATTTTCTACAGCCTCAAAGCAATAATATGACTTTTATTTGTGCCAATCAATTTTATGCTAAGTACTAGTTAGATATTGATAATAAAATACCTGTTGACAAGCATAATTGATTAGAAAACAATAAACTGAACATGTATGACCAATCTAAGAAATAGCAAAAAAATGATCCAAGTAACTAGAAATCATACAAAGCTAAAAAGAAGAATACAATTAGCGAGTAGCTAGTCCTTTCAAGTTGGATATTTATCACAATGTACATGTCAAGTTGCCGCACATTCATTCTCAGATGTGGATTCGGATTCAGTCAATGCTTTAAGAACAATAAACTTGGTATTAAAAAAAAAAAAAATTTAACATAGATGGATTAAACGTAACGAAATCACAAAATTAGTACAAAAAGGCGAGCAAGTTGAACATCAGTCCTCATTGAAACTCTGTTTCAATAACCAAAAAGCAGATTATCTTTTCTTTTTTTAAATTTTTTTATTATTGCTTTTTTAATAACCCCTCAAAGCAGATCTAAAAAGACGCGATAAAAAACAAGAAAAGAATCACAGATTTTTTTTTTTAATTCTTTTTCTAACATATCTACAGGGCTACATCAAATCTCTGCTAGGGCAAATTACTAAAAAATTAAAAACCCTAAAACATCTACTAAGTGACATTTAAACAAGAAAAAAAAAGGAAGAAGATTAGTAGTGAGGATGGAGATTTACCATCACTAATAGGAGCAGAAGTTGTCATCGCCATTCTCTCTATTCTTTTCTTTCTTTCTTCACCCAAATCCCCTAAACAATCAACTTAGAAACTCTTGAAAAAAAATCAAAAATAAACCCTAGATCTAAAATAAGAAACCCTAGATCTAGAAATGAATGGGAGACTTACTTTAGCTTTTGCGAGAGGGAAGGGACGAGGGTGAGCTTCTTCTCTTCTCCTTCTTCTTCTCTGGCTTCGTTTGAGTCGATGATGGGGAGAGGGAGGAGGCCTTCTCTATCTATGTCGAGATGGAAAATGGGGAGAGGGAGAGGGAATGAAAATGGGGAGAAAACTTTCGATTCCCTCCTTCTCCCCCAAATTTTCGATTTTCCCCCCTGCTTTTTTTTTTTTTACCACGTCACCTCTGCACGTGCGACCCACCCTCCCTCGCCCATTTCCTCGACAGGTAGAATTGCTCATAAACTAATTGATAATAATAATGGTCCATGCTCACAATTGCTTTATACCTTTTGAGTTATATTTTATTCATAATAGGACTCTAGCTATTCAATAATAGGTCTCTGACTATTCTGTTCCTATTAAATTGATACTAATAAGATTGGACTTAAAATACCAACCTTTTGAGCTCTTGAACTCTAAAACTATAGATCAATGAACACCTCCAATCCTTTGCCAAATGGAATAACTACTCAAAAGAACTCAACTTCACTAAACCATGAATCACTACATCGTACTTCATACTACTATCCCTTGTATTGATAGCACTCTGCCCTTCAAGTTCTCTCCATATGCCATCACCAAGAAATTAGGTTCGGCTAAACGTATCAATCAGCTTGAACAACGACCAATTAGTCCAAAAATAAAAAAAAGGATCTTAAGAATGAAAGATCCACGTGTATATATCTACAGTTCCAACTTCCTTACCTGTTATCCATCAATTTCCATATATTACTTCAGGCATGAACCGAAGCAGATTTTAACAACAATTATTGTTGCATCTGATCGAAGCAACTCTTGCCCTTAGCTAATATTTCACTCCTACCTCTTTGAATAAATTCAGGTGGCAAACTGGTGACCAATAAATTCTCTTCATGGACGTCTAATACACGTGTATGTTATCAAAGAATGGTCGATTATGATAGCAAGGGAAAAAGACAGAAGTAAATTTATTAAAGGACTACACTCATATACTCTATTAATTTCCAAAAATAAAAAATAAAAAATAAAAAATAAAAAATAAAAAATATATATATATACTCTATTAGTACAAGCGACCAACACTAAATTTAGCCCTTATTTTATAGCACCCGCCTTTTCCTACTAAGCAACTTGAAATTACACAACAATGCAGTGCATTTACTAGGGTTTTGCTACAAAATTAGTGAAAGTAGTTGTTAACGTTTTGTAGAAGTGGACACAAAGAATTCGTACTCGATATGCACTCCCACTGTTTGCGGTGTTGTGCGATCTCACGAGACAAGATCCACTCACTCTTAAACACAAAACAAAGCAATCTTTTACTCACTCACGCACTTGCCTTTTTTGCTATCAAAATTGGTGGTAAGAGTAACTAGATCGACTCTTCTTTGAATATATTTAAAAAACAAGGTGTGTTCTGCTCCTTTTCTATTTTCCTTCATAATTGCTCTGTTTCAAACTTCATTTTCATCATATTATATGAAAAAAATGTCAGTTTTTTTTTTTTCGTGGTTGGTGCATTAATGTAAAGTCTTGTACATGATGAATTTGTAATCAAGTTGAGTTTAGAGGCTAAGGACAAGAGATATTAACATTCTTCTGATCTTCCCAGTGTTAACTGTTTCATATTTGTTAATTTTATGCTAGTTTTCACTAGCATTTGCAAAAGAATGAATTATCAACTATGATTAACTTGATAACAATGCTTTCCAGCAAAGGAAATGTAAGGTATGCGAGGCATGTTCCTTTTACGACATAGGCATATGACGGGGTTACACTTATTCTCTTCTATGATTTTATACAACTTTGTATCTCCTCTCTTCCGTCCATTTCTTCTCCTCTTTTTTTTTCTTCCTCTTTTTATTGGAAACAAACACCCAAGGCCAACGCACCCTTTTCTATCGTTTCTTTACTCATTTTTCCCTTTTGTCTTTCTTCTAGTTTTGCACAAAATAAAGACCTTCATAACTGAATTTAAGTTTAGGCAGATGAGATTAAATTGAGTTATAGGAGGATAAACGGTTGGGTGAAAGTTTTTACCAAAAAATGAAGATGGACTACTTTTCCCACTTCAACTCCCATTTCTTCTTTATTTTTGCAAATTTTCCTAGAAATCAAACACACCCTTAATGGAAATGATATAATACAACTATCTACACTTTTGGGCATGGTGGGGGTCGTTTTACCATTTAATTGTTAGGTGCACCTGACAATTTGGCTCGGTTGCACCAACTCATTGTTGCATCAGTATTTTGGAAAGTTTTGACTTTGTTGCGCCAACCTAAAATATGAGACACCGACTTACCTTTGTTTTAATCAATGGTGGTGGAATTTTCTTGTTTAGGATCGCTAATTAGCTCTTAGTGAGAGAATAAAAGTAACCATTTTACTTTAATTACACATTCGTGTGAGTTTTGTGGTGTGAAAATTTCTTGTTTAGGAGCACTATTTTCTCGTTTAGAAGCATTAATTGTGAATCTTATAAAACCAAACTATAACCATACAAAACTTTTTTTTTCTTTATGCATCTAATTTAATGCAACAATATGCTCAATCATAGAGGGGCTGAAAAAATCAATATGTACTAAAATAAATAAATAAAATGTAAGTGAATACATCAATTTAAAAAATGGTTGCAACTATTATATCATGTTTTTTTTTTTAAATTGCATTTGAAACCCAAAAATTCCTACCTCTAAAAACTTACAATAAGAAACATTTATACAAAGTTCTTGATAAACAACATGAGTAATCTTCTTATCCTAGTAATTAACTAGCTTGTTTTAGGGCTGACAAATTGTGGTTGGGTACACCAAACAACTTTTTAAACTAATATCTAAAAAGTAAAGTTGGGAGCATCGAGCCAAATAGTCGGGTACACATAGCAACTTCCTAATTTTTAGAAAAGATGGCTAAGAGAAAGTGGAAACGTAAGGGTCATCCTAACTCGCTTCTAATGGTGAATTCTAAGGTGGTCCTTGAGACAAGTTCTTTTAAAATTGGAGAAAAATTAATGGTGTTTAAATCATGGAAGGAGGACCTGAATGAAATCATTGAAAAAAGATGCAAAAAAAAAATTGATGATCGAAGCATGGAGTGTCTATCTGACACAAGATCATTTATTTATATTTAGTATTTTAAAATTTAATCCCTTGTTTACAAAGAAATTTCAGAAGAATGCCTAAGAAGAATCTTATGGAAATTTGTAGTATTTACATGTTAGCTTGACCATAACGAGGTTAGTGAACTAAGCGCGCGTGTGGATTAGGCCTGCTTCTTGAATTTGGTTGAACATAAAGGAGGGTCGGTCTACCAACAAGAAGCTATGAATATTTAAATTACTGGGGAGGTTTAATAAAACCGGCATATATAAGAAATACACAACTTAAGTAGTATATATATGTTTTATTTACATGAATATTCTCCTCATGCGGATTCCCAGAATTAAGTATTTGGGGTCACAAGTGATATTAATTAATAAGGATTCTTAGCATATCTTGAGGCGGTTCTACGGGAACACTCACCACCAACTAATGGCTTGTTATTGGACAGGTCACAGTATCCTATGTTTTCCACTGCCCCAACTGTTTTGAACAACCGCCGCCTGTTAACTTCCTCTAACAAGGTGACTCTACACATCCACACACGAGTTAATTCTCAATAGTTGACGATTCATCTTTGCGTTGGTGATAATGTTATATATAATGATCACTACTTCTGATTCCTTCTTCGGGGCAAAATCTTGTGCATTTCTGGGTCCTTAAAATATCATAATCTTGTCTTCCTGCTGCAAATTATTATAGTCATACCCGTGTTCACTGCGGTAGTTGTAATTCATGTTTGAGTATTTTGCAGTGGGCGAAGAGCTTTGGGAACTTGATTCATCATCTGGGTACGGTGGTTCACCTGCATCAAAAACTACTTTTTTTAGGTCGCACGTAAAGGAGATTACAAATGTATACATATTCAAAATGGGTGGAGAAGGATGTATAAATTTTAGTTTCATGCTACCTTGTAGCCAATCATAACCGCATAGCCTCCTGTCATTATCTTCATGATAAAACTGAGCTTCACTTGAAGGGAGCAGACCAGAGAGCGAAGTTTGGGATGAAGAACAAGAGGAAAATGAGTAGAAGGGAGGACGGAGTTCTTCATTGTCATCATCGTTTTGAAAGCTAATAGTATGGTGGGACTCTTTCCAATGTGGGATAAAAATCGAAATCTCTTTCTCTATCATGTAGGCAATTTCACTGGGCTTCCAGTCTGTGATCTCCAATTCTTCGACCATCTCAGTTGCAACATCATTGGGAGTGTCGCTTATGATGTCAAATGGGAAATATATACGTCTAACATGACCTGTAAAAATTTAGTTACAACTTCAGTTTGTGAGGGATTGCCTGGGTCTAGAATTCTGAGCTGAACCCTTTGATAATCAACTCATTGTAAAACTATATCTCAGGAATAAGCGAAGCTTACCACCATTATCAGCCATTCGCACTTTGAGAAAGATTGTATTGTCCTCTGTATTCATTCTTCCCTGTGATTTTCATGTTAGTGCTTTTCGCAGGATCAACTGCTTCTGTTGGCAAGTAAACCAAGCTTGTGTTTGCAGTATCTTTAACAAGTGACTTGTGAATTCTGACTTAAGGGGAAGGAAATAATTCTGCCTCGTCAAAAGCTAGGAATGGATCTAGCAAAAGCTCCTTTGCCAGTAATCTTTTTTAAGCATTCTCTAAACATTTCCCAACAAATCTTCTTGCCTCCAAATCATGGATCCGATAGAATGCGTCAGGTAGCTTTCCCTGAAACATAAATGCACAATTAAACAATAAATATCCGTTTGGAGGAATTATTAGAAAAATTTTACCCAGTCGTAGCTGTTCTTACCGATGTTACTTTCTTATAGATTTGTGGATTGCAGCACTCATTGTAAGGATATTCAGAGGTAACCATCTCCAACACGCACATACCAAAGGAGTATATGTCAACAAGCTCGTTATATTCTTCTTCATATAGTTCTGGTGCCATGAACTCCGGCGTGCCTAACATTGGATGCCCAGTTAGGTGAAAAACCAGTAGACAATAATGTATTCAATCAACAAAGCAAAGTGATCCTTGATGTACCTATGACACTGTGAGCCAGGGAGCCACGCAGGCTAGCAGGCAAACCTAGATCACCGATCTTCACTTGTCCGAGATGGCCATTGACAAAGATATTGTCACACTTGAGGTCTCTATGAATCACTGGAGGATTGGAGGAACCCACCTCTTCACTGCTCTCATGTCTACTCTTTTGTGTCTGTCTGTATTCTCTAAGGGTGCCAGAAGTAAACATTTCGGTGATGAAGTTAAAGGTTCTCTTGTCACATTGATCCATGAAATGTATCACCTGATGACTGAATTATGGCTGAGAGTGCTGAGAAGATGAACTTCTGAGTACAGACGTTGCAACTCATCGGGTGATCTGAATACATCATTAAGACTCACCATATTCCATGCCACCTCCATCCCGAGCACCTCATCAAATGCTCTGTATACGGTCTTCATGGCTCCTTTCCCACAAATTTCTTTATACTGCAAATACATATGTGATACACAAATTCAATTACCACTTGACTGAAGTACTAATAGATAAGCGAGATAAGTATTCTGAGTTGTCATTTACTATGTATAGAAGATCTATTAGCAGTGTTCTAAAAATCGGCCTAGGCGGCCGCCGCGCTAGAAGGTAGAAAAACGCCCAGATTAATGGCTTGGCGGGTTCTGGGCAGGGTCTGGGCAGCCTAGGCGGGGTCTGAGCGATTTTTATTTTTTTTATTTTAATAAGGCTAATTGTGTTTTTATTTTATTTTTCTTTCCTCTTTTTTAGAATTAAACAATTTAATTGTTTTTTATTCAGTATATGTCTAAATGTAACAAATGATGATTACTTAATGAAATTCTCAAAGGATCTGCCAGTACCAATTTTATTATTTTAGTAATGTAGATTTTATCAAACATGACTGAGGTTATTCATGCAATTTGAAGAAAAATAAAAGAGTAGGTTTGGATATTTGTCCACAAATTCAACTTTGTATAAAGTACCCATCATGACCAACTTCAGTCATTTGAGTTTTAATAAATTTTGTTCATGATTGTTAATTTTTCATGTTTTTAAATTTTGCATATGTAAATTGGATGTAATTGTTAAGGTATTATGTTTAACTTTTGTAAATTATTAAAGTTATAATACAAAACCTAATACCGCTTAGGAGCCGCATAGGCCCCTGGGTGCTAGGCACCTGCTCGCCGCCCGCCCACCGCCTAGCTATTTTTAGAACACTGTCTATTAGTCTCATTAAAATGAAGGTTCTATATGGCTATTGACCATGGTATAATTTCCACCTAAAGAAAAGATTGTACTATAAATATCTGTAAAGTCTCCTCCTAAAATTGGATGAATTTGCGTTTGTAAGATGATAGATAACAGTCACATTTTCTTTGTGTCCCTCGCTACATATTACCTCCATCAAAAGCTAAAATAAATTCCCTCCAATTTTAATCATAAAGTCAATGGTGAAATGAGTAATCATAATGCTTGATCTTAAAAGCAATAGGCATTTAGCTTTGTGCCTCTACACAATTTTTATTAGATCCGTTGCGGTAGAATAATGCAAATTTTGTATGCGGTTTCATTCATCACATCTTGAACCTTCTTGTGACACTCTTTTCTCTAACTTGTTGCTACATATCCCTTTGACGTAAGTCCCTATTTTCTCTTGACTATTCCATAAACCAAGGCTATATGGTAATTATGGTCACCTCACCTTATCACCTGACCTCAACACCAAAATAGGATTTATTTTTATTTTTTTCTAATATTTATATCCAAATAAGTTTTTTTTTCTAATGTGCGGATAAGTTTGCTTGCTCCGGAAGTAATGAAGATGAGCAACCATGCTTGGCATCAAGAGGTTGACGTGGACTATGCTTCAAATAAGCACATAAGCAGGAGTCATAGTTGGATGATGGACCACACTCCAAAACCCGAGGAGGATACACTAGAAGGGCGTATGGATAAAGGTTTAAAGCACCTTATGTTGGGGGTGTCTCATTTGAGCTAGTGGTCATTGTTGGAACGAAGGTTGAGGCTGTTCGTGAGAGAGTATACACCATGGAACGTGTCTTCTCAACTATACAAAAGTCGTATTCAGATGTGTTTTTCGAGATTGAGCTACTGAGGAAGCCGATTGAGGAGGGGAGGCTGGAACAGTCAACCGTTGTTGCTGAGACTCAAAGGGCACATCTGAAGGCCCTTGAGTTTGATTTGGCAGAGGCGGTGTCCGCAAGGGATAGATTCAAGCGAGAGTTGGATTTGATCCGCTCTGATCTAGAGGTTGCGTAGGAAGTTGCGGCTAAGACACGTTTTGAGTTACAGACTCTCGCTGAGGAGAAAGCCATGAAGGAGTTGACTGGGTTGTCCAAAGGCAGCAGTTAGAGGCCAATGTCGAATTCAATGCTGGAGTAGCAAGAAAGGCTGGAGAGCAGCTTCAACTGGTGCAGCATGATCTCAGTGCTATTAAGAGTAGTCTGGTTACAGAGCAATCTCAAGTTGAAGTGCTGACGGGCAAGCTGGCTTGGAGCTGTTGGAGTGTGAGCTTGCTGAAGTGAGGGCGCATGAGGAAGAACTTCTCAAGGTGCAGGTCAAATGTGACTTTCGTTGGGCCGTGCATGAGAGATTATAGCTGCTGGCGTTGATGAAGGATGAGCATCCAGAATAGGACTTCGAGTATTATAAGAAGATATCATACGTAGACCTAGCAGTGGTCTCCGCGTCATCAGAAGAAGAGGGTGGTTCGGATAATGATGCCCAGATTGAGTCGCGCATGGACGTAACTACTGTTCCTTCCACCGTTAAGCTTAGTTTTCTTGTTTCTGTACCTCCTCCTGAAGAGGAATTGACTTTGTGTATTTGTACTTTTTTGTTCCAACTGTTAATGAAAACATGTTTATTTTGAGTACGTTTTATGCCCGTATTATGTCCGGTCTCCCTATCTCGCGCTTTCCATTATGCCTTGTCATTTTACTTTGATACAGGTCTGAGTGGGCCGGCAGGAAACCAAGTGGTTTGTGTTCTATTGAAAATTTGACCATTTTATGTCGCGGATGATTCGGACATGTTCTTCTATTAGGTCTCAGAGTCACTGTCGCTTAGTTATGCCCAATAGTGAGCGATCCGCGGATGGTTTGGCAGTGGACTAGGCTACCCAAGCCGTAGCTCATCCCTTAGGTAAGCCTTTGGAGACTTAAGTTGTGGACCTGACTATCGGTTGTTGCTGCTAGCATGAGCGAATTGTGGTAGCCGAGCACACGAGTTCTCTTTGAGCTAGAACGCTTGCCCCGAGTCAGATTTCATAAGCTTGGGCTGGCATTCCATGTAGCGTTCGTCTGCATGTCAACGGGGTGATTTTTATGTCAGGTCGAGTGGCCATTGCTGATAATGGAATGTCTGCTTTAGCAAGCGTGTAGACGCTCCCTGAGCTGTGATTTCTTCTGCCGACCACTGTTTTGCAAAGGAGCGGTGGTCGCGTGGCGAGCCGCTGACATCAGTCAGGTCTGACTAGGCTCCCACCTTTCGAACCATCAATACCCGTGCAGAGTAGATTACATCTTTGGGATGTGACAATTCGGCAATCATGGTCTGTTGAAGAGCGATGATCCCATGGCAAGCCGTCGACATCAGTTCAGTACTGACTAGTACTGACTAGACTCCCACCTTCCAAACCATCTACACCCGTGCGAAGCACGCTACAAGCTTGAGGCAAAGGGATTCGGCGACCATGGTCTGTAGAAGAGCAATAGTTCCGCGGCAAGCCATCAAAATCAGTTCGAGACTAAGTAGGCTTCCACCTTCTAAATCATCTACACCCGTGCACATCAAGCTACAATTTGGGGGTTTTCGGCGACCATGTTCTGTAGAAGAGCAGTGGTCCTATGGCAAGCTGTTGGAATTAGTTCGGGGCTGACTAGGCTCCCACCTTCCAAACCATCCACACCCGCGCAGTGGGGGCTACAAACTCTGGGGTTGGTAATTCGGTGACCATAGTCTGTAGAAAAGCAGTGGTCTCGTGGCAACCCGTGACATCAGTCGGGATTGACTAGGCTCCCCCTTCCAAATCATCCACACCTGGGTAGTGTGCAGACGAGATTCAAATAGATGAGAGTACCTTAAATTAGCTGGTGATATGCAGGTATGATATGTGTTAGGAATGATTAGGGTTTATAATGCTCGTGTCAGACACATGGTAGAATATTGCTTGCATAGTGGGCTGAGCCCATGGACATGTAGAGTGAGAGCTAGGGTTTTTCGTATGATCAAGACGTTGCGTATACAGTGTAGATTGCACGGTAACACTTATGCGGTGTAGATCGCGAGACGGTTGAGTATCGGTTACTCCCCCAATTAATGGGATTGTGTGCAACCTCGTTAATTATGCGAACGTGGTCTTGTGCAGTTTCCATGGGGACCATCTTCTCCTTGTTCCCCATACAGTGTTCAATGCTGACAGTTAATGTTGAAACGTCTGTTTAATGAATCACTATGTCTATATAATGGTGATTTTTCATCGTTGTAGGCGTTATCTTTTGCAGAGCACACCTCCTGGAATGCTCTTACTTGAATAACATGCTTTAGGTTTTCAAAAGGCTGAAGGGAGATCTCCAACGTTGGAGTCTTCGAATGTTTTGACATTTGCGCCTATGAGTCGTGATAAGACTTGTTGTTATGCGTGGTCACCTTCTCTGGGTGAGCACCCAATTGGTTCGCCGAGATCTTGTAATTTCTTCTCATATTTCGAAGAAGAAGTACGAACTCTCTCCTAGTGGATGAATCTATTGTTTATGTGCTGGTGCCCTGTCGTTGTTCCGAAGCGCTAATTTCATAGATAACACTAGCAACCATCTTCGGAGTGGTTACCTCCATCACTTCTCGATTAGCCCCATCACATCGCGTTGCGCTGGAATTCAGGATCTCGAGTTGGGGTGGAGTTGGACATGGCATGTTGGAGTGGGTCATTAACTCATGGATGCCCCTCACATCCCTTCAGCGTGAGGGTGCACTCGATCCGTTTCAACCTGATCTTTGTCCCAAGTTCGTCTGGTCGAGCGGATCAAGCGTGTGAGTTGGCTGTAGCTTCGGCTGGCATTTTACGAGGCCTCCGGTTGCTGATTTTGTACCAACTCGGACCATATTTGAGGGTTGTGTTCACAAAGGCATTGAATTGGACGTGCTATTTCATCCTGCTCTTGCTCGAGCCAATCCTTCGTCCTGCTATCGCTCACAGATAGCGTTCATCAGAGAGTTTGTGGAGCCTAATATGGGTACCTTAGCTATCACTTCTGAGTTTTCTTCTTGAGTCAGACTATTTAAACGAGTTTTTACTGTATGCTGCGTCAGATTCAACTGCTTCTAGTTTGTAGTCTTTTGTATCCGCCTCAGGGCGATCGTTATTACATCTTTCCAGTAATCAATAGAGTGTGTTTGCGTAATTCTTTTTTATTTCTTAAATGATTGCGAATCGCATAAGCTTCTACGAACTAAAACTCTATATTTACAATGGAAAGGAAAATAAACAACTGAATAAACTAACTGTTGGCGAATAAAGGTCGATCCGGCCCTAAAGTGAATTCACATGGCCCTTCCTAGATCGGTGCAAATTTCAGCGAATTGCCACGTTTCGCTGGTGTCGTTAAGGTTGCTGAAAAGTAAACATTTCATGGGAGTTTATTTTTCAGCTGACTGATTGTCGGAGGTTGTATTCCCATCTGCATCGACCTTGCCACTTTGTTGGGTTGAACAGCAGATTATTTTCGTGATGCTTGAATGTTCTCCGTTTTTTAGTTGAACCACCGCTGTTGGGACCTCGTCTCCATGTAAATGAAGTAACTCATCCACATTCTTTGGATCTGGCTTCAGTTCAAGTTGTCATGTGGGTTCCAGTTGGATTTGGGAACATTCTATCTACTTCAGTACAACATAATGGCAGCCTCATGTAGTTGGTTGGTCCCCACGTATTGTTCCTTCCGAGTGGTTAGTGGTGTACTTAATGCACTAGTAAAGGGTGGAGACTACTGCTTCCATCTGATGGAGCCATGGGTTTCGCAGGATAAGGTTGTAGGTGGACGGTGAGTCCACGACCATGAAGTCCATGAACAAGACTTTTCTCAGTTGTGGTTCTCCTACTACTACTGCTAACCTTATCTTCCCAATAGGGAAGCAATTTTCTCTCCGCTAAATTCGATCAGCGGGTAATCTGAGGATGTCAGATTCTCCATCTTGAGGTTCATACTGTGTTGTAGAAAAGGACGTTGAGGGAGCTTCCTGTGTCCACAGGGACCTCTTCACCTCCCACCTTGCAATGGAGACTGATATGAAAATAACGTCATTGTGCGGTGCGCAGACGCCTTCATGGTCTTTGTGTGTAAAGGTTAAGGTGGGGATGGGGTTTTGCACCTTCAAGTAGTAAACACGTTTGTCTTCATCTGTGAGCTGTGTCCGCAACTCTAGTAGAGTCCGTTTGCGGGGTCTGTTTGACTGGTCTTAATCCATTTTGACTCCATGAAGGACATGGATTTTGCCTAGTGTCTCCTTCTCGATCCCCTTGACTGTCTCCCTCTTGTCCCTGGGTCGTTCTGGTCGCTTCTCAGAACCCAAAAATTTCTTTAGCTTGTCCCTGCAAATCCAGTACTCGATTTCGTTCCTTATACTCTTGCAGTCATTGGTGTCATGGCCACCCTCTTTGTGGTATGAGCAGTACTTGTTGTTGTCACATTTGGAGGGGTCGCTGCTTCAAGGGCCATTTGAGATCTTCACAGTTTTTTATGGAATTCATGACGTCCGATAGGCTAAAATTAAAGGGGGTCATGGATCTAGATCCAACGTAGTTGGAAGCTTTCTCTGGCCTGGCTCGGCCAGTGTCTGACCTATTGTCGTTGTGTTTTTGCTTGCTCATTTCTTCATCCTCTCGCCTTCTTCCCTTCTTCCTGTCTTTAGGAACGAAGGGCTTATTCTCAACTTTTGTGTCTCTCTTCACAGTTCTCATATCTTCCAAGGTGATATACATCTGGGCACCCTTTAGGAGTTCTGTCATATCCAAAGGGGGTTCCAAGGTGAGGAAGTCATAAAGCTTTCCCTCTTCTAGGCCCGCAGTAAAAGTCATCACGGTTGTGTCGTTGCTGCAGTCATCAATGAGTGTCAGCTCGTCGTTGAGGTGTGTGACATACTCTTTGAGTGTCTCATTGAATCTCTGCTTTAGAGAGAGTATGTAGTGTGGGCCTTTTTGAAGATGTTGACTTCCGACAAAGCATGCCAGAAACTCCTTCACCGGCGTTTTGAATGAGTTGATCGACTTTGGTGGGAGGCTGTGGTACCATGTTAGTGCTGACTTCTTTAGGCTGGTAGGGAAAATTCTGCACATCACCGACTCGGATCCTTCTTTTAGTGTTATTACATGCGTATAATGGCGTAGGTGATCGAATGGGTCGGTGGTCCCATCATAGAAGTCGAGCTTTGGAGACGTGAACTTCTTTGGTAGAGCCTTGTTCATGATACGATCCACGAATGGTGGAACAGAAAGATGATATAGCTCGTCTGGGTCGTGTGCCTCTCTACGGAGGGTTTTGCGAGCGAGCCTATCTGCACTGAAAGTCGGTTCCGCGTTAGTTGCACCGCTACCTCTAATCCAATGAGAATTAGCAGGGGCTTGACTGTCTTGTGTTTGCTCTCTGTTGTTTTTCAGAGATGGAAGCCTGTGCTGCTCTTGATTTCCATTAACGGATTAAGAGTTCTAATGAATGAGAGTGTCACGACCCGATCCATAGAGTACTATATTGCGCTTTGGGCCCAAGCCCCGCACGGATTTAAAACGCGTAGTACTTTGTAGATCCAACCTCGTACATATATAGTACATACCCCTCCCTTACCCAGGCGATGTGGGACTATCCCCTTTGTAGCTTTTCAACCCTCTTGGGATCCATGGGCTATTGGGCTTCCCCCTCAGGTCCCCCCACACAAGGGTATCACAGTCCACCAACCTCGGGAGCGCAACGTCCTCGTTGGCACACTTCCGGCTAGGTCAAGCTTTGATACCATTCTGTCACGACCCGATCCACAGAGTACTATATTGTCCTCTTTGGGCTCAAGGCCCGCACGGATTTAAAACGCGTAGTACTTTGTAGATCCAACCTCGTACATATATAGTACATCACCCTTCCTTACTCAGGCGATGTGGGACTATCCCTTTTGTAGCTTGCCAACCCTCTTGGGATCCATGGGCTCTTGGGCCAACGAGCCTGACCCAGCCGGAAGTGTGCCAACGAGGACGTTGGGCTCCCGAGGGGGGTGGACTGTGATACCCTTGTGTGGGCGGACTTGAAGGGGAAGGTTAGGGGGAAGCCCAAGAGCCCTTGGATTCCAAAATGGTTGGCAAGCTACAAAGGGGATAGTCCCACATCGCCTAGGTAATGGAGGGTGATGTACTATATATGTACGAGGTTGGATCTACAAAGTACTATGCGTTTTAAAGCCGTGCGGGCCTTGGGCCCAAAGCGGACAATATAGTACTCTATGGATCGCGGGGGTGTGAGTTTGTTCCTCGTGTGTCACTGGCACTGCTGAAAGTGGCGGTATAGCGCCAGTCTGAGCATTTGACGTGTCCCCTTGTTCTCCATTTTTATGTGATCTAGTGGTCACCATCTCTTTGTATTCTGACGAGAAGAGATGATGCTAGTGAAAGGTTAGGAACTTTGTCGTCCTCACGGACGGCGCCAAACTGATGCAGCCGATTTTCGTTCCCTGTTTTGACCTTGACTTGCAAACTTGCTGACATGCACAAGGAACACACATTAGCCATGGACCACCATTGTGGTGGCCGATGGCACTCTGATGCTAAAGTCAGACAAGGATCTGAGGAAGGCGTCATGTTGTAAACGGGGAATTTGTAGCGTACCTTCGCTTACCAACCTCATGTCTTATTTATAGTGTTGGAGTCCTAGTTCGACCATGCCATAGATGACGTAGTTAGGGAAAAAGATCTTCGTGAAGATCCTTATCTAATTAGGAGTCGTGCTGTGAGGGGGAGTTTCCCTGTTAGCCTTGTGCTCCTAGATACGCGGGAGATAGTTCACGTTCTGAGAGTAGTCCATGGATAGAAGTCTCCATGTGTGACATATACTCAAATATTTCCTTCCAAGTTGGAAGCAAAGTGTTGTTGTCTTGCCCATCCGAAGTTGATCCTCAAGATACTTGCCTTAGCAAGGCTTTCGGGTATTGAGGATAGGTGTGAGACGCGTGGGCTTAGCAGGCTATAATGATTTCAGGTTTGTCTGGCGGACTGCATTGTGCAGGTTTGGAACCGCTTGGGCTGGATCACTGTCGGGTTGACAGTTGGGCCTACTATTTATCAAGATCATTATGACACGTGTACAGTGTAGAAGAGGGACCGTTTTGATGTATCATCATGAATCTTGTCATGTTATATTCCAGTAATAAATTGGTCATGGTGGGCGAGATTATTAACTGTGTTTGTGTTTTGGCTTTTGACACGATAACAAAAAGGGATTGTTCTTGTCTGGCATACTGACCCATACGCACTCATTCCAGGCGTAACAAAATTAGATGCTTTGTTATTTTCCTATAAATTAGTTTGATTGCAGAGATGCAAAACACTACCTTTCTCTTGGTTTGAACATCTGAAAAATAAAAATAAAAATAAAAATAAAAATAAAAATAAAAATAAAAATAAAAATAAAAATAAAAATAAAAATAAAAATAAAAATAAAAATAAAAATAAAAATAAAAATAAAAATAAAAAATAAAAAATAAAAAAAATAAAAAACGAAGGCTTAGCACCAAGGTTAGAAGACTGTATATAGCAACAATTGCAGGCTATAAACTCAAGCTTGATGGGTGACCCAACTAGGTTTCGGCTAACACCAGTGGTCCACACATCCAATGGCATGAAATATATAAGGCTATGCCTTACGTTTTAATAATTTTGTTACTCATTTGGGTTAAAATGACAATAGATGTATAATTTTCGTAAATCTGATCAAAATGTATAACATTAATTATATATTATGATACATTGACATATTCATCCCTACCTTGGGGATGACAACCTTTCTCATATGCTAAATACATTAATTTCAACAACTAAAAAATGGATGTATTTAGGGGCGGATTGCCATCAAACTGATCAAAATGTATAACATTAATTATATATAAAGATACATTGACATATTCATCCCTACATTGGTTATTTGCACTTTCCCCCCTATAATATATGCTTTATTCAGCTGTGCATCCAATTATCATTTATATTGCACTTCCCCTCTAAGACTAGCAGTCAATATGCCTTGACTGTCAAACACCTCACGTGCCATCATTCCGCCTATTTTGGATGAAGAAAATGCCATTCACGTGCTTATCACGCCTAAACCAGGCACGTAGACGGCTAGGGATTACTTCCTGTCAGCTCGTACCATTGAAGAGATGGACAGTGCAAGGAAAACTCCCTCCGTTTTCATTCTCTCTATTCCGTTTATCCTCTCTCCCTCCGTTTTCACTCTCTCTAATTTCTCACAAAAATGAAGAAGCGGAATACCGAAACGAAGAAGGGTAAAACCAAAATGAACAAGGGGAAGAAGGTTGTTTTTGGTGTCAAAATCACTATCAGTAGCGGAGATAATGATGGGAGCACTGCTTCTAGCATACATTGGGACGATTGCAGTTCGTTCAGTGATTTTAGTGACTTCTTCAGTCAGATTCCAAGTGATGAGGAACCAAATCTGAGGCAAGATTTCACTCTTTCAGACACTAAAGAGGACGTGAAACCTCCTCCTATTCATTGGCGTGATATATTGTAAGTCTTCTTTGCTATTTTAGGGTTTTCATTTTTGTGCTTCTATATGTAATGCATTTTTGAATGGATGGTGTGAATGGTATGATTTTTATGCGCTATTTTAATAACACACAACTTAATACCCTGCTTTGTGATTGTATTATAGAATAAGTAGGGATCGTTCTAGACCGGGGATTAGATGGCTTATCAATTAACACTAATAATAACTAAAAGACAACTAACAACCTAATTAATTAAATAAAAGGGGATTGGATTTTCTAAATTAAACTATGAAAATAACTATGAAAATTACTATAAAGATAATAAAACTAAAGGGATGGCAAAGATGAGAAATTAGCTAAGGGTTTATCTCCACACACCAAACATATGCTTATAAATCAATCTTCAATAATCACTTGCTAACTCGTGAAAGGCAATGCTCAAGACTAACTGTGACCGCACTGCATTAATCTTATTATTTTCCCAAGTTCGTTGAATTAAACTAAGCGTCGTTTCCAAACTATTCTTATCATGCTATCTAAACAGGAGCAAGTTAAATAACAATCTAAGATCATTAAGTTTTGTGGAAAATATGAACACTGACTAGGCAATTACAAGTATGATCAACATCTTGTTCTTGCCTAGGTTTTTACTTAACCTTACCAACGTTCCTTGGTATTTACTACTTGTGAATAAAGGATTATAACAATTAGGTGAAACTCTCATATACTCTAGCCCCAGATCCTAGCATGCTTACTAAGTTGGCCACCTTAACAAACATACAAAGAAAAGTTTTCTATAAAGCAGTTAAGCAAAACACAATCACTAATAGCAAAGAAGATTAAATTCAATTAATTTATAAAACACATGTTCGGGGCTTCGAATCCACCCCTAACTAAGAGAAGTTTAGCTAGACATATTAATTATGTTCTAAGAGCATTACATAATTAATATCAAGCTTAAAATAAGAGAAAGAGATTAGAAAGAACGTTGTCGCCTGTGCGTGGTGGTACGGAGTGGAGTGTTGGGGTGCAAATAGCACAAACTCTTCCTTCACCCTCCTCACGCGATCTGCTCCTTCTCTGCTTCTTCAGCTCCTGATCTCTGCTTCTTTTCCTTGTGCGACTGCTCTGGTGAGAAGAGACTGCGAGGGGGAACGACGGTGGTCGACTGAGGCGAGGTGGTGGTGGGGTTTTGTGTCTGTGTTGGTTAGATGGTGTAAGGAGATGCCGGCGAAATAAGGGTTGGACGGAGATGGATCAGGCAAGAGGGGGAGAGGTAAGGCGAGGGCTGTTTTGTGTGATTTGTGTCGAACAGAAGAGATGGATTGCGATCGGGTGCAAGGTGAAAGGTCTGATTGGTGATCGGTGGTTGTGTGGCTATGCGGTTATGCGAACAGGAAGGAATTGCGGCTGTAACGAGGGTTAGGGCTTGTTGTGGAGGCCGTGGATGAAGGCTATTGTTGGATGGCTTTGGAAGCTGTGGATGAATGATTTCTCAAAGTCAGGTATTGTCCCCTTTTTATTCTTGTTTTCTTCTTTCTGTGGTTTCCTTGTTGGTGTGTGTTCCTTGTTTCCTTGCTTGTGTGATTTCCTTGTGCAATTAGTATTTCTAAATTGCCAATTTGATTCTATTTTAAAATATTGTAATTGGAAACCTACACAAACTTGAAAATAGCAATTAGTACCATAATTCACAAGTAATAGCTAAAAATATATATAGAAATATGGTACTAAAAATAGCCTAATTATGCCCCTATCAATTTTGTTAATATTTTGTTCATTTGCACAAATTTGGGTTTCTCTACTGTTTATTTGGTGGTTGCTGCTTGCATCAGTGAAAATTTTCTTTCTGAAAGTGATTTAGTGTGGTTTAGTGTTGCTAGTGGTTGGTGCTTCCATGGATCAGTGACAATGTTCATTTTGAAACTGAACTACAAGAAATCTAGTATTAGGTGGCGAAATTATATGTGACGCTTTGAAATTTATCACCATTTTTGAGTTTTCGTGAGGAATTTTGACGAGTTGTCACATATTTGTTCAAATGAAATTTTGGTTCTCAGTTCCTCACATAAACATTTCGCAATCGTCACAAAATAAAGAGCGTGAAAACTGGCGCCTAAATAAAATATATTTTGTGAGAAAAAGTAACATCTCGTCACATTTCATCCAAAACCCAACCCAAGAGTGAAGAAACTTTTCTCACTGAATATTTTTTAATTTATGAAAAAGAAAAAAATGGATGTACAAAACCTATTCCTATTTCCCTTTCCTCCTATCCTCCTCAACACTATATTTACATAACCCCCACCTCATTTTCATCCTCCTCTCCACGACGATTGCCGACAAGTCACAACATCACAGAGATGGTTACACCTCTCCGACGAGATCAACTCTCACCAAACCTATCCCCTCTCGTCCTCAGCAATTCTCAAAGTCAAACACCCCCTCTCCGTCATCAAATTCGCTCTTAGCCTCATCGTCCTATTCCACTACTACGATGACCAGAAATTCCACGACAAGTGAGACGAATCAATCCCTCCGCATCCTTTCCATCATCTTCTTTTCTCCACTTGTTATCCCTTACTTTTCTCCTTCTAGGGTTCTTGAAAAGGGTATCTTCAATTAGAGCTCGAAACAAAGAAATTAGCCCCCCATTGATGATTTCCATGCTTTTTAATCTTTGAAGCTCCATTAATGGTTGAATATTTGGCAGATTTGACAAGAAGCACTTGAATAGAATAGGTATACAAATTATTCTTTCATTTTTGTACTACTTTGTGTTGGTTTATAGATTAGTAAATAGTGGTGTTATTGGGTTTTTTCTTTCATTCCTCTTGGATTTGTAGCTTTGATGCAGGGGTGAAATCAAAATTGTATTATTTTGAATGTGTCACAGTGGTGACTTTGATTCAATCAGAGGAAGAACAACAATGTCACAGTGATGACTTTGATTCAAGCAAAGAAGGAACAACTGGAAGAAGAGAGATTCTATTGAATACGTAAAAAGGAATTACAAGCTAATGCTCAGTCTGAACTCAGAACTGGCCCTGGGTTTACAAATCAAGCATACCTCATCTGTTCCTCTCTTCCCCTATTTAACTACAGCAATGTAACTGAATTTCAAAATGAGCCAATCAGCTTTGTACATGTGTCTGGCCCATGTGAGGTTATAACAACCTGAATGTGTTATTACTTTCCTACCCCTGGATTCAAAATCAAACTCTTTTTAAAATTTGGCGCCTTGTTTCAATTTTGGTGCCTCTGTTTCGCTCGATGTGTTTTCCTGCGTTTTTGCATCTTTTTTATTCTGAGTAAATGTGACAATGCCAATCCCTTCGAAAAATATCCTTGTCCTCAAGGATTAAAGTGAGGAAAAGCGGCGTGAATGTGCGACCAATCCTCCCAAGTGGCGTCGGAAGGAGTGGAGTTCGACCACTGGATGAGGACCTGCGTCACGGCCCTGTTGTGACGAGGGATGAGACGGCGAGCCAAGATTGCGACAGGTTCCGGATGCAAAGAGCCTAAGTGATCGACCCCTGGGAGTAATTGAGTTGCAATGGAGTGGGCACCCAGTTTTCTCTTCAATTGTGATACATGGAATACAGGGTGGATCTTGGATTGTGCAGGAAGGCTGAGTTTGTAAGCCACTGTGCCCACTCGCTCGACTATCTAATAGGGACCATAGAACCGAGCAGAGAGTTTGAGATTGTGGCGAAATTGGACCGAGGATTGACGATATGGTTGCAGGCGAAGATAAACCCAATCACCCACATTGAATTCTCGCTCAGACCTGTGTCTGTCTGCGTAAAGTTTCATACGCTCCTGAGCATGATGAAGCTTCTCTTTAATAAGGCTCAGCATGTGCTCTCTGTCGCTCAGAAACTGCTGAACATCAGTGATGGCATTGGTGGGTAGAGGCGGGAGAGCCAGCAGTGGGGCCTTGTATCCATAGAGAGCTTCAAATGGTGTGGTTTGGGGGCTGGTGTGGAAAGAGGTATTATACCAAAATTCAGCCAAATAGAGCCAATTCGACCATTGTCGAGGGGCGTCACTAGACATGCAACGGAGGTAGTTCTTGAGACATGCATTAACCCGTTCAGTTTGTCCATCGGTTTGGGGATGGTACGAAGAACTGAGATTAAGGCTGGTACCAAGTGCTGAAAAAAGGTCCTGCCAAAATGCGCTCAAGAATACTTTGTCTCGGTCGGAAACAATGGAGGTGGGTAAGCCATGAAGACGGTAGATGTGGCGCAAGAATAGGTCAGCAACCATGGCAGACGTGAATGGATGTGAGAGTGCGATAAAATGACTGAATTTGGTCAGTCTGTCCACGACCACTAGGATGACTGTTTTGTGCTTGGATGGCGGGAGGCCTTCGATGAAATCCATCGAAATATGTTGCCAAGCGTGCTCCGGGATTGGTAGAGGTTGGAGAAGGCCACCATAGGTAGAGTTATCAGTTTTATTACGCTGGCATGTGTCACATTTGGAGACAAAGGACAGCACATCCTGCTGCATTCTAGGCCTGATGAAGCTGTTTGTAGGTTGTGTTGATGCCTGAGTGACCTCCCAAGGCCGACGTATGGAGTTCATTGAGAAGTTGCTGCCGAAGAGGCCAGTAGAACCAATACATATCTGCTGATGCCGTTTCAAAATACCGTGATGCAATGAAAAAGGAGGTCTGGAATCCTGGCAGATGAGCAACTGCTGTAACAAAGGTTGTATGAACTGATCCTGAGCATATGAAGACTTGACTTCAGTGAGCCAAGTGGGAGTAATTGTTGACAAGGCTAGGACATGGCCCATGTTATCAGTGCGGCGAGACAGTGCATCCGCGACCTTGTTATCAACTCCCCGTTTGTAACAAATCTCATAGTCGAAGCCAAAAAGCTTAGCTAGCCATCGTTGTTGAGTCACAGTAGTGACCTTTTGAGCTGAAAAATGGCGTATGCTTTGGTGGTCGGTAAATATGATGAACTTGGAGCCAAGTAAGTATGAACGCCATCTATGAACAGCCAATACAATGGCGAGTAATTCCTTCTCATAAGTAGATAAGGACAGGTTTTTAGGACTAAGAGACTTACTAAAGAAGGCGATAGGTCGGCCAGCTTGTGAGAGGACAACTCCTACGCCAATGGAGCAGGCATCAGTCTCTAGATGGAAGGGTTCCTGAAAATTAGGAAGAGCCAACAAGGGAGCTGAACACATAGCTTGTTTCAGCTGAAGAAAAGCCGTGGTTGCCATAGGAGACCAAGTAAATGCATTCTTATTGAGTAGATCAGTCAAAGGTTTTGCAATGAGACCATATCTTGCAATAAAAGCTTTGAATTCTATGGTCAATGTTTTGCAATGTTTTCATGTTGTCAACAAGCTTTGAATTCTATGGTCAATTTATCATAATTGTGTGTAGTCTGATCACTTTGGAACATTTTTGTTGGAATAGGCAGCAGCAATGGAAGGACAAACTCACTGATTATGTTCTTAAGGTATGTGTTGCAGCTGATGACTTGTGTAGTTAAAAAGTGAATGTGTTATGGAAAGTGTGTTATTGGATTTATAAATTGAACATGCTTTATTATGTAGCATAATCTTGGAGCCACATCTAGTTGTTGCATGATTGATCTGGTGCTTAGATCATAAGAATCATGTTTGAGTCATTGGATGTCTACACACAATGTGTTGTCTCTTTATGAACATCTCTTCTTCTTTCACGCTCAATGTTCTTAATAAAATTGACTGCATTATTCTTCACCTATAATTCTTTATAAATTCAATGTTGTCTCTTTAATCATAATTCAAAGAAAACAAAATCGATGATAACTTGAATTAGATTTTTTGGTTTAATTTAACAGAACTTGATATCACATCAACTTTTAGTTTACTGGACAATTCCCACCTTTGAATTTCAGATGGCTGAAAGTGAATAAGATGGCGTTTTGAATGTTACACCACCTCATACCCCACTGATATATTGGCTTCCGGAAGACATTGCATTCTTCTGTTTGGCTAGGGTTCCTCGGAGGTACCATGCACTACTAAAATGTGTTTCAAGGAGATGGAAGGAGTTGGTCTGCAATGATGAGTAGCATTCATATCGTAGGAAGCACAGTTTTGATGAAACTTGGATATATGCACTTTGCCGAGACAAATCTGATCAAAGTTTCCTGTTATGTTTTGGACCCTAACTCATCAAGGCGGTCATGGAAATTAATCCCAAGTATCCTTTCTAGATACTTGAAAAGGAAAGGCATCGCTTTTGAAGTATTGGGAAAAAAACTTTACTTGTTAGGTGGTTGCGGTTGGTCTCAAGATGCAACAGATGAAGTGTTGCGATTGGTCTCGAGATGCAACAGATGAAGTATTCAGCATGATGCTTCCAAGAGCTTTTGGGAAGAAGCTGCTCCAATGTCTACTGCCAGGTATTATTTTATATTAATGTTCACAGCATATGGATTAGCCATTGATTACTTGAAATTTCTTTATTAGCTAGATGTTAGACTGCAATCATCCATTGTTTCTCCCATATATGTTAGCTTTATCCACTCCTGGAAGATTGATCTTTGCCGGGTTTTTGCTTGCAATATTTACTGTGTTAAAGGGCATTCAAATGTAGGTGGTATGGCAAAAACAAAGAACTTTCTGAGTATGCCATATTAGTGAAACCATGTGTTAGCAACTTTGTAACTGGTTAAGCTATCAATAAGTTTTTTTTAGGTATATATATATATATTGTATAGCAGCTCTTTTAGGGCTTATAATGGGGGACTAGATGGCATTTCCTGGTACATGTTTCTTCTTATTTACCCAATGCCATCTTGCCAAGCCTTATATGGCAATCTATGTGTTTGTTTAATTCATTGGAATTATGAATCCATGGGGGCTGTGTGAGCTTTAATTTTCTATGGGTGCAATGTACCCTTATCGCAGAGTCGCCCATCATATTGTAAAGGGTTATAAGAGTCCAAATCATGTTATTGGTTGCACTATGAGGTTTATTCATCAAATTGAACTTTGAACTTTTTGAAGTAATGGACAATGGTTCGTGATTTATAGCAAGTTGACAACCATGAGTTACCTTGTTTGTAAAAGATATAACCTAGAGCATTAGCAGTGATTCTTAATATTATTTTGTTTTATTTAACTATGTATTTTTATTCTTGATATGATCTGATTTGGAAATGCTACCCCCTCTCTAAAACTAATTATTTTGAGTTTAGATATATAATAATTCTTTTACTTGATATCATTTCTTGGATCCTACCCTTTTTACCACATTTGTAGTTCCCTTTTACATCTTTAGCCTATTCTTAGAAAATTAAATTTTACTAACATTTATACTTGTTAATGTCAAATGCAACATTTTTTGGCAACTATAATGCAATCAGGTCGTATCAACAGTGTTTCCTCCCACAATGCTCAGGCACGGATCTACTAGGGGTCAAGTGGGGGCACTTGCCCCCACTGACTTTTAAATAGTTTTTTGTTATTTGCAATTTGCAGACGCTCCGATGCGGGTGCGTCCCACCCCTTCTTCTCTTCCTCCCCCCTTTTCTCTGTGACGTCGACGATCCTGCTCCGCCCCTTTTTTTCTACCCCTCTATCTATTTACTATGAGACTGACAACCACTCCGCCTCCTCTTTATCTCCATATTTTTCTGCTTGATTTATTTCCCTTTTCTTCCATTGCCAGTAGCAATCTCAACATCTCGTCTACTTTAAGAAATAAAATAGTTCTTTTTTTAGTATTTTCTCGAGATAAATTTGTATATCGAGGTCTAGTTTTTTATTTTATTCATATGATTTTTCTGGAGATACATGAAAGTTTTGACCCATTAATTTTTCCTCAAAATACAGGCTTGTATCTCGAGATTCATCCATAGGTTATTGTTTGAAGGCATCTTGGTAATCAACGTGAGCCTTTTGATAGTCAACACACGTTGATTGCTAATTCTAAGGGAGGCTGCAACAATGATTAATGTCGGGGTAACATTTAATTAGTTGTTTTTTATAGGGCACAAATCACAAATAAAAAATAACAAAAAAAAATTATAAACATATACTTTACATTTGAAATTAATTTTTGCCCTTTAATCTTATATACCAATTTGAATTGGCCTCTATAAATCTATCTTTTGCGCTTTTACAAAATAGCTTGTTGGATCTATTTTCTCCCCCCATAAATTAAATGGAGTTTTGTTTAGAAATTGGTGTTTTATATAGTTATTTATGTATTATTCAAATTTAAAAAAATCTATTAAGTAATTAATTATTATATTATTATTAATTAACTATGATTCGTTCGCCCCCCTTCAACAAAAATCCTGGCTCCGTCACTGACCATGATCCAAACTGTTCTAATGGTAGTGATGTACATCCAAATGATCCTTATTTTGATGAGCTTGGTGACCATGATGGTGATGAAGAATGATTCAAGGAGGTTGTGGGTATGAATAGATGATGTGTTAAGGAGCTTAGTGTTACTAGAGTACACTCAGTTATTTTTGGACATCAACATGGTGTAACTTAATATCATTATTGTATTCAATTATGTGACTTTGCATTTGCAATGAAAGAATGCAATATTTTTTATGAAAGGAAATTCTACTATTTTAATTTTAGATTGTGCATTACACAAAAAATAGGTGGTGATATTTAAGATTATATGCTAGTAGACAACTACAATAAATGGGTGAAGAATGAGTTGTCACAAATGTAATGAAAGTGTGAGGAAAAATTCGTCACAAGTAGATAATTTTAATGTATGAAATCACTACCATGACAAACTGTTCCTAACATATAAATTATATAAGTGAGGAAAGATTCCTCACATAAAGTTCATAGTAGATATTTAAATCACTATCGTGACAAACTGTTCCTCACATATAAATCATATAAGTGAATAATGATTCATCACAGAAAGTCACCACACGTGACAACAAATTTTCGTCACGCATAACACTCTACAGTGACGAAATTTTTGTCACCCATGTTGTAATTGTATATTCGCATGCTAAGTTTATGTGAGGAACCACTCCCCACGTAAGTGGACCTTTTGTGATGAGTAAGGAATTCGTCACCTAATACTTTCCTTAACGCCCCTTATGTGAGGGACGCTGTGACGACTGAAATTCTTCACTGTTGTTAAACGGTGACGAATTAACATGCTTCAGTGAGGAAAAATGTTCTTCGCCAAAGCTCAAATTTCTTGTAGTGGTTGGGTAGTTTAGTGTTGATACTGCTTGGTACTTCCATGAATCAGTCACAGTGTTCATATAATGTTGATTAGGGTAATGCACATATGTCCATGGATTTTGATGTTATATGTGTTGTACTTGTCTTATGTTTTCAGTTTATTATTCATGTTAGATTGCATGGTTTTGTTTGTTTCCTATAGTATTCATCAATCCGTTTTAATTGGTGTCATTGTAGCAATGAAAAATGGGGACAAGAACTGGATGTTTGGAACTTAGTGATCCATTACGATGGAAAGTGGAGTAAGATTGCAGAGATCCTTGGTTTTTGAAAGGTTAGTGATTATAAAGATGAGTTATCTATAGACTTTGTACAAGTGCATGGTGATTACCTTAATTGGGATAAGTTAAACAAGAGTATCCTTGAAGCTTTCCCCAACCCACATAAGCATGTCTTAACCCTTGGAACAACACATACCTTTGTGGAGAATGGGGTGAGGATAGACATTACCAATGATGAAGACAATGTGTTTTTGGACCCATGCAGACAATGATGTTATGCATGTGCTTGTTGAGGTTAAAGTTGCAGCACAAGTTCATGAAAGCAGCACTCCTGGGATTAGTTTAATGGGCTTTGAACCCATTTCAACCCCACCTATTGTTGATGTAGACCCTGCCCTTTAACACAACCCACCCCTCTTAATAAAATTCATTTGAGGTCTAAATGCAGGGCCAAAAAATTTTGGACCAGGAGGAAGGTTCCAACCCCAAGGAAGAGTAAACCTAGTGATTGGTACTCTCCAAGAAAATATGGTAGTTGTGCCAAGAAAATAACAAGGGGGGGGGGGGGGGGGCAGGGTAGTAAAGAAAGTAGCAAAAAGGGGATAATGTCAAGTACGACAAAAGTGAAGTTATATGATAAGTTGAATGAAAAAGAGCTAGATGAAGACCTACCTGATGTAGTACCACAGGTACCTGATGAGGAACCAACCCATGAACAAGCCCAAGGCCAGCTAGGATGTCCATCTGAGTTTGTTGAACTAGATGATCTTCCAGTAAAAGAGGAGTACCTTTCAGGCCATAACACTGAATATGAGGCACCTCTAGGTGTGCATGCTGGTTTTGTTGCTGAAACTGAGAATGTTTATGGTGATGAGAGTGATCATGAAGATGAGAAATAGGTTTTGGAGGTTAGGAAGGAATGGCCCACAGTCGATGATATTAGGTTTTGGTTGAGGAAATATGCAGTAAGAAATAAGTTTTTGATGAGATTTAAGAAGAATGATCTTGACAGACTTTTAGTGAAGTGTACGAATGAAGCTGCAATTGGCATTGCTATGAAACAAGAAACAAAGATGGGCACACCATAAGTGTTAGTACCATCGGGCAACAACACACATGTCTGGGGATTGTTGATGGGAAGCACCCAATGGTGGATGCTAGGTTTGTTGTTAAGGAGTGTGAGTCTATGTTTAATACACACTTCCAATCTCTCACACTTGACTCCCTTATCAAACACATAGAAGGAGCACACTATTGATGTCAGCTACCATGTAAGATGGAGGGCATAGCAGAAACTGATGGCAAAAGTAATTGGTAGTTATGAGGACAGTTACAAAATAGCCCCTTCTTGTTGCATGGAGTTGTTGACAACAAACCCAAAAAGCATTGCTACATGCTCAACAAATAATGATGATAAACGGTTCACAGGCCTATTTTGACATTTTTTGCTAGTCTACTTGGTTTGCAGCATGGTTGTAGACCCTTGGTGGGGTTGGATGGGTGCTTTCTCAAGACCAAATATGGGGGTTGTTTTTTGTAAGTTACAGCTTTGGATGACAATAATGGTCTACAAAGACTGTAAGTGGAAGAAGAAACAATGAACCTCCAAAGGAAATACTCACATGTCCTCCACAACCACCAAATTTTCAGTATGAGATGCCTACAGCTCCAACTTTACACAGCAATCAAAGTACCATGTTCAAAACAAGCCCTTTGCACAAGGAGTTCGGCCCCCACCAATGAGGCCACCAATTAATTCAGTGTTTCAGCGTGGGAATGGTAGGGGCAGAAGGGGACAAACTCAATTTGCAATGGGACAAAACACTTGGAGACCTAAGGGGCCCTGGAGATGACCTGCATATAAGTTAGTGGAAGACTATTTTTTTGGTTTATTGACATTCTCATTTTGTGTTGTCTGATGAAATGTTATCTCAGACTTGTGTTGGTATTGTACACCAAATGATACACTTGTGTTATGTCAGACTTGTGTTGGTTGCATGTTTTGTTAAGTGGATTGCATTTCAGGTTGGTATGGTTTGGTATTGAATGCTTGTTGGTATGATATCATATTGAATGCTTGTTGGTATGGTACACTTCAGGTTGTTAGGTACTAAATGGTATTGAATGCTTGTAAATTCAGGTTGGTTTTGTGCAAGGATGCAATGATGTCAGACTTATTGATGCTTGTAAATTCAAGTTTTTGCAGGGATGTGTCAAGTTGTAAATTCAAATTCCTTATTGATGCCTGAAAGTGGCATTGCTATGTCAGGTTTTGAATTGCAAGGATGTTGTGGCATTTGAATTGCATTGTGTTATATCAGGTTTTTGCAAGGATGTTAAGGCATTTGATTACAATGTGTTATTAACATCAAATGAATTTACATTGTTGCAAGAACATCCAATGAACATCAAATAAATTTATATTGTGCTTTAACATCCAATGTACATATACTCCTTCAAAATCGTGTCTACTTTAAACCTCCTATTCACTTGTTTGATTGTGTTTATGACACCATGGGATCTGCAAGAAAATTAATTAAGTGTTGTTAAAATGACTCATATAATAATTTACTGGCAGTAACTTAATCCCTTAAAATAAATTTGAATTTAATTTTGCTCTCTGCAACAGAACAGACCTAACAGATGATGAAGATGACCGCAACTCAAGCTTACCATCAAAACTTGGCAAGCTTTTTCACTTATTGATGCTTGAATATTTAATCTACAGTGAAATAACATGTAGATGTAGTAGTAGAAGCAGATGTGAGTGTTATTGGTGGTGAAGTGGAGACTGTGGTGGTGAAGGAGTAGGCGGATTATCCCAACGTCTAAGGGAAAGTTTGAATCTCAACCCTCTATTTTAATTGCATCAACTTTGAATCTCAACCTTCAGATCATTAAAGGGTATTTTGGACAGTAAATATGACCTTTTTGAAACTAGCACGTGTATTGATAGTCAAAGCACGCTGACTGCTAGTCTTAGGGGAAAGTGCAATATGAATGATACATTGACATATTCATCCCTACTTTGGGGATGACAACCTCTCTCATATGCTAAATACATTAATTTCAACAACTAAAAAATGGGGGGCGGATTGGCATCAAACTTATTTAGCTAAATAAGTGAAGTATTTTGTTGGAGATATGCGGATACATTTCCATAAAGCATTAAGATTAGTAAACATATTTTTTACAGACACCAAAAAAATAAAAGTGATTTACAAGGATTTGTGGCATATACACATCTCAACCCCATGCATAATAAATAGTTGGGAACTTGGGATGAGGGCGGGGACAACTAAGAACTTGGAAACGTATTCCACCATGAGGAATCATGCAAATACAAGTTAGCAGGGGCGGACCCAGGATTTCACTCCAGGGGGGGCGAAATGACAAAGTAATATTTGTTGATAAAAATAATTTACTAAAATAACCTTTTTCCAAAAAAAAAAAAATTAAGTGACAAATTTAAATACTACTATTTACTTTCTTATGTTAAGTCATAAAATAAGATATTGTATTACTTACAAAAGATGGGAGAGGTGAGAGGAATTTACCTCACCAATTTACAAAAAAATATTATCTATAAATTGCAACTATGCAACTCATACGTACAAAAAGTATTATCTATAAAGGAATGTCCTTATAAGGACCCTTCAAAACACCTACTATTTCTTTCTAACCATATCATTTAACCACATTTTTACAAATCTACACGTCGCGATCTCATGTTCTGAAATTGTTGCATGATGGCTTCATTTTCAATGCTATCCAAAACATCCCTTTCAATGTATGCCACCAAACAATCATTCATCCAATCATCTCCCATTCGATTCCTTAGGCGACTCTTCACAATATGCATAGCTGAAAATGCCCTTTCAACTGTAGCAGTGGCAACAGGTAGAATCAATGATAATGTGATGAGTAAATAAACCATAGGATATACGACATCCTTTTTTGTTTCAACCATCTTCTTAGCAAGACCACCTATACCGATCATATTTGAAAATTCACTATTTGATCGCACATCCATAATATAAGTTTTCAATTGATCTTGAAGCACCATCAAATCAAAATCTGAGAAATCCATTGGATAAAATTGAGCAAGACGGATCAACTTCTGGTGGTCAAATGCTGAAAATGAATTGTTTGGACTTAAGCATGTCATACACAAAAGTAACTCTGTATTCACCTCGTCAAAACGATTATTGAGCTCTTGAAGCTGCATATCTATGCACGTATAAAATAATTCAGCTCGATAGTGATGGAGATTTGTAACTACTTCTTGTCTACGCCGTGATCGCCCCCGAGGTACAAAGTCATCATCCATTCGAGGAACGGTGATATTATGTTTCCCACAAAATGAAGATACATCAGCAATGAGTGAATCCCATTCATTTTCTCTCATCATTTGGAACCTTTGCTTAGATATTTCAACGAGATTGATGGCATTCACAATGTCTTGATCTTTTTTTTGCAATGATTTTGATAATTCATTGGTAATTCCTAATACATCCTTCATCATATGTAAAATCAGGATAAAATCAAAACATTGCATTGATTCTAATAAAGCATAAGCTTCACCCCTTTGTTCTGAGCTGGTGCCATCTCCAACGACAATTTCAAGTACATCTATCACCGAAGAAAACATAAGAATCAACCTTATTATCGTAGTATAATGAGAACCCCATCGAGTATCACCGGCTCGTGTTTAAGATGAGATGATCTAATTTGGTCAACTATTTTAGCTGGAGCACGAGAGTTGAGAGAGATCTCAAGTGGAGACCATTGAAAGGTAGTTTTCTTCCTATACATTATTACTACACCATGGGCACCACTTGCAATGTTGTTTATGTGGTGGATATACTCCTTTACATATTCTTCTTTCTACATCCATAGAGACATCTCACATGGTAGACACTGAATGCAGCATTTAGTCCTTTCCTACTTATTCACAAAACAAACATCACCATTGGGCCATTTGCAGGAAGGGAAGGTGACCCTCCATTAGATCATTTAGCAGTTAGCACCTTTTTTTTTATCTTCTTTGCTAAAACACTGATCTATGTATGTGTACTTCACTTAGACTCTCTAGTACTGAAGACAGTTTGAGGAGTATAAGAAAAAAAAATGAGAGAGTCATGACAAGCTTATCACTGCTCGAATTTTTACTTCCTCATGGTGCCCAATTGATGGTGAGTCCCTTTCCTCAGAGAATTGGAGCTTTTGATAGACCCTCCCTGTGGTCTCCAATCATTCCAACAGTGGGTACCCCACCAATTGACCAGATTCCTTGCCCATCCCTCCATTCCCCTTGTGACAGCTAGCTCAAGACCTTTGTCATGTTACAGACTTACAGTGCATTCCATCTATCTTCCTTTTCTTCTTCAAAATGCAAACTCTTTTATGCTCTCCACTACCTTCCTCTTTTCTTCTTTCAAAATTTTAGACTGTTACAAACTAATAATCATGAGTAGGTAGAGATGAGGAGTAATAGCAAGAGTAAAAGATTTAGTGTCTTTACTGAGAAAGTGAGAAGTCCAATTTGAAAATTTAAGATGAACAATTGATAGTACAAAGAGTTAAAGCAGTGAGAGATGAAGAAATTAAAAAAGGAAAACACAAGAAAAACAGAGAAAAGAACCCAATCAACCTATATTGAATATTGAGATCTATGACATCTTATATTGATGGATCTCCATAATAAACTTAAAAAAAGGTGAGATCAAATTGTTCAATTGAAGCTAAAGATCCCATCTTTCTCTGCAAATAATTCACCTTCTCCTCTCATAAGTACCAATATAGTAACTTAGTAAGCTTACACAAACAGGAACAACAATAGAAAAGATTGCATCAAGAAGAAGAACCTATAAGTTCGGATCACAACTAGAACAGTAAAATTAGATCTAAAAATGAACTCACATTGCAGAAATGGAAGCCACCCAGGCTAGAAACGAAGTTCCGAACCCCAGAGTCCGCGAACAGGGCTGTGTGAGAGACTCGAAGAAGGGGAAGCCCTAGTTGCGCCGCTGCTTTGTGTGGCTGTGTGAGAGACTCGAGAGAACAAAGAAGGGGAAGCCCTAGTTGCGCCTTGCGCCGCTGCTTTGTGCGGCTGTGTGAGAGACTCGAAGAAGGGGAAGCCCTAGTTGCGCTTTGTGCGGCTGTGCTTGTGTCACTGTGTGAGAGACTCGAGAGAATGAAGGGGAAGATGTAATAGTCAACTTTTTTTTTTTTTTTTTTAAATATGAACCAAAATTTTTTTTTAAAATTTTTTTAAAGTTCAGGGCCCCCCTGGTCCCTGAATAGGTCCGCCCATGCAAGTTAGGGGCCGGTTTGTATTGTCCACGCATTTGGATCATGTTTATTTATGGAAGTGTATGTGGTATACCACTAGCATAAATCGTGAGCCAAACTCAATGTTTACAGAAGCCGAAAGGCTGTTCACTTCAACCTTCTCGACCCAAAAAACACCTCTTGTGGCGCGATCGTGTTTCTTGGTGGACGCAACTTACTCACCTATTGCCCCATCTTTTGTTCCCGATGCTCAAATCTTTTTTTTTTTTTTTTTAAAAAAAAAAAACCTCCAGTGGGGAGGGGCACCTCTGGAATGCCAGACCTTTATTACTTGTCAAAAAATTGATTTACAATCAGTACGGGGGTACATTACGACTTTACACGTGATATAACCAAAACAAAATTTGGACCGCAGACGGAAACCAAAAAACATAAAAGCAAAGCAAAACCTCTCACCAATGCTGAAAGAAAAGACCATAAGACCAGAGCAAATAAAGTGGAAAACAAGTGTTGCTTGTCACACAAATTTCAAGAAGTGCAAAAGCCTGTCATGCATTTGCCAACGCCTGACTTATTTCGCCCTGCAAGCTAACCGAGCAGCAAGTCACATTTGCTGTCTCGCCCCAGCAGAATGACCATCACCAGGTCGCCCCAGCAGATGTGCAGCAGGTCTCCAATTAGCCGACAGCTGGCACAGCAGCAGGAAAAAGCAGCCGGTCGCATCGCTGTCTCGCCCCAACTATCCAAAACTCTTTTGTCGCGCGTACGCAGCAGCAGCTGGACGCTACACGTCTCGCCCCAGCTGAATGTCCCAACTTCTAAAACAGCCGTTTTGCAAAATCAGATAGAAACACAAATACCCAGGAAAGTTGCATCTACTCATCCCCATGACGAATGTACGCCGTGTGTAATCTATCAAGCACCATCAAGCCTGCCACTCGCCTAGGAAGATCAGTCCCATTGAATGAAACAGTCCTATGATCTTGTTGTGCTCTATCTGCTAACGCATTCGCCACTGCATTGGCCTCTCTATAGATGTGTTGGCAATCTAATGTCATAGTCGCTGCCAACAACTTACTTTCTTTCAAAATATTCTCCAAATGCCATGGAATTTTCAAAATATCCTTAAGCCAACCACAAACAAGTTCCAAGCTTAATGGCCTATGTGTCTACATTTCTAGTAGTTAATTCACAACTTTTTCTTCAGCTGGAGAGTTTTTACTTCCCGGCCCTAATCAAATATGTTATCTTACATGCCGTAAGATGAACTCCCTTTCTTCATTTCAAAATTCTTGCGCTTTGATTTTAATCCCTTATCATTCTTCTCAGCCAGCAATTAAATGCAAATTACCTTCCGCATCCATCAATAGATTACAATAGCCATTTCCCAATAACAGGATTACAAGAAGTTGTTCATTGGAACGTACATCAGAACTCAAACATTCAAGAAGTGAGTTTCCACAATGATCAAAGATTAGTAAATGTGAACCCCAACTCCTTTCATTCATTCACTCCTCAAAGTTACAGTGTGGAATAAGAAATTGAGGATAGGGAAGAGAGCTCAGAAAAAGACCAAAAACTGATGAAAAGGAGGTCATCCAACTCCAACATAATTTTCTCACACGAAGAGGAGTGCCATAACAATTTCACGTTTGTGGTTGTTACAAAGAAAGCAAATTAAATGAAATAAAACCTAACAAATTTGTTGACTAGGTTTTACCTTGCGGAGGTGATTATGATAAAAAAAAAACAATAAGTAATTACTTTTGTGATACTAGCTTAGCTGTTAGACTAGTAACCAATGGTATCACAAGTATAGGGTTCGAATCATGTTGTAGGCATTAAATGTTTTAGAATTAAATTAAAAACCATGCTTGCCATTAAAATAATTAAAAAAAATAATTATGTGGTGACATGATAAAAAAAAGGTTGGTGGCAACATACTCTCCCTTTTCTATATATTTACACTTTTGGTACTTTTTTCTTTCATCTCATAATTTTTATTATTTCTCAATGTCAAATTGTTTCTCTTTTTTCTTAACAAAAATTGTGTATAAAATCTCAGCTGCAATTTTTAATGTGACACTGATGTAAAACTAAAACCATAATGAAGGCTAAAGTTTGCAATACGACCTAACATTTAGTTTTTAGAGAAAAATAATATTTGTCAAAATTCAATTTAGTTAAATTCAAAGTTCAGGCATGTTCACAGTCGCCACTGAATCAAAATTTTAGGTTGTATTTGGTTGCATAGAATCTTATTTTATGAAAATCCATGAGGGAACCACCTACATTTAAGCTAAATCAAGGTAATCCTCATCATCCACCACTTGATTTTGTGATCAATGGTAGAAAGTCTCATGAACACGAAAATCACATGCTTTGGGGGTGTAAGGAGTGAAATTCTTATATTCATGAGACTTTCATTTCACCATTGATTACAAAATCAAGTGAAAGATGATGAGTATTACCTCAATTTAACTTAAATGTAGGTAGTCCTCTCATGGAATAAGATTTCATGCAACCAAAAACACTGTTAATAACAGGATCCAACCTCTTCGACTGGCTATAATTCAAGATTATTTCAAAGTAGGATATATCACAAAAATATAGCAACAAAATAATCCACCACTTCATCAATTATTAAAACCAATCAGAAATCCAAAAGGCACCATTAGTTACCAGTTGGTACTGATCGTTGGCTGATAAAATGAACCTTTTTATTTAGGGTGTGTTTGGTTCTAAAGAACCTATGCTATGAGAATTCATGAGGGGACCACTTAAATTTAAGCTAATTTGAGTTTCACTCACTAATCCACCATTAGATTATGTGATCAATGGTGAGAATGCAAGTCTCATGAACATGAGAATCACACTCATTGTCCCCCTAAAGCATGTGATTTTCATGTTCATGAGACTTTCATTCCAACTATTAATCAAAAAGTCTAATAGTGGATTAATAAGTGAACCTCAAATTAGTTTATATTTAGGTGGCCCCTCATAGATTCTTATGATATAGGATTCCATGCAACCAAACACACCTTTAGTCTCATTAGAATTTGAAATTGTGACGACGGAACAAAAAAATATAGCTTCTTTCTCCATGATCATTGGTAGATGTTATTAGTCTAAATGAGAGTTTTGGTCTGCTGTCGTAGCAATTGTTTGATAGCTAAGAAAATATGTTTATTACACTGACACCAACAACTAGTAAAGTATTTCATAGATATATTTAGATATACAACATGTTGCCACATTGACATTTCTCAATCAATGGTAAAAGAGTAATGTCATTTTTATCTGTAAACCAATGTGTTATCATTTATTGGCTGGATGACTTGGCACACAATTTTCTTATTACATGTCACAATGACGACTGGCAATGTATATGTGGCCAAAATGAATTTGTTTTCTACAATCCAAACTGATTTTATTTTTATATTATTTCATAATAACATTTATATGCTGCGACCATAGTTAAATTAAGATCAATAATACACATTTGTAATGGTAGTTGATGGGATGTGGATGCATGTCACCCTCTCGATGTTGTCATTAAGAGTTTAATACACTTATCATTTAGCAAAAGGAGGTAAAAGTGAATCCTTGTCACCCCTGTTCCTAAAAAAAAAAAAAAAAAAAAAAAAAGGCCTAGGGTGATTAAATTGGTCAACGAGAAGGGAAGAGAAGCCATTGAGGTGTTACTAGCAAGCTCTATATGAAATTACTTATCTTAAAGCACAAAAGCAGGGAGTAAGGTAATGATAATCATATCCTTCTATTTCAGTCTCATGTACTTGCCTTTCTTTGTTTCCATCCCATGCGGAATGGATTCAGGCATTCTTCCACCTAGAAATTTCATGTTTGACCTCCTTACTACAATATAACATTCATATTTAAATTTCGAAGCGGGTGTACATAAATTTAAGCAAAATAGTAAGACACTGGATTCTACTTCTATATTACATGTAGAAGATTTTATATGTTATTACAGTTTTACAGAGTTTATTCTGGCTCAGTACCTTGTCGTCACAAAGTGCATACTTGCAGCTCATAATTTAGATTATAAACATTATTTGATCGCATTACCTAGCCAAGTAACTGGCCGAGAGTGAAAACACGTAGAATCACCAGGACAACTCTTTAACTCAAAGCTTGGATGCTTGAAGATGGCCATCATCAAATGTAATCATCACCTTTCCAATAACTTTCCTATCTTTGATAGCAGTAAACGCATGGTTGGCCTGTCAAGAACCAGAATAAATTAATAAAAAAAATTCCAAATGCCAAAATAATAACAGAAGGAAACACTGCCATAATTATTTGGTAGCTTTTTATACAGCTTTTAATCCCATCATGTTCTTCTAAATATTTTACCATGCTCTTGAAACTGTATCCACCAACCTAAACCACATAGTTAAAAAAAAATACAACATTAAGAATACAAACTGCTGAACTGAAGAGACATTTGGAACAACAAATAAACGTGGATGCCAGGCCAAATGTGCAAGATCAACTTACAAATCTAGTTGCATGTCCAGTTTGCTAAAATGCGAACTGAAATTTCTAGGTTTGAACTCCCACTTGTTTACCTTCAATAGATATTGGTGCCAAAATTCTAGAGAGTCAGGCCTGGCCCAATACCGTCCATCATCCTAGAAATGTCAGACCTGGCGCGGGACTGGCTCTCTAGAAAAGTTCATATTAATGATTCCAATAAGGGCCGGACCTACTAAGGGGCGAGGAAGGCAACCCCCCTCCTCAACTTTCAAAATATTTTTACTATATATTAGTCTTACGAAAAAAAATTAAATATATAATGTATAATACAGTATCAGAGTTGTTCATTCAACCATTTAAACATAGCTCTGTTGGTGTAATGGTTCAAAGTTTATTAGGTTTAGACTAATATGAACTAAATTCCAATGAAATAAGTTCTTTTTCGTTTAGGGTATTTTTTATCTGGCAAGGATGCACGGACTCTTCGAAAAACCCCCATTTCGAGAGTCGGATACGTGTCGGACACAGACTCGCGTTCAACATGTATCCGACACGCGGTCAGTGGTCAAGACACATTGACTCGGCCTCGACACGGCCCCGACTCGGCCTCGACACGGCCAAGACACGACTTCGACACGGCCAGTGTTTTTTTTCCTGTTTTTCTTGGTTTTTTTTTTCCTATTTTTCTTTGCTGGTTTTCGGAAGTAGTTCTTGAAGAAACACCAGTTCTACTGCACTCAATTGCAATCGTCAATTCTTCGATTCCTTCAATCGGGGAGAGAGGTTGCTTCAATTATAGCACATCTTCATGTCGTACTCAATCTGAGGGTTCTTGACTGACAGTTTCATTTGATGGTACATCAGGCGTCATCAAGGTCGTTTCTTCCCTCGCTCTAAATTAGATACAATACACACAAAAAAGGGTATTTTGCTATATAATTTCTCTGTAATTTGATTTATCTGTTTCTGATGACTAATTTGCTCTTAGATACACAATTACACACTATTTTGAAATAATTTGTAAGTTAGATACACGTCCCAGTAAATTTTGACTATCTGATCTGTAAATTTTTCTATCTCTCTTGTTAAACTCTTCTCTTCCAGCTTCAAAAGTAAAGACTTTAAACAATTTTAAGCTTTAGGTTGTTGTTTATGTTCATATGAGTTATAAAAAAATTAAAATTAATAAAAAAGTACAGTTTGACCGTTTCGCCGTGTCGTTGAGTCCTAATTTTTTGAAAATTGCCGAGTCGCCATGTCGTGTCTGTGCATCCTTGAGTTTAGTAAACAACCCGAGTTCGATACTCTTCAGAGTGCAAGATTTCCTTTATTTATTTATTTTAAAATTTCAAAGCAATTTTATTAGTAATTGCAAACATTAAAAATTGTTTAGTTTATTAATATAAACTTATTTTCAGCCCTCTTATATGTATGTTTTCTTCATGGTTATTCACAATTACTACTTTTGTTATTGTGTCCTGCCCCTACTTTTTTTATTTTCAACGCAATTTTATGTAATTGCAAATATTAAAGAAATGATTTACTCGTTCACAAGTGGCATAAAACCTCTAACAAAAAAAATATTTGAAATTAATATCCAAAATAATAACTGATGCTGTCGATTTTCGCTCACAGCTTTGACCCTGTTCCTGCTGACCTGCACAAGTAACGCACGTGAGCCACAGACCACTGTGGGGTGACCGATGACACTCCGATGCTAAAGTTAAACAGGGATCTGAGGAAGGTGTAATGCTGTAAAAGAGAATTTGTATCGTATCTTAGCTTACCAACCTCATGTCTTATTTATGGTACAAGGAATCCTGGTTCAACCAGGGCATCGTAGGCGTAGTTTAGGGAGGAGATCTTCGTGGAGATCCCTCTCTAATTAAGAGTCGTGTTGTAAGAGGGAAGTTCCCTGTTAGCTCAGCACTCCTAGATACGCGGGAGATAGTTTCCAATCCAGGAGCATTCCGTAGAAGGGAGTTTTCCTATGTGGAAGATACTCTAGAGTTTGCTTCATATTTGGAAGCAGAGAGCAGCTGTAGTTACCCGTCCGAAGTCGATCCTCGAGATACTTGCCTGAAGAGGGCTTATGGGTATCGTGGATAGCTGTGAGACGTGTGCGCCTAGCATGTTGTGAGAGTCTAGGTCTGCTTGGCAGATTGAAGTTGAGCGAGCTTAGATCCGCTTGGGCTGGATCTGTGTTGGGCCGATGCTTGGACCCGTAGTTCCTCGAGATCATCATGACACGTGTTCGACTCAGAAGTGTGACCGTTTTTATGTATCATCAATAACTATAAAATTCAATTAAAATATATACCATTAGCAAACTCGTACAAAATTTTTCTACGAAATTGTACTAGGATCATATTATGCTCGCTAATTTCAAATTTTAATTGCATTTATCCTAATTCTTTTATGATTTTAATTATATATTCTAGTTATTACGCTCGTTTGCCCCTTGCTAAGATTATCGATATTGCGAACCTATTTTGGCTTAAAATTGAACTACACTAGATTCAATTTGGTATATGCAATGTATTTTTTACTAGTTACTAGCTCAGGTAAGAAAAAAAATTTGGCTCCACCCTTGGTAACTACTATTATAAACTAATAATTATTTGCCATTTCACCCCCATTGACCAAAGTCCTGGGTCCGCCACTGATTCCAATCTATATTATCCCAAGCGCTAGGCGAGGTGAGGCGAGCTACATGACCTGGGCTTCCAGCTAGCCTAGGTGACCTAGGCGCAAGTATATATATCATCATCATCATCATCAAAGCCCATTCCCGATATTTTCGGGGTCAGCTACATGGATTTTGGTTCTCCAAGCAATGCGGTATTCCCACATATTCTCGCCTAATCCAAGCTCAATGATATCTTCATTCACCGCCTTCATCCAAGTTTTCAACGGTCGTCCCCTCCGTCTACACCCTCCATTAACTTGCCAATCTAGACATTTTCTAATCGGCGTCGTGCTTGGTCTCCTTCGCACATGACCAAACCAAGTTAAACGTCTTTATCTAATTTTTTCCTCTATGGGCGCTACACCTAAGTATCTCCTAATTCTTTAATTTCTAATTTTATCCTTACGAGTTTTACCACACATTCACCTTAACATACGCATTTCTGCTACTGCCATCCTATGCGTATGTTGTCCCGTAGTAGCCCAACATTCTGAACCGTATAACATGGCTGGTCGAACAATTGTCTTATAGCATTTCCCTTTTAGCCTTGCAGGCATCCTTCTATCGCATAATACTCCTGACGTCATTCTCCATTTCAACCAACCGGCCTTAATCCTATGGTCTACATCTTCTCCAATAGCCCCATTCTTTTGAATTATAGATCCTAGATATCGAAAAGCCTCACACTCTGGGACCTTTACACCTTCGATCTCAATTGCATTACTTCTCTCTCGTGGTTCACAACCAAAGTTGCACACTAGATATTCCGTCTTCGATAGGCTAATTCTAAAACCTTCTCTCTAAAGCCGCCCGCCACCTATATAATTTCTGACCTAAACATGCACTAGTTTCATCAATTAAGACAATATCATATGCAAATAACATGCACCAAGGTACATCTTGCAGATGTCTTGTCAACTCATCCATGACCAAAGCAAAGAGATATGGACTTAACGCCGACCCTTGATGTAGTCCTACTGACACTGAAAATTCACTGGACATCCCACCTACTGCGCGAACACTTGTTACAGCCCCTTCATACATATCCTTAATGATATCGATATAAAACATTTCTTCCTTTCAAACACCCACCAAATTAACTCCCGGGGGACCCTATCATATGTTTTCTGCAAATGATAGGTCCCCTGGGAGTTAATTTGGTGGGTGCTTGAAACATGCGGATCAGATGCTCCGCATACCATGGAAGATCAAATATGGTCTATGAGATAGATTCTCGTACCTCTTCTATTTAACTCAAGTTAACTCTCACACTAATCACGACTTGTATGTTATTAATAACTTAAGATTAATTTTAAAAATAATTAAGAATCTTTGTAAAATTGGAAAGTTTGTTTCCAAAAAGTTCTAACCTCAAAAAAATAAAATACTCCCAACTCAAATTTTCTTATCCACCCAACCATTCACATTCAAGAAGCCACTTGGTCATGTTTTGCGTATGCGTTTTGGGATTTGGTTGGGAGTTTCGCGTATTCTTTTTCTTTTCTTTTATAGTGGTCAAATTGTTTTTTTGAAAATAATTTAAATGTTAAGTTTCTAATTTTACAAAGATTTTTATTATTTTCAAAAATTAATCACAAGGACTTTATTAATTTCATATAAGTCTCGATTAGCGTAGGAATTAACTTGGGTTAAATAGACGAGGTGGCGAAAATCTAGGTTATGGACCATATTTGCTCTTCCATGGTCCCGCTTAGGAATGGGCAAACTAGTCGAGGAACTGCGGATCCAAACCGATCCGGACTGTTTTGCTCAAAATAGTCCGGATTTTAAATTTGTAACTTAGATACGGTTTGAATCAGTTCGAATCCGTTGTAGAACGGTTCAAGTCCGGTTCCAATTATGTAAATGCAAACGGTTCGGTTCCAACCCGTTTTAATGACACTGTACACGTGTCTTAATATGAGTGGAGGAAAGAAAAAAGATGCCAAAGTTAAATCAGTGCAGGACAAGGAACCAAGTCAACTCCCTTCTTTTCTATTCCTTCGTTTCAACGGCACACAGTGAAGAGTTCTCTCACTCTCTGATTCTGCCCCTTCACTTCAACTTTCCATCTCTCTTCTCTGTTTTCAAACACCGAAAATTAGGGTTTTGATATTGCTCTCGCACCATGGATTCCTTTTCGTCCGAGCCTGGATTGAAGGCTGTAGCGACAACGAGTGGGGGAAAAGGAGAAGCGACTGTGAGTGGAGGAGAAGGAGAAGCGTATGTGACGAAGATTAACGATAATCAATTGATGATCGATCGAGGGTTGAAGAAGGCGACGGAGAGGTTGTACTCCGAAAGATAGGATCTGCAAAATGCCTCCTTGTGTTGCTGGGAAGAGGAGCTCTATTTACTAACAGAGAGAGAGAATTTCTCCTAAGAAACAAGTAGCAACTAATCGAATCGGATCGAAGAAGATAATTAACAGAGCACTCTATTGGGTTGGTTTTGTGCTTGAGATTTAATCTAATCAAATCAAATCAGGAAACCATCAGTGGACTGACAAAACCAAACCAAACCCTAATCACGCATTGGTTTCGACCTTGTTTTGCATTCCACACTCACTAATCACGCGTTTCTATGTGGGCATTTAATCTCATCTAATCTGATCTCATCTCCTTAGATTTCCTTACTAAGTTCACTCTAGATCTAGCCTCTTAGATCCTTGCTGAAAATAGTATTTAATCAGATCTTTTGTCTGAAACCCAAGTCTGATAAACAGACAGTTGCTGAAGATGGTATTTAATCAGATATGAAAAGGAAATATATTCTCCTCAAATTGGGTTAAATTTGAAACCGAATTCGTTAAATTTAAACGGTTCAAATTGGGTTCCTCAAATTTTGGAACCGATCCGGACCGTGCCCACCCCTAGTCCCACTAATCCACACTCAAAAAAAGAAAAAAAACAATAAAAGATAGAAAAAGGGGGAGTGAGGGACTTAGCAAATTACCCAAGTATAAAGATGGAAAGGAGATCGAGAGAAAGGAACAATCTACTCTTACTCCTCTTTCACGGCCAATCGACAGAAAGGGAAACAACTCTTTCATGGCCGATCGATCGAGAAAGGGAGGATGAAAATGGAGAAGAGATGATTGAGAGAGAAGATGAAGATGGAGAGGAGAATAAATACTTCCATTTTTCAGGTGAAAATATTTAAAATATGTGGGATTATACATGCAATATCTTTCCTTTTCTTCATATTGAATTTTTTTCAAATATTTGATCTTTTTAACCTTGGTTATTGCTATCCTATGTCGTTAAAGGCAAAACTGTAAAAGGCCACAATGAACTACAAATTTTGTGCATATGTAAGACATATGCGGTGTTTATTTTATTTTATAACAAGTCAAGACTTCAGCTCACACAAAAAGAGTGTGTGAGTGAGTGTTGTACAACCGAAGTCTGTGGAGTGTCTTTAACCGTGTGAGTGAGAGTGGAAGTGGTGGTGTCGTAAAGCAACTACCTTTTTTGAACGTCAATTCGACACATTCTTCAAATTGGTAATTTTGATTGCTTCACTTCTACTCTCTTCTTCTCCATCACTTCCCCTTCATCCCTTTGTAAGTAACTCTAAAGCTTATGTGAGGTTGAAGAATCCGACCATTTTTAATTGTGCCTTGGCCAACAACTTATGGGTAGTGTTTCAAGCTTAGCTTAAGATAGCAAGGATGGTACAAGGAAGCGTTCTTCGGTGATTTAGGGATTCAGCTAAGCTTGCTAATGCATAGGTTGACTGCACTATTGAGTTTATGATTATTTTTTTCTTCTCTTTTTTTTTTTTTTTTTTTTAAATCCTTTTGATAACCTTAAGAAGTTACAACAGAAGGATCTAGTTACGGACCAAAGCACCAAAAAACTCTCAAAAAAACAGCAAAAAGCAAACTCCAACAACCACCTGATATCTCCAGTGGCGATGATGCCACACAAAACATTAAAAAAATTATAAAAGCTGGCTCATTCCCACTAACGTCCAACATACCAAGTTTCCTGAATCCCATCGATTCATCAGCGATTCCTCCAAAGTAGTAACACCCAAAAGTGTCTTCTACTAAGAGACCATATCCACATCCAACTCCATATCCGACAAGTAAGTATTCTGATAACAGGATTGTGAATCCAAGGCTTCAAGGCACTCTGCCTGTCTCCCAGGTTAAGTGTCGCCCTGCCTGCTTCGTAAGGATACTGTCCAGATTGGCAATAACCTTGTTGTTCTTACCGAAATTTCATCCCACAAATTGATCTCTATTAACCTCAAGTCAAGTAAAGAACCTGGGACAGAATCTTTTGCCGCCCACTCCTTGCAAAGTAACTGGGCCAAACGAGGTAGACCAGACCAAGTCCAAATACCTACCTTTCTTCCGGTTCATAGAATACCTACCAGCACGAGGAGAGGGCTCTCCAGCCCAGAGTCGAACTCGCACACATTGAGATCCAAAGCCCGTGGTCATGCAAATAGGACTTTGGACATCCAAATCAACTGTTGATACATGATCCAAACCTGGATAACCCGATCGTTCTCTTTTTTTTTCTTTTTCTTTTTTTTCCTTTTTTTTGAAGGGTGAGTAGGGTTTTTATTAGATCCAGAACCATTAAACGACAACGAGCACTTTTATAGGTCAAACAATAGCATAATGATGGCAAGGAAGCAAAAAAAAAAGGGAACAAGAAGAAGAAAACAAAGATAGCAACACTAGTTTTTACGTATCACTGACCTCTGATAGCTTATATGCATGAGAAATGTTGATTTTAATCAAACCTTGCGCCAACCAAGAAAGCAACTCCTTCAAAGAATCTTCAAGAACATCTGGTTGATGTATTTTATGGCTTCCCCAATAAAGTCCGTGTATTGTCCAGTTCTGATAGCAGCAAACAACCACAAAATTAAGTTTCGATGATATCCACAAGAGAGATATATGCAAAAGAAATGTTGCATACCATAGTAAAACATAAGCGTATATTCTACACGTTATGCTTCTTTTTTGACTCCCAAAGGATGTAACGCAAGCACAATAGAGCAAACAAATGTACTGGATCATGGATGACACATCTCGAAATAAGTAATCAAGCTAGTTGAAAGAGACGTGTGCTCATTATGCAACCATGTCTTTATTCCCAACGAGTCCTATTATTATTTTATTTCCAACAATATTTATTTGCAGCATAATCGCCATGACGGCCCACGTTTAGGATAATCAAATAATTGACGGTTTTAAGCATAGGGAAAGGAAAGGGAGACGTGATAAATATCAATGATGGCCAGAGCGCTCTTAGCCAAAGTAAACCTTCTTCCGAAAGTCCCCACAACTGCATCTCACAACCCCTAAATGACAAGGGACAAAATTAGTATCACAACCCATGATGAAGGACGTGTTTGGGGAACAACATAACTCATTCAGAAGTTTATACTTAGGCCCCCCAAGCACAAAAGATTCTTAAGATTCGCCATGTGATCCAAGGAATTGTCAAGAAAAAAAGCCACCAAACATATTCCTTTCTTGCACCATCAGTGACGGACCCAGGATTTTAGTCGAGGAGGGACGAAATGGTAAGAGATTGTTGGTCGATAATAGGAGTTACCAGGGGCAAAGCTAGAAAATTTTCTACTCCCGGCTGATAATTTAACAACAAATTTCTACTAGCATCTACAAGTAAACACTAAAGTCAAAAATATAATTCCAATTGTATTCTTCGTGAACTTAATCTAATACTGTGTATTTATCTGTACAGTACATTGCATATATGAAACTAAATCATGTATAATATTTTAAACCAAATTATGCTCAAGTTGTTGACAATTTAGCAAAGGCAAAAAAGCCTAATAACTAGAATACATGATTAAAATTGCAAAATAATTAAGACAAGTATGTAAGTTTAAAAATATAAAATGTGCGAACAAAATATGTCCTAATTACAATTTTATAGGACAAAAAAAAGGTTTTACCAGCCAATCTAACCTCCATATTTTATATGAGTTGAATAATGATATATATTTTTTATTGAATTCTATAGTTTGTTATCTTAGATTTTAATTTCAGATTTTAAATTTTTTTTGGGTTTTGATTGTATATCATTGTTTTTTGTTTGGGTTTCATACTGCTTGTGAACAAACAAGTTTTTAATAAACTATAATTTTTTTCTTTTTGAGTATTCATATAATTGCATAAAAACGTTTAGGAAAAACAAAAATTCAGGAATGCTAACAAACAGAGAGAATTAAAAAAAAATTCACATAAAAAATTCTGAAGCTCCTAGTGAATCGAACCTGGGTCATTAGTACCAAAGTTTTAATGACCAACTACTCGACGAATGACATGACATGCACCTAATTGAATAAAGTTTTATAATATGATGTTTGTATGTTTTATATTAAAAAAATTCAAAAATGCCAAGTATATACTAAATTCATTTTGAAAATTGAGGAGGGGGGGCAGCTGCACCCTCTGATCCGTCTATAGATCCGCCAGTACTGTGCACCATAATAGAAAATGTAACAAAGGATTTCAATTGTATAATAAAAAAAATGGATATTTTGATAAAACAAAATCACCAAAATTGAGGTCATTTTTTAACAATACAGTTCCATGAGAAGTATTATATCATTTCTGTACAGTATTCGGTTTACGTATCATGTCTGACACAATATGCTATGCATAATGAGTGGGGGTATCATAGTTTTTTCAAGCTTTTTTTTTGAAAGGCTTTTTTTTTTTTTTGAAAGGCTAGTTTTTTCAAGCTATCAATCTAATTTACATTTTTATTCCACAAATCCATAGTCAATTTGGCACAATATAGCACATTTTTTACAGGTTGATCAAAGTTTTCAACAGTTATATCTAGATAATTCTAAGATCTAGGTTATGGCGCAATCCTGTTCGAATGAGATGACTTTCATCTGGAGTTAGCATGCTATGTTACTTGTGTTACCTTAACAAGAGCAATATTGACAGGTATAACAGGGACCTCTCCACTGGCAAACCCTATGACCAATATATTTGCTCCCCAGTTCAGTAGCTTCATGCAGTCTTTGGTAAGCTTTCCGCCAACTGGATCATATAAAACATCAACTCCTTTGAGCTTTCTCGCCTTTAAGAACTGCTTAACACTTTCAATGACGCTGCCCTCGGTCAAGTCAACAACATGGTCAACACCCAGAGAGTTAAGGAACTGCACTTTATTAGCTCCCCTGAAAACAAAATATGCTACTGAATAATATATTTCCACTTTGCTGATATTGACAATTTGAAATTCAAGGATCAACGACCAGTCATAGTCAAGCAGTTGTTTGCCCAATGAAGCAACAAATTACCTAGCAACAGCAATAACAACGGCACCACACACCTTCCCAATCTGTACAGCTGAAAGCCCAACACCACCAGCTGCACCAAGAACAAGCAATACCTGCAGTCAACAGTATTAGGAGATTAAACTCAAATATCCCGATTTATGTTTGTTTCTTTGAAACTTGATACACTGATCAGGTTGTTGGTTGTACTGAACCATTGATAAAAAATTTATTTTCTCAAACACCTGCCATGTAAGTTTCCAATTCTAACTGTTAAAACTGATAGGAGAAATGACTTGGTACCTGACCAGAATGTAAATGTGCCCTATGAACAAGTGCTACATGTGAAGTTCCAAATGCAACAGGAAGTGCACCAGCCTCAACCAAGTCACACGCATCAGGAACGAAGAGCCTACATATTCAAAACAAAAGGTCAAATCGGTGATTAATATCCTTTTCGCTAGTAGAGCGCTACGATTTTTGAATTAATCGTTAGAATAATCCCTTGGCCGAGTAATCAGCGATATTTGCCTGATTTACCGATTAATCACGATTAATTACTTTCAAAATTCACCAATTAATCGGTCCATGGAAATATGTTACATACAAATGAGAAAAAAAATTAAAATAAAAACAAAAATATTGTCTTAACCTCACCAATACCTACCCATAAGGCAATACAAAGAGTGTGTGAAGAAGCTCGAGAGAAAGAAAAATGAAATACATATATACGATGAGAATAGAAAAGTATGATAACAAACAAAACTAAAGAATATGAAGTTGCACCTATATGTGACATTGAATTCCTAATTTTGTTATAATTTGCCTTCAGTTGTGACCAGTTATGTTGACTATTTCAATACATATTTTTTTCTTGAAGTACACATATTACTTATAAGGATAACGAAAATATGTTTATAAAATATAGGCCGATTAATTATGATTAATCTCAATTAATGTTGTATCATTCATTAACTATTACGGTCCGATTAACGATTTAACTACATAAATTATAACCAACGTTTGCTAAATCCTTTCATCTAAAAAAAATCGTGAGAGAACTTTTGGATCACTTTTGTTCAATGTCTTGGTAAAAGTCAACACATTTACGAGGCCACAAGAAAATGTGTGTACAAGGTTCACACCATAAGCATGGCATCTTTCTAACACAATCAAGACTTGACAACCAACTTTATTTTATTTTTTTACTTTTAGGCAAGCGCATATTCGAAGGTTGTTAATCCATCTAAAGTGAAAAACTTTCAATTGTGATGCAAGATAAAGATAGCGATGAAGCGTAGAGGTAGTCTATGCTTCTTCTCTCCTTTTGCTTCTTATCTCTTCTACTTCTTCTCTCCTCTACTTTGTTTTTTGTTTTACAGAGTATTTTCTTTTCCAAATTTTTTTTTACTTCTTCTCTATGTTATTTTTCTTTATATTCTTTTTTTTTCCAGTACAATTTGTGCTTCATTTTCATCTTCATACTTCTTGTTCTTCTTTACTTGAATTATTTCTTTATTAGATTATTGTTTATATTCATATGACATAAAAAAAAATTTATAACATGTCATGTCCCCGAGTCTTAATTTTGCAAAACTGTTGAGTCGGCGTGTCGTGTCCGTTTTCAACACGACGCATGTGCCCGTGTCTGTGAATCCTTGTCAGTCAATATATGGACATGGGTCAAAATACTTAAATGCCCCTACCCTTTTTCCCTTTATTGGTTGTTTAAAACAAAGAAGAAGGAAAAAACTTTACCATTCGATGAAAAACCTCAAGCCAATTGTAGAGTCCAGAAACAGAGAACCACAGACAATCTTGGTCACCAATCCCATTGTGTGATTCTTTGATCTACTAGGAGTAAAAGAGCAAGGAATAAGAATTGGCTCAATCTTATTACCCATTCAGCTTCTCTCTAATATGGTTTAGTGAGCTCTCCTTATTTCTCTCCTTCACCTGGTTACCTCACTGCTTGCGAACGAGAACGGGGTCTATGTCACAGCCGTATTCCTCTCTTCTTCTTCTTCTTCTTCTTCTTCTTCTTCTTCTTCTTCTTCTTCTTCTTCTTTTTCTTAATCACATGCATGATACATAGCACGGAAGGTTTTTCTTAGTACAATAAGATGCTTTTCGTGGTAATCTTCAATTAAACTGAAGCCTGGAGTGAACTAATCTTGGTCTATATTGCACATGAGCATACCTCAAGTCATGAACAATAAATTTTCCTCAACTAAATGACATAAAGTGTTTTTTCTTTGATTTTTTCCTTTCTTCTCTTATTCACCTTCAACATTCTTCTCCTATCAAATGACCATTACCCCCTTTTGCTCCTCCATCATTCCCTTCCCTATCACTTCTAACCCCACATTCCTGATGCAAGGAACCACTTGTAATTCTGATAAATGACATGCACTTGCCCAAATCTAGCTATTAAGAGGGGAAAAGCTAAAAGATGATCAGGTGTGCTTGCTATCAAGAGGTGTTTCTTGTGTTGAATTGCTGGTAAGCAAGTTTCTTTGTGTATCATGATTTTTCTAGAATATAAAAGTCTCAATTCTTTTCAGTTCTAGATGATAAGTTCAAAGGGTGTTATGCTACACTTTCTGAGTACATAAAGTACAATTATTTCCAATGTTTTGCAACCAAGGAAAGCTAAATCAAATACCCAATAAAGAATTTGTACGCGTTACAAAGAAGAAAAAGAAGAAGACTTACAAATCATTCTGGTCTACAACGATGAACTGAGCGAAAGACCCAAGACCAGCGAATGAACAAACCCTTTGACCAACTTTGAACTTGGAGACTCGGGGACCAACAGCATCGACAACCCCAGAGAAATCAGAGCCAGGAATGAAAGGCAGAGGTGGTTTCTCCTGATATTTCCCCAATATTTGCAAGTAATTGGCGTAATTCAAGCTGGTTGCTTTAACTCGGACTCTAATGGCGGTTGGGGAATTCAATTGGGGGATTGGATGAGAGGTTGAAATGGTGATTGCAGAGCTTTCGGTGATTGGCAATGTTGGGTCGCCCAGCTTTTCGCATAACAGAGCTTCCATTCCTGCTGATCGATCGATTGATTTGATTCAAATGAGCAAGAGAATGAGAGAGAGAGAGAGAGTTCAGAATTTTCTCTCAATGTGTCGTTTCTTCTATGTTCTTCTTACGCTAGCGATATCGCGCGCGGTCGTTCTTGCGCGTGGATTACACCCCGGGGGTAATCCTTAATTCCTTAGGCACACCCCAAGTATTTTTAGGATACCCTTATAGGAAGTTTAAATCCATCCAACTTTGAGATCATCAGAAAGTGGGCCCTTTTTACTTCAATATCCAACTGCAAATGTATAGGCAAATGTCTATTGGATCAATTTTTCTAGAGAGCCAGCTCGCGCCAGGCCATCCCAATACCATCCATGTTAAGTTTTCAACATTGCTACGCTGCCTGGTCCATGTCTGGATGGTACCAGGCACGTGCCAGGTGATGAAGTGGCAACCTCATCGAAAGCAAAAAAAAAAAAAAAATAGAGTGAAGATCAGATCTCTCCAAACACAAGGAAACCTTTACCACCTCCGCCGTCGTCCTCCATGCAATCACCAACCCTCATAAAAAACATCGACAGAGAGAAAGAAAGAGAGCGAATGATCGAAGTTTGCAATGTAATTCGCTGAAAAAAAAAAGGAAAGAAGAAGAAGAATACTCTAAGCTACAACCCCAATTCGCCGAAATCCAAGTTTTTGTTTTCTCCGCACTCTCGAAATCTCAATCTTCCTCTTCAGCTCTTCTGCAGAAAAAAAAAATTCAAGGTGAGTTTTTTTTTTAATTAACAATTTGATTCCATCTTGGTCTTACTAAGCTTTGGGTATTTATCAATTTGAATGTTTAAGTAGATCTTATATCATTTTTGGGTTGAATTTGAGTTTTTTGTGTGATTGGAATTTGTATGTGTTAGTAAAAATTTGTGAAATGATACCTTGTTAACATGATCTGTGGGTTAAGTAAAAAATTGTGAAAATTTGTGTTAGTAAAATTTTGTTTGTGTGTGATTGGCATCTGTAGCTTAATAACTTTTTATTTGTATGTTGAACAAGGCGTATGTGGTATACCGTGGTCGTGACCCCGAAATTTACTTAACATGGGAAGATTATTCTATCCAAGTAACAGGGTATAGTGGTAGTTTGTACAAGGGTTTTACCTCAGTTGCCAAGGCTTATACTAGTTATGAAGTTTGGGATCGCTTAGAAGGGGTGGGAAAGAACTACAAGGCAAACAAATCAGATGAAGAGGTGAAAAAGAAATTGAGCAAGAACTGCGAGGCAAACAAATCAAATGAAGATGTGAAAAAGAACTGCGAGGCAAGAAATCTCTTCGAAGAGATGAAAAATCAGTATCGCGTTCGTGAGGGTGAAGCTCAAGCGAACAATGATCATTGGGCATTGACAAGGGATTTGATCAATGCGCTGCTAGTGGTGGTTATTATAATAATGGTAGTTATTTTGTTCAAACTTGTGGTTTATTGAATATTTTGTAAGTCGTATTTCAAACTTGTGGTTTATTGAATATTTTATAAGTCGTATTTCAAACTTGTATTCAGTTATGTTCTATATTCAAACTTGTAATTCGTATTTTGATCAATGCAGTCTCTAGATGTTGTAGTCAATGGTGTTGTTGCTTGAAGAATGCAAGATAAATTTTTAATGCATAAAGTTGGAAACTTGTTATTGTGCTAGTGAAGACACTCTTAAATTATTCCAACTCCATTATCAAGTTGTTGATTGTGGTTTGTGTTGAGTTAGAGGCATTGATTATTCCTCTAGTCAACAACATTGTTTTTAAAAATAGCCTACATGTGAAGCTTGCTTGCTTGAGGGGGTTGGAAAATTCCCTTGAATTTTGCAAGAACATATCGCTTCCCCATTTGCTTTCTTAACTATATCCGAAAATTGGTGTTTTTAGAATTGGAAAACCACACTTGAAGCTCTCGTACTCGAGATACTGCTGGTGCACAAAATTATTCAGTGCAAAAAATATAATTAATTTTCTAAAGAAGTTACACAAATAAAAGCTCAACTTGGGTCTTGTTGTCTCTTCCACTCAACCTCATCTACATCTCTCTTTCTCTTTTTATTTCTTTACAAACAAAAGCCTCCAGACAACATGTCCAGACTTGCATTTTAGAAACCTCCATGTGCACTTCATTTCCCTTTTGATTCCACACACACACAACACTCCTTCACAACTCTATAATATAAACTAAGCAAAAACAGATTTCTTAATCAACCACTTTAACCCAACCATTCTATCTTAGAAAGATCCAAGGGAAAATCTGAAGGAAATTTCTGAATCAATAGAAAAAATTCTGACAAAAAACAAAGAACCATGACAAGAGAAGGAAACATACATAACAAACACACTAATATCCCAAGTTTCCCAACTATCACATTTGACAGTTTTTCATCTCAGTATATTTGGCAGTTACTTCCAATCATACATGGAACCCTCCCTTATAAAAAAAAAAGGGGGAACCCTCCCAAAACTTCACCTGTCCATCATCCATGGTAGTAGAAAACAAGTACCCTTTAAACCCCATTTCCATATATTAAAACAAAAACCCATCTGCATCACCATCTCTCAAATATTAACACACCAGTGACAACAAATAATGATAATAATAGAAAAAGAAGATGAGTTTTGGATCCAGATCTTCTGCTTTTCTTTTATAAACAAAACATGGGGTTCTCCCTTCTACAATACCAACAGAGGCCATGCACTTCTTTCATGAAAAAACAACCTAAACAGCTCTATAGATGCGTTGAGAACATGGAATCCTTCTACATCCACAACAAAGTTGATATAAAAAAATAATTAGTAAATCAATGTGCCTAATTCATACTAAAAAATTAAACTCAATGTGCTTAATTCATACTAAAAAATTAAACTCAATTACAACCTATGTGCATGTTGAAGTAATTCAAAAGGTTTAAAATAAGAACTAACATAGTTTGAGATCCTTACCAGGGCAAAAATAATGAGCTATAATCTCTCAACTCCATGTCGTTGCTAGAAGTTGGTGGCTGCAAAAATAAATGATAAAGGCTTACATTCTTTATGTGGTCATTAAAATTATCTTAAGCAAGTAAATTACATACCTGTGTTATAAGTGAGTAAACCCGACCATGTCCATCAATTGTAGCACTAGCTTGTGAATAGTATGACCCCATACTTTCATCCTTCAAAACGACAAACACATTAATCATAATGAACAATCATAGCAGGGAAAATCATAAGTGAACAATCAATGTACTAAAGACAAACCTGCGTGTTAAGATTTAATTGACCATATGGCACAACATTGTTTGAAAGAGGTGTCATATTTTGTGAACCTTCAAATCCAACTTGGGTAGAACCCTACAAATGACATGTCAAAATAAAAGTAAATATTCCTGAATTGAAAAAAATATATATATTCATAAAAGTAAAACAAACAAGTAAAATTACCAAAATATTATCAATGGCATGTTCTTTGTCAATACTTCTCATTTTCTCTGTCTCTTTCTGTGTTTCTTTCTTTTACTTGCTCTTTTTACAAACTTTTTCCATGGTGGATTGCATCCTCGAAGTAGAACGTCGTCCTTTGCAACAGACGGCCAATGGATTATGAATTTTACCAGTAGTTTTAGCGTCAACTTCCAAAAACCCCTCTGACTCAACATTAACATCACCGTCACCATCACCTTTTGATATCTTTAGTTCACTAATCTTCAATTTTATCCAATGTTTAACATTATTTGTCTCCTTTTGATCCTCATAAGCTAAGTCATCCATTTCATAGAAGAGACTGCACATCTCATCAAACCGTTCATTTTTAGTCTTCATTGCCCAATCCGAATATACAATTTTAACCTTCTTATGACACCTCTTAACATCTTTCCTCCACCTTCGAAGAATATATTTTTCTGGTAAAACATTCACTACAACAAAAATCCCATTAATAGCATTTCAAAAACGCTATGGTAGGATACCATAGCGTTTTAGAAAACGCTGTGTCTGCCGAAGCTATAGTAAGTTGGCCTTTAATAGCGTTTCAGAAACGCTATGGTAGAGTCTACGATAGCGTTTTTAAAATGCTATTGTAGTTAACTTACAATAGCGTTTTTAAAATGCTATTGTAAGGCTACGATAGCGTTTTAAAAACGATATTGTAAGTATACATAGCAATTTTTTTTTTATTATTATTATTATTTTTTTACTATCAAATGACTTTTTATTACATCTCATAAGTTTTATGTCTAGAAAATAAAAATTTAAATGTGCCAAACTTAAACATTTCCATGAATGGAGGCAAAGTAATGTAATTAATTAATAAGTTGTATTACATCGAGTCACAAAATCTATCAAATAATAAAAATAATGTAATTAATAAGATAATGTATTACAATTATGGTACTTGGGATAACAAACTGGAAATTAAGCGATGGTTTTGCCCAGTGGATCAATGAGAATCATGCCAATAACACCACCCGCTTCTCTAACAAAAATGGCTTTTTCGCTTCTAAGGTCTGGGAGTTCAAAAGCACAGACAACGATCTTCCCCTTTATCAAGCTATGATCAAGAGTGTTGTTCTTGCATAAGCTGAAAAAACAGATCAAGACATAATAATTAGCACTATATATATGAAGATGAGTGTTCATCAAGCACATTGGACAAGCATATCATCCCTAAAATGTGCAAATGCAAGAGGATCAAAACCAAGAACGTGAATCACCTGAATGGTACCAAATTTTTACCTATGAGGCCACAGAAAGGACTGACTATATATTCCTAGTACATCTTTCTTCTATCTCATTTATATGATGATCACTGACCTCATGTATAAGTGTAGCTGAAAGTAAGGTCTCCGCTTCAGCAGTCAAATGGCGAGGAGCAACATTGACATGCCCTGCATATACGATTTGTTCATATTCAACTTTGTCATAGATAAACCACAATAACAGAATATCATACAAGAAAATGCATTACGAAAGGGAAGCTACATACCTGCAATAGCACGGCCCCATTGATCACGCTCACATGCCACTGCCCATGCAAGAGTGTTGCCAGTTGTAGGCCTTGTTGTTACCAAAAGCACTAAGTCAGCATCAATAACACCCTCTACAATGAAAGAACATGTGTTTGATTCGTTAGAGAAACAAGTTTAAATAAAGAAAGAAAATGTTGCACAGCATAAGGATCACAAAGGGATGTCTAAGGAAACAAATTAAAACCAGATAAAAATACCTTCCACAAACTTTTACCAAAACTGAAATCACACTCCATGTGTTTGTATATATCTGAAAGGTTGAATGCTTTAAATGCTTTATTAATTGAATAAAGAATGATACTAAGGCCCAACCATAAAGACTTATTATGGACGTGAGCAACATTTTGTTTGTTCATTCAAGCATCCACTGGAGCTAAAGCACTGACGCTCCAAGGACGTGGTTTTACATTTCTACTTACCTAGGTTGCTGCATTTGTGTTGGTGTTTGTAAAGTCCTAGTTTTAGCGGCCTCCCAGCTAGGCAAATCTTTGATTGTTACCTAACTAGCACAATAAGAAGCATGTGGCATTGCTTTTCGTTCCTTTCGTTTGAGCCATACTGTTATAAAATTTTATTCTTTAACTTTTAATTTCTACTTCCCCCTCTCTTTCTAATGAAAGGGGAAAGTCAGCAAGTGGAAGCAAGACTCCACATTGGGGTCCTGACCAAATTTGATCACAACCTTTCTTGTTCTTAAATCTGTAAGTAACTAAAGAACAAGAAAACAAAAATGTAAAGAAGAGACATATAAAATTGTAAAAATAATAAACATCTGATTCTTTATCAACTCAAAACAAGGGACATATAAAATTCTACCAGGGGCGTTGTTAGTAAACTAGGATTGAAGCATCGAAATCCGTACATAGTTAATAATATCCCACGCATAGAAAAACCTCCATAGAGGAAACATTTAATAGATAAGCCAAAACAAAAGTTAACCTTGCCTACTAGGCAGGTCAACAAGTCTCTCTAAGATATGATATACTCTCAACCGGGACAAAGACATTTTAAGATAGGCTATCTGTTATGTAAAAGTAATACTACACAAATTAGATCCCATACCTTGAGGTAGAGTAATACCCAACAATATGACAAACAAAAGGGATCTCTATCTTTGAATGCCTGTAAAAGAACATAAGAAAAGCATGCTTCATCAATTATCTCAGGTATAAACCGGAAAATGAGAAAGCATGGTGAGACTCAGATGCCTCAAAATGGCAATAGCATTACCTGCATATCTTGGCGAATTGAGCATTAAATACCTCTATCATGCATCATTATGTCATCAAATATATCAAATTATCAATTAGTTGTGTTGCAAAGAGTACAAGGTTTTGGAGCCGATTAGCAAGAGCAAACCCCAAGGCACGCTCCAAACAGTTATGTGACATAATACTGGCATACAGAAAGCTACTCAAAATCGGCTCTTTCTTGGCCTGAAACAACCATGAAGTGTCCAAACCTTTGATTATTTCTCTCAAGTCAGTTGGATTCAGAAAGCCACAAGAGGTCAAAGGACATATCCATGTCCTCATTCTAGTCTCATGAAGTACATTATATGCATAAGTTCAATATGATACAAGCAAAAAACATAAACTATAACAACCAGTTTTTCTTTTCATGAGCATGCAAGGTGGTTATGGCAGACCACAAACCTTTAGAAGAAAGGAAGATACCATTAGCCTAACAATTGACAAGTACTTCATGTCATAAGAAAAGTGTTAAGGAAAAAATGATATGCAACTCTAGTTCACTGGCATGTCCATGACTTGTAGTTTTAATCGTGTTTCTAACTCATTATTTTAGTTTCAAGTGCACCACAACTCATGAAGAACATTTCCCAAACATATCCAGGTTATTCGGTCACTTAAGGCATTTTCAGTGGCGTAGTTAAGAAAACAACTTGATCAGTACATACTCCCTCGGAAGCTGTACACCACCATCCTGTCCGCAAGCAGAATACCCACTGAAGCGCAAGTTCCCCTTGATAGGTTCAACAGCTAATGCTCTTCTGAACCAGTCAGCTGTCTTGCCTAAAGCCTGTGTTACTTTTTAACAGTTAGTCCATCAGGTAAAAAATTTCAGGTTGCAGCAAGGACCTTTCTATGAAGTAATTTTAACACAAAGCAGATCATGTATTGGAAGATGTAAAGCAGATCAAGCTTCTCAACGATTTTAATTAAACCAAGCTTCAAGGAGTGTTGGAATATGTAAAGGATAGGTAACTCGCTATATTTTCGTCCTCCTCTTGGAGTGATTGCATGAGCGTTTTCTTGAAGACTTCCAACTGCAAATGTGGGCACCATGAGAGTTCCACACTCCAAGTGATCGAAGTTCTCGCTCTGCAAATTTGTCTATCATAGTGTGGACCCTTTGTTCTATATCTGCTCTGTTCCATGCAAGATTAAGAATCTACGTATAGGGAATTCCAACAAAAAAAGAAGGAAGGATTATTTTCGATAAAATTTTAGTGGGACAGTAGAATATTAAAGCCGTTGCACTGAAAGTTGTGTACCTGCTCTGGTGCACCCTTGCTCACTCTATGCATTTTACCGGCACTGTCTGTGTATGTAAGGAAGGAAGTGAATCTCTTTGATTCCAACTCGGGCCTTGCAGGAAAACAATGAACAAATTATTAAATTTGCAAGGGAACCACCAATGTGAAAGTAAACAAAGCACCCTTGTGGTCATGAACTGAGTATTAAAATATCTTCAACTGTTTAAATTTATTACCTATTTAGGATATGCCAACATAGAAACAATTGCAGCATCGATGGCATCTTGATTCTCTAACCTTGAAGCTCTTGTAGCCATCAGTACAACCATGTCCTTTTCAACACTTTGAGGCCCAGAGTTTGGTCTACTTCAACTTAGGACCACTGCCAATGAGTTTCTTTCAGATGCTCCACTGATGACATTCACACCACTCAAGATTCCAGACCCTTTGATTCAAAAATGTTCATGGCCCTAACAATTTGGCTTTTTAGAGCAAACGGTTCCTTCACAAAATTTATAGTGAAGTCTGAGAAATAATAGAGATGAATTTGATCAGTAAAATTGTAGAGATAAAGAAGTCAGATTTCACTTACATGGAGCCAGTTAACACAGCAAGAATTACATTAATGAAATCACCACCAATGTAGCTTTTTTCAACAATCATCTTTCCGCCGAACCATATGGCTAAAGCATAACTGCATAATACGATCAACATCATGGTACCAAGACATGATCCTGAGGCCAGGCCTTCATGAACCCCAGACTTGTAAGCATTCTTAAGAGCATTTTTGTACTTAGAAATATCATGGTTCTCCCCAGTAAAAGATGCAACATGTATACAAACCATGTATTTTTACTTGCACAAAAATGATTGACCATATAAAAAAAAGATGATTTGTTATGAGTACATACGGTCCTTATTGAGCCGATTGTCTGTTCTACAACAACTCCAGCTTGCGAATATGCAGTTTGTCCCTGTTATGCCATCTTCGATATTACAATGGACATGGCTGATCCAGCGATCTCTATAGGAGGAATAGAACTTAACATGACCAGGGTCAGGAGCCACCCTTTGATGAATGCTTTTATAAAGCCTGCAAAAAATGTTGCAACCAGTTGTATTACCTTCCCTACCTGTAAATTCAAAATTGGAGATGATCAGAAATTATTAAGCTCGTACTTCCAGATGATTAATTCTATATATGTATTGTGTGGTAAAAGATGTTAACCTTCTCACCCATCGCATCTTGAATAAGAACGATATCGCCTGACATTCTATCAACAACTTCACCTGTGTTTGTTTCCTTGTCAAAGAAAGCAATATTTTGCCTCAATATGGTTTTCAGGTATAAATTCCTTATTCGAGCAGCTTGTCTCTCCCCTGTGACCATCCAACATGCCACCTCTGATAAAAGACATGAATGGGTTGTATTAGCTTTCAATTGTTCAAAGAGTTTTCATGCTATACGGTGAGAAGCCAAAAGGACAAGGCAAAACAAAATACTTACGGAAGAATGATGCTATGCCAGCCCCAATACCCAGATAAACAAACTTAAGAGCTACCTGATACCAAAGGATAAGGCCAAGTTTAATCAACTAAACCTCATTCTTCTGAAATTTATGAATGACATTTCTACTAAATTTGCCTAAGCCTCATTCTTCTGAAATTTATTAATGACATTTCTACTAATTTGAAAAGAAAACAAAGACTTTTAAATCTTGGGGTTGCATTAAAACAGAGAAAATTAATACATGACCTAAAACATGGGAGATAGTATTTGATTTTCGTTCCATCAAAATTAAGCTCAAAAGCAATGTCAACAAGTATGTAACAAGTAAGCGCAAAGAATCTAGTTTTTCAACTTAAACTCACCTTGGAAACTACATGAACTGTATTTGAACAAAAAAAAACCTAAGCCAAACCAAAATTTTGAAACAATGAGAAGTTCACCTGATTCAACCAAAAAAAATCAACTGAAACAATGCCACACTGAACATTCAATTTGTGTTGAATGCAATAATCAGGTAGAAACGCCAAGAACGATGAATTCAGAAGAGCACGTCAACAATGCTGAATCAAGAATCATCCATAGTTTCTACATTGTTTCCCAACTTACAAATCTGAAACCCTAACAAGAAACTGAACACCTAAAACCAGTGCACATTGCTTAGATCCAGTGCGAAAACGTACTGAGTAATATAGCAGACACTATGATTTGTTGGCTGTTAACAGGCACATGAATACAGTTCATGAAAAGTGACCTGTTTCTTTATGACGGTTTTGCTTTAGCAATTTCTGATGTCCAACACCAGATTGTAAGCACATAATTAATGAAAATAAATATCTTCTCTTCACTAATCACCAATTAAAACTACCATATTTATATGTTAATGTGGTTAGAACCTAACTAACCTTGAGAGAATATTCCTAATTCGGATTTATTAACCCTACTGGTTAAGTACACCCCTGATATGTATTGGGTGCCACACCATATGCATATGGGGCATATTTTAATGTAAAACCTACCTTGAGATCGATACTGCTAGATACAGATTTAATCGGTCTAGATCTTCGGTGAAACCTGACCAATCAAAGCCCTAAAAGAGTATTGGGAAATGACACATAACATGTTATATTTAAGAGTTTTAACATTGACTCCAAAATAACTCAGCTTAATAGGTTTGAGACAAGAGACGTGTTTGAACTTGCATGTCTAACTATATGACAAAAACACCAAAACCCATTTTCAATCAATTATCCAATGATACAAATTGAATAAAGCATAAAAATAGCCCATGAGAAATAGCTCGAGCCTCTTACCCTGCAGTGGTGATCAAATTCTTCAACACAACGGTTGCAAGTCCTACAATGCTTGTTGCGCTTCTTCACCTGAAAAAGATTTGAGGATTCAACTCAAACACCTTCTAATTCTACTTGAATAAATTAATATCGTTCAAAACTGTTCTGGTACTTCTGTTTTGGTGACAATATGACACTAGCCAACATACTCGGAGAGCCAGAAAACCGCCTTCTCGGACTTGAAAGCATTCCTACAGGTGATGGAAGCCATCCCTTGGAAGCAACTGACGTTGTTGCTGATCCTGAATATGCAATGTTTTTCTCTGGGTTCACTAGTGGTCCACACTTTATCTCTAGAGGCAGTGGCTTCAGCTCATTCTCTGTGCTCGATGTTTGTTTCCTGAGTCTCTCTTTGGCCTTCTCTGCAGCTGCTAGAGTTTTCTCTTTGCTCATCTTTATCAGTTTCCATGGATCAATGCTTGCCCGGAAGCCTGGCTTCTTGTTCAAGGTGGAGGAATCTGGTTCTCTGTCAATTTTTATGGACAATCTCATTGGATCCTGAAATTCAAAGAGAAGTGTCTAGTTAAAGCCTAGGTGGTCACACAGTTTATTTGAGAAATAGTACTAGATGCTAAATATATTGAACCTGAGTTGTTCTGTGCCCTCCGCTGCAAATAAACCGGGATATAAAATCTAGGTTTTTTTGGTGAGTCAAAGTCACTGCTTTCATCTGAAGAAAAATCTGAGGAGGATGAATCATCGAGGGTCCATATCCATGAATTGGTTTTGTTCTTTCATTGCTAAAATGTAGTCATATGTTCTCATTCCCTGAAATCGAAATTGGAATTAAATTTTTATACATGGATGATAGACAAAGATAATTAAAGGAGGAAGCCAAAAACAAATCATGAACAACATGACTATGATGCTAAAATTGTACTGACATGCTCAGAATGATATCTATAAGATGCAAATGAACTGCTTCAATAACTCTATAAATGTTAAAAGCTGGTACACACTCGATTTTAGCTTAACGAAAATAGTCAGAAAGTGTTGAAGATATGTTTTGAACACTCATAATCTTTAATGCTATAAGATTGGGATATTCTCAATTGCAGCTCAAGAACTACCCAGAAAAAAGATATGTTAAAAAATCATGAACTGATCAGCAATAATACTAGCATATTGTTTTCATGTAGGACTCGACCTTCATAGTGTACATATAATAAGAGGAGTAAAGAAATACTTTGTCGTAATTCTTTACTGAAGTACTTGTTTGTCATTTACTTTGGACGATATAATCTCAATGAATCTTCGTAATTTTCTCTAGTTATAGTTGTATAGAGGTTTGCAGAATGTGGTCTCCCAATTCCTTTTTATCAAAGTATCTATCGTTTACATCCTTCTACATCATATCACAAAGTGATTTGCCTGTGTTTATGTTTCCTTTAGCAACTAGGTTTTCAACCATATCATACACAATTATCACAACAAAAGAAATTGCTCATTCATAAACCTGTACCTTTCGAATAAGAACAACATGAAAGAAGAAAAGTTGCCCTAATGTTGCAGAACCATATGTTGTCATCAAAACCAAGAACACCTGAAACACATTATCAACATCAATGGTGAAACAACAAATCTACACAAGAGAAGTACCTAACTGACAGGAATTTTACGTTCTAAATGGGGTTCAATTAAACAAAACAAGCTTCAAGACTAGATTTTGTGAAGTGGGTCTTGATGTTTTGTTAGTCTACAATCTATTTTCAAGCAATGCAACCTTAAAAAGAAATTAGGGTTTTATAGTTGTAGATGCCAAATATGACATTTGGGGCTAAAGAAGTCTATGAAAAAATGACGAATTAGACATCTAAACCTAAAATACTAAAAAGTTGGTATTCAAAAACACAAATTTATACTGCAAATAAAAGAGAATTAACAAATGGGTATGTGGAATTAGACCTAAAAACGCAGTTTCAAGCAATGGGGTTTGAAAATTTTCTCTCCAAATAATGAAATTTTGAGAAGTTTGGTCTCATGGGCAATGAAAGATAGGATTTTATGTCAAGAAGAAGTACCTGTAATGGGTGAAGAGGGCGTTGCCAGCCATGGCGTCTCATGGAGCAGTGAGGGAGATGAAGATATGGAGAGAGCAGTGAGGGCGATGGAGAGATGGAGGGAGCAGTGAGGGAGATGGCGAGATGGAGGGAGCAGTGAGGAAGATGGAGATATGGAGAGAGCAGGGAGGGAGATGGCGAGATGAGGAAGCAGTGAGGGAGATGACGAGATTGAGGGGAGGGTGAAGGAGTTTCATCGAGCTCTAAGTCGAGCGCCAAGTAAAACGAGAGAGGAAAGAAGCGAGCGCCAAAAAGCCCGCCCAAGTGTTTTACAGCGTTTTCATTTTTGAAGACATTCAAATTTGACTTTTGATAGCGTATTTAGCGAAAATGCTATTAACAAATGCTATTAATATGCATTTGTGTTGTAGTGATTAATCCTCTTATGAGACAATACCGATAAAATATGTTTGCATAAGATCCCCCTAAACTCAAACAATTGAGAATTGCATTTAATATTGAAGTCATCATCTTTAAAATAAACTTTAAAATTGATTGATCTGTATGCGTTTCCTATCAACCTGTCTTCCAAAACATAATAAACCTGAAAGCCATACTCTTCCATGACATGATGATTAACTGAACAACATAATCTTCCTACAACCTCTATTTGAAACTCCTTAAATTTATTTGTGGTGTAGGCAACTTGAAAATGTTTCTCAAATGCGTAAGGAGTAATGCAAGGAAGCCAACGGTTAAATGATCTAAAGTCCTCATCAACTTCTTTTTGAACCTTACTTCGTAGTACATTCTCATATTGTTCTACGAATTACTTTAGAGTTCTTTGAATTTACATAACCATAAAAAAAAGCACTAATACTTCCACTCTTTTGTGTTGAAGACATCCCTGCCCAAAAAGTATTCCTCTGAAATGTTGGTACCCAACGAATTCTTTCATCATATAATCCACTCAACCAATCATTATTTTGAAGGTTAAATTTCTCAATAAACCCACGCCAATATTCTTCAAACTCTTTATGAGACAGAGAATCATAAACTGCTCTTTGCATTGCAAACTTTATAGCCTCGTAGTGATTGCAACTCGATAGTTTTTCAAGCAACTTTTTCATAATATGCCATAAGCACCATCTATGTCGTGTGTTGAGAAACACAATTTCGATGGCTCTCTTCATTGCTCTGTCTTGATCAGTGATTATAGCAGCTGGAGCACAATCATTCATACACACGAGCCAAGATTTGAAAAGCCAAACAAACTCTTCTACTGTCTCACTACAGATCAATCTACATCCAAAAAGTATTGACTAACCGTGATGATTCACCCCAACAAAAGGAGCAAATGGCAATTTGTACTTATTAGTTAAGTACGTAGTGTCAAAAGTAATGGCATCACCAAACTCCTTGTAAGCTGCTCTACTCCATGCGTCAGCCCAAAAGACATTTCTTAACCTCCCTTTGTCATCCAAATCCATCAAATAGAAAATATCATCATTGTTAGCTTGCATATTTTGGAAGTAGTTATGAAGTGTCGTCGCATCCCCCTCACCAAGTCTCAACCGCCTTATTTTATACAGATAGTTGTAACAATCTCTTTGGGAAAATGTCATAGTATCATTCCCTCCAGCTTCAACCACACACGAAGAAAAACTCTTATTTTGCTTAATGCCCACCCTATCATTATATTCAAGCCTCTTCTTGACATACTGGCTCATAACTCGATTTTTTTGATAATATCTCGATTTTCCAGGGCTCAAATCATGATTGTGATCATCTGTTAATGTTGTCACTCTCAATGTTCTATCAGGGCGTATAAGAGCTCTAATCTTAGCCTTACAACCACATCTACTAGAGGCACGCAATTTTATAACACTTTCTGCTTTACTTATTGAATTCCCAGCCTGACCACATGCAAGAATAAGATATTTAGGATTTCTCTGTTCATCTTTTCAGTTGCCCTTACTCTCACTGGAAATCCCTTTTTATTACCATAATCATGATAATATGATTGATACTCATCAATGTTGTTAAATTCCATCCCTATGCAAGGCTATTTTATCTCCTCTAAAATTTCTTCATTTTCCATACTTTCGTTATTTTCTAATGTATCCATCCCTGAAAATATGACATACAATATTTTCATAACATCCCTTAATATTGAACTTGCAAACCAAACCCCATAGATCATGTTAACAAAGTATCATTTCATTTAAGAAGAGAAAACTAATTTTTTACTAAGAAGAAAAAACACAAAATTTTTACTAAACCCACAGATCATGTTAACAGGGTATCATTTCACAATTTTTTACTAACACATACAGATGCCAATCACACAAAAAACTCAAATTCAACCCAAAAATTATATAAGATCTACTTAAACATTCAAATTGATAAATACCCAAAGCTTAGTAAGACCAAAAAGGAATCAAATTGTCAATAAAAAAAGCTCACCTTGAAATTTTTTTTCTACAGAAGAGCTGAAGAGGAAGATTGAGATTTCGAGAGTGCAGAGAAAACAAAAACTTGGATTACGGCGAATTGGGGTGATTGGGCTTGTAGCTTAGAGTATTCTTCTTCTTCTTCCCTCTTTTTTCAACGAATTACATTGCAAACTTCAATCCTTCGCTCTCTTTCCTTCTCTCAGTCGATGCTTTTGATGAGGGCTAATTTTCCCTGCGTTTGGAAAGATCTGGTCTTCACTATTTTTTTTTTTTTTTTTTGCTTTTGATGAGGTTGCCACCTCATCACCTGGCACGTGGACCAGGCAGCGTAGAATTATTGTTTTTTGCTATTGGATACATCTTTTTCAAATGCGTGCAAAAAACAAATATTGACTAACAAAGATCGTTTGACTAACTCGAAATTGGGTTTTGGGGTGCAAACTTCAGTTTATACAAAACGGGTTCAATACTAATTATGATTATGTTTTGGGAGCATTATCAAGAAAACCCTGATGATAATAATAATAATAATAATAATAATAATAATAATAATAATAATAATAATAATAATAATAATAATAATAATAATAATAATAATAATCAATGTATTAAAGAAAGGTATAAACAGACTACAAAAAAATGCACCAACAATCAAAACAAGACTCACCCATTGTAAAACAGTCAATGTATTAAACTTGGCCTTCCTGAACTCCTCTGGAATGTCCCCATTCGCAAATGGATCATCTTCCTCTTCTTCCATTGACTTCCCCAAGAATCCAGACCTCAATTGCCCTGACCTTAATTGCCAAGACCTCAAATGCCCATACCTCATATTCCTCCCTGATTTCTTATCCCGCTGTTGCTCATCCAATGGAATTTCCAACAATCTCGACTTAGTAGTCTTCGACCTCAAAAACCCAGGCGTCCTTTTAAACGAACTACTCGAAGAAATGCATCTCAAAAGCTGTGCTTCTCGTTTATCCTCACTCCTCCCGTCATCATCAGTTGATGAAGCCTTTATCCACTGTGGCGAGAATTGCTGATTTGTGGGGCTTTCAGAAACCGTAAGTAAAATAAACCCAGGATCCTCACTCAGCTCATCCATCTCCAAATCCATGTCCAATGACGTCTCCCCTGAAACCATGTGTTTATACAAAAACTGGCCAATAAGCTTTGATGGTGGATCATCTTTCACCATCTGCTTCTATCGACCTTGTTGGAAATCAAACCCATATTCCCCATCTCCTTCTCTAACAATCTCATTGTTGCTATTTTTCACTTGGACCTTCTTTGCTTTCTGAGTCTCCCTATCTTTCATTCCAAAAATGATAACTTGAATCCCTCCAGATTTCAACCTCTTCTATTTCTCCTAACCCCCACTTCCAGCAAGTTGAATAGTCACTGATACACTAATACAATGATAAACTGTAGTCAAGGAAAGAAACTGATAAACCAAAGTATTTTTTAAGAAAGAAACGAGCAGTACCTCAATAGGTGATGAAAGGAGTGATTCTCTGTTGGAATCTAAATGGTCGTTCACTCTTCTGCTTGATTTTTTACAGATTAAATAGTGCTTTACATGGATCACAGCACAACTATTTATTCAACAAACCAGTAGAAGCATTTTTCTTGAACTACCTTGGCTTTTATGACTTTGCAATGTGTTTGGACATTATAAAGGCCTGCATTCAGAAGTAACGTAATACAATCAGTAAGCAAAAGTAAAAGGAAATTTGCAGGGAAATAAAACATCAGTTACGCAGAATAGGACTGGAAAATCTGAACTGTTATATAACTTTCCATTGGAAATTTGGATTATAAGCAAGTTCAAATAGCTATTTTAATCAACAATTGGTAAATGAGTACATGAGCAATCATTCAAATTAGATGATTATGTTTTGGATATCTACAATCAATCGCAAAATCAAAATGTAAAATAACAGTCTGGACTTTCTTGAAAGAAATGTTGTTGTATGATTACCTTAGATGTCAAAACATATAAATTTGGAAAGACAAGAAGATAGGAGCCTAAATGTTTATAACACTTTCTATTAATCAAAGGAGTTCAAATTTTGACGGAAACAAAATACCAAACAGGAAAACAAATGGTCTTTGAGAGTGCATTTATCAGCTAGTAAAAGGAGACTCATTTGGTAGGGTTTCGTGTCTTGGATTGAGAAAAAAAATACTTGTTCGAAGGTGATATGCTAATAAAGGTACTGCTGAAATCCCTTTTCTCAACTTGATTTCATTATGTTTAAACTTTACAAATAATATTGAAGCTAGATTTCAATACCTGCCGCTGGATGATGCTTCTTGCTTTAACAAATTGAGCTTCAAGTTCAATTTCCCTCTCAGTTGCTTCAGAAGTGACCTGCTCTTTTTTTGTACATCTTGTAGTTGAACCATACGCTCCTAACCAAATCAACAATTAACAATTAGACGCTAAATAAAATGTAAATATAAGCAGTACATTTTCTAAGAAAGAACTGCCAAAATGGAGCAAAAAAATATGGAAGTTACCTTGATAGAAGTCATCTTTGTTCGCAGACTCTTCTCTGTTTGATCTCTAGCCAAGTGAAAAGAAAGATCAAAGACATCCTACACATAAGAATCCTCTTAGATCACAAACAGAGGAATTAAATCATCAAAAGCTTTCATTTCCAAGATTGTAGTGCATAGTGTAGCACTTACCGTTCTGCCCCCAACGAAGACTACGAGGGGTCAAAATCAAGTCTTTCGTTGATGGACACTCAATGAAGGATTACCTGCTTTGGCAATCCATTTGGAGCAGTTAAGAAGTCCTCATATCCATCTCGAGATGGTGGTCCTTTGCCATATTGAGAAGTTTTCTGGGGTTTTTGGAATTGATTCATGCAGGTTTGCACTTGTGGTTTGATCACAAGGTGTTGCTCTGAGCTCTCCTTCATCTGCCTTATGGGCATGGTGACTCAAATGTATGTCCCAAGCCAAAGAGAAAAATTTTGCCTTCACCAACTTCACCAATGTGTATCTCTTTTACTCTTCCCTTCTCTTGTCTTACTTGGAAGCACACTGAGGTTCTAAACTATTTGTACCGCAAAATCCAAAGAAGCAAATAGAAGAAAGTCGTGTCAACAAGGTAACTCCAATAGCAAATCAAATAAACAAATAGAAATAAATGATGCATTACATCACACCTACATACAAGAAGGCAAAAATGGAATGAAGGAAAGACCAGTCTTTGTTGCAGAATACAAGCATTACCATTAACTGATGTTCTCTGGAAGAGGTAGTATTGAAGGAAGATCTATGGGTCTCAACATATGAATATTCTTGGGCAAGATCAAGACATTGTTCTTTCCAAGAGGTGATTAGTCTCTTCAAAAAGTAATTTGTTTTGGGTAGTAAAGTTGCAGACAAAGGTTGTCGGGTAATGGGGCATGTTGTATTTCCTTTTTTCAGCCATTCTTGAATTTCTCTTCTTTCATATGTTTGACCAGTTTTGAGTGTAAGCGGATCAATGAGAAGCTGGCATGTGATTGGACACATAAAATCCTTTGGTGGTTATTTAGAGGAGCCGTCTTTACTGATGATGCAACAGAAGTACTGTGGCTACCATCTACTTCATATTCATTAAGTGAACTACAGAAGCAAAAAATAATAACTCTTGAAGAAAGAAAATAGACTTTTGTTCATAATTACATAATAGGCACAAAATCATATTAACTCATAAAAGTTATAACATTGAAATGATTCATTCAAGACTTACCTATTTGTTAGGATTTGAGTATTCACATTGTCAAAACTCACGCTCCGCCGAGAACTTAAGTTCTTCCAGACACTTTTTGGCTTCTCCTGTGGAAAAAACAACAACAGGAAACAAGAAAAGTAGCAATGTTAACATCTCATTTTTATGAATGAACACTTGGAACATTTGAAGATGAATCTCAAGATTTACGACTTACTTTAACTTCACTATCTGATTCTGGACTGAGGCTGGAATCGTTGTACAACTGAGGTGATAGAGGCAATGAGGTAGAAGCAGTAGGATCTGTTAGACGATTAGATAAAAGTCCCACGATGGGCTCAACATCCTTTTTAGAACTTTCACTTTGCTTTAATGATGGAGATTTCGGAGAGGGGGTTTTAGGGGAATCTATAAGAGAGAAAAGCATAGGAGAACGTGTGTGTCCCTTCTTCCTCAGTTGTTTCACTTTTGACACACTTCCTCCAATGTTGTTATTTAACATGCTATTAGTCGGAGTTTTTGCTTCCGACTCCGTATCAGCATCACCACGCTCTGGGCCACAATCATCTTCATCCTCCATATTTGAATCGGCCTAATTAAGAGCAAAGACTTAAAATCAACATCTACAAAATCCAAAAACTAGCTCTAGAAACAGAAAAAACATATGAACTCAAAGATTATAAACTTGACAATTGCTAATAGAATCTTCTAATTCACAAGTTGAAATTACCTTAGGGCTCCATCTAGCCAATTCACCATGTTTTACATTAGGGGACGAAGTTGTGTTCAATCTATCATTATCTCCTACATCTTCTTTATCTTTCAAAAATGGAGAAAAACCAGCACTCTTAGGCAAAATAGGCCCAAATTTCACATAATCTGGAATAGACCGGCTCATTTCATGCAAAGGAGTTGTCGGTGGCTCTGCTATTGGAACCATTGAGAGGGCCTTATTGCTTGTTGCTGAATCAGACTTTATGCAATCCTTGTAATATTTTGAATACAGGCGTGTATTCTCATCCAACGATTGCCCATAACGCTGCTCCAACTTTTGCATCTTTTCAGCTTGATTAGGCCTCATAGAGAACACTAAAGATTCATTGATTTATCATCCTTGCTCGAGTAAATCTGCAAACCTCAACAGATTCAAAGTTCCAATACTCAAACGAACCCTAACCCTAGAATTGCCTCAGCTTCGAAATTGATCACAGAGAGATTGAGAGAGGGAAACAGAGAGAGCTGCAACAGCAAGACCCAGAGGAAATCGAGTGAGAGCGACAGAGAGATGTGTTATTTTTTTTGAGAGAGTGCGAGCGCATTTCTCAAAATTTAGAGAGAAATAATCGCGCGGTTTTAACTTTTCAATGTCCCGTTTTTTTTTAATAGCGTTTTAATACTTAAATGTCATTAGAATTTGGGTTTTTATAGCATAAACGTTAAAAACGCTATCATCAATTGCTATTAATAAGTAACTGTGGCGTAGTAAATATTTCCAAATACCTCATGATTCCAAACTTTGAGTTTTATTTTCATTTTTTTTAAGTTTGAGACACACCCGTTCCATTACCCCAAACCCGGGCAAGCTAAATTCCATTGACTATCAACAAAATTCAGGAAATCATTATGAGTGGTCCACATTCTTTGAAATCTAAAAGGAAACATACTTGCCCTCTTAGACAAAGGAATATAGACTAATAACGGTGCATGGTCTGAACAGGTTCTAAGAAGATGCTTAATCCGTGTGTTCTGAAAGGCTGTCGACCATTCCAAATTAGCTAGAAATTTGTCCAACCTCACCCACATTCTGTTGTCCTCTTACTGATTATTACACAATGTGTACTTTGGCCCAACATGTTGAAGGTCGATGAGACCACATGCAGAGATACAACTGGCAAATTCTGTCATGGAAGAAGAAGCAGGAAACCTTCCACCTAGTTTTCTAGACCCCTCGATGACAACGTTAAAATCACCACCCACTTGCCAGGCCTCCGACAAACCCATACCAAAATTTTCCAAATCCTCCCAGAGTACCCGTCTTTTCTGCAAAGTACACTTAGCATATAAAGGAAACAAAAAAAGACTGACCCATATTGACTGTCATCACCTTACAGTGAATACTTTGCTCAGAGCTGCGCACAATATCCACTTGCAAGTCGTTATCCTAAAACACCCATATCTTTCCCCCACTTTCAACATTCGAATCTAACAAAGGAAGACAAACTTTACTACCAATCTCCATATATTTGTCCACACCTATCATAGGCTCTATTATTGCCAAAAGCCTGACATTAAACTCTTTAACAAGATTTCTAATCCTACACCGGGTGGCCCTGTTATCCACACCCCGTGCGTTCCAGAATATAATTTTGCCAGTCATCAGAAACAACAGTATCCACCCTTGCGGGTCTACAAAATAAAGAGGTTTGTCCCAGACCTTCTCGATTTCTTGGACTTCGCATCATCTGAAAAACACCTTGCCTCAGGCACCTGCTTCGGTTTGTTATCTCCTTCATTATCCGAAAGACCTTTTCTTTTCAGAATCACCACCCTTTTTTCTAATTTCCCACTCTTGTTAGGATCAATTTTAGCATGTTGACTTCTTCCTCATTTGTTTTTTCTTTAACCTGACCAGCACCTTGTGATGACGAATATGCAAAAGGTACCTTACGCAATGGGGCAGTCTCCGATCTTTTCGAAGATGTAGGGCTTGTGTTCTTAAGAGCTATTCTTGCTTCCGCTTTTGTGTAACCAGCCTCCAAGAGAGCTTTAAAAGTCGAGCTAGCAGAACTTTCAACAATCTGCGGCCTTGCAAAGCCCCCTGGATAACCGCCTTGCTTGTCCTTCTTCTTTCCCATTGATTGTTCACACAAACTATCATCCTCGACCCGCACTGGAGACACAGCAAGATGCTCGTTTTCCTTTCTCAATGGGGATGCAGCTTCCCCTATATCTCCCTCATTACCGTCCTCGTCTACAAGTGCCGCAAATTTATTTCTTATGTCAAGAGAGGTATATAGCTTGTACCTATGCAAGAACGGCTCTGCCACCAGCAACATCGTCTTGCTTCTCCTTGTCGCTACCTTCTTCCAAATGCACCACAATATCTTGCATAATCAAATTATTTGACTAAGTTGAATCTCCACTGTCATGCCTTTGTTGTAAACGCTCCACCTTCTCATGTTTTGACCCATCACCACGAGCTAATTGCTCTTTATCGATTCACCCAACTTCAGCCTTAATCTCCGCCACATTAATATCCACATCCCCATCGAATTTAACTTCTTTGTTCCCTTTTCCCACCTTGAAACAAAATTGTTTCTTTACCTATAACACCCTTTCCCCCACGGACTCCAACTCCTTCATGCACTGGGACTTTATTTTGAATATTCACTGGAACATAAGTTTGCTTCAATGGGTTTGAGGACTTAGTAGCCTTAGCACAACGAATCCCCATTTTTTGATCCTTAGTTGCTGGAGGAGGTTGTGACCTTTTTTGACCAAGATGTGTTCTACAGTAATAATCCTGATGTGGCGCATTGCTCGCAGTATTTGAAGCTCGAATAATCAAGCTTTTGCCAGAAGCCATTACTACCTTCGAAATCAATCCATATTTTCGATGGAAATGACACCGAAAGATCCATCTCCATGCATATGCGAGTGTTCCTAAACTTGGTGTAACATTGCATACTCTCATCGATTCTTAAAAAGGTACCAATGGAGTCACCTACCTCTTTCAGAAACACCGGATCAGCCTTAAGACTAAATCATTGATGCCAGTGAAAAGCTTTAAATCTCACCCCACGAATCAAAAAAGAGTCACGTGATAAAGCTTTATTCACCTATTTTTCTGACTGAAATCTTACAATCACGTGCCTAGGATCAAGCAATCCCATTGCGAAATCTCCAATAACGCCCTAAGATTTATGAATCGTTTTTCGGATAGCCTCCAAATAAGGTCGGTAACTAGAAAACTTAAGCACCGTGATAAACTTTTTTGCATATCTATCAAGACGGGAAACATCTGATTTTGTAAGGGAGATAGCTAGAAGGCGGATTACCTTCCTTCCGGAAATGAGTCCCTTCTAATGGTTCATTGTTAACGACAACTTTCTTCACAACACCCAAAGCTTGCAGAAAGGAACGAGGAGGAGGCTTTGTTGCCTCTCCCGAGGTTCCACCATCCCCAAGAAGAGGAAAACCATGGTCGGCTGAGGTAGCCGCCATGAGAAACCCTAAGAAGGAGGTCGAATCGATACTTATGTTAATAGTTGTTTATTTTCAATATTAAGTTCATTTGCCTTTACTAGGTTATCGATATTGTGACCATTTTGGCTTTAAATTGGACTACGCTGGATTCAATTTGATAGATGTAATGTGCTTTTGATAGTTTTATTTTTGTATTAATTATTAGAACGAGCAGGGAAATTTTTTTGGGTCTGCCTCTGATAACTACTATTATCAACTAATAATCATTTACCATTATGCCCCCTGCCACTGCCTACAGGGATGTACAGATAAAGAAAATAACCTATATCAAGTTAAATTGCTAAAAATAAGAAAGTAGATAAATGACGATAAATAAAAAAACATGTCATGAAAATATGAAATACACAAGTGCACAAGTGCACACTTGTCATCTTATTGTTGACTCTTACATTAAATGGAGCACCTCAACTAATTAGTGGTGGAGCCAGGATTTTCAATAGCCGCAGGGGGGGGGGGGGGGGGGGGGGACATGTCCCTGTTGGTTTAGTGGTTGAAAGTTTTAATAAATGACCCAAGTTCGGTCCTTTTGGAGGGTAATATTTCTTTATGGCTACTGACAATTACTTTTTTCTCTATATATTTTTATGTTTAATAACAATTACTATTTTTCGTCATTGTTACTCGCCCATTTTTTTTAATACAATTTTATTAGTAATTGCAAATATTAAAAAGGTTGTTTTTAGTTTAATAAAAACTTGTTTCTAATCCTCTTGGAGAATATGATTTCTTTATGGTTATTGACAATTACTATTTAATATGTAATTGAAAATATTAAAAATAAATAAAAATTGTTTATTCACAAGTGGTATGAACCCTCCAAAAAAAAGTATATCTAAGATTAAAATCTTAAATAATAAGTATAGAACTCTACGAAAATATATACTATTGGTTCACTCCGACAAAATTTGAGGCTCATAAAAACCATTTTTCTATGAAATTGTATTAGAATCTTATTATGTTCACAAATTTCAGATTTTTTTAGCTTCAATTTAGATAATTATATAAATAGTTGTTTATTTTCATTATTTAGTTCATTTCCCTTTACTAAGGTTATCGATATTGTGACCTTATTTTGGCTTTAAATTGGACTACGTTGGATTCAATAATGTACTTTTGATAATTATATTTTTTATTAATTATTGTTGTAATAAATACTCTGATCATTAATGTAACCCCGCACTACTTCGGCAAACGAATGTATGCCGTATGACATTGATCCAACCGCAATAAAGCTCTAGGACGACTTGGCAAGTCACGCGATTCATACGACCTACTAACCTTTTCCACCTGCTCTATATTAGCCAGCATATCTGCCACTGAGTTAGCTTCTCAAAAAATATGCACGCACCTACACTCAATGCTAGCACTTTCCCTTCTAATATTTCTCCAACTAGAAGCAAGTTGCCAAGGGACTTTGAACACTCTGTAAAACTATTCTCTGGGAAACAAAGATTCCTAACACAATCGAAGGCCCTCCATAATAGCCAAATTTTTAGCCCTATTATTCGAACCTCTCCCAAAGAGAAAAAAAACTATCTAGCATGAATGCACCTACCCATATAGTCTCTGACCATCACCCCTAGTAGCAAAGGACTGCTTAGACGAATTGTCCATGTTTACCACCACCCTTGTTGGCAGGAGGTGAACCCAATACACCGCAAATTCCATACTAGGAGTTGTTCTCTGTACCTGAACATGTTTCAAACTCATGGCCGAAATAATACCATTAGGATTTAAAGACCCTACCTTTAGTTTTCCTAGAAAGAACTCAAAGAACATGCACCACAAACAGAAGCAGTATGACACATATGAAGAAAAGTAACCCAGCACCAATATTTTCACTTATGTTCCGTATTTTCAATGGAGGTTTCTCGAGTACTAATATTCTTGAGATTGAGATGGAAGCTATCTTAATGGGATTTGAATTGGCATCATCCGTAGAATGTAGGTACAATAATATGGCTTTTGTGCAGATTATTTGCGGGTTGTTAACACAATTAACAAGCAAAGCCCTTCATGGTATTCTTCGGGGTTGTATGACAATATTAGAAAGCGAAAAGCCAACAAACCAGCAGAGTGGTGAGCAAAGGATGGACCTAATGAAGTTTGTTTGCTTCCCTCTTATCAGCAAGGAATTTGATGGACTACTCCTTGGCTTCAATGTTTCTTTGTAACTATCTTCCTTATTAAATAAGGGTGGGCACCCTTCAACCCTAGTTAACTTTGGGCCATCATCACTAAGAATATCCTCTCTTTTTCTTTTCTTTTTTTTCTTTTTTTTAAGATCAGTATATCATTATATCATTAGGCTTTCAAATTATACAGATAATTTATGTTAAATGCAATAACAAAAATTAAAAATAATATATATATATATATATATTAGATAACTTTATGGCCGAATGAATAGTTTAAAAAAAGACCAATAGCCTAATCTATTATATATAAACAAACCGATGGAACCAATATATCAATTGGTTTACAATAATATCTAATAGTTAGATTAGTAAAAAATGAAAAATAATCATACTAACAACATAATTCAACATAATCCGATGCGGTGGCGGATGCGCTAGCCGATAGAGCACAAAAAGCTTATAGGACTGTCACATTCGGAGAGAGTGATTTACCTAGGCGATTGGCAGGTTTGGTCTTGCTTGACCGTTGCCACATGGCGTATGTTTGTCATGGTGATGAGTAGAGGAAAAGTTTTTTTAATATGCAGAGTTTGTCGCTGGTTTGGACTGCCGTAGCGGCATTGTCTTTTGATGCAGGGTCGTTTTGCTGTGAGTCGGGGCAGAGTGATGGTCTCGGCTGTGGTACTCATTACCTGGACAGAGTATGCATCTGAATTTATATTCAGACTGATCGACAAGTGGATGATCAAGGTGCTGATTGGGCGAGATTTGGCTGGAAAATGGAGCTGCTCGTCTTCGCAGCGAACTGGACAGGGTGCTCTGCTCTGCCCTGTTTTCAGTTCGTTGGGTGGAGGTGGATGGATGCTGTTTTGTGTTTTAATACATGCTGCTTGGAAAGTGAACGGTTTGCTCTTTATAAGGGTTTCGCAGGAGGGAATTGCAAGTTTGTATGATAGAAAATTTGCAAATTGTGCATGTTGGTTATGGTTGCAAGTTGCCAGGTTGGCAAGCTTGTTATACTTTTATGATGCAAGTTATTATGTGTGCAAGTTGCAGATTGGTTCCAAAGTGAGCAAGATGAAAATGGTGCATATAGTTCTTGGACTGTATTTGCAAATGGTTAAGGTATTTGCATGATATTTTATTGGTTTGTTTTTGAGACCTTATCTCTTGGTGATGTTGGTAATCCTCTTCTTGGTTTAGGCCTTATTAGGCCTCATTCTTGGTGAGTTAGGGCTAGTTTTTAATTTTCCTTTTTGCTATGTAATGGTTTACTTGGTGGTAGGTCTTATTATTTAAGGACTATTCCCTGGTAAATAAGGCATTTTCTAGGTCTCCTTTTTGAACTAGGATTTTTTGTTATTTTCTCTCGGGTAAAGTCGTCATGTACCCCGACAAGTGTATAAGCTTTTTTCAAGTAATAAATGTCTGGCATCTCATAACTGCCCTTCCCCACTGGAGGTTATTATAAAAAAAAAATGTTAACAGTATATACCATTTTAGTACATTCAAAACTTAGAATTATACAACAATGGCCAGTATGCTATGTAAACAGATTGACAAAAGCCAGTTTAGAATCGACCATTTATTTTGTATTTTCTTTATAAATTTAGAAAATAAATTAATACAAAAACTTGTAAAGTATGCTATGCAACCTAGAGGTTAGAATTACACAACACTGCAAGTATACTATATAAACAGATTGGCAAATGCCAATCAAACATTTTTTTCACAAGTTAAATGACTCGTTAGAAAATGAAATACAAAAACATGTGAAATGCCCTTAATGACGTTGTTTAGAAATTGATTGATCAATACCAAGAAGAGCATAATGTTCGAAAAATCCAACATGTGTGGGCACACATATGCATTTAATGTATATTGCTATCTTAAAGTATAGCCTAAATAAATTGTGATCTAATATGGTTAATTAGGCTAAGGTATTAAGATGTCATAGGCATAATGTATAGAATCTGTAGATACACTTAAGCAATTTCTAATTTGATGAGGGACCAAATTAGAAATTGGTAAGTTAGAATAACTGATAACCCATCAGTTATAACTTCTGCGTTATGGTCCCCAGTAGAGCGTATGGTTTTGTTTCTTCTGCAATTCCCTTCTACAGAGAAATACACAGAAAAACATATGTTCTCAACTAGAAGATCAAGACTCATCCCATTCTTGAACTGCTATCATGGATCAAGGTACGCTTCTGTTTTGTTCTTGTTCTTCTCTTCTCATTGATTCAATATAGAGCATACAACTGTGCCTGTAGAAAATAATCTAACAAGTGGTATCAGAGCAATGTCCATGATTGATTTTTTGAGAGATTGTGAAATTTGGGATGAAATTGACAACAACCAAATGGGTTTTGGTCAGAGGGGTTGCTGGGACAGGGTCAGACCCTGCTGGGTCAGATGGGTCACTCTGGTCCAGTTCAGAGAACCAGTCCATCCTGTTTTGGCTATTTGCACCCAGCAAAATCTGTCTCAGCCACCCTGATAATAATAATAATAATAATAATAATAATAATAATAATAATAATAAATTCAGGAAATTAAATAATGGAACTTACATCAAGTAAATCTGGTACATTACTTAGGTCCGTTATTTATTTATTATTTTTTTCTCAAGGCTATTTATTTGAAAGTTTTAAATTTAAATGATTTTTTGGGATGCATCTAATGACTTATTTAGTTTGTCTAACATTTGATTGAACTAATTGAAACAAGATGTCACCAAAGTGTCCTCTTTTATGTATATTAGTTTATTGAGAATGTTAAGATGTTTGTGTTTGTGAGTTCATGCGGATATTAGCCGACCCAAAGGAATGATAATATTTGGCCGAATTGCATACACACCTGTAGTGATAAATATGTGACAATTATAAGGTTTCCATGTGAATAATAAGCTGATCTAAAGATAGACTTATTGTTTGACAGGAGTTATTGTCAATATTTGATCACTACACCAAGAGTACCACTTACAAGTTAATATTACTGTCCAAAGACTTGATATTAATGTTGTGCTAGGTATCTTGAGATGTATTCCATAAATGTTTGAATTTATAGATTGTTTATTTAGATTAGGATGTGCACATGCATGCTCATTAGGTTAATTCTCTGTACAACTATTATGTCTGCCACTTCAATATCTGCCCATGCAAACAGTATTCCCATGCTTAATGGGTCAAACTTCAAGGATTGGAAAAAGAATGTCTTAATCATTCTTGGCTGCATGGATCTGGACCTTGTACTAAGGATAGAGCAACCCGCTACTCTTACGGCTGCAAGTTCTTCTAAAGAAATGAGGAACTTTGAGAAGTGGGAACGCTCTAATCGCATGAGTCTAATGATCATTAAGTGCATCATTCCGGAAGCCTTTAGATGTGCAATATCTGAAGGGGTAACTAAGGCCAGTGATTTCCTTGCTGAAATTGAAAAACGTTTTGCAAAAAATGATAAGGCTGAAACAAGCACACTTTTAGCTAGCTTGATCTCAATGAAGTACAAAGGCAAGGGAAACATAAGGGAGTACATCATGGAGATGTCTCACATTGCTTCCAAACTTAAGGCACTAAAGCTCGAGTTGTCTGGCGACTTACTCGTGCATTTAGTACTGATATATCTTCCTGCACATTTTAGTTAGTTTAAGGTTAGTTATAACTGTCAAAAGGAGAAATGGACTCTTAACGAGCTCATTTCATATTGTGTACAAAAAGAGGAAAGGTTGAAGCAAGAGAGATTTGAAAGTACTCATCTGGCAAGTACCTTTAAGGATAAGGGCAAGAAAAGAAAGAAAAATGAAGCTGCTAAGGGTCTAGAGCAAAATAAACCTAAGGAAAATCAAGGATGTTTCTTTTGTGGAAAGCTAGGACATGTAAAGAAAGAATGTAGACAATATCATGCTTGGCGTGCCAAGAAAGGTACATTCTTTACTTTGGTCTGTTCTGAGGTAAATTTAGCGTCAGTATCTAGACGCACTTGGTGGTTAGATTCTGGTGCTACCACTCACATAAGTGTTTCTATGCAGGGTTGCCTGAGCTACCGAAAGCCAAATGATGTTAAAAGATACATCTTTGTGGGCGATGGAAAATCGGTGGATGTTGATGCAATAAGGCATTTTAGGTTATTGTTTGGAACTGGTTTTTATTTGGATTTGAAAGACACTTTTGTTGTACCGTCCTTTAGACAGAATTTAGTTTCTGTTTATTTATTGGACAAATCTGGTTATAATTGTTCATTTGGAAACAATCAGTTTAGTCTTTCATTGAATTCAAATATTGTTGCTTGTTGGTACTGGTTCATTAAGTGTATTTGATAACCTATATTTGCTTGATACTATTGCATTATATAATGAAACCTTGCATGTGGATTCATGGGGTACTAAACCCAAGCTAAACAAAGAAAATTCAGCAAAATTATGACACAAGCGTTTGGGTCATATATCCAAATCTAGAATTGAAAGACTTGTGTCAAAAGGCATTTTGGATTCACTTTACTTTTCAGACTTAGATATCTGTGTTGAGCGCATCAAGGGAAAACAGACCAAACAAAAGAGATTAGGTGCTAATAGATCTTCAGACGTCTTAGAATTGATACATACGGATATCTGTGGACCATTCCCTACGGCTTCTTGGAATGGTCAACGATACTTGATATCATTCATAGACGACTACTCACGTTATGGGTACCTTTATCTCATTCATGAAAAATCAGAGTCACTGGATGTATTCAAGTCTTTCAAAACTGAAGTTGAAAACGAACTCAGTAAGAAAATTAAGTACGTTAGATCTTATCGTGGTGGAGAGTACTACGACAATTATGATGGTTCAGGACAACAACGTCCAGGACCATTTGCTAAATTCCTGAAAGAATCATGCCAAGTTCACCTAGCATGAATGGTGTGGCTGAAAGACGAAACAAAACTCTTAAGGATATGGTAGGGAGTATGATTAGTCATTCTGCCTTACCAGAGTCACTCTGAGGAGAAGCAATAAAGACAACAGCTTATATCCTAAATAGAGTACCAACTAAAGCAGCTGCCAAGACTCCTTATGAACTTTGGATAGGCCGAAAGCCTAGTTTAAAGCACTTTCACATTTGGGGATGTCCATCTGAGGCTAGGCCTTATAGGCCAAATGAAAACAAATTGGACTCCAAGACAGTCAGCAACTACTTTATTGGTTATTCAAAGCGATCTAGGGGCTACAAGTTTTATGATCCCACAATTAGGTCTATTTTTGAAACAGGAACTGCGACATTTTTTTAGGATGTTGAGTTTGGGGGGAAAAATAAGGTAAAAGACATTGTCTTTGAGGAGGACTCGGTTTCGACTCCTACTACTGTTTTTGACAATGTACATGTTTCTGTACCTTTCATTGATCAAGAAGCAGATATGGAATCTCAACAAGACAATGTTGAACAACTCCCTTTTCAAATTGAAGTAAATGTTCCAGAAGAACAAACTCAACAACCTCAAGGACAAATGCCATTAAGGAGATCCACGAGAGAAAGGAGAAATGCTATTCCGAATGATTACATAGTTTTTCTCCAAGAACATGAGGAAAATGATGGATTGGTGGAAAATGATCCAATCAACTTCCATCAAGCCATGCAGGATTCTAACTCTCAAAAGTGGATAGATGCTATGAATGAGGAATACAAGTCTATGCAAGACAATCAAGTTTGGAATCTTATCCCATTACCTAAAAATACAAAGCCTATTGGTTGTAAATGGATATTAAAAACCAAGAGGGATTCAAAAGGTAATGTGGAGAGATATAAGGCTCATCTTGTAGCTAAAGGCTTAACTCAAAAGGAAGGCATCGACTATAAAGAGACTTTCACTCCGGTTTCAAAGAAAAACTCGTTTAGGACAATCATGGCACTTGTTGCGCACTTTGACCTTGAGCTACATCAGATGGATGTTAAGACAACATTTCTTAATGGCGACATTGATGAAACAATTTATATGGTGCAACCAGAAAACTTTGTGTTTGGAGACCCGAAGAATATGGTTTGCAAACTAAAGAAATCCATCTATGGGCTCAAGCAAGCTTCCCGTCAATGGTACCACAAATTTCATCAAGTAATTGTCTCATTTGGTTTCGAGACAAATGCAGTTGATAATTGTGTGTATCATAAGTCCAGTGGGAGTAAGCATATCTTCTTGGTTTTGTATGTTGATGACATACAACTTGCCACTAATAACAAAGACGTGTTTTATGAAACTAAGAGATTTCTATCAAAGAAATTTGAAATGAAAGATCTTGGTGAAGCTTCTTTTGTTTTAGGGATTCAGATACACCGAGATCGCTCCCGGGGTATTCTTGGATTATCACAAAAGAGCTATATAGAAAAGGTGCTTACAAGATTTGGCATGCAAAATTATAAACCAGGAGACACCCCTGTAGCTAAAGGAGACAAATTCAGTCTTAAACAATGCCCTAGGAATAAACTTGAAGTTAAATAAATGAAAGAGATTCCCTATGCCACTACACCAAAGATCTCCATTTATAGCATTTTTCAATAGCATTTTCTACCATTATGCTATGAAAAACCAAATTTCAATGGGTTTAAAATTAAAAAACGCTATCAATGGTTTGGCGGGATTTTTGGAGCCCCCCCCCCCCCAAAATTTTTTTGCTCGACCTTTATGTTTCCTCTCCTCCCCTCTGCTTCCTCTCCTCTCCCTTTGCTATGCTATGTTTCATCTCCTCTGCTATGCTATGTTTCTCTCCTCTCCCTCTGCTCACTATCTAATTGGAGAAGGAGAGGACGAGAGGTTGAGAAATTGGAGCCTCAACCTCTCGTCTTCTCCCTCGCTCTTGCTCGCCTCTCTTCCTTTCAAGTCCATAGACACATTACATATTGTCTGCATTGCATCGTTGGTCGCAATTTCGGTAACCCCTTTTGCCATCTCTTTGTTTGAATAATTATTTATGTTAATGTTGTGTTTTGCATTTTTTGATTTCTCGCTTGTTTGAATGATTGGGATTGTTAAACTCTTCTGTTCTGAGTAAACTTCTTCTTCATGTGGGTTACATTCTTGATTGATCAGTTTTATTTTAGGTTTATTCTGTGTTATTTGATCTCTGCTAAATGAATCCTGTTGTTCAAAGTGTTGATTTCAATTGAAATCTATAACTTTGTTTGATATCTATCATTTTTTATTTGGAGATTAGTTAATGCTGGTAGACAAACGGTGATTATTTCTTAAAAATTTCTCTGATTTAAGTGGAAAAAATATCTTCATAGAAAAATTGAGTGGGCTGCTACATTTAAAAAAATAAAAGGGTGATACACATTTTTAATGGTGGATTCTGACTCTTCGTGCATTGGTGTTCCTTGTTGTGGCAGGATAGCATTTGGTACTTAAATTGTTAGCTTTAAGAATTTGAGACACAAATTAATGGACGGAATATAGTGGGTACAACCATAGGAAAAACTTTCTGAAGTTAACTCTTGTATATATGATTAATGTTTTGAATTACTAGTTTTAGTTGCTAGGACAAGGCAGGCTGTTTCAAATTGAGTGTTGTGAAACATGAATCTCATCTGCCACAGTCAAGGCTTCGTGCTAGTTGGGATTGGTCCAGTCAAGTTGTTTGTGATTAAGCCATTTTTGTTAGAGATGGAAAGCTGAGATGTGTGGCTGAAACACTTGAAAATTAAAAAAATGTTATGCTTTATGCAGTTGGAGGAAGTGTTCATGCATTATTCCGTGGAGGAAAGGGTTGAAATGTAGACACTGCAAGCTTGATGCATCACACTTGATGAATCACCATCCATGGATAGCTATTATGTTAAATTTTATCAATGACCGCATAGTTTATTGAATATATTATAAGCCTCTTTGGCTCAATTTTAGATGATCTAGACATTGTATTTGCTCACTGATTACCATATGGTCAAATATAGGTGTTGCAAATTTGGTACCAGCAATGTGAGTGTGGCACTGATTTTTATTTGGTTCAAGATGAAAAAGAAAAGGGGGAAAGAGTGCACACACATCATGCACATGACATGGTTCTGATATTGAGGTAAGTCCCTCCATGGACTCATGTATCGACCTATCTACTTTGCTTAAAAATAGTGAATGGAATGCAGGGGATAAAAGAAATTAGGCAAAAGGGGAAAGTCATTAGCTGATGCCAATGCCTGCAATCATAACTTATTAGAAAGTTATGTAATCCCTTTGGCGAAGAAGTTTTGGTCATATTATATGTATTTTTCTCCGTTAACGTGTGTGTTTGATTGTGAAGACAATATAAAGACTAGAGTGTGTCATCAACAATAAGCACAAGACTTTGAAGATACAAACTTATAAAATTAACAATAATTCATCAGATATCTAATATCTTTAAAAAAAATAAAAAATGGCAGTGTTTAGTATTCAAGCATTGCAGTGGGTCAGGTGGTTAAGGCATTCTTCACTCACACACTGAGTTGTAAACTTCTAGTTGGATCCAGAACCTTTCATGTTGTTTCCCTGTTGGTAGTCTATAATAATAATGATCCCTCATTAAGGCGCTTCTATTTTGTCTTCTTTTTCACAGGGAGGAGACCTGCTTTTTTTCCGCAATATGCTTATCTAGAATACCTCAAAGTTCATTTTTTTTCATTATGATGATCGATAGTCTCGCAAGGATGCAAATTGCAGTTTTGAACTTCATGAAAAAAGCTCGAATGCCTACTATTTTGTAGTTGAACTTGAAACACATCTAGAACAAGCTATTTATACCGTTCTATGCCGATTGCATTTAGTGTTTGTAAGCACATTCTGTTCACCAAAGGGGTGACGCTTTCTAGGAAACTATACGGAAATCTTTGGAAATTCTTACCAACAAATAACTCCTATAATTGCCGAAGTAAAATGTAGGATTTTTGCTGTATAATATCACATTTCATTTTTGTTTATTTTCTGGTTTCAAGGGTAAATTGCAAAAGAATATGATACAACATGTCTGAAACGGGTTGTCATTTCTAGTTTCCACGTAATATTATTATTATATATATGTATTTACATGTCCCCATATAAGTGGGGTTTTTAGTTGACTTCTTGCACACCATTGTTATTTTCATTCTTTTTTTAAAATGTTTGTAAGCATAGCTTTTATGCTTGTATGTCATTTGGTTTCTGATTTGTTGCTATTGTTAGGCTGAATGGGGACCCCTACGTCATGTGCGTGTAATAAAAGAACGAAGTTCCGACCCTTCTCGTGGATTTGCCTTCATTGATTTTCCTTCTGTGGTATCTGTCCACGTTATCAAGCCTGCTTTTGCTTATTCCATCTTTTGGATATCGAAAAGCTAATCTGTATGAAACAGGGATCAGCACGTTCAATGATTGATGGAATTGCCGAAGATGGTCTTGTTTTGGATGGCAGAAAGCTATTTTTTGAGTACAGGTATATGAAAATTTGAATTAAAACAAAAAAATATCTTTTTCATTCCCATGTTGTAATATGGTTCAATCTGTTTTTCCTTTTTATGACAATTAACCAACTTACAAAAATAAGGGAACAATTCCTCCGTAGTAAAAGATGGAATATACTATTCGAAAATTCCATATGAAATTTCCAACTAATTGCCCAAGTATTCTGATAATGAGTTGCACAGAGTGTCTCAATTGTAGCAGCTTCTATGCTTCTCTTGGCAGTAGGCATTGGAGTTTGCTTGTGTGTTATAACATGCTCAGGTCATATTGCTGCTGAGACTGCAAACAGTCATTGCCTTTCTTGTGTATCCTTATTATCCGATTCCAATGGGTGAATCTGGTGCCATTTGCATAGTTTAGTTCTCTAAATTACATTTAATTTGAAAATAAAAGCTCCATTGTTTGTTACAGATATATAATCTTGTTCTATGACAATGTTGTAATATTGGCTTATATTGATTCAATGTGTTGTTTATATGTTGTTAGACATTCTTCTATGTTGATCATTTTATGTAAGCTCTTTTATGGAAATATTCCTCAGTAGATAATACTAAAGCTTCACCCTGGGCGATTGAGATATTGTTCTGTTTGTCAATGATTTATACCCCCAGTCTGAAATCTTATGCCATGCTATTTTTCAAGCATTGGGTTGATAATACAGTTTTATCCTCGCCAATATAGTGTTTTACCAATGAAACGCTTTAGGTCAAAAGTGCATGTTAAGGCAAATCAATGGTTCAGTTCTTTAAGTTCAAATAATAGTATTCACTGCTAATGCGATATATCCTTCAACTTATATTTTGATACCATTGATATTTAGTACTTGGTTAGTTGGGGGCTACTTTAGAGAATTAGATACTTGCAAGTCGTTCTGTTGGGAGTTGTGTCTCATTGTACTTGGAATATGATTAGATTTTATTAAAAAAAATTAATATATATCCGAGTCCATCTAGGCCTAATTTGTTGAAACATTCTTTTTTTCATAGAAGCGTTATGGAGTGAGATTTTGGTACTTATGTTGACTACGAAAGCTTAGTTGTTTTGGAATCGGTATGATAACGTTTATCATGTATCGCAAGGCTGCAGAATTAATACTTGATAAATAAACATATGCATAATTTGTGTTGTATAAGAAGGCACAGATTGCTCATAACCGATGAAATGTTATTTATTATCATTCTAGAGCACTTTGGCATAAATGCTATGTAATAATTTGTCTTCTCTAGTAAATGTTCCATGAAGTATGTTGTTATTTTGAGTTACGCGAGTCCCTGTTTTCGAGTGTAAAACCTGTTGCATTACTGCTTTTTCTTGACTGCAAATGAATAGTATATGGTATTTGTCTTTTTACTCGTGGTCGCGGAAGCTGCAGTTACTGCAGACGCGTTTCTGAACCACGACTGGGAGAAGGTATATCTTCGTGTCTTGTGGTAGCATAGCATGTATCCTATGCTACTTTCTCGTTTCACTTAATCCTTTTTTTAATGAATTGATTAATGGCTTCTGAAGTTTTATTGCTTTAGTCTTGCATCAGGATTTTCCTAAGGATCCTACGGGGAAGTTTGAGGAGTTCAAAAAATTTGTGAAGTCAGATTTCAATTTTTGTAAATGGATAGGCTTGTCAATTGTGGCTGCTCAGGTTCGTGTGGCCGCATTTTTGTCCCAAGGGTCTTCAATTTTAACAGTCACACAACCTAAAATTAGATTTGTAGTAAATCTATTATATTCCAAGTCATTTAGATCTTTACAAGTAAAAAGTTGTACCTACAATTTGTACTTGATGCAGGGATTTTCAATCTTATTGTCAGTCATTCTCAGAGCACTTGGGCCAGATCATGGAAGCTATTGTGACAGTGATGATGAATATGCCCCAGCCAGGCTTCCACTCTTGAGAGATGCTCATCCACATCCTTATGTTGTTGGCGAGCCTCACTTTGTCCAGAAGAATGACTCATGGAACATACGAGTCTTGGAGAAGGTAGGATTTATTCAATGAATCGATATTCATTCATCTAGAGTTCGATTCAAATTTATTTATTTTCTTTCTTCGTTTCAAGCAAACAAGTAATGAGCATCGAAAGAGATCCGGATTCACAAGTGATAGGTGAGTTAGCTTTTAAAGTGTTAGACATTTGTCTCATACATAATTGACTACACGAAGAAAGTAAAATTTTACGTATAGGTTAAAAACAGAAGTCTATATCGAAAAATATGCTGTAGAAAAATACTAGGCTGTGTCGAAAGAAAAAATTCTTGAATATGTGATGCCCAAAAAAAAACAGAGAAGGAAGAGAAAAGAAAGTGGTAAAAGATGAACATTTGAGATTGAAGAGGACCGCAATCTTTCCAGTCTATGAAAACATTCCGAGCTCTACATCTAAGAATATGATTTTCATAGTTTTGAGAAGAAAAGAAAAATGAGGCTGAAGGTCATCCTCACCTCAAAATTTCCATTCTCTCTTTTGCTAATTTTCTGGTGTTTTCTCTAGAATATTCTTTAGAACCAAGCACATCCTAAGATTGGAACTGTTATCAAGTAGGTCTGTTTTGGAGAGAGGTGATGTTTATGAGAGCTGTTGGGCCTGAAAAAGTGCCCCCCCCCCCCCCCCCCCCCCTTTACAAATATCAATGCATCAAGGCAGGTGTAGCTTGTTTTGGTAGGGTAGTATAGAAAATATTGAATTTTGAAAGTGAATGGAGTAAAGAAGCAACATGGTGGCCAACTTATAATCTGACCAAGACAGCTATGTCGACAATTTTGATACCCTAAAATGGACTACCATGAGCTCCGTTGAACTGTGAGCTGGGACACAAACTTGATGGTTTGAAATACTGGTTGTTTAGTTAAATAGACAAACTTGATGGCCAACTTATAAACTGTATGCTCACAACTTGTAAGCATATAAATAGACCTAAGCTCTCCATATTCAGTCAATTTCTCCAATGTCAACATTGAGTTTGTTTAGTTGTCTTCAGTTTTTTTTCCCTTGCTCATGAACATCATGTCATTTATCTCTTCATGGCCTTGGTTTTTTTTTTTTTCCTCTCTACACTTTGTTATACATGGGATAAGCAATTTTCAGAAACTGCAATGCTTGCCAATGCCAATGTCTTTTTGTATATTTTAAAATTGGAAAGCTTATTTCTTTACAGAATTAAGGGATTACCTCCATGCTTTACCTTTTTGTTATTAGAAATCTTTTTGCAAAAATTGTCTCTTGGTTCATATCTGTGTAGGCTTCATAAGTGCATTGTATCCATTTTGTTGTCATAATAGCATGCATATTTATTGATTGCAATGTGTTCAGGTATCTTTGTTTGCCATTTACTAAATAAATCCACTATGCTTTGGACAAGTGTATTCTTTTAAGAACTAAAAGCATTTGATCAGGCAATTAATGAAATCCGAAAGAAGTTTGAACTGGAGAAGACAAAGATTCTTAATCTTGAAAAGGAAAAGGTGTGGTCTTTTAAATTCACCATCTACATGCTAGAGTTTTCATACCACATCATGCCATGGCCTTATCTCTTTTATCTGTTGTATAATGTGACCCTTCTTTTCTTCTTCTTTTACTTATATATTAAGTTTTAAAAACTTCGAGCAAGGAATTCAATTTTCTTTAATTTACATGTTTAGTCCATCATATTTATGGACCCAGGTTGAACAAATCTCTCAAAGAATCATTCCAAATAGGTTCTCTGTTTGGAGATTTGCTCTAATATTATTTATATAAAGGGGATGCAACACCTTACTCTTTCTAATCATTCCAAATCTCTCTTTGTAAGAGGTTTGTTGATGGAGAGACCAGGAAGAGCAAAGGAGCCTTCAGCTGGTTGCAACACATGGAACCTTCATGAGCAAAAACAACAAGCTCATCAGTGGCAACAACCACGGTGTTGCATCTAGGTTTTTTGAGGATTGCTTTAGATCAGAAAATTCCGCAAACACCACCCAAGTCTTTGAGGTTGCCCAAGTTGAGAGCTCTGTCAGAGGGGATGCAACACCTTACTATGCTCAAATCTTTGACAATATGGTACTGCGAGAATCTGAGTATTCTTCCAGAGTGGCTCCAACACCTTACCTCTCTTCAATCTCTGGAGATTTTTTGTTGCCATCCTAATCTACACAAACGATGCGAGAGGGACAAGGGTGACGACTGGCACATCATATCCCACATTCCACACCTCAACATCTCTCTTGATCCACCTTTGTAAGTGATTTTTATCATTAAAGTTGTTGTTCTAGTTCATAAATATTATAGTTGTTACAAACAGTCCCAGCTAAATGAGTAGAAAATCTTCTTTTTGTAAAATAATAAATAAATAAAGTATTAAATAAACAAGTCCCAAGCATCAAATATGTAGTTTCATCACAATCTCTCAATAGATCAGTTTAGCATATTTGTTTTTAAGGCTTGTGTTGATGTACATAAATAATGTCTCGAGCAAATATTTACAATCACAGCTATTTCTTACGGGGCTGCCAAAAGGAACAGGTTTCTTGACTTCAAAAGATTTGGCTCCTGAATCAATTTAAGTCCATGAATGGAGTTCCAAGGATTGACTGTGTGGGACTACTCCAATGGGCCAGAGAAGAATAAGGTAGAGGAGTGGCACAACATTGCTCGATACTTTCTTAAACAAGTCATTGGACATGTGCATCAATAACCGGCTAGGATATTTGTGAGACTATCTAGGTATGCAAGCTTGACTCTCTCTCTTGTACTCTATCTAACTTTCACTATTATCTCAAATAAAATTTATGAAGAAAAACTAGTAGTCATTCATGTTAAAACCATTAAACGTCTAAAACTGATGGAGAAATACACAGATGCATCTATAATTTGACCCCCCACCCCCTTCCCGCAATAATTACTCTGAAATTGTACTCTCTATCTTTTACTGATGAAGTCTTTGGCATCTAACCCTCACATCAAGTGTTGAGCAATGAAGTTCTTGATCTCCCAAGGCAATGCAAGCTGTAAAAATAGACCACCAAGAGTCTCTAGTGCTACTGAAGAGGAAATAAGTAGCTCCCAAGCTGTAAAAATAGACCACCAAGATTCTCTAGTGCTACTAAAGAGGAAATAAGTAGCTCCTAGACACATGCTGTTTGTCCTAATAGAACGACTATAAGCAAATTTTAGAGAATAAGAAGATCCATGTGATCAAGCTTTGAAATCCTTTATTTATCTGGAAAACAAAATGCTAAATTCTAGACTCTGGTTGAATGTTTTGGTGATCTTTAAACATCTGCAAAATGCGTAAAGTATTATTAATGATGCATGATTATTCAGCTGCGGTTCTCCTCAAATTATGTAGTACAATCAATCAGCACCAATGTAACTCAAATTAACATTACAAGCCAGCATTTTACTTTTCATCTTCAACTCCAATCCAAAAATATGATTACTGAAATTTGACATGGGTATGGTGTTGGATTAAGATGCGACTAAGGGTGTGTTGGGTTGCATGGAATCCTATGCCATGGGAATCCATGAGGGGACCCCTACATTTTAGGCTAAATTGATATATCACTTCACATCTACCATTTGACCTTCATTTGATTTTGTGATCAATGGTGGAAATGAAAGTTCCATGAACATGGGAATCCCACTCCTTGGTCCCCCAAGGCATGCGATTCCCATGTTCATGAGACTTTCATTCCCACCATTGATCACAAAACCAAATGGTGGATGTGGAGTGATACATCAATTTAGCCTAAAATGTAGGGGTCCCCTCATGGATTCCCATGGCATAGGATTCCATGCAACCAAACACACCCTAAGATGACTGATATCTGATTTAAGCTTCATGCTATTCTGTTTGTCATGTTTGTTGAACAGAGGTATTTCATCTTAAACTATAGGATGAGCTGGCTGGTTAAATCGTTTACAAGTGTTTGCATAAATAAGTCTATAAGGGGTAGCAGGTTGAACATCCTGTGACTGACGTAATTGCAGGCCTAGATCTTGAAGAGTAGAATGTTCTGCATGCCTGCTTTCAGAGTAGTGCTGAATCATTTAAAAGTTTATTCCGAAATAGGTGATGAAGCCACAGTCAAATTTCCATGGATCAGAGAATAATAAGGAAGGGGAGTGGCACAACATTGCTCGATTTAAACAAGTCGTTGGATGTGCATCAATAACAGCTAGGATATTTGTGAGACTGACTTCATCTAGATATGCAAGCTTCAGTCACTCTATTGTACTTCATCTAACTTCGATTAAGACATAATTTCATCCTTTTAGGCACAGACAAAGGAAGATCTTCACTGTTCATGTTTAGATTGTGGCTTGGATTGTATGTGCAAATATATAAAAATTATGAAAAAAATGGAAGCGTAGAAACAGCAAAGATAGGTGAAAAGGCCTACCGGATTCATTAATCATGCTCCATTTTATGCAATTCTTTTCCCGATGTTTCTTTTATTTGTTTTCACCTTGAGAAACTTGAGTTGTGAAGATTCTAATTTTTCAATTGCAGGAACTGGTTTCTTTGCTAGAATGATTGCATCAACAACACTAGGAGTTTAGAACTCGTGATCTCCTCTTTATTTTCCATTTAGCTAGGTAAGCAAGCTTGATGCACTCTCTTGCAGTTCATCTGACTTTCTTTATTCAGCTTCTCTTGTGTGGAAACTGTACAACTTACCGGCTGGTACAAGCTGGAAGCAATTCCTTCCATACCTCGCGTGCAAAATCTAAGACTGAGCTGCTGCAACAAGTTGGAAGCAATTAGATTTCACTATGTGGGGAGTTAGATTCTAAGGGAAACACACCTCTCTTAGGATATGTGAGAATTTGAAGTGTTGCCTTGACATTGGATGATACAAAAACAACAGTAAATCTTCTTGGGCTGTGTTGCAGTTTCTGCTGTTGAGGGTGCGCGCGGTTGCTGTGTTTGCTGTTATTGCTGCAGGTGTGCAAGTTGCGCTGCTTGGTTGTTTTGGACAGTTTGGCGCAGCTCTTGGTTGTGAGTTGCGCTAGCTGGTACGTGTATGCAAGTTGCAGATTTGTGCTTGGTCGGTGATTGCAATTTGAACATTGTGACTGCAAGTTGCATTTTTGTGCTTGTAAGTTGCAAATTCAGTTTGCAAGCTGTGGAGTAGTGCTTTCCAATTGGCTTATCAAGTCTTTTATCCATGGTGTATTTGCTCGCTATGGACTGGGCGGCGTTGGCTGCTGCGCTGAGGGTGTAATACTGAAAATGTTGCTGAGCGCTGATTGGTATGGCGTCTTGGGCAGAGTTTGTATAGGCTTTTGGGTCGATGTTTGGTATGGTGTGACCATGCTTCAACTGAAATAAATGTAGTTTGATCTTTATTATTTGATAGATTTTGTGACTCGATGTAATACATTATCTTATTAATTACATTACTTTGCCTCCGTTCATGGAAATGTTTAAGTGTTTGGCACATTTTGGTTTTTATTTTCTAGATATAAAACTTATAAGATGTTATAAAAAGTCATTTGATAGCACTTGATGAGTGCTATAGAAAAAAAGGGCCTTGAGAAACTGACGCCGGGCAGAATAGCGATTATTCTGCAGGCTAATAGAAACAAATAATTGACATGGAAGAACACAAGATGATAGCCCAAAACACAGAGAATTAGCTCTAATGTTTAATCAAATTACTCAAATCAAATGTTTCTTACAATATTGAGGAAGAGCTCTATTTATATTGTTCAAATAACTTGAATAATAAACAACCTATTCCTAAAAGAAAAAATTAGAATCAAATACTAAAATAACAAACAGTCTATTCCTAAACGAAAAGGTAAAGCTTAATCCTAAAAGGAAACTAAAAAGACTCCTAATTAAATTGAAAGAGTAAATTAGAAACCCTGGAAACCTAAATTAAGAACCCTAGAAACCCAAATTAGAAACCCTAGAAACTCAAATTAGGAACCCTAGAAACCCTCCTACATCAGTCACCCCGGGTTGGAAAGAACTCGTCATTGAGTTCACAACAGCTTCATCGAAATCCTCTGGCGGCAGCCCAGGAGGAAGATCCTCTGGTATCAGGTCAGAAAACTCTGCTAGTTGCTGCACCTCTACTGGCAAATCTGGATTCACGTCTACTGCCAAATAGTAACCAGTCATCATCCTAACATATCGCTTGATGGCTAGCCTATTGGTGAAATAACCTGGCCAGTATGCATTTGTACGGGCTGCATATGGGAAGAAGTCATCAGTGTGAAATGGCCATGTCTCATTTACTGCATGCTTTGCATTAGTATATATCGATGGGGTGGAGTAAAGGGCATTCACACGCCCATCCATATTGACATAAGGAATGAACTTATCCATCTGCCTGAAGCATGTATGAGCATAATAATACTTAAAATTTGTCCCCACCTGCCTCAAAGCTTCTTCTAGAGATCTTGTTTCGAGAACTGGGAGCTTTATATTGGTTTCTATAGAATTTTGATCCTGGTTGGGCATCTCCAAGTCCTCAAGGTCCCAACCTCCTTCCCCATCAGTTTCTTCGTGCACTTCACCGTCTTCAAGAACAACTCCAACATCCCCATTCTGCAAACAATCTGCATCAACAATATCCAACTCTTCATCAGTGTCATACACAGGCTCTCCAAGCTCTTCAATTTTGTTTACCACGTCTTCCTCAATTAGAAGATTGTTACCCTTCTGAATAGCAGGCTTCCTGCACTCAGTCGCTATATGTTTTCGTTCACCGCATCTAAAACATCTAATATTTGAGCTAGAATTACCCTGTGGTGGCTGCTGGGCAGGACATAATTCCTAAGGGCGAACTGGCCAACCGCTTTGATTACTGCTGATTATTGGCCTCCTGCTCTGTTGTTTTTTCACAGCAAGTGCACGCTGGTATGCTTCAGAAACGGTCCTCAATGAGTGAACTCGCTGAAATAAGGGTTTAATGTAGCCGAAAGGAAGGAAGTGATCCTTCATCTTCTCCCAATCAATGATCTTGGCTTGGCCCTGCCTGTCTCATGCTCGCTTCAACTACTCCCGACCTTTGAGTTTTTTGGCAACCAATTTCACCTTGACATGATCTGGGACTTCCTTATACTAAAAAATACGCTCTACTTTATGCAACCAATCCATGAATCCTTCAGCCTGTAACGTACCAGAAAACTCGGGTAGATCCACTCTAAATCTGAGGTCTCCATGACGATCCTCCCGACCACGGTGCTCCCAGAGTCGAGTACGATAGTGATACAGGTTTTTGAAACTGAAATCAGAATCGTGATCTTCCATCTCACGATTACCGAAATCCTACGCCGTTAGACGCCGGGTTAACTCTGCAATTTTCCTCTGTAAATCCTCAATCATCACATCCTGAATGTTACGATCACGGTTTGGGGCTTCCTCGTTCGGAACCTGCCTGCGACGACCACGACCACCAGCCATAGAAACTGATGAAATCTCACCCAAGAAGATGCTAAAGCTCTGATACTAACTGACGCCGGGCAGAATAGCGATTATTCTGCAGGCTAATAGCAACAGATAATTGACAGGGAAGAACACAAGATGATAGCCCTAAACACATAGAATAAGCTCTAATATTTAATCAAATTACTCAAATCAAAGGTTTCTTACAATATTGAGGAAGAACTCTATTTATAGTGCTCAAATAACTTGAATAATAAACAGCCTATTCCTAAAAAAAAAAATTAGAATCAAATACTAAAATAACAAGCAGTCTATTCCTAAAAGAAAAGGTAAAGCTTAATCCTAAAAGGAAACTAAAAAGACTCCTAATTAAATTGAAAGAGCAAATTAGGAACCCTAGAAACCTAAATTAAGAACCCTAGAAACCCAAATTAGAAATCCTAGAACCTCAAATTAGAAACCCTAGGAACCCTCTTGCATCAGAAACGCTATAGAAATTAATACAATAGCATTTGTTAAATGCTACGTGAGAGAAGACAATGAAACGCTATTGGTAACTATACAATAGCATTTCAAAAACGCTATAAGTACAGTTACTATAGCGTTTTAGAAATGCTATAAATACATTTACTATAGCGTTAGCATTTCAGAAACGCTATAAATACATTTACTATAGTGTTTCAGAAACGCTATAAATAATCTACTTACAATAGCATTTCTAAAATGCTATAAATAACCCTGTATCTATTATAGCTCCGGCAGACACGACGTTTTCTAAAACGCTATGGTATCCTACAATAGCATTTTGTAAACGCTATTAATGAGCACTTGTGTTGTAGTGTGCATCAGCTGTTGGGAGTCTAATGTATGCTTTGGTTTATACACGTCCAGATATAGCATTCATTGTTGGAATGCTAGACAAATATTTAAACAACCCTGGGATGGATCACTGGAAAGCAGCCAAACGGGTTATGAGATATTTACAGAGAACTAAGGATTACATGCTCACATACAATAAATCAGATCAGTTGGAGATCATAGGGTATTCTGATTCTGATTTTGCTGGATGCCAAGATAGTAGGAAATCCACATCAGGCTACATTTATCTATTAGCTGGAGGAGCTATTTCCTGGAGGAGTACCAAGCAGACACTCATAACTTCTTCCACTATGGAAGCAGAATATGTAGCATATTTTGAAACATCCAATCATGGATTATGGCTGCGGAATTTTGTCACCGAGTTGCGCATTTTGAGTGGTATTGAAAGACCACTAACGTTATATTGTGAGAATAACTCGGCAGTTCAATATGCCAACAACAACAAGAGCTCATCTAGGTTAGATAATATCGACATAAAGTTCCTAGTTGTGAAAGAGAGAGTACAAAATAAACAAATTTCCATAGAGCACATTGGGACAAACTCTATGATTGCGGATCCGCTTACTAAGGGATTACCACCCAAGGTCTTTCATGAGCACACTGCTCATATGGGTGTTATATCATTTGAAGATATTTTGGTTTAGTGGGAGTTTGTATATTTGATTGCTCTATATTGGATTTTGGACACATTTTGTGTATTTGGGTATTTTCTGCAAAAATAAAGTATTTAGTTTATTCACACTCTGGTTTATTGTGTTAAAGTACGATCTCAATAAAGTTTAAAGTAGGACCAGTTGGAAATAGGCATGTTTAGATCACGTTACATGTAATTTTCATGCTACGCATCCATGATTGATCTATGTCATTTGATTGTATGGGTATACGTGACTATTGATGGATTTAGTTGCGCTAATTGTGATGAAAGTTCCTTTAATCCTATACCTGTATAGTCAATGGACGAGATTGTTTGGAAATACCTTCATATATGATAGCAAATTTTGAGCTCATAAGCATATACACATTTTTAAGGTAGCATATGTGGCTCAAGTGGGAGATTGTTGAAAAAATTCAACATGTTTGGGCACACATATGCACTTAATGTGAATTGCTATCTTAAAGTATACCCTAAATAAATTGTGATCTAATATGGTAATTGGGCTAAGGTATTAAAATGTCATAGGCTTAATGTGTAGATACACTTAAGCAATTTCTAATTTGACGGGGGACCAAATTAAAAATTGGTAAGTTAGAATAACTGATAACCCATCAGTTATAACTTCTGGGTTATGGTCCCCAGTAGAGCGTATGGTTTTGTTTCTTCTGTATTTCCCTTCTATATACAGATACACAGAAAAACATACGTTATCAACTGGAAGATCAAGACTCATCCATTCTTGAAGTGCTATCATGGATCAAGGTACGCTTCCGTTTTATTTTTGTTCTTATCTATATAGAAAGCTGTATATATTCTAATTATAGAAACATGTATATATTTAGGATATTCTATATATTTAGGATATTCTAATTATATATTTAGGTAATCTAGAATATATTATGTTTCTTATTCTGTAAGATTGTTTCTTGTGAAACAAGAAACCCCATTGTATATATACCCCTGTGTGGGATGGAACAAATACACAAAAAATTGAAGTATTTCTTTCTACATGGTATTAGAGCAACGGTGAACTAAACCCTAACCCCCACGGGTTCTTCTTCTTCTTTGACCGACTAAAAGGGTTCCGAAAGATGAAGAAGGGGCTAAAATCATGATTTTTCTTCTTTGTTAATCATCATCGACAAAATCGTCATCAGAATCATCATCAACAAAATCATCCGAATTCAGATCTTCTCTTCTTTGCGATCTGAATCCGAATCATCATCAACATAATCATCTTCAGATCTACTATTCTTTGCTTGCATACTCGATCATCCATCCTCGCCCCATCGTCTCCAATCAAAAAAAAAAATCTCAGATCATCCATCCTCGTCCCCGCCATCTGCAAAGAAGAATATCTCATATCCATCATCAGACGAAGGTCATCGATTGCTCGCAGACATTGCTCGAGTACTTTGATCTGTCCCTCTCTTCCGCTGAACACGAAATTCTTGATCTTCATCTTCAATTTTTTTAGCGACGAACGATTGTGCGCAAGTGAAAAGCAACAACTCTTGTTTCTCTCTTCTGTCAAAGAAACAACTCTTGTTCGTCTCTTCTATCTATCTATTCTATTGCAAAAAAAAAAAAAAAAACAGAGAGAAGAAACTTTCGACTGTGGTCATTGTGCGCAAGTGAAACCAAGGGCAGTTACTTCTTTGAACTTGTTTTGCATATTTTTTCTTTTGAATCCCAAATTTCGGAGGACACCAACCATGCAATCCTCTATTTTGGCTGTTCAGAGCAGGGCAGTTACTCCTCCAGGCTTTTTCGGTCCTCCTTCTCGTCGTCCTACAGGTAAATCAAATCCATATGCAAATAAGAAGTGTAATATTTGTGGAGAATTAGGCCATAGCAAGGAGAGATGTTATGAAGTGATTGGTTACCCTGATTGGTGGGACTTCACCAAGAAGCCACGAAAGAATATAAGCAAGGCTGCCATTGCTTCTGCTGGGAATAAACATCTAGACAGTGCTTTTGCTAATGTAGCACAATCAGGTATGAATGATAAAGTTATTTCGAATAATACATGGATAATTGATTCAGGTGCATCTGATCATATGAAAAATGATCCTAACCTTGTGGTAAATCTTAGAGCTTCCCCTCAAAATGTTGTCTCTATTGCGGATGGTACTCCAACTCTGGTTAGCGGAGAAGGTTCCATTGTGTTATCTGATACCCTAACTCTTGAATCTATCTTAATTTTTCCATCACTAGCTTATAACCTCTTGTCTGTCTGTCAAATTATTCGAACACTTGCATGTATTGTGACGTTCTATCCATCTTTCTGTGTGTTTCAGGACATTCTGACTCGGCAGATTCTTGGTTGTGGTGTTAGAAGGGGGAAACTGTACTACTTGGATCTGACAGAGACGGAAGAGAAACGCAAAAATATTTTGGGGCAAGCTAATCAGGTCATTGGGGTCGATAATGAGAAGGATGTTGTATGGTTATGGCATCGTCGTTTAGGACATCTGTCTTTTCGTTATCTTAAGAAGTTACAGCCTCATTTGTTTTCGATTGTTAGTGATTCAGAATTTCATTGTGACATTTGTGAACTGGCCAAGAGCCACCGTATTCCATATTCGCCAAGTATTCATAGATGTCCTATTCCCTTTATGTAAATTCCCTCCGATGTTTGGGGTCCTGCAAAAATTCCTTCTCTTTCTAAAGCTCGATATTATGTATCTTTTATTGATGATTGCACTCGGATGATCTGGGTGTCATTACTGAAAAGAAAGAGTGAGGTATTTGGAAGGTTTACTGATTTTTACAAAATGGTGGTGACACAGTACCAACAATCCATCAGAGTGTTTCAATCTGACAATGGTGGAGAGTTTGTCAATGGCCCTATGTCTGAGTTTTGCCGGTCAAATGGAATTCGTCATCAAACCTCCGATTTTGATACTCCTCAACAGAATGGTTTAGCAGAACGAAAGAACAGGCAGTTGTTGGAAGTTGTTCGTGCTTCCCTGTTTGGCATGAATGTACCTCGATCCTATTGGGGTGAAGCAGTGAAATTTACAGTATATATTATCAACCGTACTCCCTCACGAGTAATTGAGTTCAAGAATCCCCATCAGAAACTTCATACACTTTTGTCCATCCCATCTATGCCAAATTTGGAGCCCCGAGTGTTTGGGTGCACAGCCTATGTCCACATACCGAAACCACACCGGAGAAAGCTTGATCCCCGTGCGAAGAAATGTATTTTTGTGGGTTATGCAGAGCTCCAAAAGGGGTACAATTGTTATGACCCGCTCACTGACATAATGCATATATCCCTTGATGTCTCATTCCATGAATCTGAGCCATATTACTTAGGGGGAGTCTCCCAGTCTTCCCTTCAGGGGGAAAGCGACAGTGAAGGGAATCCTCGTTCTATTGATGTCTTTGAAGAATTGGAACACTTGGAGGAACAATTTGAAGTTCTTGTAACAGCAGAAACTGTTCCCGTAGCAGCAACAAATGACTTGTCTCGAGAGATAGACACTTCCAATGGGCAGACAATTGACATCTTGGTTCCTAGCGATCAATTCCTTCATGAGACAGAAGAGAATGATAAAAATGTATCTGAAACTCACACACACGACATTCCCCCTTATACATCAGCAACTGAATATCTCGCCCAGAATGATCCACCTCAGGTACCTTTAACCTTTAATGAGTCTTCTATGTTAGAAAGTGTTGAACCTAGGAAATCACAAAGGGTTACTAAGGGAGTTCCTAAAAAGCAATATGAACCAGACATCAAAGCCCAAGCTAAATACCATATAGCTAACTTTATGTCTAATCATAGGCTTTCTAAGTCACATGCACTTGTTATTAATCAATTATCTATTGTATCTATTCCTAGTAACGTGCAGGACGCATTGAAGGGTCCAAAATGGACAACAACAATGAATGAAGAATTGGAAGCTCTTCAGAAGAATGTCACTTGGGAGGTAGTAGACAAGCCTGTTGGAAAGAAGACTGTAGGATGTTGTTGGGTGTTTAATGTGAAGCTTAATGCAGATGGAACTATTGATAGATACAAAGCAAGATTAGTTGCCAAGGGATATACACAGCGCCATGGAATTGATTACGAGGAGACTTTCGCACATGTGACGAAGATTAATACTATCCGAATTTTAATTTCACTTGCAGCAAATAAATATTGGCCCTTGCACCAACTTGATGTGAAGAATGCATTTCTCAATGGAAATTTGGAGGAAGAAGTGTACATGAATATGCCTCCAGGCGTGAAGACTAACCCAAGAGACGCTGGTAAGGTGTGTAAATTGAAGAAGTCTTTATATGGCTTGAAACAGTCTCCAAGAGCTTGGTTTGGAAGATTTTCGAAGTCCATGAGAGCTTTTGGGTACAAACAAAGCAACTCTGACCATACCTTGTTTATCAAACACAATAATGGTAAGATTACAACTCTAATTGTGTATGTTGATGACATGATCGTTACAGGAGATGATCCGAAAGAAATAAATGATTTGCAAAAGTATCTGTCGAAGGAATTTGAAATGAAGGATCTCGGGCAATTGAAGTATTTTATGGGTATTGAAGTTGCAAGGTCGAAGAAAGGGATTTCACTTTCACAGAGGAAGTATGTTCTTGATTTGCTTGCTGAAACATGGATGTTGGACTGCAAACCAATAGAGACACCCATTGAGATGAATCATGGACTTGCTATTCTTCCTGATCAAGTCCCTACTGATAAAGGGAGGTATCAACGTCTTGTAGGAATGTTAATTTATCTTTCTCATACTAGACCTGACATTGCTTATGCTGTGAGTGTTGTTAGCCAGTTTATGCATTGTCCTAGTGAAGAGCATATGAATGCAGTCTTTCGTATCTTGAAATATCTGAAGATGGCGCCTGGTAAGGGATTATTGTTTGGAAAAAAATGAATTGGAAGTTGTTGGATACACAGATGCGGATTGGGCTGGTGATAAAACTGATAGACGCTCTACATCAGGGTACTTCACTTTTGTTGGTGGGAACCTTGTAACTTGGCGTAGTAAAAAACAAAAAGTTGTTGCTAGATCAAGTGCAGAAGCTGAATTTCGAGGTCTGGCACATGGAGTTTGTGAAATGTTGTGGATCCGTAATGTCCTGAAGGAATTGGGTTTTAAGCTACAAAGGCCTATGAATTTACATTGTGATAATACAGCTGCCATTCAGATTGCACATAATCCAGTTCAACATGATCGAACAAAGCATGTGGAGGTTTAACGCCATTTTATTAAAGAAAATCTTGACAGGAAAGTTATTCGCTTTCCATTTGTAACCTCAGAGGAGCAATTAGCTGATGTTCTTACTAAAGGGGTATCTCATAAGGTGTTTGACAGCTCAGTTGACAAGTTGGGCATGATAGACATCTATGCACCAACTTGAGGGGGAGTATAGAAAGCTGTATATATTCTAATTATAGAAACATGTATATATTTAGGATATTCTAATTATATATTTAGGTAATCTAGAATATATTATGTTTCTTATTCTGTAAGATTGTTTTTTTTTTTTTTTTTTTTTTTTTTTGAAAGTTGAGCCGGGTTTGTATAGGATCCCGTAACCTATCCTCGAGGTGCCACCTATAGGTCAACATCACCCCGAAAGAAACGATGTCGCCGGAGGGTCTCGAAGCAAGGACGTGGGGTCTCGAAGTACGATTGTTTCTTGTGAAACAAGAAACCCCATTGTATATATACCCTTGTTGTGGGATGGAACAAATACACAAAAAATTAAAGTATTTCTTTCTACAATCTACTCATTGATTCAATATGGAGCATACAACTGTGTCAATAATCTAACACATAAAGCATAGAAAGTCAATGATGAAGATGAACTTTAAAATGTTGAACCCTGTATTGGTCTATTTATGTGAAGCTAAGCTTCAGGAGCTGGAACCCAGGTATGTTAGAAGTTTGTGGTCGAAAAGGGACGTGCAATGAGTATTTTGGCTTTGTGGGATAATCAATTGATCAATAGATAGGGTGATTGGGATGTTGTATTTTCCATGTCTTTGTTGTGTTGGTGTAAGATGGACTATTGTCATTGGTTGGCTACTGGGTATGTGGTCCCAATGATAAGAGAGACTTCGTTCTCAATTTTGGCATAGAACAGTTTGATGTGAGGGTTTATGGAATTTTCGTTGGTTGATGGGGACGTCAACATTAAATCTTTATTTAATATTACATAAATCCTAGATCTTAACTTCATGACCTATTTAGCAATATTTAAACAATCTTAAAGAACTTACCTGAGTTCATCACATAGTCTTCAATCATATTCTCGAAATCAATCTTCAACGAGATCTTTTGGAACTTCATCAAGAAGAAATTAGAGTTTCTCTCTCTTAGCCTTTAAACTCAATTATTTGTTTATTGTTATGATCATTAATGGGGACATCATTATTAGAGGACATAGTTTCCTAATCCGATTACTTGATTTTAACCGTCCATCAGAGTGTGAGATTGATTAGGAAACCAATTTCTTCTAAAACCACAACTTGACTATTTCGGTAATTCTTATTAAATCAATATTCATAATATGGACCACATCATAGCATTAAACAAGAAGTGAATATATTTCTAATAGTCTCCCGCTTGGTCTATATAGGAATCAACTTGATGATTTAAATAAGAAAGATGATCGGGCGAGTTCATTATGGGGCTTTTGGATCAACGTCATATCCTGGTTTATCTACAATCTAAGGTAGAAGTTAAAAAGGTACTCTCTAAATATTCTTTTACTATTCGGGGCGTACGGTATAAAATCTTTCGTTTGCATTTTGGTTTTAGTCTACGGATTGATCCGAAACTAGCGCCAATGTGGGTGGAACTCCCAAATCTTCCACTTGCTTATTACTTATCTGCTATCATGAAAGCGATTGGGAACTCATTTGGAATTTTTCTAAGAATTGATGATGGAACCAGATATTTCACTCGCCCAGGATTTGCTTGGATGTGTGTTGAGATGGAAATTACTAAACCTTTACCATCTAGATATGACTTGAGAATCCTAAGAATGGTTGGTATTGGCAAAAATTGGAATACCCAAGTTTCAAGTATTGTAATCACTGTTCTCTAATAGGACACGAAAAAGAATATTGCAGGAAATTTCTAGGAGTGTAAAATGGAAACCAAAACAAAGAGGAAGAAACTGAGAGTGAGGAAAAGAAATCCAACAAGGAGAAGCAGGCACAAATAATGGTGAAACAAAATACATTCCGGTCAAAAACAAAGATAAGGATTTAAAAAATATAGCAGGGACGAGTGGGGCAAAAGATAATCGAGGAGTGGAACTTGCTAGTGCTCAAGTAGGAAGTGGAGCAGGAACGGAGGGGCTAAAAATCACGGGTAAACAAGGAGAGGAAGGTGTCGGAAAAGAAAAGGGTAAAAAGAATGCTTTAAGAAGCGAGGCTATCTCTGTTGCGATGGGATTGGGAAAGATTAATAAAAAAGATACGTAAGTCATTACTGTTAAAAATAGTTTTGCTGTTTTAGAAGAGGCTTTAGAGGAAGTGAATACCAAAGAAACAAGAGTGAGTGATCCTCAAGGGAAAGTCACAAATAGAGAAGTGAATATTGAGTTAGTTCAGGGCCATGGAAAAGGAGATGCAGCTATGAACAATAACAGAGAGCAACCGTTGGTTTCAATTGTTGCAACCTCGACAAGAGGAGATGAGGAAGAACTCAAACCGGATAAAAAAGATATGGATGGAACAGTGGAGAATGAGGTGATTGAGACCTTGTTTGAAATTGATGAAACCAATACAGGGGAGGTGAATGGAAGGAAAAAACTGACCGTGCAGGATAGCTTGTTTTCTGCCATGAATCTGTTGATAGAGGCAGGGTACACGGTGAGTGAGGCTAACTGAGCAGTCGTAAAACAGTCGAGCTCAACATCTGATCGACGATCTGTTACTGCTCCAATTAGAGCTGCTATTTTCGGTGATAACAGATACGTCAACGGGATGACTTGCAATTGGGTACATCAATGGTGCAGGCCATTGTAGAGGCAGACCAAGGTGCGTTAAAGGATGCAAACAGTCATGCTGTTCGTGAGCTGGACAATGGAGCAGCTAGGGAGATAGAGGTGAAACAAGGACAACGCAAAAAAGAGCAGGAAAATAGGGAGACGGGATCCCCTGTTCACATCGCAGGACAGCAAATTCAGTTTCTTGCAGCAGCGGCCAATAAGACAGTGTTTGAGGGCTCCTGTTCGGAGACTGATTCGGGTGCTTTGAGGATGGTGGTAGACGCTACTGGCAGTCCCAACAAGGAGGAAGAATCAGGCGAAGAAGAAGAAAAGACGTGGTCGAATGCGGAGTGCGTTCCGGCTAGTGAACAGGATGTAGAACATGGCGTTGAGGCTGTTGTGGTTACTAGTGATGGGCAGGAAGGTGGGGCTTTTGATGGCTTATATGTGGATTTAGAAGCACCTAAATGTAATGTAGGTAAGGCCGAACCGAGGCGGGAGTTGATTGGTTCAAACTCTGATCTGAATGCGCGAGACAAGGCTATGAGATTGATCAAGGAAGGAAGAAAATTAAAAAACAAAAATTAAACATAAACACTTTGGAAAGCACCAGTGAAGATAGTGACGAGGTTGGGTCGGATTCGGGTTTGAGTCCACAGGCTACGAGTATTGAGGATGTGGAAATGGGTACAATTTAGCAGGGCTCACGTAGAAGTAAAATGAAGAAAAAGGCCAAACTGGTGATCCCTCCGAGGTCTCGACGTTTGACCAGGCAGGGTGAGTCTTTTCCTCGGGTTTAAAATGATTGACAACATTATGTTTTGAATGCTCGTGGGGTAGAAAATAGAGCCACGAGATGTAGACTTAGAAGAATGGTAGCAGACTACAAAGTTCAGATTCTTATGCTAGTAGAACCATTGATAGATGCATGCATACACTTGGAGATTAGTAATAAAGTTAAGTTAACTGGCTTTGCGTCGAACGAAGAAGTAGGGGGCAAGATTTGGATCATCTGGGCAGCGGATCTAGTGGTTTCAGTGTTGGAAATGATAGATTAGATTATTATTTATTTGTGTATGCTCAATGTTCGGTTGAAAGGAGAAGGGTTCTATGGGCGAACATGGAAAGTTTTGCGTTTCACTATGATATCCCTTGGATGGTTGGCGGGGATTTCAATACGTTTGTCAATGAGCAAGAGAAATTAGGGGGTAACTCTCCTACTATGAGCAGCATGGCCAACTTTTCAGACTGTATCGAGAATTGTGGATTGCATGATAGCGGGTTTTCGGGCCCAATATTCACATGGTGCAACAATAGGCGAGGGAGCGAGCGAATTTGGGCAAGATTGGATAGAGTCTTGGTAAATTCGGCTTCGACTTCTCTTATGACGAACACTAAAGTGGAACATTTACAGCGTACATTCTCTGATCATGCTTCTATACTGGCTTCGTTGCCTATGCAGACTAGATCAGGTTTCTAAATATGTGGACTACGCATCCGACTTTCGAGGCTTTGGTGAACTCGGCGTGGGTAGTTGAGTTGGCTAGCACGAGGGCACTGGATGCGGTTGATGTCAAGCTAAGATCGACTCGTAAAACACTTATTAAGTGGAATAAAGAAATTTTTGGCAATGTCTTCAGCAGAATTGGAGCATTGGAGGATGAAATGAACCAATGGGAAACCATTTTACTAACTGGATGGGAAGAGAATGGGAGCAACAGTTTTAATACGAAGGCAAATTGGGACGTTAATGCGCGTTACAATTTGAGCAGGTGTCAGGCAAAATATAGATTAGCTCTTAAACAGGAGGAACTTTTCTGGATTTAGAAATCAGGAGAGAAAGGAGTTTAAAGATGGGGATGCATGTACAAAATATTTCATCGCCTCAGTTAAATCTAAACAGAAAAGACGTGCTATTAATTTGATAATGCTTCTGGGGGTTAAAGAGATTTCGGATTCAGGAGAAATTCTCGTTGAAGCAAATGAGTATTTTCAACATTTACCCATGTCTCAGGATATGCATATAATGGATAATGATCTCCTTGACTGTATTCCCTCAATCGTTTCTAGCTTAAGTTGTGATGATTTAGTCAGAAGGTCGTCATTGGAAGAGGTGAAACAGGCTACTTTTGGCATTCTGAAGAACAGTGCACCGGATCAGGATAAATTTACAGCGGGTTTCTTTTAGACATGCTGGGATATGGTTGGCATAGATATATGGAAAATGGTTATTCGGTTCTTTGAAGGGGAATCTCTTCCTTCGGCATTTTCAGCCAACCTGATTGCTATGATTCCTAAGGTGGACTCACCAGGTTTTTTCTCTGACTTCCGCCCTATTAGTTTATGCAATGTGATTTATAAAAATTTTAGTAAATTACTTTGCAATAGACTAGCATTATTGTTACCCGATATGGTGGCCCAAGAACAAGGGGCTTTTGTTAGGGGGAGATCTATTGTGGAAATATTGGACTTGCTCAGGAATTGGTTAGAGAGATCAATAGAAAGGTTACTGGCGAAAATGTGGTTCTGAAAATTGATATGGAAAAGGTGTATGATCGTATGGAATGGTTATTTTTTTAACGGTACTTAAACGGTTTGGCCTTAACAATAGAGTGTGCCACATTATTGCCAACTGTATTACTAATTGTGGATTCTCAGTATTGTTGCAAGGAGTATATAATGGCTATTTCAAGTTTTCACGGGGACTTAAACGAGGAGATCCGCTATCCCCTATGTTATTTATTATTGCCTCTGAGGTTTTAAACAGAGGACTGAAAGCGGCTTTTAAGAAGGGGGAGATTTGTTATTATTACACTCTTAGAAATTGTGCGCCAATCACTCATCTTCTTTATGCGGATGATACTCTCATTTTTCTCAATGGCAGAAAATCTTCAGTGACAGGGTGCATAAATTTCTTGGAGAGATATTGTAAAGTTTCGGGCTAAGAAATAAATACTGACAAAAGTTCCTTTATGGTTGAAGAAAAACCTTCATCAAAAATGGTGGTGGCGGTGAAAACACTTACATGATTTCAGTATAGAGGCTCTCCTATGAAGTATTTAGGGGTACCCATTTATCAGGGAAGATGCAAAATTATATTCTTTGATGAGTTAGTCAGCAAAATTAAAGAAGGATAAATGGGTGGAAGGCGGAACTCCTATCCCTAGGAGGTAGACTAATTTTGATCAAGCATGTGCTTAGTTCTATACCAGTTTACACGATAAGTGCTATGTGTGTACCACAGAAGGTTCTTTCGAGGATTTAGAAGGTTCTGGCAGATTTTTTTGGGGAGACTGTGAAGGCAAATCGAAAAAAAGGGTGGCTTGGGATAAATTATGCTTCCCATTGGATGAAGGAGGCTTGGGTGTTTGAAATCTATTGTCGGTCACTAAAGCTTTTCGTCTTAAAGCTTTGTGGCACCTTCTTAATTCAAAGTCGATGTGGGCCACTTTTATGAGATGCAAATACTGGAAGGCGGGGGTTCCATTGATGGGGCAGAAAGAGAAAACTGGCGTTTCGCCGTTCATGATAGAGGTTATGAAATTTCTTTGTTGATAATTGGAATAATATGGTGACTTTTAAGAGAACATAGGAGTTGGTAACTTTACAAAAGTGGCCAACGATCAAAGAAGTTAAGGAGGGAGAAATTTCTCTGGTTTCCCCATCGCTTAGGGCTTAGCGAGAGTGTCTTATGATAATAAAATCCAAGGCAATGAGCAGAGGGAAGACTCTTGTGTATGGACTCCGCATGCGGATGGTTTTTTTAGCACTCGTTCCGCCTATGATCTTTCTCGAGTAAGGGGTAGTGAAGTTGACTTATTTAAGAAGATTTGGCAGCCCTTGGTACCTTCAAAAATTTCGGTTTTTGTATGGAAGTTGTTGCGAAAAGGGGTGCCTGTAGATGGGGAATTGCACAGGTGTGGGATCAGTTTTGCATCGAGATGGTATCGCTACGTTTCTCAGAAATCGGAAACTCTGAAGCATCTATTTATAGAAGGTAGAATGGTTGCAGATGTCTGGAGGATCTTTGAATCCATTTTTGACATCCACGTGAGAAAACCGACGAAAATCTCAACAATTATTAAGGTTTGGTTTAGAAGGGCTAAATTGAATACCCAAGTCAGTACGCTTTATTTCTTGACTCATATGCTTATCTTTTGGGAATTATGGAAGATACGTTGTAAATATGTATATGAGGATGTCAAACCGAGTGTTTTGACTATAATTCTTCTTGTCAGAAGGGGTCTGAGGATGGCTAACTCCCTAGCCTACCCCAAGCGTATAAGCGATAATAAGGGGCCCCTTATATCTTTGGGTTTCCCGATTGTCACAGTAAGCAATAGGAATAACATAATAGTGTATTGTAATTTACCCCTGATAGGCTTTGTGGTGGTTAATGTTGATGGGTATTCTAGATCAAATAATGCTATAGGAAGAATTATTGTTAGAGATGATGAAGCTCTGCGCCCTCGAGTAGTAAACACGTCTGTCCTCATCCGCGGGTTGTGTTCGCATCTCTAGTAGAGTCCGCTTGCTCCAATCCAACCCTAGGGATGGCAGTGGGGCGGATTTTCACAGATATCCACCTCATCCAAACCGTTTGGGGCGGATTTGGGTTTACCTTAACGAATTTCGGGGCAAATTTGAGGATCCAAATTTAATCCGTAAAAAATTCGAGACGGATACGAATTTATCCATATCCGACCCGCGAATATCCTTTTATATATTTATTTATATATAATTAAACAAATTTGTTGAGTTGATCAAATTCAAAGACAACAAAGCTTCAAGCCAATTGGCCCAGCCCAACCTATTAAATTATAGAGCCCAACTTTGTGTTTTTATAGACTAATAAACTTTTGCATGTTTCTTTTTAGAGGATGTGGGACTAAACATCTTAAACTTAGATCTAAAAGATTGCAAATCTTTGTGTTTTTATAAAAACATATGTTTGTTGAGTTTACTTCTTAGAGGATGTGAGACTAAACATCTTAAACTCACATCTAAAAGATTGCAAATCTTTGTGTTTTTATACAATAATAAACTTTTGAATCTTGCTTTTTAGAGGATGTGGGACTAACCTAATTTTTTTTATTCTCATTCATTTACATTGTTTAATTTAGCATTACCAAATTTATCATCAAATGCTTTCATTGTTTAGTATACAATAAAATAACTATTATTTTGTCTTTTGTTGCAACCACCACCACCACTACCACCATAGCATAATCACCACCACCTTCACAACCACCACAATTACCACATTGCTACAACCACCATAGCATTAACATTAACTACCTTCGAAGCCATAACTACCAACACGCATAACAAAATTAGTGTCACCTTTACATTCACCGCGCACAACATATCATAACCTTAACCACCAACACCTTCACACTCATCGCAAACACACCGTAGGATAACTGTCACCAAGACCTTCATAGTCATAATAACTACTACCTCCGCCAACACCTTCACAAATCACAGCGAATGCCACAATTATCGTCGCATAATTCTCACCACCACTGCAACCCCTATAGTTACAACAATTTCTACTACGATACCAAAATCACAATCACCTCATCTCCGACTGACAACCACAACTACAACCATCACTATCATTACCATCACCACTAACCAATGTCGTCATCACCACAAACACCACTACCATACGACAACTACAACTATTGCCATCAACTCCACCACCCACAATCACTACCATGATACCAAAACCACACCTACTGCCATCTTCACAACTAGGGATGGCAATGGGGCGGATTTTGCCAAATCCGTCCCCGCCTCGCCAAGAATAAGGGATCCCCAGATTCGCCCCATATAACCATTTATTTAAATTTTTAAAATCCGTCCCCGCCCCTTCACGAATTGCGGATATCTACCCCAATCCGTTTAATCAAAGACTACTTTGAGCAGGCCCACCCGAGATTGGGTGAGGTTCAATGAGGAATTTCAAACCAAATACTAAATACACAACCACCACCGTAGTAAAATCACCACCACCACTGACACCAACCACATCATGTCAAATGATACCATAAGGTCCAAAACTACCCACAATCACTATCACGATACCAAAACCACACTTACTGGCATCATCATAACCACCACCATCATCACCAACGAGATTGGGTAAGTTTCAACGAGGAATCTTGAAACCAAATACTAAATACACAACCACCACCGTAGTATAATCACCACCACCACCATGTCAAATGATACCACAAGATCCACAACCACAACCATTGTAATCATCTCCACCCCCACAACCATATCCATATCACCGCCACCACAATACCAAAATGAAGGCCACTATCCTATCATTACAACAACCACCAATGAAATAGAATAAAGTTCAACAATGAATCTCTAATAAAAAAAACTAAATACACAACCATGACCATACCACAACTACAACCATTGCCATCATATTCACCACGCACAACTACAACCACTGGCATCATCACTACCAATTAACGAGCTAAAATAAGGTTCAATAAAAAATTTTCAAGCTAAATACTATGTATAACTCAAATTAAGTTTCCTACCTTTAAGTTTCCATTCACAAATTATAGTCTCTCATCGCATAAAAATCAAGTTTCATGTTCCTCAACAATATCCAAATCTCATGTTACAAATATAGTCACACATCACCTAAAATCCAACAATGTTGTATGCTAGCTCTTAAAAAATTAGACTATAAAATTTAAGTTGCTCATTTATAAATTATAGTCCCACATCACTTAAAAAAAAACTATATTTTGTATTTTCTCTTATAAAACTAGTCTAAATGTAAGACAACCCTTTTTGTTTGATTCTAGACACTTTAAGTTTTTCATTCATAAGTTGTTGTCCCACATAACATAAAACTCAAGTTTCAATTTCATGTTATAAACATAGTCCCATATCGTTTAAAATGCAGCCATGTTGTGGTTTTTTTTTTTTTTTTTTTTTTTTTTTCTTATAACATTAGCCTACAAAAATCCAATTTACATGATACAATCATAGTCCCACATCACCTAAAAGTCAATGCTGTTGTGTTTTTTTGTTTTTATAAAATTATTCTACAAAACCAAAATTGCAAGTAATAAACATAGTCCCACATCACCTAAAAGCCAATGATGTTGTGTTTTTGCTATTATAAAATTATCCTACAATAATCCAAATTGCAAATTTATACATAGTCCCACATCACCTATAAGTCAACTATGTTAAGTTGTTGCTCTTATAAAACTAGCATAGGTAATTAAACTTTTCATATTGTGGGCTCCTAGCCAATTAACACTCATTGGGGTTGCTAAATGGACTGGGTTTTGAGGAAGGGTGGGCCTGTTAAAAGTAGTCGTTGATTAAATAGATTGGGGTGGATATCCACAATCTGTGATGGGGCGGGGACTGATTTTATAAATTAAAATAAATGGTTATATAGGGTGGATTTGGGGATCCCTTATTCTCGGCAGGGCGGGGGCGGATTTGGCAAAATCCGCCCAATTGCCATCCCGATCTAACCCCAAAAATGACAGATTTTGCTTGGAGTGTCCTCAATTTCCTTGACTGACTCCCCCGGTCCCCAGATCGTTCTGGTCGCTTCTTAGAGCTCAAGAATTCCTTTAGCTTGCCCCTGCTGATCCAGTACTCAATCTCATACCTTAGACTCTTGCAGTCATTGGTATCATGGCCACCCTTAGACTCTTGCAGTCCTTTGGGGGTCATTTAAGATCTTTCCAATTTTTCATGAAATTCAGGATTTTCGAAAGGCTAGATTTTAGAGGGGTCACGGCTCTAGACCCAACGTAGTTGGATGCTTTTTCTGGCCTAGCCAGGGCCAGGGTCTGACCTGTTGTCATTGCATTTTCGTTTGCCTCTTTCTTCTTCTTCATGCCTCCTTCCCTCATTCCTATCTTTAGGAGCGGGGCGCTTATTATCTCCTTCTGTTTCTCTCTTCACAGTTCTCAACTCCTCTAAGGTGATGTACCTCTGGGTGCTTTTGAGAAGCTCCGTCATATCCAAAGGGGGTTCCAAGGTAAGACGCTCATAAAACTCTCCCTCATTCAAGCCTGTGGTAAAAGCTTTCACTGTTGTGTCGTCGCTGCAGTCATCGATGAGTGTCACCTCATCGTCGAAGCGCGTGACATACTCTCTGAGTTTTTCATTAGATCTCTATTTGAGAGAGAGTATGTAGTATGGGCTCTTTCGAAGGCGCTGACTTCATATAAAGCGCGTCAGGAACTCCATTGCCAGTGCCTTGAATGAGTCGATCGACTTCGAAGGGAGGCTATGGAACCATGTTAGTGCCGACTTTTTCAGGCTAGTGGGGAAGGTTCTGCACATGATCGACTCTGATCCTTCTTTGAGTGCCACTAAGTTCTGGTAATGGCATAGGTGGTCGAACAGGTCAGTGGTCCGTCGTAGAAGTCGAGCTTGGGATGCATGAACTTCTTTGGAAGGGCTTCGTTCATGATACGATCCGCGAATGGCGGAACAGATAGACGGTAGAGAACGTCTAGGTCGTGCGTCCCTCTGCGGAGGGGGTTCTGAGGGTCGAGCCTCTCCAACCATGGAATCGGTTCCGCGTTAGCTGCGCCGCCTTCTCTAGTCCAATGGGAACTAGTAGGGGCTGGACTCTCCTGTGTTTTCTCTCTGTCATCTTCCAAGAATGGAGGCATGTGTTGTTTCCATTCTCCATTAGTGGATGGAGTGTTTTGTTGTATGAAAGCCTCCACTGCTTTGGCGATTTGTTTATCTGAGACGACAACAAATCCATCCTGGGGTCCGTCGTCATGGCTGGCATGGGGGCGTGAGCTTGTTGCCAGTGTGCCATCGGCATCAGTGAGAGTGATGGTATAGTACCACGATTGGCGTTTGACGTGTCCCCTGGTCCTCTATGGTCACCATCTCTTCATAGCCCGAGGAGAGACTATGCTAGTAAGAGTTTAGGAACTCTGTCATCCCCACGGACGGCGCCAAACTGATACAGTCATTTTCCGCTCCCTGTTTTGAACTTGACCTGTAAACCTACTGGCTTGCACAAGGAACACACGTGAGCCACAGACCACCATTGTGGTGGTCGATGGCACTTCGAACCTAAAGTCAGACAGGGATCTGATGAATGTGTAATGTTGTAAACAGGGAATTTGTAGCTTACCAACTTCTTGTCTTATTTATAATGCAGGAGTCCTGGCTCGACCATGCCATCGACAACGTAGTTTAGGGAAGAAGATCTTCGCGGAGATCATTATCTAATTAGGAGTTGTGCTGTGGAGGGAAGTTTCTTGTTAGCCGTGTGCTTCTAGATACGCGGGAGATAATTACCATTTCGATAGTAGTCTATAGGTAGAAGTCTCCTTAAGTGACATATACTCTGGAATCAGTTTCCTAGTTGGAAGCAGGAGCCGCTATAATTGTCCGTCAAAAGCCGATCCTCAAGATACTTGCCTTAACAGGGTTTACGGGTATTGAGGATAGTTGTGAGACATGTGGGCCTAGCGAGCTGTAAGAATTCGGGTCCGTTTGGCGGACTGCATTGGGCGGGCTTAGACCGCTTGGGGCAGATCAGTGTTGCGCTGACGATAGGGCCTATCTTTCCTCGAGATCATTATGACACGTGTACGGTGCAAAGTTGGGACCGTTTTGGTATATCATCAGTCATCCTCCTCTTTCTTCTTCCCATTTTTCCTGTTCTTTGGAACATAGGGTTTCTTCTATGACTCCGCCTCTCTTTTGGCGGCCAACATTTCGTCCAGAGTGATGTATCTTTAGGCATCTCTGAGCAAGTCTTTCATATTGCTTGGGGGATCTAGGGTAAGGATGTCATAGAACTTGCCTATTCTCAGACCTAAAGTGAAAGTTGTGACAGTGGTGTCATCACTGGAGCCATTGATAAGGATCAACTCATCATTAAAACGAGTGACGTACTCTCTCAGCGTGTCGTTCTGTTTTTGCTTTAGGGTCAGCAGATAATGTGGACCCCTCCTAAGCCGTTGGCTGTCCACGAAGCGTGTGAGGAACATCAATGCCAATGTCTAGAATGAATCGATGGATTTCGGAAGAAGGCTGTGGAACTACGTCAATGCTGACATTTTCAGGCTTGTAGGGAATGATCACCACATTATTGCATTAGACCCTTCCTTGAGCGCCATAACGTGCTGGAAGTGGCGCAAGTCATTGGACGAGTCTCTAGTCCCGTCGTAAAACTCCAACTTTGGTAAGGTGTATTTCTTTAGCAACAGTTCGTCCATGATGTGGTCCATGAACGGAGGGACCGTGAGATTAAACAACACGTCTGAATTTGTGGCCCCGTTGCAAATGGGGTTGTGTGAAACGTGCCTATCGTCTCTGGACACTGGGTCTCTATTGGCCGCACCTTCGCATTTTGTCCACTGAGAAGTTGCTAGGGCAGCGGGGCTTTCCTGAACACGCTCTCTGCAACTTTTTGGGGACTGGGCCCTTACTGCTCACGGTTTCCTTCTGCAGGTGGAGGATTCCACTGCTTGAGAGCCTCCAACATTTCTGCGATTTTCTGCATCTATGTTGAAAGTTGGTCCACCCTCGGCGCAGGGGTTTGAGAAGGTTTCTCCAGTGGCGCTGGTGGAATGGGCGACACTCTGCCGGTTTGAGCGTTCGAGGGCTCAATAGCATCTCCATTGTTGTGAGACCTTGTTGACACCATCTCGCTGATTCTCTGGAAAAAGTGGAACTACTATTTTTTCTGAAGAACTCGGTCGTTTCCCATGGATAGCGCCAAACTGATGTAGTTGATTCCTGCTCTCCTTTCTTGTTGCTTACCTAGATTTGCACAGGTAGCAAACGTGAGCCAAGGACCATGGTGTGGTGGCCGATGGCACTCCGATGCTTAAGTTAAATAAGGCTTAGGAGAGGCATAAAAATGTAAACAAGGATTATGTAGCGTACCTCTACTTCATTGAACTTGTCCCCCTTTTATAGTGTAGGAGTCCTTGTTCAGCTAGGATTTTGGTGGCATAGTTTAGGGATCTAGTAGTGGAGATCTTTTCCTAATTGAGAGCTGTCCATGTGGGATGGTTTCCCTAGACGACTCCTGTTTCTAGATTTGCGGGAGAGGTTTCTCTTTCCTAGTTTTGTCCATGCAAGGAAGTTTCCTTGTCTGACTTATACTCTAATATATGTTTCCTAGTCGGATCCATAGTGACGAGATTATCATGACAATGCATGGTGCTGATTAGAGGACGGTTTGATGTATCATTAGCTGTCCTTATCAGGGTCGAGGTTGTTTGCCTTTGATTAACTCACGGGTACTCCACTTGCTGACTTATCCTCGGCTAAATGCCCACGGAGTCTAATGACTTCAAGTTTTGGCAGACGCATTGCTTTTTGGCTTCTATGAACTCACCGTATTTCAAGATGGAGAGGCAGTCGCTTGAAAGCTATTTTAAATTCGATCTTAGTAAGTGTAATGTCGTTTCTCACTGTTTCCTTTTTTGTGCTTTCATAGAAATTGACACGTTGTCTTGCAATTTTGTGTAGGTAAGTTTGTGACTCCAACTCTTATTTAGGAGGAGGAATCGCTGAGGAGGGCATTTAATGAGCTTCCTTTGGTCGCTGTTGAGGAGGTCATAGCTTTGGAGAATGTCGTGTGGAGCGGTCTGTTCAAATACTTCCATATAGGCTCTACTGTGCCTAGGTCATCGCCAAGGGGGACTGGTGGTGTCCGTTTCAGGAAGAGGAAGCTCACGATACCAAGCCCTTCAAGGCAGGTTGAGTTGGAGGCGGCCATGCCGCCCATTGGTCAACCCAAGAGAAAATGAGCCAGCAACAAAATTGATTCTTCTTCTAAACTGATCCCGCTAGAGCGGTAAGTGATGGCCGGGGAGTCTGGGTCCTATAGTTCGCTCAAGAGATGGCTCTGGGGGGACATAGTTACTGTCTGGAGCCTCTTGATATATTAGTTGTATTAGAAGGGAATTTTTTAGAGTCAGTGGATGCCGACAAAGTCAATGTTGCTCCTGATGATCTTCGGCCTGTAGAGGCTGCTACCCTGGGAGGCACATCTTCTCTCCCACCCAATGAGCCTGATGCTGAGCGTCGAGCTGATGTTTCAATTAAGAAGGCTTTGGGTGTGGACCTGGTATCTCCCAAAGGCCTTTTTGGACTTTCGTCGTTGGTTCAGGGAGATCTGCATCCCGACGCTCATAGTATCGTTCATGCTTTGGAGATGGCTTTTGCTAAGCTTTGTAAGTCGTATTCGGACGCGCTTTATTGGTCATACCTCTTAAGTAAGAAGCTGGAAGAGATAGTGAGCAAGGTACAGGCCCATCTGTGATCCCAAATTGTTGAACAAGAGAGAGCTGAGTCTGAGTTGGATGCTTTGCACCTTGAGCTTGAACTCGAGCTGGCTGGCAAGTGATGTCGAATTCATGAAGCTGAGGCTCGGGCTGCGGACTTACTGGCTGAGCTGAGTATGCTGAGAAAGTGATTGGTGGAAGATGAATCTCATGTGGCTGCGCTCTCACATAGACTATCGGAGGCGGAGGCAAGCCTAGCAGAGTCCAAGGCTCAGCATGTAACATCAGTGTCTCCTGCTATTGCTCGGGGTAGGCTAGAACTGTTTGGCTTGATTGAGAAGGAGAACCCCTACTTGGAGCTTGACTTTGAATGATACAGGAATCTGCTTTTTGGAAGATTGACCAGACAAAAGTCTCTGACCCCGTGTCTCCATCTAGTGACTTGAAGTCGACCTTGGACAATGTTGCTTTATCTCCCGCAATTCCTTTTAATGTAACTGGCTCTTCAGCCCATGGAGCGAGCTCTCCAAAACAGTTGTGACTTTTGAAATATGACTTAAAGAAAGTTTGTCAAGTAGTTTTTCACGATGATCCATTCGACGTATGTCGTCCTTGTGACTCTTGCATGAAGTCTGATTCCCCATATTCTTTGGAGTTCTGCCTCGACTATTTTGATGATATGAATGATCCCATAATTCAAGAAATAGCCAGGCCGTTATGGGATAACACATCAAATGAGAGACTACATCCCATAGATAGTGTTGATTCTAGGTTTGGGGGTGTTGTTGAGTTGTCTAGCTCATCATCTTTGTGAAATTCATTTTGTTATGATGAGCCTGTACCACCCGATATATATATAGACATACCTCTTTGCATCCCTTTCACATTAACTGACTCTACTTATGTGGATCCCTTGTTTTTAAGGGATGATTTAAGTTTTGACCATCCTATTGTGCAACATATTCAATCCCCAGATTTGACACCTGACTTGGGATGTCCCTCTATGATTTTGCATGGCGTCTTCGTAGTTTTAGGGGTGTGTTAGTTTATGTTGTGCTGCATGAGGTTGCTACTATATGTTGGACGAATCCTCAACTTTTTAGGTTGTTACTATATGATTTAGTCAACATCGTAGACTAAATGTTTAGGTTTGGGGGAGTGTTCGCTATGTTCTTCCTCGTCATTTCATGGTACATCATTTATGAGGAAGAATATGCGTTGGGCTAACAACGTTAAACCAAACGCTCCTGGGAGGCAGCCCAACTTCAGTTGTGTCATTATGGTTAGTCTGGATTGACTTTCGAGTCCTTTCTAGTTGCATTTCACTCATACTCGTTAGCTCCATAACAATTTTGAATTACAACTGATACGTGTATTTTTTTCGTTTGTACTATCTTTTGTGTCATGTATGTGTTTCTATCAATTTCTCATGATGGGTCCAAAGTTCTTATCTTTTTGAGCATTCATTGGTGGATGATTTTTTCAAAATTGGTAAAAACTTCACCATGGTAATATCACTCTAACCCTCATCTTTTCCTTTTCCTTCATTTGTCATGATCATTTTTTATACATTGAGGACAATGTTTGGTTTAGGTTTGGGGGTGGGGTTTATGGGTTTTTGTGCATTTTTCAAAATTTTGAACTGAAATGTATTTCACAACTCTACTGATTAACTACTGTATTCTACTCAATCTCCATTGAATACATAGATGATTATGTGAAAAAAAAATTGATTTGAAAATGCATTCAAAATCTGAGTTCCTTTCCAATGAAGAGAATGTGCTTTCAAGTATGCTTTTAAATTTGAGAAATACATGCTATCACTTGTCACGTTGATATATTAATCGGAAAACATAATGTTTGATATTATCTTTAAGTTAAATATATTTCATGAAATTTTTCAACTTGACTATTCTTGTACTATAAGCCAAGTTAGCATAATCTGAAGTTGATGAGTAAGATATTAACTAGAAAGCCTTAGAATAATAGTGGAGACTTAACCCTTGATTGTGTTGAGACATTCTATTTTTCTTGAGGGTTATTAAATAAACTCTGACTTTTCTTGAGTTTGCATTATCTCGTTGATGATCTCATTATTCTTGTTTTTTTTATGGATTGCTTTGAGAATAATATTAAAATTGAATTATTACACTAGAACTTCTTGGTTTATTTGGTTGAGATGTCATAATACCGACTAGAGCTTAGGAAATGATATAGGCATTTTTTTTCTGAATCGTCTTTAGCCTTTTAGCCTACCCAATAATGCAGATCTGTTTGCAACCCTTTGAGCCTTTCAATAGTTTTTTTTCTTTGCTAACCCCATCTCCATTACCCACTCCAATTATGGAGTAATACCCCATATTATTTTTATCCTTACCCAAGTTTTCTGAGAATGTGTATGGTTGATATATTTTTAGAATGGGCAAATAGAAAGAGTTGAAACTAAATATTCTATGAATCCTCGGGACTAAAATATATCACTGTGCAAAAAGGCAAAGCACGTCATTGATTTTATAGAAAAAAAAGAGAAAAAAATTTTGATGTTTCGAAAAGAAAAATTATATATATATATATATATATATATATATATATATATATATATATATATATATATATACTAGGGCTGGGCAAGTACGGGTAACCGGCCCAAATTGTAAAAACCGAAAATCGGACCGAAAAAATCGGGCCCGTGTTTATGAGGCCCGAAACCGAACCGAGTTGACCGGTTAACCGATTTACGGGCCGGGTTCGGGCCGGTCTCGGTCCCTCTTTTTTTTATCAACAACAAACCTCTCAGGCTTGAACTCATTTGGATCCACCCACACATTAGGGTCCTTATGAATGGCCCATGCATTCAACACCAACATTGTCCCGCGTGGAACTTTGTATCCATTTACAATGCAATCCTTTGATGCAGCATGGGGTACTAAGTGTAAACTATTAGAGTTAGATTATGTGTTTCCCATATATTGATTAGACTTAGAATAAGACCTTATATTAGAGTAACATATTTCAAATGTGTTTCCCATATATTTCAATGTTAACAGATCAGTAATTGTAAGCATCATATATTTACTGATCATATATTTCAAATGTATTTACATATCAGTAATGTGTTTACAGATCAGTAATGAGTTTATCAGTATGTTAACAGATCAGTAATGTGGTTCGATTTCAATTTCTTATCTTGGGAGTTGATACCTATCGAAATTGTAAGCATCCTAGTATTATGCAACAGTAATTTGAGATCAATAGTAAATTAAAGTCTATTTCAGCCTATCGAAATTGTAAGCATCCTAGTATTCCGTACAACATATTAATCAACAATAAATTAATATTATGCAACAGTAAATTAATCAATAGTAATTTGAAAACAATAGTAAACTTCTCTATTAAAGTCTATTTCAGCCTATTACATAAGAACTGAAAGTTTTCTAAAACACCACCATTAGACCCAGCTGGACGAGCAGGAATCAATGTCAATAAGGCACGGGATTTGCCTGAAAAATATAAACAACAAGAACATAAAGTTGCAATATCTTTCGCAAGTTGCAATATCTTTCGCAAGTTGCAATATAAAGTAAAAAGATAAAATACATGCTTGGTGGCTAAATTATTAAACATACCTCAATCTAGATGACTGGATTAGCCGAACTAGGACTTGTAATATCTTCCGCAAGTTGCAATATTTCAATTTCTACAAGTCAAGAACATACACGCATACATGAGAAAATATTTTGACAAAGTTAAAAGTATTCAAAAATGAATAAAATTTTCTTACCTTTCTCCATTTTCTCCAAAGAGTTGTAGAAATCTATTTCATCCTCCGTGAGCTATTTAAAAAAGTCAAAAGCATCAGCTTTAAGCCAGTCATTGGTGCAAATAAGAGCTTCCACCGTTTTAGGAGCCAAACAGGCCCGGAAAGGATCCACATCTCTTTTTTCGGCAATAAAAGCGGCTTCCAAAGCCACACTTGAAACCGGAATCTCAAACACGTCCCTTGCAACCTTAGAAAGGATGGGAAACCTTGAAGAGTTCTCTTTCCACCATTTTAGCAAATTAAATGCTAAATTCTTTGGATTTTCAGATGCCTCTGCCAAATACTTATCAACTTCATTTGTAATATGAACCACATCCTTCTCTTTTCTTCTTTTCATAAAACCATCTAATAATGGATCACTCCCTTCTTCATTTCCAATGCCACCATTCTCATCCGAAACCTCTGAATAAGCATGTGGTTGATTTGGATTATCATTTTTATACGCTTCATACAAGCATATTAATAGATTTCTCACCCCTAGTGTTAACTCATCTGCCTTCAAAGAATCTTCAACTAGGAATTCTAACTCGTAAGTAATGTAGTCAAGTTTGTAACGAGGATCAAGAGCCACCGCCACAAGCATAACTTGATTTACATCTTTTATACATCCCCAATACTTGTCAAACTTTAATTTCATGGAACTTGCAACCTTTTTCATAAAGGGATCACCATTTCTCATTGTGGACTTTAAATCTTCCACAATCTTGATCATTTCTTGGAAGGGTGCATTGGCTGTCACCTTTTGGTAACAACTAAACTTCAATGTAGCCTCATAAAACTTCTTCAAAAACTTGACAAAAGCCTTCGCATACAACCAATTAGTGGCACATGGGATTTCAACTCTTTCTTTCTCACCTCCCTCAACCCTTCTTTTTTTATTTCTTGGTTTCTCACAATAGTCATCACCACAAGTAAAGTAAGAAACAAAGTCCATATCCTCCTCCGCCAACCTTTCAAATGCCTTTTGTATTTTTAAAGCCGCTTCTAACAATAAGTAGGTCGAATTCCACCTAGTTTTACACTCCAACGGCAAAAGACCTTTGCTATCAATTTTCTCAATTGCTAAACATTGCCTAAATCTCTCCAACCTAGCGGGGGATGACCTTGTATACTTGCAAGCCCTACGAATACTCTTAATAGAAGTGTGCAACTCAACCAATCCATCACAAACAATCAAATTGATGATGTGAGCACAACACCTCATATGCAAAAGCTCTCTATCCAACAAAAGTGTATTCCACCCATTCAATTTCCTATTCATATGCCTAACAACACCATCATTTGAAGTAGCATTATCAAGAGTAATAGTGAATACCCTATCTATGCCCCAATCCCTCAAACACCTCTCTAAAAGTCTCCCAATAGCATCCCCAGAATGGTTGATAATTTGACAAAAATTAATAATTATTTTATGCACATTCCAACCATCATCAATAAAATGGGCGGTTATAGCCATATAATTAACATTTTGGATTGAAGTCCAAGTGTCGGTGGTGAGAGAAACTCTTTGATTGTTTTGAGATATGACACTCTTGATCTTAGCCTTTTCTTCTTGAAAAATAGACCACACATCTCTAGCAACGGTTCTACGAGATGGTGGCTCAAACTTAGGTTGTGCCTCCTTCATAAATCGCTTAAATCATATCCCTTCCACATGCTTAAAAGGAAGCTCATCAATAATAAGCATTTCTACACACTTCCTTCTACATGTCTCCTTATTAAATGAGTGTGACACTGGGGTATTCTTATTATCAAAACAAATGACTTTTTGGTTACTTGGGCCTTTTAAAGGAGATTTTGGACAAGACACACGTAAATGTCTAAGTAGGCTAGATGTACCATTTACTTGAGTATTGCATGCCAAATCACTTTTGCAATGCATACAAATTGCCCTCCCCCCCTTTCCCGCTATGGTTGTTTTAGTAAAATGACTCCATACCTCCGATGTTTTTGTTGTAGAAGGAAGGGGGGGAAGTCCTCCCGCTTTAGTAGGTGGTGGATTCTGAGATGATGATCCCTCTTGACTAGGTGGTGCATTTTGAGATGGTTCATCTTGAGATGACGGTGTACCTTGAGTTTGTGGTGATGGTGATGAACTTGGAGTTGTTGAAATACCTTCCACGGTTGAGCGCCTTGCGCTTAACCTAAATCACATCAATAATAGTCATTTATTATTCACAAACATTTAATAAACTCAAAAATATAATCCAATAAAAAAATGTACAATGTTGGAAAAAAAACACTTACGGCATTTTTTCCTCATTTTTGCCTAGTCACCGACAACACCAATATCGACTTATTTATAATAAGTTAATGACCTGAAAAATATGCAAACACCAACATCATGTAAATATGAACTATGAATGAAATGAAGTATGAATATGCATGCATGGCTAAAAGGTTCATGAAATGTAAAAGATTCAAACAATTTTAATAAGCATTGTAAGCAGCAGGAAAGAAGACTTCTTTTAAGCAGCTTTTATAAAGCTTTTGAGGTGTCAAGATTTGCAAACGAGCTGAACCAAGATAGATCAACAAGTATTTTGACATGATTTCCATAATTAGATGAACTTGAAAGGTTAAGTACCTTCACCAGAAGCGATCAAAGAAAGGGCGTGAGCAGGGGATAGAAACTAATACATATGATGAAGTCCTAATTAAGTTTGTAGGGGATAAAAACTTATACATATGATGAAGTCCACAAATTTATACATATGATGAAGTCCACAAACTTCACCATTTCACCATTTCACCAAGATGATGCTAAAATGGGAAAGAGCTGATACAGGGGATAGAAATAGTAAGATGGCAACATACTTCTTGATACTAAAATGCATCATCCTGGCAACACTACGATTCATGCTTCTGCTTACTATTTTTACATATGATGAACTTCACCAACTTCACCATATTAAGCAGGGGATAGAAACTTATACATATGATGAAGTCCACAAACTTCACCATTTCACCAAGATGATGCTTCTGCTTACTATTTTTACGATTCATGAGATGAACAACACTAGGGCATAATCATCTATGGTAGACACACAATGGCATGCATCATCCTGGCAACATACTTCTTGATACTAAAATGTAGAAAACAATGACAGAGCAACAAAAGTTTCAGATTATGATAAAGTTCATCACTAGATTGAGTAAACTAATGCAAGATTGAGTTCGGCAATTGTTGGGACAAAGACGAATGCAAAAAAACTCAGCTATATTTATACAACAACATATCACGACATATTTATACAACAACATATCACGACATAAATAATCTGAAAACTGAGAACAAAATGGGAAAGAGTTTATACAGTTTATATTTTCTTCTTTTAGCAGTTATCTCAAGTTAAAATTTTGAAGTTATGAAGAAGAAGACAGAAAGACTTATACTTATACAGTATACTTATCAATGGAAGGGACATGATCACTGTCATTATCGGTCAACAATCAGCACTATGCCTCAGTGTTACAGTTTGAGATAGGAACACCTACTAACTAAAGATGTTAGTGTTGAGGGAGGGAGAGAAAGGGACGCATTATTGCAGTTTCAAAGATAAGAACACCTACTAACAGAGTCACATACTAACAGAGTCACATACACATACAGAAAAACTTCAAAAACAGAGTCACACACAGAGTACAGTACCTTTGTGAAGAGAGACTGGAGTGGAGACAACGTTGCACAAGGAGTCGAGGGGGAGAGATCCGAGAGGAGTAGCCAAGCCGAGGAGGAGCCAAGGAGTCGCACAAGGTCAAGGAGGGGAGGAGTCACACAAGGTCAGGGAGGGGAAGAGTCGCACACAGTAAATGAGGAAAAGTAGCGGACAATAAATGGCAATGCAGGGTTTTAGTTTTTAACTTTTCATTCATACCCGGGCCGGTTACCCGACGGGTTTCAGAAAGGGAAACCGCGGCCCGGACCAGAAACTTCGGGTCGGGCCGGGCTTTTACAACCGAATTTTTTTTGATTAATTAAAACCGATCTGAACCGACCCGATCGGTCCGGTTGTCGGTTCGATCCGGGTTTTCGGTCCTAAATGCCCACCCCTAATATATACTTATATATGATGAAGAATTGAGAAACAAAGTTTATTCTTCACTGCTCATGAGTTTATTAAAGAGTGTAATTATTCTCAGAGAATTTTTGTATACCCTTTTTCATTCTTGTTAGCCATAATCTTAGCCTCATTACAAACTAATGAAGACCTAGTTGATCCTAAGTAAAGGTCTGGTTCATAGATGTGGAGATTTAATAGACAAGAACTATGGTTTTTGATTCAACATTCTCAAAGTAATTGATATTCATGTCCAAGAAATCGTATTCATTTCATTATTTGAAAAGTATGTTTTCATTAAAATTTTATTTGAGATGTTTGTGTTTCCATAATTTATTATTTTTCTCACGTATAAACTGAGTGATAAATAACCAATCTCCGAGTGATTCATTTCTGAGTGACAAGAGATTCGTAGTCGATGCATGCTTCCTAAAGGTTATTTAGTCGCGTCTCTACTTTGAAATGGAGAGTTGTGTTGATAAGGCCATGCACACACAAACTTTGAGTTGATAATGATTGATGAAATTTATTTAACTTTTGAATTTCTATTAAATCATTGTTAAACTCTTTGATATATTATTGTGACGCTGTTAGTTGTTTTCTGAATTTTTTGTAATTAGATTATTACTCTGAGGATAATAAATAGAGTGGCCATGTCTTTGAAATTGATCGAGTCAGTAATGTTTGTGGGTAACATTTTTGGAAACCCTCACGAGACTATAACTCGTCTGCTAAAGGTATTCTAGAGGTTCAAAGCCTTGTTGCACGTTTAAGGTAAATGCAACCGATGATTCCTGCGAAAGTGCGTTAGGATTTTATTTTTCTTGTTTTGCTCGAGGACTAGCAAAATATAGGTTTGGGGGTATTTGATATTCACAATATTTTATTTTATTTTAACTATTTTTTTTACATTTTTTTGCAAGAATTTGTGTTTAAACGATGAAATCGCTTAATGCGAAAAGTTTGAAAGAACTAGCCCAAATTGGTGCGGATGGTGAAGTCAATAATATAGCCCAAGCCCAAAAGCTGACCTAGAAACCCAAACCTAACCTAACAACGAGAAAGATAAAAAAAAACCTATTTAATCTTCCTTTCTCCCCATTCCTTTCTTCTCGCCCTTCCACGTTCATTTTCCTCCTGCTCCCAAAAAGCAACCTTTCCTCTCCTTTTTGGCAGAGACATAGAGACATTCATCTCTCACCACTAACCAACCACCAACCCGATCTCATTGCCTGCCGGCGATTCTCGCTCGATAGGAGGACCGACAACGTAGCCATCCAACTTCGCCATCATCACCATCTCACATCCTCTGTCATGCCTTCTCTCTCATTGCTCTCTTCACAAACAAAACCTTCACCACCACACTACACCAAAAACCCCCATTAGCAACGGTTCTAGACCGTGGGCGTAAGCCATTGCCACGGCTAAGAGCCGTGGACTACAGGGGCGTCGCAAAATCATTTGTAACGGCTATAAACCGTTGCTAAACATTGTAGCAACGGTTTTATGTTTGGATGGGGGGCGTTATTTTCAGAAATTAGCAACGGTTATAAACCGTTGCAATAAAAATAGCAACGGTTCTTAGCCGTGGCAACATTAGCTACGGTTTTAAGCCGTTACAAAGTGTAGATATTAGCAACGGTTATAAACCGTGGCTAACAAGATAACAACGGTTTATAGCCGTTGCAAAATTAGCTACGGTTTTAAGCCGTGCCAAAGTTCATATATTAGCAACGGTTTTAAACCGTGCCTAAGATTAGCAACGGTTTTTAGCCGTGGCTAACCATGGCAACGGTTACAAACCGTGGCTAAATAGTGTGAATTAAACAGTTACAAATGTGCTAGCAACGGTTTTAGGCCGTGGCTAACCATGGCCACGGTTTCTAGCCGTAGCAAATGAGAAATAATGCCCACGGTTTGTAGCCGTGGCAAGATGGAACCACGGTTTTAAGCCGTTGGCAATTAAAACAAAATTCAAAAAAAAAAAAATCTGTTTTGTTGCAACGGTTTTAAACTGTTGCAAGTTAATATAATCGAAAAAAAAATTTATATTTTATTTTTTGCTGCTGCAGCAAAATCATAGCCGTGGCACCTGCAAAATCAGTCCTTACACATAGTCCACACAAATGAGACAAAAGAATCATAAATTGGATGAACTAATTCAGCCTGAATTAAACAAATTAATTATCAATAATAATTCAACATATTACAAGCAATTGGTCATCGTGATTGCTCCAAACCTCTCCAACATGATCACTTAATCAAATACATAATTATTCCTAATACAACTGGGTGATGTCCCTTTCAAAACACCTCCATGTTAGGCCAATAAATGGATAAGAACTAAAACACAATGCAGATCTGCAGAAGCTGAAGGAGTGATATACACAACAAAAGTATGTAGAAACCTTTGCCAATTGCTGAGTCTGGATGATATTTATGCACATCTGAAACACAGGTTCTGCAAACTGAGCAAACCCAGAACCTAATGCCTGAAACAGATAGAACAAGAGTATAAAAACTCTATTGTTTCATTCGGTCTAGAAGAGACTTCCAAAAGTTTAAAAAAAAATAAGTCGTGTAGAACTATAAGTTAAAAGTATTAGTTCGACATGAGCCTGACAGCTGTTTAATCAAATAGAAATTTTTTAAATGACTCAGGCAAGGGAAAAGATACCTGTGCTATAGATGTAAAACACTCGAGCAAGGGAAAAAGATCTCTGTTGGCATTCGAAAGCTGCTGCCACTTTGCAATCACTGGAGGCATTAAAATCTCAAGATATCTTGGCTGTAATTCATCATCATAGAGAACAAGTTAACTTACTATTTTTGTTCAATACTGGCAGCCAACAAGATGAAACACATTACATGATACCTGAAGGTTTCGTTAGCATCATTTATATACAATCCGAAGGTTTCGTTTCTAAAAGAGTTTAGACAAAAAGGGATTAGCAAGTGTCAGATATTTGACATAATAGCCAAAATGTAAAGTGAAAGAGCACTTATATAAAACAAACCTGATATTGCCCAAAAGCACACAAGAGATGCTGCAAAATGACTTCCAACCGTGGAGCCAACTCCTCAGCAGCTTCCTGGCATTTATAAATTTAAAATTGAGAACTTGTCGACAAAAAGTTTGAAAACCATTTTGAAAACTAAGAACTTGTCGACAAAACATGCAATTAGAAACCATTTTGAAAATAACTACGCAAGTGATCATCATCCTGTTGTCAGATGAAGATTAAAATCCAATCCAACCAATAATATCTAGCATGAAACATATAAAAATTAAATCAGCAAAAAAAATCATTTCCTGGTTGGACATCAAAATCCAGGGCATGTCCTTTTTTTTTTTTTTGTTTGAAAGCCAAGGCAAAAACTAAAAACAATGAAAATACAAAACTTAAAGCAATCAACTTAAATCAACTCACAGTCAGTCTCTCAACCGTAGAACCCGCAGCACACGCGCGTTTATGCGACAAATCAAGTTACACCGGACTGCCCAGATCAACTGGCATACACACGCTCCAACCGCATGTCGCCACATCTCAGCATGTCAACGCTGCGACAGACAGCAGCAGCAAACCAAGCAGCAACAGCAACAGCAAAGCAGGGCAGCAGCAGCAGTAACGCGCCAAAGCGTAGCAGCAGCAGCAGCAGCATCAACGCCGCGCAGCAACAGCAGCATCAGCAACAGCAGCATCAGCATCAGCAACAGCAACAGAGCGCAGCAACAACAAGTACGCCAGTCCACCCCCGCATGAAACAGCAGCAGAAAAAAATTACAGATGCACTCTGTTTTGCGACAGAGTGCTCTGCCTACACAGCAGCAGCAGCATCCCCTGCATGCAGCAGTTTTGCTCGCAGCGTATCGCCATATCCCGGACTGCCAAAGCTGCCAGATCCCCAATCCCTCGCAGCCACAAAGCCAATACAGGTATTTACTCGTCCCCGTGGCGAATGTAAGCCGGAAAATCTGTGTGTGCTTCTTGTTTTACTTCATTACATTCAACTGTGTGCATCCAAAGATGAAAAAACTCAAACTACATAATGAAACTTATAACATGACTTGAAGAAAACATGGGCGAGGATAATCAAGATAAGATGGGAAGAAAAAATCTGTACAAACTGATCATATATAGCTTCCTTAACCAGGAGCCCAGGTGTTCTTTCTCGTTTTATGCTCTTTCTGATAAATCTTTACCCTTTTCGATAGAAGATAAAATAAAAAGGAGGAATTCTAAATGTCGAGGAAACAGGCCAGGAAATGGGCGAGGGAAGCGACGTGGCGGGGTGGAGACCGTCCACTCCGCTCGGGATGCGTGCCATCATTTTTGGTGCGCGCATCCCGAGCGGAGTGGACGGTCTCCACCCCGCCACGTCGCTTTCCTCGCCCATTTCCTCATCTGTTTCCTCGACATTTAGAACTGCTCAATAAAAAGATAGCCAAAACCATGGTAGTGACTTAAAATAGGGAGAAAAAAGTCGTAAAAAATTTTAGACATCTTCAATATGTAAGAGTTCGAAAAGAAGATAATAGTGTAAAAACATCCGAAGTTGTAAACACTAGTGGTATTTTGTTAATGTGAAACAAACAAAATAAAGGGCAATTTGTGCGAGGTAACTTAAAAGTTGTGGAATTGAATTTTTCGATTCACAAAACCTACAAATATTTACATTGGTCTCAACAGATGGAAGTATGTTCATACCTGTCACCTGCTCCTCGTATAGAGCCAAGCAAAGCTATGCACCTTCACAAGTACTTGCCACAATTACCTGCAATTGTCAACCAAGCAAAGTTAGCTTTTATAGCTTGACAAGAAGCTCAAACCAATCATGCATTCGAAGAAAAACAAATGCTGGAAAAAATTCAATTCATTCCAACATCTTAAGTTGAAATTTATGTAAAATGGACAGCTGCAATCGGCTACATTCTTCATTTTCGTACAATTGTTTGATAGGCAAAAAAGGTTAAAATGAGCTGATTTTTTGTAAAGATGATCTCCACCTTAAAAAATCGTAATTCTATTCAATGTGGGAATGTGTATCAAAAAGTGTGACAAACTAACATGCCCTATTTAAAAAAGTTCATGACAGGCAAGTTTGAATATTAAGTTCATCTTTATCATCAGTAGTTTATATATACATCACAATAAACAAATCTTTATGCGTAGTCTATGCATTTGTAATATCACCCTGCACTTGAATAACACCTTCAATGGATAAATAAAATTGCAAGTTGCAACTAGCAACCATGTTACTAACCAATTAAAAAAAAAAAAAAAACTGAAAGCAGTTGAACTACTGAATATGTGAAGGAAATTTGTTCCTGCCCAATGAGTGTCCGGTTAGCACCATTGGGACATTGAAGGCACCGGATAAATGTGCTGCTGCCTCTCCAGCATCCGTCATTTACCAACAAATAAAGAATTATCAAATAAAGAATATATGTAAAGACATTATAAATGTGCAGGCACACGTGTATGATGAGTAGTCAAGTAGAGAATGATTAAAAACAAAACTTCTTCAACAATTCGTATATCAAATACACGTATGTAGTTGTAAAAGGCTAAATGGAAGTCCATATATTCATAAGGTTAACATGAAAACCTGCAATTGAAACATGTAGTGACATTGGAGTACTTGCCTTGACGGATAATTTTAAAGATGTTACACGATCATCAGCCTTCCATGCACGGCTGATTTCCTCTTTTAGCTCACGTAATCGTGAAACATACTCCTGTCTTGTAATAACTCTGACACCCGGTTCAGAAACACTCTGCGGTTCACTTAGCTCTTCTGAATGCAAGCTAGTAGATGGTTTCTCTTTGGCTGCAAAGTTCCACACCAAATAACTAAAGTAAGATACAATCGTTATAGCTATTCTTGTCAGCATCTTTCTGATAAGACAATTCAATACATGGAAGTGAATCAAACTTATAAGACAAAGTAACTTAGTGACAAGATAGATACCTTCTCTACACCTTCTAGAATGTGAGGGAAGTGACAAGATAGATACCTTCTCTACACCTTGGTTGCAAGCATATACCAGAGCATCAGCAAGCGTCAGTCTGCCTTCGGCATCAGTATTGTTGACCTGCAGAAAAAATGATTCCAACAAATCAAACTTACATGGAGTTGATGAGATATTTATCAAGTGAGTTTGCTAGCCAAACTCCAACCTACCACAAACAACACCATACCTCTGTCTTTACCCATCACACTGTCTTTCCCGTCGACAGCCCCGTAATGTAATAATTTGACACCAACTGATTTTCAGCTCGAAGAACTATAGTTAGCATTAGAACAGATTTATCATTCTCATAGCTTTTAGATTTCCTGTCCTGTCAATGGAAGTTCAAAAATCAGATTCCCCTTCCTGGAAGAATTATCAAGCAAGTCAGTTATAGCTTACACACAATGCAACAAGGCCTGCAAGTTAAATTTTACATCAGCCCTACAGACTTGAAGACTAAAGAAGTTTGTCTCAGTTATGCTAATACATTCGGAGTAAAAAATCATAATAGTTTAAAAACAAAAGAATTAGGATGTGTAAAATGAGAAAAGAAAAAAGAGGAAGAAGATCCCAGTTCAATTTGAGATAAAAACTGACAATTTTGAGGTCCTAAAACACCATTAACACACACATAATTACAACAAAGTTTAGTTTTTAAATGGATTTCTATTTGAGTACAAGATCCAATAAAATTATACCAAAACCCCATTGCCTCATATAGATATTAACACAAAAACACAGAATCTAAGCAAAATAAGGAAAACCCATCAACAAAAACTGAAACTTAAGAGACTCCATTAAAAGAAAAGATCAATTATTGCAAAAAAAAATATTGTTCGAGTACCTGGAGTTGAGGAAGTTAAAGTTGTTGAGCTTCTATGGTTCACTTGAGCTGATTTGAAGAAACAACAATTACCCATACTTGCTTTACCTTTCTTCTTCCCTCCTTTTTGTTGATTCTACTCCCAAGTTGCACAAACAATCATGTTCTTCTTCATTTGATTGATCTAGAATGCTAATGTTTACAAAGAAGAATACTGTGGTAAGTCAAATTGTGAAATATTTAACTTAAACCTCCAAACCCAGAAACAGGGAGACAAACACAAGGGGAAAATAGAAAGAAACTTTAAACATATAAAAATTGGTACTTCTGCTTCATATATGCCTATGGATAATAAATTAGTGAAACTTTTAGATTGAAATGAAAGAGCTAAGCAGCTTAGCTACTAAACGAAACCACCAAAAGCAATGTAAACAAAACTCTGCACCAGTATGAACCAAAAGTCCAAAGCATGCATGCAAGTTCTAACTACGGTATACTCATGAGTACATGATTGACATTGGGATCAATGATCAGTTATCTAGACATTCGCATAGGTCTCCGAAACAAAAAGAACATAAATTATGGTAGGCAGAGAACTAGAGATAATCACATCATATACACATTATACATGGTGTAAGTTTATACATTCAATCTGCCACAATAGCAAAGTATAATTTTTCAGGTCAGACAGCTTATTAGAGGCCGTTTGGGCCTCATTTTGAAATTGAATTTTTTGAAATTGCATCTGACAGTTGAATCCAAAAAAAATCAAACTCTTGACTTTTTTTCCTTGCACATAATTCCAACCAGATTTTGCTACAAAAATCCAGACAATAAAGGGAATAGGAAATTCTGGAAGAATACAGACTAGACATGTACTAACATTATATTCGACTAACAAAATTTTCTTCATATCATCTTCCATCATCAATTGAGATTGGGTGCAAAATGTTAGTTTAGAGCTGTTCAAGTAAATACAATGACAGAAATGCAGTTCACTGATATATTGTATAAATAAGACATGACATAGAATTCAACATTGAAATGGCCAATACATGAGAGAAGAAAAATTAGAATTAGAAAAGAACTAGAAGTTTAGAACTAATACAATAAACAGACAAGATCAGGCAGACAATAAGGAAATAAAACATTGTTCAGTATTATCTCATATTATTCAATATTATCTTAGAAGTACAAGAGATCTCACTTGTCTCCTACTAGTATCAGTGTCTTTAAGACCTTTGCACAAATAAAGAATTTCAAAGCTATAAAAAGAATAAGCAGTCAAACCTGTCGCCTTTCAGCAGAAGACGATGCAAGAGAAGTGATCAGTGTACTCATCAAGACCGGCATGATTTCCTTGAGAGTCTTTGGAGTATTTGCAACAATAGTTTTCCACAAAATACTCCTTACCAAGGGCAGCTAAAACCTGGACAGTTTTGGAAACAATCTCAGCAGTAATAGTAAATTCCCTGACATAAGATCAGACTACTAATATCTAAGCTAACGGTTATATAAAATGCAAATTGTAATCCTATAATTGAATGAACACAAAAAAATATTAGTCGTTCTTACTCTTATGTTGATCATGCCGACATAAAGAAATCAATCTCATGTACAAGATACCAGTGACGATAGTAGAAAAAGGTAAAAAGAAATACAGAATGAGAAGAGGCAACTGAGTAAGGAACAAGAAGCTGTTGAACACTTAGCATTTGTAACTAAGTTCCATATACATGAAAAAGATAGATGCCTTTTTAAAGTAGATTTTTATATTTTAAACGAAACTAAGTAAGAAACAAAAATATAAAACGAACATAAACCCATTACTAACAATTGTTATCATATAATGATCCAATAAGCAACAATTGTTATCATATAAGGAGCGACAAGCATGTTAGACTGGTAAATGATCCAAGTTTGCACCAAATATCATTTTGCGATATGGTTCGTCATAGGATTTGCTACTTTTATGGGTAAATAGGAACCATCTGTGGGTCAAAATGATTGTCTTGGCAAATGAATAGATTTCCAAGAACATTCTGACGTTAACTCAATGAAGCAGAGGACATAGTGGATTCAAGGAAATGGCTTCCTTTCCTTATCTTCTATATCAATACCTATCTGCAGTTATTTAAAGGGAATGGCTTCAAATAACTTCCTAGTAAGGCAATACATGCGCAGGCAGGAAAGGTAACTAGAACTTGGCACAAATGAGAAAGAAATAATAGTACCGGAGAATCTATAGTCACTCCACAGGCAATCAAGGATGTAGTATGTGAAAGGTTAAACTGCAAGGAAGGTGCGTCCCACTTTTTATCATGTTGCCACTCTACCTATTCACGTCAAATAGACATAAAAGTCGAGAGAGTTCAAAATAATCAACGCAAGTAGAATAAGAAGATGAAATGAAAGAATGTTGTGCAACATAATGGAAGTAAATAAACTGACCTCTGGCTTCCCAAAAGTGTTCTTTTTGAACATCAATGATCTTGGACTTACTTGACCGCTAGTATCTAAACAAAAAACCAAATAAGACAGCTATCAGAAAAACATGTATACACTACCTTTTTTTAATATCATGCTATTTATCCATTGTATCACCTTTATCCAAGTCATCACAGGATTCAGAACATAAAGCAAGATACCCAAGGGAAGGGAGCTTACAAAGCTGCTAACAAGGGGAATAAACAACTAAAGGGGAAATGGATTACAAGAGTGCATACAACAATTAAAACAAGTACAAGGGGAAATGCGTTTAATAATTAATAATGCAGAATAGGAAATGACCATATTTAAAACATACTCTCAAAGAACAAATACCATAACTTGAAAACTCAAGGAACATCTTCTTTTCTTTATTGCACACTCTCTTTCAAATGGATTTTTTAACTTTATTAGGCAGAGATTGGATTCATGCTAATAGATGTATTTTGTACTCTATGCATTGAAAATTTTTAGTTCTGATAAGAAAGGAGAAAAAATATTGAGGAAGTACATGCGGATCCTCAACCATTTCATATATTCCAATTGTATCGATGCTACTCTATCATGCTAACATGTGTCCTATTGATATAAGTAACAAATAAAAATGAAAGGGCTTTATGTGAGTGGGATGAAGATCCATTTCTACTTTATCATGCTAACATGATTCGACCATTTGAAGACGATGAAGAATTATGGGAATGAACCTTGACCCTAATAAAATCAATGAAACCATGCATTTGGTTTTAGACAAATTTATAAAATTTGAATTAAATGCAAAAATATTACAAAATGATAATATTACCTGGGATACAAAGGGGAATTAAATCCCTTCAAATTTGTTGTTTAGAGCACCCACCACCACCAACAACAAAAGCTGTGAACCCCACATCCCTCTGTGTTGTGATATGCTCTCATGCACCACTTTTGTGTATGACTTGGTTGTGGATCTGAAAATTGCAACCAGAACATATCAATATTCTCAGTGACGGAGTCACAGTTTTTATAATGGGGTGCAGAGTAATGAGTCATAGAGGCCTATGAGCCCATAATTACACCTATTCCTGAAAAAAATACCACCAACACCTATTACACCTCTGGTTTGAGCTTCTTCATTTCCTTCAAGAGCTATAATGTTTGTGTACTTACAGAGAAATGGAACCCAAACCAAACCAAGCAATAGAGAGACAGAGAAAGGGGTAATAGAGAAGGAGAAGAAGAAGACCTGGGGTGCCTTTTCAATTAACTCCTGCACATAGTTTTCGCCAAAACATCGATGCCCAGCAATATCATCATAGACTTGGCGAATGAGGGAGACTGGCTTGGTCTTCTAATCACAAAAACAAACAACCCAAACAAGATCAAATCACTTTCATACAAAAAAAAAAAACCCATTAAGCTTTAACAACTAAACAAGAACCCCAAAAAACCAAGGGTACAGATTGATCAATTTTACAAATTGAAATATACCCAAATTCTAATTTTAAACAAAAAGCAATGCACAAAGCATGAAAACAAACATTCAGTGGAGAAAGAACAAGAGAGAGAGAGAGACAAAGACAAAACCTTTAAGCTTTCCACCCCTCTTCAACAACTTCTCCAAAATCTGAAACAAAGAACAACAATTAGAACAAAAATATTACACCCAAATAGTCCTAAAAAAATTAAAACTTGAAAATAAATAAAGAGAGAAGATCTAACCTTCTTTCCAGCACTGGGTTTGCATCTCTTCCAACATTCCAACTAACCCATTCGATCAAATCACCCAATTTGCAACTTACAGAGAAATGGAACCCAAACCTAACCAAGCAATAGAGAGACAGAGAAAGGGGTAATAGAGAAGGAGAAGAAGAAGACCTGGGGTGCCTTTTCAATGAACTCCTGTACATAGTTTTCACCAAAACATCGATGCCCAGCATCATAGACTTGGCGAATGAGGGAGACTGGCTTGGTCTTGCTCACACTCACCACTCTGACTTGATCGGCTCTTCGCCCAGATTTCTCCGCCGCTTGTTGCACCCTTTGCATCACTGAACGCAGTGCTGTTACAGCTGTTCCTTCCATGGCGAGTGCTGCAGCCATGGCTGGTGATGACTGTTGTTGTTTGGTCTCTGTTTCTTCTGACTGCTTGGGTTGCTCGACTTCTCCCTCTCTCTTTCCTTCTCCTTCTCCTTCTCTCTTTCCCTCTCCTTGAAATTTTATGGTTTTTTTCACAAAGGGTTGAAAAGGGGGAGATGGAGCGGGAGATGGAGAAGCAAAGGGTTGAGAAAAGGGGGAGATGGAGCGGGAACGCGGGAACCAAATTTTTTTCCCAAAATTTCGCCCGCGAGCCTTCGACCTACTTCTCCACAGGTCCACGTGCAATACACGTGCACATTTGCAACGGTTTTAAGCCGTGGGTCACTTTAGCCACAGTTTGTAGCCGTGGCAAATACACCAACGGTTTAGAACCGTGGCCAAGCCTTTTTTAGCCACGGTTTTAAGCCGTTGGGCACTATAGCCACGGTTTTTAGCCGTGGCAAACACACCAACGGCTTAGAACCGTGGCCACCCCTGTGTAGCTAATCAGCCCTTTTGGTGTAGTGCCACCACCCTCTTTTCTTCGTCTTCTTTTCTAACTGATATACATCTCTTCTTCCTCCTCCATCTACTGACTTCATCATCTCTTCATCCACAACCGAACGCCTCCCTCTCATGATCATAGATCACTCCCCTGCTCCATCGTACGCATACAACAAACACCAGTAGAGACAGGTCTCTGCTTCCTCCATGCAACCAAACAAAGCCTACTTCACGCCTCCTCGACGTCACATTGCAGTCACCCATCTCCGTCCTTCCTCTTGCCATAACAGAACCAAAAAAAGCCACCTCTCTTCCTGCTTCGCTGCTAGCCACCATCCAGCACAAGACCTTCTCCTCACCTTGACTCTTCTTCACTCTCTCGCCATCTCTCTCGTTTTCCCCTCATCTATTTCTCTCTCTCTTGTAAGCTCAGCTGGAACAAGCTGGAAGCAGCTAGCAGCAGGGACAAAAGTGGACGAACCAAAAGCGGCAGGGAAGAAGCTTGAAAAAGAAGAAACATAAATTTGGTGGGAAATAACTGATTTTGAAATCAACTATTTGCACCGCACCTAATTACTATATACCACCACACAGTGTTCATTCATGAACTGATGGATTTCACCCAATAATTTTGCCGCGACCACTTCCATCATGATCTTCTGGACCCCGCGTCAAGGCGAAGATGAAACACAGGGTTTCCTAGAGTTTGCCGCATTTGAATTATTGTTTGCTACATGCTTCAGTGTTAAATACAATTGATTTCTGAATATTAATAATTTTCTTTCATCGTTCCGGTATAACATCTAGACTAGTCGGTAGTTAGAAGTTCTCTTTGTTGATATTCGAAGCCTATTTTGATTAATTAAGTTAAACCTGTGATTGTGTGTGCCGTAAAAAGACATGCAGTGCTAGGGGTTTAGGCCTTTGCTAAAATTAATTGTGAATGTGGATTAATCCTTAGATTAGTCATAGTAATTCTCAAAAAAAGTAATTTAGGTTACACAAGTCTCGAAGAACATGTGGTTGATTCGATGTCTTGGTCCACTCCCTCATCATCTTATCAATTTAATTTTTAGTTCAATTTAGTTCTCATAATTTAGGAATTTCCAACTGTTGTAACCCCCACTTTAGATTAGTTTAAATAAATTTCAGAATTCGGTTGTCTCGTCAATCCTCGTGGGATTGACCCGTATTTTCCACTGTCTACTAGTTGAGCAACCATGCAATTGCAGTATAACAAGTAGGGTTTATTAGCCTATTAATTTAGGTTAGTAAAATCTGCATTAGACAGTGGCCACGACACTGAAAATTGCAAGAATCTCACAAACGAGGTTGAGTACTGAATCAATAAAGGAAAACTCAAAGAATTCCTGAGCCCAGAAAAGAGACAAGACTGGGTGAAGGAAAGATAAGAAGTCGTTAAGGAGATAGAAGAAAAGGTCGTTGACATTATATATGTCCTGCACGAGGTATGCTTGGAAAGTGAACAATCCAACAGATCCCGAAAAAGGACGCTCCCGCGAGATGTGGACTCAGTTCACCTATGAAGACTAACAAGTGCAATATGCTCATGTTTAGAGCCCGATCCCATTACTGACATTCACGGTTAAGGACCTGCAGGGCGTCCACTCTTCTCATAATGACACCTTGGTTATCTCAATCCTCATAATGAAGTGGAAAGTGAAAAGATCCTCGGTAGATACCGGGAGCTCCATGAACTTATTGTTCCTCAATATATTCTCCAGCATTCAGCTCAAAGAGGATAACTTTATGCCCGCCAGTCACACCATGATTGGGTTTAGCGGAGAAAAGTGTTTCCCTGTTGGGAAGATTAGGCTGACGGTGGTGGCAGGAAAGCCACAACTACAGAAAGTCTTGTTCCATGAATTCATGGTGGTCGACGCCCCATCCACGTATAATGTCATCTTGGGGAGGCCTTGGCTCCATCAGATTGAGGCGGTAGTTTCCACTTTGCATCAATGCATCAAGTACCCCGCCAATCAGGTGAAAGGGACTATTTGAGGAGATCAGCCGACAATAAGAGACTGACACTATGCAACATTAAAGCAGTTAAACAGTTAGCAATCACATTCTGGGCCCGCGGGTCGTATGTTTCAGAGTCCGAGCCCAGAGAAGAGAGAAGAGTCTCCCCGCATTGATGATGATGCTCCAGTCAGTTTGAAGGGAAAACCACATGTTGGCTAGCCAGAGGAGGAGTTATTCGTAGTCTACCTTGACGGCCCTAACAATAACAAAGTCGTCCAGAGAGGTTTCCACCAGAGCAAGGAATTGGCGCAATAGCTGATAAAGCTGTTGAGGGAGAATCAATACATCTTCGCCTGGACGATGCGAGACATGATGGGAATTGACCCTCCATACTCACCCATCAGTCAGAAATTAGCCTTGGGCGAAAACCAATCAAGCAGAAGAAGGATACCTAGGGCTCCCGAACAAAATCGGGCCATAGATAAAGATGTACAAAAGCCACTTAATGTTGAAATGATTAAGGTAGCGTGAAACCCAAACTGGTTGGCAGATACCGTCTTGGTGAAAAAGAAGAATGGGAAGTAGAGAGTCCGTGTGGATTACCCAAACCTAAACAAGGCTTGTCAAAAAGACATCTTTCCACTTCATAAAATAGTGGACGTCACATCCAGATACAACCCTCTAAGCTCCATAGACGCTTATTCCGGATATAACTAGATACAAATGACACCACAAACCAAGAGAATACCTTTTTCATAACTGAAAAAGATATATGCTACTATCGGGTGATGCCATTTGGTATAAAGAACGCGGGAGCGACGTAACAACAACTGGTAAACCGGATGTTCAAGGAGCAAACTGGCTAAATCATGGAGGTCAATATAGGCGACTCAACGCATCTAACCGTTCCAGCCCATGCGGACCAAGGCAAAGCCTTGACCACCAGGACTCAACTAGACAACGAGTCAGAATCTAGTCCAGAAAAGACCACCATTCTGTCACTACAGTTCTATACAAAGCCAAGTGGTTGTACTTGGATAGACTAAAGCTTACTCAGAAAGCAGGGCGACCAGCAAGACACAGCCCGCCCACATGAAGGTCACTCTTCAGTGACTTCGCTATCATCATCGGTGAATCGTGCTATTTCATCAAGGGAAATACACAAGATGAGTCAAGACCACGCGCGTCTCCTTCAGAACCAGATCAGTGTAGTCCCTGCTTAGAAATAAACTGTTTCATTTTTCTTTGAAGTCCATGAGAGTTGTTAGCACAAGCCAATATGATACACAATCATTTAGGGAATATAAGAAAAGCGAATTCTAAAAAATAGACTTTATTGATTTTCAAAAAGTTGTTACAAAGCTTGACCGACTAACTAGTACAAAAGTATACACACTATAAGTATCTAAAAGCTTGGTGCAAAGCAAGGTGCAAGTAAGAATATGTCGGTATTCACGTCGATACTTTGCTCTGCTAATCTGCCTTCAAAAGAGGAGTTGGAAGTCAAGCAAAAAGAAATGTCCGCCCAAAGTTGGCTGCCGGTACACACGTTGATACTTTTCTCTGCCAATTCTCTTTCAAAAAATGACTTGGAAGTGAAAATAAAAGGACCCAAAAATGGTTGCAGGTGTTATCCCTCAAAAGGGGGATGCCTGGGGCAAAGCAGAGTCAGCTCCCCCAAGGCCACAGGCCATGTCCGGCGGAGCACCAGAAGATGAATGACAAACTTGGCCATGTTGGTACTTCTTCTTCGCTATGTAAGAAGAAATTTGAAGATCGCATGGAACCACTTGATGCTCAATCAAACCAAGTGGCCTCATCCAATAGCAGGTCTTGTTAAGACTCATTGCTGCAAATGTCAGAACATTTAGAGACTCTACCAATGGAGATGTTTTTTCATCCTTTGGCAAAGCCAAAGTGAATTTTCTAAAAAAGGCACATTTGAGGAACATGGTTTACAGTGTTCATGGAAATGTTTAAAACTGCGAAAACCAGCCTATATATAGGCATGATGGTTCTTAGAAGAATGTCAACCAACAGTAACATCAACATTAAATTCTACATGGGGAATTAGGAGGTGATGGTTCCAAGTACAACTGCACCAGTCTACATTCATCGAATTAATGGAACTACACATAGTCCCATTAACTGGGGAGAGTAACCGACGATAAACCAAACTGTCTTGCAATCTACTCCGTAAACATGGCATGATGATCTAGTCAATAGAGTGGAGCGAGACCAAATAAGCGAATGGGCCCAAATAAACACTTGGCTCGATAAAGCCCAAAAGTAGGGAACAAAGCTCAGTATGCTCCAGGCCCATTATGGTAAATATCTGGAAGGTGAGACCAATCAATAAGGCCCTATTAAGCCCACAAGTCAAATGGTCAAACCCAAAACCCATAAGGCCTAATAAGGCAAATATCTAGGAGTTTGACCTAAGACAGGCAGGCTAGTGAGACATTAACCCCTACTAGGGATACAACAGTCGTTCTAGCTACGGAGCGGAAGCAATGATCCAAGTAAAGCTGGGAACGCCAACATTTAGAATGGAAGAGTTCAGGTTAGATGACAATGATGACGCTTCACGCGTCGGACTAGACCTCCTCAAAGAATAGAGGGATGAGAATCTTAAGGTCAACATGCCCGGTGCATATTGGTTAGATAACATGAACGGTGAAAACCTTAAGCGGCAATGGAATGTAGAGCACCTAAAGAAATGTTATCAATAAAAGGTATTTGCTTTTACTATAGTTTCACTGCTGTTCATTAAATCTAGCTAGGCATCCAGTCAATTTATTGCAATTTGATTTAAGCATCAGACCCGCTGGTTCGATCCCCATTTGGGACCACTAGGCGAGTTAAATAAGTCAAGATACCCAAGCCAAACGTATACACCCAAGGCCATTGGAGCATTGACCGACCATAGGAAATGATGGCCAAACCTGACCAAAGTTTAGTCAGTTCATTAAGACTGGTGAAGACAACTTCTGGTTTGCTCTAATGCCTAGTCCACCCAGAACAGACAAAGACGACTTAGAAAGTGGGAGTCTAGTTAGAGCGCATGAAGCCTGACCAAGATGGCTTGCTAGTAATCATTGATTGTGCGACCATAGACAATGATGGCCAAACCTGACCAAAGTTTAGTGAGCTCATTAAGACTAATGAAGACAACTTCTGGTCCGCTCTAACGCCTAGTCCACTAAGAACGGACAAAGACAACTTAGAAAGTGGGAGTCTAGATAGAGCTCATTAAGCCTGATCAAGATGGCTTGCCAGGGATCAATGTCTGACCATAGACAATGATGGCCAAACCTAACCAAAGTTTATACAGTTCATTAAGATTAATGAAGAGAACTTCTGGTCCACTATAATGCCTAGTCTACCAAGAACGGACAAAAATGGCTTAGAGCTCATGAAGTCTGATCAAGATGGCTCTCCAGGGATCATTGTCGGACCATAGACAATGATGGAGAAACCTGACCAAAGTTTAGTCAATTCATTAAGGCTGATGAAGATAACTTATGGTCCGCTCTAACGCCTAGCTCACCAAAAGCGGACAAAGACGGCTTAGAAAGTGGAAGTATAGTTAAAGCTCATGAAGCCCGACCAAGATGACTTGCGAAGGATCGCTGTCTAACCATAGACAATGATGGCCGAACTTGATAAGTGTAGTTAGCCCATGAAGGTTAATGAAGACAACTTCTGGTCCGCCTTACAGCCTAGTTCGCTAACAACAGATTAAGATGGCTTAATGAATCAAAAATGCGATTAACTCGTGAGTTCGAATAATCTCTGGTTCGCCAAGTTTATTTTTACTTCGCTACACAGAGTTTAGCCATCCTACAAGGTTTAGCCAAGATAACTTTTGGATCTCTTAAGAGTCAAGGCCAAATTTGTCAGACTTCAAGAGCAATTGCGGGTTGAGCGGTCAGAACTCTAATTAACAAATCAATTAGACATTTGCTTGAGTCAGGAAAACCTCTTGTCCAAAGACCAACACCATGGCAAGGCAACATATAGAAGAATCAATGGTAAAAATACAGAAAATACAAGAACAAAGTTTTACTTAACAGAATTTCTTTCATTAATGATTTGGGAATTACAAAATTCACTCCTTATCAGGAGGAGGTTCAGATACAGTAGAAGTGGGCTTAACAGGAGAAGAAGCAGGGGACGGATCTGTGCGTACTACAACGTCAGCACCCTAATATTGGTCGTCATTTTTTTTGCGATTGGTCAGAAACTTCTTCAAACTCAGCATAGGTCGCCTTTCTATAGTAAGAGAAATCCCAATCAGCATGATCATCTTCCATCAACTCCAACAACTATAGCCTTCCCTTCACCACTCTATTAAATTGAAACGTGCCCTGAGCCTTGAAAAGCCCTCCTCGAGAGCTTTTGACTCTGCGAGCTCTCGCTCTGCCAGCTTCAGCCTAGCCACCAACGCATTAGCTATGGATTGCTTAGTACTTAGCTTATCTTTGATCAGGCTAAGCTTATTTTGTGTCATAAGGAGTTGCTATTTCGACTTCTTTGCAAGCTTGGCATTGATAGCAACATGGGCCTCAAGCTGCCGACATCGGGCATCCCATTTAGATTCCCTAATTCTCTTTTCAATGTTCAGAGCCTGAATCTTAGAGTGCTTCTTGGCCATGGCCTCCTTGGCAAGCTTCAGGTCACATTGGGCGTGATTCAACTCTGCCTCCAACTTGTTCTTCACAGACATCACATTAGCCAAATCAGACTCAATTGACTCCGAGTGGACCCTCTAAGCCTTCAATCTTGTCTGCAACGCCTCTAGAAGGACCTCCAATTCAACAGGCCTCCGGCATGAAACAACACTTGCCTAATCAGCCTAGCCATTTGAGATATTGTTTCAGTAGATCAATCTCGCGAAGAGCATCTGAATACGACTTCTGCCGATGTGCAAAAACTCGTTCCATAGTGTACTCTCTCTCACAAATGGCTTCTACCTCCGTCCCGGCAGCGACAACTTGGTTTAGATACGACATCCCAAGCATCAGATGTCTCTGCCCCTTGTCCATACGCTCGCCCAATGTATCCCCTTTTGGTTGCAAAACACGATTGGCCAGCCAATCATACCAATTACTAATATGCTTTCTGAAAGCATGAGAAATGTTCACCTCCTGATGCCAGGCCTGGTTGCTCATCTTTACCATATCTGGGTCAAAGAGACTAATCCGTGCATCTGGGTGAAGATTATTTTAGGACCACTATCACGCTAGCGTTACCTTTCGCAGTCTCACTGCGTCTAGGGCCTTCTTCATTGTTTTCCCCTTACACACAACAACTGGCTCGCTCTTACCTGCCGAATCAGTAGCAGTTGAATGGGAGGAAGGCAAGGAACAAATCCTCGGATTGATCTTGACTTCAAGCCGAGGGTTAGAACAGGAAAGAAGACAGTACGAACGACGATGAGGGGACCATTCACCGTAGGGATGACCGTCGAGCGACCTTTCGCCAGACCGAAAGGAATTTTGATCCAATGAGAGGTCATATTTGAAATCCTTCAAAGAGAAAGGACGAGTCTGGCCAGCGTAAGATGTATAAGTCATTATTGCCTGCATAAGAAAGTTGTTCAAGATTTTTGTCTGCTTAGTGCTCAACTTCGTCACATCATCCACCCTTGCCATTTTCAGATACTCATTCTCTAGGTCGTAAACGAAAATGGGGGTTTTAGTCTGAGTATCTTGTGTCTCAGACGTAACAACTTCGACCCCAATGGATACATCAAGCTCTTGCTCCACAACAGTTAACCCTTCCTATGAAAGAGCCAATAGCCTCAAAGCAGCCTTAGCCGCAGTTCGAGGCTTCTTAGAAAGCATAGATGAGGGGAGCGTTGCATCCAACTCCGCCCTCCTTGACGGATTGGGAATCTTAACCTTCGGGAGCTTCCTCTTCTTCGAATGAGGTCCACCGTCAGGCTTTGGTTTCAAGACTCTAAAGAGAGTGGGAACCACATGCCAGTAGTCCCACAGTCTGTTGCGCTTGATGTTGTAAGGCTGCATAACATCTTCCATCCTCATGAAGGACAAATCATCAAATTGGTCCAAGGCTTCTTTATCTTCTGAAGAAAGAGGCTTTGTCGAAAATTTCTCTACAAAAAGCACGGATAATAGTTCAATATGCAATCAACACAATTTGGAGCAAGAAAGGTACTACACTCACTCAATTGTTTGAACTTTTGATTGATCAGACGACCATCAAGCTCAAAATACTTCGAGTCTGCCAAAGCCATAAAACAATACTTTTGCTAGAAATTAAAATCATCAGGCAAAATGCCCAAACAAGTTGGTGACCTCAACACATAGACAACGTGCTCGTTCAACCAAGGAGAGCTGAGCATTTGGATCGCCCACAGAGACATCGAACGCCAGCATCTTTCACTCTGATTAGAACGACGATCACAATTCTATACCCGTTTGGCACCAGCTGAGCGGGCGAAATGCCAAGGTACGCTAAGAAGCGCCAGTTTTACTCGATAACAGGAAAAATAACTCCCGATTGAAATATACCCCTGTGCAAGCAAATGAATCCACTCGGAGGAGACAATGTGACTAATCAACTCCCAAGGTAAAAAGATCCAGATCGTCGGGATCCATACCTATCGCGAGACTCCCCAAATCCACCTCTGAAATTAACCTCTCCTCAAAAACCGCACAACCTTTGACGACTAGTTTATAAGGAAGTTGATTATGATGCCATTAAAAACGTATGAACCTTTGATTAACACTTGAGAAAGCGGAAGTTGAGCAAAATAATAACACATGAGTGAAGAAGAAAAATAGGGACTCTGAGAAATTGCAAAAGCAAAGAAACACAACTCTGCAGAGACAAAAGCTTAAATAGAAGTAAGGATTCACGCCTTTTTTGAGCGGTCACATACCCATTTAATGATGTGCACCGCTCGAGTAACGTTTCAGGCTCAATCATCATAAATAGATAACGAGGTTGAGGAACTAAGGTACGCTACAAAACCCAATTTCAAGCATTACACCTCTCTCACACCTTGTCTGACTTAAGCATCGGAGTGCCATCGGCTGCCACAACGGTGGTATTTGGCTCACATGTGTTCTTTGTGCAGGTCAGGTCAACGAATATGGAAACTGATGTATCAATACTAAGTTAATGTAATAAGAAATGAACATAGAATTAATGCTAATGCTTACTATATACACATGTACATTATATTATATAACAACAATCATTACACAACAAGGGTAATAGGTAAACTTTTAACCCCATACGAGGGTTGGGTGTTTGTCTAATTATCATCTACTCTCTCATGTTAACACCATTATCCATACATTAGCTGGCATCGTGGTTGCAGGTATGCTCAAGGTATTAGTGTAAATAGGGGAAGAAACCTTAATGCAATCACTCTATATTGATTTATATTGGGAAATACTTTTACAATTAGAACTGATACAAACTTTTTTATACTCTACAGACCCACTTATGACTCACTCATAAGTCACTTAAGCTTATTTGCTCCTTTCACTACACAACTATTCCCTCACCTCAGTTTATACTAATTCTAGGTCGATGGGAGAGTCATGAGATTTTTCGTATGGAGTTCTCTAGAAAATATTAGATAAACATTCTCTAGATTTCTGTAAATATCTAGGCATTAGTTTCTTCTAGATTCCTTATCTTCTAGAAAGATCATGAGGGAAGTGGGAGAGACTTAAAGTCTCTAAAAAACACAAGAGTTTGTGATGACTTTCAACACTCCCCCTCATCACTGACTCCTTTGAAGGTCATTCCAAGTTGTCTTCAAAATTCTTCGAACTTTGTAAGCACCGAGTCCCTGAGTTAACATATTTGCCACTTGGTCATCTATCTTGATTGCTCGCATCTCTATTTCTACTCCTTGAAGTACCTTTTTCTCTTACGAAGTTGTAATGGACCTTTACATGCTTTGTTCTTGCGTGGAACACTGGGTTTTCAGCTAAGCGTATTACAGACTGATTATCACAATGCATTGGTATTGCATACTACACTGGCTGGTCAAATCTTTCATTAGTTGTAGTAGCCAGGTACTTTCTTGAGCTGCCATAGCCGCTGCTTTATAATCTGTTTTTGTGGCCAAAGGAGATACAAATGGTTGTCTCTTCCTACACCAAGTGATTGCTCCTAAACCAAGACTGAACACGTACCCGATAGTCGATCTTTGCAGGTCATGGTCTCCAGCATAGTCAGCATTGCAGTACCTGACTACCTTGCACTCTTTACCTTTTTATATAATACACCAAGGTTAGTCGTACCTCTCACATACCTCAATATTCTGGACTGCTTCGAGATGAGGCTTATTTGGCTTCTGCATGAATCGACTTGCTACTCCAACTGCATAGGCTATGTCTGGTCGTGTGAGCATCAAGTAGATTAGACTCCCGACAAGCTGGCGATACATTGTTGTATCTTCCTAGTCTTTGCTTTCTTCAGCACATAGCTTGGCATTAGCCTCCATAGGTGTTGACATCAGCTTATACTCGAGCATCATGTATTTCTTCAAAAGATATATAGCATACTTCTGCTGGCAAAGGAATAACCCTTTGTCACTTCGTTCAATCTCGAGCTCAGAAAGTGTCTTAGTTCTCCTAACTCCTTCATCTAGAATCAGACTACCAAGTTTCTTTGTACTACTCAGATTTATTCTTTGTCATCTCCAGTGACAATCGGATCATCTACATATATTAGCACTATTGCTAGTTTGCCTCTTTAGGATTTATGAAACATGCTTGAGTTTGAATGTGCCACTGTGTACCCGCTCTAAACTAAGAACTCGGCTATCTTTCCATACTAGGCTCTTGGTGCTTGCCTCAATCATATACTGCCTTCTTTAGCTTGCAGACATAATTTTGTTGGGTTTTACTTCAAACTCCTAGGTTGCTCCATACATATTTTTTGGTAAATTCTCCGTGCAGAAATGTGTTCTTCACATCCATCTGCCATAATTTCCAAGATTTGCTTGCTGCTAGTGCAAGCAGAATCCTAACTGTGGTAATCTTAGCTATTGGACTGAATGTTTCATCATAGTCAAGTCCATATTGTTGTGAGAACCCGCGAGCTGCCAATCGAGTCTTGTATCTTTCTATAGACCCATCTGCCTGATATAGGCTACACATTTTTGGTTTTGGTACTAATTCCCAAGTTTGATTATGCTTCAGAGCTTGGATTTTTTCTTCCATCGCCTTTTGCCATTCCATGCCTTGATATGCTTCTTCAAATCTTGTGGGTTCTCTAATGTTTTTATCTTCGATCACCACATTTGCATACTTTGGATTGGGTTTGCATTGTCTAGTTGACCTTCTTAGTTGTTGTCCCGAATCTTTCCGACTTTCTTTAGCTTCTTCTGGTGTTCTTTAATTTAATGTACACCAGTTTCCCATGGGCTTGTAGACACACTTGTTGTTTTTGGCGAGTTGAACGTTATTTCTTCTTCACCTTTTGCAAAAGTTGACTCAATTTTTTGCATTTCCTCCTTTAGACTTTCATAATCTGGCAGTAGTAGTTGTTGTGCAGACCACCATGATGAAGCTTCATCGAACACCTCATTCCTTGATGTGTAGCAACGCCCAGTTGTAGGATTGCAACATTTCCATCCTTTCCTTTTGATGTAGTAATTTTTCGCTACCTGCTTTGACCTAGTCTAGCTGACCTGCACAAGTAACGCACGTGAGCCACAAACCACAATTGTGGTGGCCGATGAAACTACGATACTAAAGTGAGACAGGGATCTGAGAAAGGTGTAATCATTTAAACATGAAATTTGTAGTGTACCTTAGCTTACAGACCTCATGTCATAATTATAGGAAGGAGATCTTCGTGGAGATCCTTATCTAATTAGGAGTCGTGCTGTTAGAGGGAAGTTCCCTATTAGCCCTGTGCTCCTAGACATGCGGGAAATAGTTCCCTATCTGAGGGTATTTCGTAAGAGGAAGTTTCCTTGTGTGATATGTACTCTGGTATTTGCTTCCTAGTTGGAAGTAGAGAGCTGTTGTAGTTGCCTATCCGAAGCTGATCCTCGAGATACTTGCCTTAGTAGGCTTATGGGTATTGAGGATAGTTGTAAGACACATGGACCTATCAGGCTGTAAGAGTTCTGGTCTGTTTGGAGAACTGTATTGGGCGGGCTTGGACCCGCTTGGGCCCGATCAGTGCTGGGCTGACGCTAGGGCCCGTAATTCCTCGAGATCATCACGACACATGTAGAGCTCAGGGAAGTGACCGTTTTGGTGTATCATCATCACCTTTGATTATCATATCCCACGAATATGCAACGAATCACCTTCTTGTCAAAATTGTTTCGCAGGTGATCAAGCACGAACACGTAACACACACATCAGAAAACTCGGAAGTGACTCACTTTGGGTTTAGTATTCCATAACTTCTGTTAGGGTGAATCAAACCCTAACTTTGCTTGTGACAACTTGTTGATAACATGGGCTGCAGTCTTCATATACTATACCCAAAAATGTCCTAGCACATTCTTAGCATGCAACATGCTTCGGCATGTTTTTGCCAAATGTTGGTTCTTCCCTTCAGCAACTCCATTTTGTTGTGAAGTGTCTGGACATGTTAATTGTCTCCTGATTTTACACTCCCTCGAGTAATTGGAGAACTCGTCCGATGTGTTCTCTCCGCCATCATCTGTACGCATGCATTCAATATTATTTCCTACTTTACTTTCAATCTCCTTCTTAAATTCCTTAAATATATTGAGGACTTCTGATTTTTCCTTCAGAAAGTAAACCCAGACGTACCTTGAAAAGTCACCAATAAAAGTCACCATGTAGCGCATCCCGCTTATGGATGCTTGTTTTACTCTGCCGAACACATCTGAGTGGATGAGTTGCAATGGTTCCTTCTCCCTGAACTCCGACTTCTGATAGGGCAGTTGATGAACTTTTCCACACTGACACCCAGACAGACTCTTTCTTCTCGTATATCCAGATGGGGTAAACCCTTCAATATTGACTTGCTCATCATTGTTGATGATACACCAAAAAGTTCTCTCTTCTACACCGTACACGTGTCATGATAATCTCAAGAAATGATAGTCCCAAGCGTCAGCCCAACACTAATCCGGCCCAAGCGACTCCAAGCTCGCACAGTGCAATCCACCAGACGGACCCGAATCATTATAGCCTGCTAAGCCCATGCGTTTCACAACAGTCTTTAATACCCGTAAGCCCTGCTAAGGCAAGTATCTCAAGGATCAACTTCGGACAGACAAGACAACAACACTTTACTTCCAACTAGGAAGCAAATACCAGAGTATACGTCGCACATGGAAAGTTATATCTATGGACTACTCTCTTATTTGAATTATCTCGGTGTATCTAGGAGCACAAGGCTAATAGGGAAACTCCCCTTCACATCACAACTTCTAATTAGATAGGGACTTCCATGAAGATCTTCTTCCCTAAACTCCATCGATGGTCTGGTCAAACCCGGACTCAAGCACTATAAATAAGACATGAGGTTGGTAAGCTAATGTATGCTACAAATTCCCTGTTTACAATATTATGTCTTTCTTAGATCTCTCTCTTACTTTAGCATCGGAGTGCCATCGACCACCACAACGGTGGCCTGTGGCTCACGTGCGTTCCTTGTACAAGTCAGTAGGTTTGCAGGTCAAGGTATAAGCAGGGAGTGAAAATCGACTGCATCAGTTTGCGTCGTACGTGAGGATGACTATGTTCCTAACCAATCACTGGCAACGTCTCTCTTTAGAACACAAGAAGATGGTGACTACCAGATCATGCAACAATGGAGAACAAGGGGACATGTCAAACGCTCAGACTAGAGCTATACCACCACTCTTAGCGGTGTCGCTGACACACGGGCAGCAGGCTCACGCCCCTGCGCCAACATCAGCTACATACCCCAGCATAGATTTGTTATCATCTAAAATACAACAAATATATAAAACAGTAGAGGCTCTCATAAAACAAAACCTTCCACCCACTAATGGAGATCAAGAGCAGCACATGCCCCCTTCTCCGGAAGACAACAGAGAACAAGAGCAAGAGAGTCAAGCCACTGTTAGTTCTCATTAGAATAGAGGAGGTGGCGCAGCTAACGTGGACCCGACTTTCAGGGCAGACAAGCTCGCCCCTTAGAACCCCCTCCTCAAAGGGGCTCACGACCAAAACATGCTATATCGCCTCTATATTCCACCGTTCGTGGATCGTAACATGAACGAGGCTCTTCCAAAGAAGTTATTGCCTCTAAAGCTCGACTTCTATGATGGGATTACCGACCTATTCGATCACTTGCGTTGTAACGACCAGATCCTTACAGTAACAAATATTGTCGGCTCTGGGCCCAACCGGCCCGCACGGCTTCAAAACACGTTGTTTCTATGGGTATCCAACCTCGCACATAAGTAGCACATACCCCTTCCGCACCCAAGCGATGTGGGACTATCTCCCCCATTTGTAGCTTGCCAACTCTCTTGGACCTGGGCCTATTGGGCTCCAACCCTCACCATCCCCCTCAGGTCCGCCCACACAAGGGTTTCCACAGTCCACCCCCCTTGGGGCCCAACATCCACGTTGGCACACTTTCGGCCGTGTCAGGCTCTGATACCATTCTGTAACGATCCGATCCGCACAGTAACACACTACAAGAAAAATGTTGATTCATAGCGTTTCAAAAACGCTATGGTAGGATACCATAGCGTTTTAGTAAACGCTATGACAGCCGGCGCTATAATAGACCCAGGGGCTATTATAGCGGTTTTAAAACGCTATGGTAAGTTTGGCTTTTATAGCGGTTTAAAAACGCTATGATAAAGGATACTATAGCGGTTTAAAAATGCTATGGAAGTCTACCATAGCGGTTTAAAAACGCTATGGTAAGTATAAATAGCAAATTTTTTTTTTTTTTTTTTTTTTTTTTTACATCTCATAAGTTTTATGTCTAGAAAATAAAAATTTAAATGTGCCAAAGTTAAACATTTCCATGAATGGAGGCAAAGTAATGTAATTAATTAATAAACTGTATTACATCGAGTCAGGACTCTGTGTTTCAAAAATATAGTTTCATTTCTGCCAATGAACAACCGCTCAAACAATGTCCCAGTATGAGATCTATGAGACAGCTGATCACAGCTTAACTGACCACAGTTTCATTTCTGGACAGCTGCAGTTAAATCAACCCCATTGCTTCCTCGGTTTGTAGTATAAACAGCCCTCAAGAACCCCATCATGCGCAACAAATCTTCTAGCCGCTGTAGTGGCCCCTCCAGCTAAGAAACTGGAGTGTTGGAACAATCCTTTCTTCTTCTGCCCCACATATAGTAACCTTGAAGTGCTGAGACTGGTGCATGCTTTAACAACAGTTTCAGAAACAACAATTCATCTTTGGCAGCTTGGAAATTCTTCATCTCAAAAGTCTTCATGTTATCCAATGCACCTTCTAACTCATGGTCAAAATTAACTTCATCGAGATTTGGATAAAGTAGCCATTCTGCCCGCTAAAAAAACAAAACAGAGTATATTACAATTAAATTTTTTTTACGAGTAAACAATCGAAAATACTTGGGAAGCAGGATTTTGCAACCATTTGCAATCAGGATGACGTAGCTCGATCTGTACGGATGATGTATTCCTTGAGAGATACGAGTAGACATTCCGGCCCAAATTGTGACACATCACAATCTGTTGCAAATCCGGATTGCAGAAGCCTGGTTCCCTAGCAAAGTTTAAAACTAATATCTCCAACAACAACACAATGAATTATGAATTAGTAATCTCATAATCTACACTTTAAAACTCGAGTTATGTATTATTTATGCTCACAGGTAAGAACAAAGCATTGCATCATAGCATGCTATAATAAATATGAAAGTATATGAGCTTACAGCTTCAAGCCAGTATTGCAAGGCCAATTTCTGAGCTTTCTCATCCTTGGACAAACCCTTTCCAACCTTAGCAGCCCTTTTCCTTGCTCTTGAGCATCGCGAAACATCAGTTTCATGTTTTTCTATGTTGAAGAAAGATACCGAACTCTGCTTAAGAGCTGCAAAGTCTAATGCTTTCCACCTACAACATTTCAAACATACAAATCTATAAGACTATTGAAACTTAGTGACAAGTACTAGCACTCAAGTGAAACAAAGAGTTTAATGAGAGTACTAACCAGAGCTATTCAAGCCTATAAAAGACCATTGATTTGTAAGATTTTTACGCCCCAATTCAAGTGTTAATCAATAAGGTCCTCTCTTTATTTTAGTTCTTAAAACACAAAGAAGACAAACTAATTAATATAGGTTTCATGATGAAACAACAACAGATCAGGATAATGTGTACAAAAGAGACACTGGCTAGGTATGAAAATATAAAATCTAACTAATATAATGGAACCAAGCAGTGTTCTACCACAAGTACAAACTGGTAAGCATGCATCAAACAAGCAAAATAATAGAAAATTGAGCAGTCTCTTACTGGATCAGAAATGTACTTTTTTCGTGCTAATCTTTCCACGGTATAAGCTCCAAGGGGTAAGAGATTTAGACTGAGACTGAGATTTAGACAACGTAAAAGTCAAAACACAAAACATCAATGGTATGCCTACAATACATACATTACGAATCAAGGTACCCTCCCCCAAACATATATAAACATAGAATAATAAGTGCAAAGAGTGAAAATTGAGAAAGTGATAAATCTCACCAACACATAAAAAGTGGCCAGTCTCTTAGTGACTTTGAACTGAACCAAAAGCCAGCCCTTATCAATAGTCCATACTACAAAAACAGCTAACAATTAGCCATCCAAAATGACAGAACCTGAAACAAAACTAAACATCTAAGAAAATTAATTGCAAAAACGAAAAGGTGACAAACAGCCCAGCAATTTCAATCATACAGCGAGGAGAAAGAGGAAAACCTTCATTAAATTTTCAATGATGAGCCTGCTATTAACTGCAACAAGGACAACGACGCAGAGATTAAATAAACCTGCATGGCTCTGTGACAAAATATCAACTCAGAATCAGAAGTCCATATAAGCATCATAGAGCAGGACAGTATCAGAGTAGACACTCTGGAGATCAGCAGTTGACCAGTTTGATCACAAGTCTCTCTTGCTACCTGACCTCCCAAGGGAGAAGGGGGATCCTTTCCAGGTGAGGGTCATCAACGTTTCGATTCTTTACATTATGAATGTATTATGGCAGAGATGAAGCATCAACTCGCAAGAACCTGAAACGTAGACAGACAAGCCTTCAGCAAAACTAAAGTGGGAATTGCAAACATTAAACCCAGCACAAGTGCATGGTTGTTGATTATGGTGAAGCTGCATTTTCTCAATCACTTTCCATTTTCAAACCACTGATTATCAATCCGTCACAAAAGAACGTGAAACTATATAATCGAAAGAGAATAAGCAAGTATTACCCTATTCTGGCTGGATACTTTTTGAAATATGCTTCACATATACTGCAAAGAAAACAACCTCAAGTCAGTGAGCTATTGATTCATAAAGGCAGTATAGCCAAAAATGTCACGCTGAAAACTAAGAAATAGCCAACAGGGGCTGACTTTGCAGAAAGACTACTCACCTGAGAGTTCTCCATTGCGTCCGGCAAGATGGAGTTCATTAATATAGTCTGTAAGTTTGGAGAGCTCTGATTCAGTGAAGATATCCTCGTAGAGCTTTAAACCTTTCACAACGTTAACTTGCCAATTGCAGTATACTGGTTAACAATTGCAGTATTCCAGTCAATGCTCCAAATTAGTACAACGCACTCATTCGAAACAAAGACACAAACTGATCATTTTTCTTATAAACTAGCAACCCTAACTTCACCAAGGATAAGGCCTAAAACAAAAATAAGTTTAGACCTTAAAAGACCTTTATCATGAACTAGGCCAACCAAACTTTCAAAACCCAAATTGCAACCATAAACTTGTAAGCAATAAAAACACCATACCAGGCTTACTCTAGCCCAATCCCCTGCTGAATTCCAGCACACCATCACGCTAACAGCAGAAAAAAAAACCAAGCAACCGAGTGCATGCATCAGGACAGAGCACTCTGTCAAAACAGAGCGTGCTGTCTAGTGTATTGCAGCACCGAAAAAAACTGGACAGAGCAGCTCCAATTCTCGGCAGACCAGCCCTGCAAGCAAACTTCGCTGCTCCGAGTCCACGACACTTCAAGTTAACGTCAAAACCCTGCATATTAACATCAAAACGACACACAAGAAAACATAACACAAACTTGATCAATCTCTTCACTTCGAAATCGTACTCATGACTATGTGATTCCTAAACAACATGATTTCATCTACAAACACATTGCAACAAACAAGTGAAACTTCACCTGGATTTACCAATATTAACAAAAGATCAATGTCAGGATTGCGAGCTGCTATGGCCATTGCAAGACATCCTCCAATGGATTCACCAATGAGATATATGGGTCTACCAGGTGAACGGGAATTTTCTGCCTTGACTTTCATTTCAACTAATTCCACCATATCTGCAGAGATGAAATTATGGAATTTCCCATTAAGAAAGAAATAACTGACAGTTTTTATTTCAGTACTCATGTTCCATCACCAATTATGAAGAGATTTATGTATATTCTGACACTTATCCTCTTATGGATATTCTCAATGAATCTTGTAATTCATTTGCTAAGCGCATATCTTTTTTTTTTGATAGGAAAAACATAAACTCTATTGTGTGAAATATATACCAAAAAAGTCCAAAAAAAAAAAAACCACCAAGGGACACTTCACCATTGGAGAACCCTATCCCATTCATACTCGCAAATATAGAATGGAGTCTCCCGAAGAATATCCCATGTGTATCCCCATGTCCATAACATATTTGATAATATAACAACTAAGTCCTCCCTAGATGTTTCATTCCCCTAAATATTTCTTGACTTCCTCTATTTCCCTAATGTCCACACCATAGCTTGCACAAACATTTCCTATGCCCATTTTCCTTTAGCAGAAATGATGATACCATATGGGATGTTATTTCCCTTATTCCATATTTCTAACACCTCATTTATATACCTGATTGCATATATCACTATGCACCATTTAAGACATCATAATGAAGCCATGATGACATATTCTTACAACAGGTACATGGGCAATCAAGTTATATTCTGATTATTTAAGATAATCAAAACAACTATAACCATCCATAAATATGAAAATAGTCCTGTTGCAGTTTTTTAATTCACAACTACCGGAGAAATGCAAAAAAAGTAGCCCTCAAATTCATTTATTAACTTGAAAACTAGACTGTGCAGTTTCACAAGTCATTTTAGGTCAGTGGGTTCTCAACAAAAAATCTCATGCCAATTCTGATGACTAAGCCCGAGTTACAAATATGGAGGTTGCGTCACGGGTCATAGCAAAATTTTACCCAAAAAGGTTTTTTTTAGTATTTTGAACATGTGAAAATTAGAGTGTTACAACAACTCATGCAAACAATCAAACATATTGAAAACAGAAAACAAACAAAGTCTTGGAGAAGGAGATCTTCAAGGCAAGAACCAGAAAAGAAATTTTGTAACAGAAGTACAGAACACTCAGATAAGTAATAAAAGTCCTACATCAGACAACTGGTAAATTTCCATATGGTATTGTGATGTAGATGATAAATTAGGGGACTCAGGGTGGGAACAGTAGGTACCTCTGATGGCCAGTCCTTTTGCTGCTTCATACTCAGTTGTAGTTTTCTTCATCGCTTTGAGGTCAATTTCCTTGCCCTGACAACACAGGAGTTCAGCAATTGAACTAGGTACTGTAAAAAATGTGAAGTCCTAGAGCAACTAATGCAGTGTTGCTACTCCATATCCACCAAGTTCACTAGTATATCATAACTCATGGATGTGTTATGCTCTACTTTGAATTATTACGATGAAATTCCTTCCTATATCAGTCATTGCACACTCACCAAATCCATGTGTAAAACCTTTTTAATTGGCGTCTTTGCTAACAACCTGTATGATCAAAGAGAAATTAAGATGCTGGAGTAATTTTACAATATGCTTTAGTAACAGTCACTAATGATGGGGACAAACGACGACATAATTTAGGGAAAATTACTTGTCATATGCAACTTTCATATGGGCATTCTGTGATCTGTCAATTTGAGCAACCCTCTCCGTTACTGAGCGGTCATTGATTTCAACAGATCCAAACAGAAACACGTTCTTTTCAAGCACCTTGTTGACAATGGCAGCCATTACTAGTATATTTGCTTTTTTCGCTTCAACAACAAGGCTTTTGAGTTTCTTCAACTCTCCTATTGAAACCAGAAAGGTGGAAAAGAGGAAATACTCAGTATTTTGCACAAAGAGTATTTTGAACACAAATAGATTTCATTCAGTATTAACTTTATATACAGGATGAAAGGACTATCACTAGTTTTTCAGTCAAGAACTTTGGACAAGCTCAAAATCACATTCACAATATCAGACTATCTGTAGAACTTGTCGAGTAAGCATGCACCGCTTTATTATAAACTACATCAGAATATCAGATGAATAAATGTATCAACTTGTATATGACAGTTAGATTTTGACTTTGGCAATATTTTAAGAATAATAATGCAATAATTTACTTATATAATTTTGCAGTTAATGCAATACTATTTTTGTCTTTTATTTTTAATAAATAACAAAGTGTATGATCATACAGACCAAAACATGAAGAAATATCATGACTTTCATTTCAGCCAGGTGGATTGATCATTGATGTACTAATTAAGCATCAAGGTGTCCACATTCTTGTACTTAGTTGATGAATTGCTAGGCATAATGATGGACCTAACAAATAATCCTCATCAAACGGGAAGCCTCCATTCAGAAGTGCAAAAGCCTATCTTTCTACTTTCTTATAGAAGATTTCACCTGAACAATCACTACTGGATATCATACATTTACCTCACTTTTGAACATCATTGTAAAACAAAGATACTCTGATCACAATGTTTTAAGGCGAGGCTTAATGATACAATAATGTTATGTGCTTTACAAATCATTAGTAATCGGATTTACAACAATAATGAATGTTGTTAAGTATAGTGGTAGAACGCCAACTATACTAAAAGTATCCCAAAGATCAATTTTATAGCCTTCTGTTCTTAAATTTCAAGCAAAGGCAACAGTAGAGAGATTTGAAGAATGTAGGCTAGCTGCCAAGAACACATACAAGCTTTCAATTGTGAAAATACCCATCAGATCAGAAGTGCTTATCTAAACCTAGATGTTTTGTGCCCCCAAAAAAATTTGCAGGTTAAAAAATAGATCTTAATGATTCCTTTTGCAGGGGAAACAACTATGAATGAATGAGAAAAAGGTTTGTAGTATCATTCTACTACCCTTGACATCCAACATCCTTTATTGATCTAAGCATGCTTCAAATATGTATATTAGGCAATATACCTCACATATCTTAAATTTCTTCATTTGTAGTATCATTAAACAAGGGCAACAATGATAAATCAATCAGATTATCCCTTGAAGTGAAAATTTTCCACTAAACCACAGATATGTACTTCACTTCAACACTAAACTTTAGTATCTAGTATCTACATCAATTCACAAAGTAGTACTTGGATGATAGACAACATAAGGATCACTTCAAAACTCTATACTAATTACCCCAAAATTAGTAGAAAACATACAAACAAGGAAAGAGACCACAAACCTCAAAAATTCCATGGAGTTGGTGAGTGGTGTAGTTGTAAAGGAAAAGAGGCAATCCTGGTGTTATTTGCCTCACTGAATCCCTGTACCTTGGAGGGAGCCCTGAAAAATCAAAATCACAAACAACACAATATCAGATCAGATGTATCCACAAATCATGCCTACCCATTAATCAATAAAACCCAATTTCCAAAATTCAATAAAACCCATCAATACCCATGGATCAAAACATCAAATGATCACTCAAATCAATTAACAAAGATCAATAAAGTTTTTTAAAATAAAAAAAAATTGAACTTGAACAACAAAAGGCAAAGGAAATTGGGGGAAAGCTTACCAAAGAGTTGCCTCTTCAAGTTCTCTTGCATGGTATCATTATTGCAAACAAAGATATACCCACCAACTGGTTCACTCCTTGGAAGTGACTCTGATGGTGGAAGAGTCTTAAACCTCTTATCAACACTGTACAATATTCATTTAGAATTTCAGCTTTCAACAATCTAGAATCCTAATATTCACCTATCAGGGGCAAATCTACTGATTGTAGCACCAATCACTACAAAAAATTTATATTCTTCTGAAAAAACCATTGCTTCCCAAGTGAAAAACAAGAGCTACTTGTTCCAATAAATACAATGACATAAGTTTCTCTCAATTCAAATTAGACAAAGATCTCTATTGCACCGAAATAGGTTCATCTAACATGTGACATTAGAAATCAAGACAAAAGAGCAAAAAATTCAAGAGTTTCCTCCAATCAATTTTTCCACTTCAACAGAACATCTTTTAATCTAGTTCAAGCACCAAAAATTACTAGAACCTACGAATCGCTTCTTCACAGTAAATATACGGAAGTTTTGGTAATATTGATAAGCTCAATCTCAGTGAAAAGAAGAATTATGTTAATTACACTTTACCTTCTTCCATATTATCAGATTTTACGACTTCTTTCGACTTAACTTGTTCAGATTTCACTTCATCCATCGAAACCACACCGTTGTTCTCTTCTACAAAACTCAACCGAAACCTTACGTTTAGTACATCATCGAATATAGTAGTGATAGAGAACGAACGAACGGTAAAAGATGAGATTCAGCGAATTCTTACCTGCTGAGTCGAGCTGCAACGAACGGATGCTGGATTGGATCTCATCCTCGATGTCTGCAACAACAACAACAAATCAGGCAAATGGTGAGAGAAAGAGATTGGGAGAGGAAACCCTAAATTTTCAACTTTGCAAATGGGGAGAGGAAACCCTAACTTTTCAACTTTGCAAATGGGGAGAGGAAGAGATGAGAACAATAGACTATTCTGCTTGAAGAAATCATGTTTGGGGTGCCATGAAAGATGAAGAAGAGAGGAGCTTTTGAGAGAGATTTGTGAAGAGGGAGAGAATGCGCCAAGGAAGAAGAGAGAAAGAGAGGGGGCAAAGAGGAGGAGAGGTCAGGGGAGAGCATTCGATCTGCTGTGAATGAGGGGGGAAAGAGAGCGAGACTAAGAGGGAAGCAAATGTAGAAATGGGAGGGAATCGAGCGGGGTTAATTTTAGTTTTTCCCGCTTCGACTTTGCGTTTTATTCTTAAAATGCTATTAAATTTTGGGCTTTTATAGCATGAGCGTAAAAAACGCTATGCTCAAATGCTATTAAAAGCCAATTGTGTTGTAGTGACAATATTGTCCACTCTGGGCCCAACCGGTCGCACGGCTTTAAAACACGTTGTTACTATGGGGATCCAACCTCGCACATAAGTAGCACATCTCCCTTCCCCACCCAGGCGATGTGGGACTACCTCCTCCCATTGTAGCTTGTCAACCCTCTTAAGTCTGGGCCTATTGGGTTCCAACCCTCACCATCCCCATCAGGTCCGCCCACACAAGGGTCTCCACAATCCACCCCCCTTGGAACCCAACGTCCACAATGGCACACTTTCGGCTATGTCAGACTCTGATATCATTCTGTAACGATCCGATCCGCACAGTAACAATATTGTCCACTCTGGGCCCAACCGGTCGCACGGCTTTAAAACGCGTTGTTACTATGGGGATCCAACCTCGCACATAAGTAGCACATCTCCCTTCCGCACCCATGCGATGTGGGACTACCTTCCCTAATTGTAGCTTGTCAACCCTTTTGGGCCTGGGCCTATTAGGCTCCAACCCTCACCCTCCCCCTCAGGTCCGCCCACACAAGGGTCTCCACAGTCCACCCTCCTTGGGGCTCACTGTCCACATTGGCACACTTCCGGCTTGGTTAGGCTCTGATACCATTCTGCAACAACCCGATTCGCACAGTAACAATATTGTCCGCTCTGGGCCCAACCGGTCGCACGGCTTTAAACGCGTTGTTACTATGGGGATCCAACCTAGCACATAAGTAGCACATCCCCCTTCCGCACCCAGGCGATGTGGGACTATCTCCCCCCTTTGTAGCTTGCCAATCCTTTTGCGCTTGGGCCTAATGGGCTCCAGCCCTCACCATCCCCCTCAAGTCCACCTACATAAGGGTCTCCAAAGTCCACCCCCTTGGGCCCAACGTCCACGTTGGCACACTTCCGGCTGGGTCAGGCTCTGATACCATTCTGTAACGACCCTATCCGCACAGTAACAATATTGTCCGCTCTGGGCCCAATCGGTCGCACGACTTTAAATGCGTTGTTACTATGGGGATCCAACCTCGCACATAAGTAGCACATCCCCCTTTCGCACCAGGCGATGTGGGACTATCTCCCCCATTTGTAGCTTGCCAATCCTTTTGGGTCTGGGCCTATTGGGCTCCATCCCTCACATCCCCCTCAGGTCCACCTACACAAGGGTCTCCACAGTCCACCCCCCTTGGGGCCCAACATCCACGTTGGCACACTTTCGGCTGTGTCAGGCTCTGATATCATTCTGTAACGATCCGATCCGCACAGTAACAATATTGTTCACTTTGGGCCCAACCGATCGCACGGCTTTAAAACACGTTGTTACTATGGGGATCCAACATCGAACATAAGTAACACATCTCCCTTCCGAACCCAGGCGATGTGGGACTACCTCCCCCCATTGTAGCTTGTCAACCCTCTTGGGCTTGGGCCTATTGGGCTCCAACCCTCACCCTCCCCCTCAGGTCTGCCCACACAAGGGTCTCCACAGTCCACCCCCTTGGGGCTCACTGTCCACCTTGGCACACTTCTGGCTTGGTCAGGCTCTGATACCATTCTGCAACGACCCGATTCGCACAGTAACAATATTATCCGCTCTGGGCCCAACCGATCGCATGGCTTTAAACGCGTTGTTACTATGGGGATCCAACCTCGCACATAAGTAGCACATCCCCCTTCCGCACCCAGGCGATGTTGTACTATCTCCCCCCTTTGTAGCTTACCAATCCTTTTGGGCCTGGGCTTGGGCCTAATGGGCTCCATCCCTCACCATCCCCCTCAGGTCCACCTACACAAGGGTCTCCAAAGTCCACTCCCTTGGGCCCAACGTCCACGTTGGCACACTTCCGGCTGGGTCAGGCTCTGATACCATTCTGTAACGACCCAATCCGCACAGTAACAATATTGTCCGCTCTGGGCCCAATCGGTCGCACTACTTTAAAACGCATTGTAACTATGGGGATAAAACCTCGCACATAAGTAGCACATCCCCTTCCACACCCAGGCGATGTGGGACTATCTCCCCCCTTTGTAGCTTGCCAACCCTCTTGGGCTTGGGCCTATTGGGCTCCAACCCTCACCCTCCCCCTCAGGTCCGCCCACACAAGGGTATCCATAGTCCACCCCCCTTGGGGCCCAACGTCCACGTTGGCACACTTTCGACTGGGTCACGCTCTGATACCATTCTGTAACGACCCGATCCGCACAGTAACCATATTGTCCGCTCTGGGCCTAACTGGCCCGCACGACTTTAAAACGCGTTGTTAGTATGGGGATCCAACCTCGCACATAATTAGCACATCCCTCTTCCGCACCCAGGCGATGTGGGACGATCTCCCCCCTTTGTAGCTTGCCAACCCTCTCGAGCCTGGGCCTATTGGGTTCCAACCCTCACCCTCCCCCTTAGGTCCGCCCACACAAGGGTCTCCACATGCACAATTACAAGCATGTAATGGCTCTCAAATAAGGATCTGAGTCAGTGATGTGCATAACTTTCCCTACCAGCCTAAAGAAGTTAGCGCTAACATGGTTCCACAGCCTCCCGCCAAAGTCGATCGACTCAATCAAGACGCTGGCCAAGGAATTCCTGACATGTTTTGTCGGAAGTTAGAGCTCCGGAAAGGCCCATACTACATACTCTCTCTGAAGTAGAAATCTAATGAGACATTAAGAGAGTGTATCACGCGCTTCAACGACGAGCTAACACTTAATTACGGTTGCAGCGACAACACATCCGTAACGACTTTTACCGTGGGCCTAAGAGAAGGAAAGTTTTACGACTTCCTCACCTTAGAACCCCCTTGGGATATGGCAGAACTCTTGAAGGGTGCCTAGGGGTACATCACCTTGGAAGATATGGGAACAACGAAGAAAGAAATCGAAGTTGAGAAGAAGCCCTTCGTTCCTAAGAATAAGAAGGAGGGAAGAAGGCGAGAGGACGAAGAAATGAGAAAGCAAAAGCGCAACAACAACAGGTCATACCCTGGCTGGGCCAAGCCAGAAGAAGCTTCCAACTACGTTGGATCCAGATCCATGACCCCTCAGTTGTAACTTACCGAACGTCTTAAATTTCATGAAAAACTAGGAAGATCTAAAGTGGCTCCCAAAGTAGCATGGAGACCCCTCTAAACATGACAACAACAAGTACTGCTCGTGAAATAAGAAGGGCGGCCATGACACCAATGACTGCAAGAGTCTAAGGTACGAGATCAAATATTGGATCCGCAAGGGCAAGCTAAAGAATTCCTAGGTTCAGAGAATCGACCAGACCGACCAAGGACAAGAGAGAGACAATCAAGGAGATTGAGAAGGAGACTCCGAGCATAATTTATGTCCTTAATCGAGTCGAATTGGATGAAGACCAGTCAAACAGATCCCGCAAGCGGACTCTACTGGAGATGCGGACGCATGCCGCAAACGAGGACAAACGTGTATACTACTCAAGCGTGCAAAGCCCCATCCCCACCTTGATCTTCATAGACAAGAACCTCGAAGGCGTCCACACTGCACAATGATGCTCTCGTCATTTCGGTTTCTATCGCAAGGTGGGAAGTGAAGAAGGCCCTGGTGGATATGGGAAGTTCCCTCAACGTCGTGTTTTACAACGCGTTCCACAGTATAGACCTCAAGGAGGAGAACCTGACATCCTCAGATTACCCGTTTTGCTAGTCCTCGAGCAAAAGAAGAATAAAAACTCACTTTTGTAGGAATCACAATTATATTTAGCATATGTAATAAGCCTTTTAACCTCTAGGTTTCCCTTAGTGGACGAGTTGTAGTCTCGTGAGAGTTTCGAGAAATGATACCCACAAACATTAGTGATACTCGGGACTCGGACTCAAAAATAACTCTTTCCATTTTAACCTCAGAGAGTTCCTACTTGAATGTGTAAGCCTCGAGAGATGTATTCTTGTAATTTTTTTGATCGGTATTAAGTTTGATGATACATCAAAATAGACTGTTATTGAAGCCATACACGTGGCAGAAGTGTCCATCGCGAGGATCTGACAACCCGTCTATTGGGACAGCTCATAAAACTTAAGAAGGCTAAAGCCGACCAAAGAGGCCCAAACAAGAAGACATAATCAAAAGCCCAAATCCAAGCCCGAACGAATCAAAGCCCAAATTCAGGCCCGATACGAGTTCTGTCATAAAGGAGAGGAACGTTGCACAAAAAAGATTCGTGGAGGGAGTTACGCCTCCACGGACGCATATCCATAAAGGAGAAGACTGTTACGAGAAACATCTCCTTTTTTACCCTTAACCCTGCCCACCCCATGTCACTGGCTGGGTTCAAACTCGTGACGTGTGATACCATCCACCACACCTCTACCAACTTAGCTAGTATACCTTTGACAGAAACATTTCCTTTTGTTGCGCCTCATATGCTTAAGTCACATAGAGAATTAACCGCGCCCATTATAAAAGGTAAAGGGAACATTCGACAAAGGTATGCAACTTTAATTAAGTTTTGTTCAGGTTTACTTTTTTTCTTCAAACAAAGTTGTTGATTTAAGCAACAGAATGCCTTCAGCCACCAAAAAGGTGATCTCTAGCAGTCTAACATCTGTTTTGTAGGTCAAACTCACAGGAGGACGAGATTGGGACGCATCAGTTTGGCGTCGTCCGTGGGGAACGACAAGTTTCCTTTCTAAAAAAAAGATTCACAGTGATGAAGCTCATCAAAATCTGATAAACAATCAACGAGCTATCACAACAAACAACACACCCTACAGATCCTCAATTCGGCGACGATGATAATAACTCTCCCAGTGGCGACAATGTATCACAAGTAGCTTGCGACGAGACGCAACTCAAATCATCGGGCAAATGACACCCGACAATCAAGATCAACAACACCCAATAGCTCAGACAACCCAGACATCCAGCGACGCTGCTACAGATCCTCGGTTAGACCTACTTATGGCCCAGATGAACTACATGACAAATATGCTAAAAAAAACTCATCCAGGAGCGCATTCAACCCGCCGATCCTATCCAAGCTCTGCCTCAGCAAAACTCCACCAACCGAACTCAAGGGAGTTACAAAGTTCCAGCAGACCCCAACAGGGAAACCATGAGAGCAATGAACTCCTCCAAGGCAAGATTCCACAGTGTGACGGAATGCTTTCTGAAATCTCGTTCAGAATCAGAGTCACTGATCCCAACGCATTGTACAAATTAGCCAAGCCACCATTCTTCGACGCTCTCATGATAACCCCCATGCAAAAAAAGTTCATTCCGCTAAAGTTCAAAGTATACAATGGCTCCACCGATTCAACAGATCGCCTGAGACACTTCCACCACATGATTTCATTGAGGGAAACAACAAAATCGATCATGTGTAGAACATTTCCGACTAGCCTTACCTCCACGACACTGAATTGGTTAACAGCCTACCACTGAGGTCAATAGACTCCTTCCAGGCATTAGCCACCACCTTTATCAAAAGATTCATCGAAAGTCAACAGATGAAGAAATGACCAAACTACCTCCTTCATGCAAGCATAAGTCTGAAAAGATGATACGGGAATACGTCACTCGTTTCACCAATGAACTGACAATGATCGATGGATGCAGTGATAATACAGCCACTGCAACTTTCACTGTCGGGCTGAAGAGAGTCTATCTTTTTATGCTCTCAACCTGGAACCTCCGAAAAGTATGGCGGTCTTGTTGAAAACAGCCCAAAAACACATTTCCCTTTAAGATATGAAAACAGGCAGGAGAAAAAATGAACATGAAAGGGAAAATCATTCAAGGAAACGGGAAAGGAAGGAAGATAGAAGATGAGATGATGGACCACAGGAAGATAGCAGTCAATCAAAGAAACATCGGAATGGCGAAAGGACCGAATCCAACAAGTAGTAATCCAGAAAGTTGCAATCGGCATGGCCCAGTAACGACACTGAAGGCAAGTCGAACCAACATTCCAGGATGAGAGGAGACCGAGAAGGAAGAGACAAAAGCAAGTATTGTTCTTTCCACAGGGATCACAGGCATGATACCGAGAACTGCTACAAGATGAAAGAAGAATCGAGCATTGGATTCAAAGAGGACGACTCGACGAATTCATTGGAATGCCAGACAAGCAGCTCAAAGGAAAAGAAAAGGAAGATACCACCGCCACATGATCAAAAGAACAATCTAGGGAACTAATATATGCCTTACACTACATGGTCAGGGGGAACAAAACAATCCACCCAAGCGAAAAATCACCTCCCACTCGAGCAGATCTATATCGAAATAGGAGTACTAACACTTTGAAGATGCTTGCACCAATCAACTCACACAATTCACAGACCCTACCGACGGATGCAAGACCAATCCGAATTACTGATGAAAGAATTAACGACAATGGATTCAAACCTTAGCAGGCGATGCCAAACAATGTGCTGACAGAAGCATGATCGGATAGTTTGGCACTGATGTGGGCATGATCAGTCAAATCAATACTGATTGGCTACCGAATCAGAAAACAACTTGAGTCAATTAACTTCAATGATTAATGGCGAACAGGAACAATAGCGGATTAGGCGATGGAGGACATAGATTAAATGATAAAAAAAAACAACAAAGGCATGAACCTCTAACATGAGGATAGACATCAACCAAACAATGATCAAGATAATAAAACTGTTAGGAACGGTCAGAACATCCAAAACGGAATATCAATAAAATTACAAATTCGGAATCATCATCCTAAGCAGGATAAAAGCGTCAAAATGCAGCCATACAAAACAATCAACATATAAAGCCAAAAGAAATCAGGACACAAGTCGGATACATATAATCAGTGTTCTAAAAATCGGTCTAGGCAGCCGCCTAGGCGGCGCCTAGGCGCTAGAAGGTGGAAAACGCCCAGATTAATGCCTGGGCGGGCAGTCTGGGCGGTCTGGGCGGGTCTAGGCGGGTCTGGGCGGGGTCTAGGCGGGCTAGGCGGTCTGGGCGGGCTAGGCGGTCTAGGCGGCCTAGGCGGGGTCTAGGCGGTCTGGGAGATTTTTATTTTTATTTTTTATTTTTTTTTTATTATTTTTTTATTATTTTTTTATTTTTGAATAAGGTTGATTGTGTTCTTATTTTATTTTTCTTTCCTATTTTTTAGAAATAAACTATTTAATTGTTTTTTTAGAAAATCTCGGGAATGGGCTTTGATGATGATGATGATGATATGTCTAAATGTAGCGAAAGATGATTACTTAATGGAATTCTCAAAGGATCTGCCGGTACCAATTTTACTAATGTAGATTTTATCAAACATAACTGAGGTTATTCATGCAATTTGAAGAAAAATAAAAGATTACACAAATTCAAATTTATATAAAGTACCCATCATGACCAACTTCAGTCATTTGAGTTTTAATAAATTTTGTTCACGATTGTTAATTTTTCATGTTTTTAAATTTTGCATATGTATATTGACATTAAATTGGATGTAATTGATAAGGTATTATGCTTAACTTTTGTAAATTATTAAAGTTATAATACAAAACATAAGACCGCCTAGGCACCTGCTCGCCGCCCGCCCAGCGCCTAGCGATTTTTAGAACACTGGATATAATAAACTTCAGGTCTGATCAACCAACGAAGTGACAGTTGGACGGACGAGGCAACTAAATAAAAAAAACTTCGGGTCGACTGGAACGTCGAACAAAAAAAGAAAAGTTGGACGAACGAGTCAACTAAATAAAAACAACTTCGGGTAGTCTGAACGTCGAACCGACGAAGTGAAAGTTGGACGAAAGAGTCAACTAAATAAAAATAACTTTGGGTCGACTGAAAGATCAAACTAACGAAGTGAAGGTTGGTCGAACGATTCAACTAAATAAAAGCAACTTCAGGTCGACTGGAACGTCGAACCAACGAAGTAAAAGTTGGATGAACGAGTCAACTAAATAAAAGCAACTTCGGGTCGACTGGAATGTCAAACCAATAAAGTGAAAGTTGGACGAACGAGTCAACTAAATAAAAGCAACTTCGGGTCGACTAAAATGTCAAACCAACGAAGTGAAAGTTGGACGAATTAGTCAAATAAAAGCAATTTTGGATCGACTGAAATGTCGAACCAACGAAGTGAAAGTTGAACGAACGAGTCAACTAAATAAAACAACTTCAGGTCGACTGGAACATCAAACCAACAAAATGAAAGTTGGACGAACGAATCAACTAAATAAAAATAACTTCGGGTCGGCTAAAATGTCGAACCAACGAAGTAAATGTTGAACGAATGAGTCAAATAAAAGCAACTTTGGGTCGACTGAAGCATCAAACCAACAAAGTAAAAGTTGCATGAAATAACTTTGGGTCGACTGGATCGTCAAACCAACAAAGTAAGAGTTGAGCAAATAAGCCAACTCGAAAAAAAATTTCGTTTTGATTGAAACATCAAACCAGCGAACTGAAAGATGAAATAACGAGTTAACATAACTCAAGAGAGCCTCGGATCAACTGACGTGCCAGATCGACGAAGTAGAAAAAAAGAAAAAACCAGCTTTCTCATAAAAACCTTCGAGACAACCAACACAAGGTTAAGACAGACGTATTGGAGCGTAGAAAAATTCAAATCAACAAAATTCAGACAAGATAAAAAAATGTAGTTGTAAAAATCAAAGGTAGAGATTCGCAGTGCAACTCATTTTGACAATAATGACCACCCTATAAAAGGTATAGGCAACATGAACAAGACAACAAGACGAACTACGACTACGAAGAAAAGTAAAAGAAAAAAATTTTGTACTCTAATAAAACTATTCTATTACATTCAAGGAAGAAAGTAAAAAAGCAGGAGGTCAAGCGGAGGAATCCATAACCTCATCAGTAGCACCATCTCACGAATGAAGAGCAATCGGATCACTGGCAGGAGTTTTCTCTTCAAAAGGAGGAGGTAGTGGCTCTTCAACCATTGGATTGTCCGGAAGGTCTTCGGCACCATCTTCATTCTCAAAGGTCTAATAGACCAAGAGATGATACTGAGACAAGTTAACACCAAGACCCTCATTATAGTCGAGGAGCTAAGTCTGTCCATCAACAATTCACTGCCAATCCGCCACCTCCATAATGTGAAGCCTGTCTTTAACAGAAGCAAGTTCATTCCTAGCCACAATAAGTCGGCCCTCAACGGTAGTAAACATCGTGGAGGTATCTGCCTTGACCTCGTCAAGTGCAACCGTTAATTGCTCTACCCTTTTCTCGGCAATGTTGTGGTTGGTAGAGTGTTCTATCACGGCATGCGCAACCTCATCATGAATTGCCTTCTCGGTGGACAGCTCCTCCTCAACATCATGTAAGTGTGCATAAACGCCGTCTAATTCGGTTCTTAAATATTGGTGCTCGGTCACAGACCGGTCCCGTGCACCCTCCACTTTGACCAATGTGGCTTGAGCAACCCCGGCCGCTTTGAGCCGTTCCTAGCATCGCACTCTTAACGTGTCAGATTGTTAAAGGACGTGGGTAAGCACCAACAACGGCACAGAGAACTTCCTCTCCAGAGAAACCACCAGGTTACAACTAGCTTGATAACCCGAACCCATCACCTCTGCGCAGGCAATATGATTCATCCCATCCATTTTATGCCTAAGGCCATCATCAAAATGAAGCCCGGATCAAACACAGACATCAAAGGTCTCTCCACCGACCGTTTGTGCCATTTGTTGATCAATTTTCTTGCACCATCCTGCACGTCAAGCCAGGAAAACCAGCAAAACTTTTTGTTCAATTTAACCCGAATCTCTTCAGGGGTAGGTTCTGTCCAACTAATCTGTGAATGAAGAACGTGGGGATCCGAAAGCACGGAGGAACCACCAACAACAGTCGGGAATGAAAACGGAATGACAGGAGAACCATCCTCACCCTCTCGTTGCATAATAACCACAATAGAAGCGGAACGAGTGGCGGTCCAAACGAGGCTAGAAGAGCCTAAGCGGGCAAAAGAAGGCGGACCTCCGCCCCATCATCAATAGGGAAAAGAAAGAAAATGAAAAGACTGTGTCTCGAGAACTCGATCATGACCACCAACCTCCTTAGATTGAACAACCGCCAGTTGGAACATCTTATCATCGATGGCCCTAGGATCCTTAGTAGAGCACTTGGTAGCGTGAGGACCACCATAAATAAAAATGAGCCTCTTTTCACCATCATCCAGTAGGTGAATGGTCTCTTTTTTGTTCCTCTCCAATGCCAACTTCATCTCTTCAGCCTCTTGCAGAGATAAGCAATCCTCCCTTGCAGGCTCCCTATCAACAAAACTCGAATAAAGAAAAGCACGACTAGTAGAATCAAGAAGTCATTTTCTTTTCGTAACACGGTCAAAATTTGGGAACAACTGCTTCGATGGACTAACAGGCCTAAAAAAATTTCTCTTCTTGGAAGTTGAACCAGTAGTGCCAATGCTAACAAGAGCATCAAGATCTATAACATTCGAGCTCACTTTCCCATCAACGACAACATTACCACCATCGACAAGGGCAGCGCATGCAATAATCTCCATGGCTTGATTCTCTGTTAGCAAAGCTCGTTCAACTTCATTCATACTATACAAACCGCTGTGCTCCACCATGACATCAGAAAAATAGGTGTCCAAAGAAACTACAAGAAGATGCAAAAAACGCTTGTTGATAATTTGTTCCTCCGCAGTCAATTGCAAATCCCTCCGTTTGTTGGGAACCCGAAAAGACTTTGCTATTTGCTAACCCCGCAAATCAAAGTAGCCAGAACGGACTAAAGCGTAGAACCAATCCAGTGACCAACCCCTGATGTCATCGTTAAGATTTCCAAAACACGCAGGAGAATGAAGAAAACAAGTACTCTTGGTCGCCAAGATACCGACCACCGAGTGCAAGATTCTAGCAGTCAAAAGAATACCATAAAGGATGGCTCTTGCATTTGTGGAAACCATAACCCTCCAACCGTTAGGGCCCATCTGGGCAGGAGGAATGCCCAAAAAGTCTAAATAAGCCCAGAATAACTCTGGAGCTGAAAATCGAAAACCAAAGTGAAACATAAGTGGGCAAAGTACAATATACCCCTTCCTCGGTCGATAAGGACTGTCATTTTCACGAGGTACAATGATCTCAAGGTCAGAAGACAAGGAGTAGTCTGAACGGACGCTATCTAAGGTCACCCGAGAAGCCTTCTTGGGAGAAAAATGAGCTTCGCAAATAGCAAGTTGCTCACCATCCAGTAAGTCACCGTTAAACATCGCGTATAGGCAACAAAATATGGAAGAATACGATAGAAATAAGAAACAACCCTAATATCAAATATGGCGTAAATAATGAAACAAACCCGTCATGATCTCGTTTATACAACCAAGCAACAAAGAGAGTGCTCGTGGGACCACGTGCTGGATATAATGGCGCACGAAATTCTAAAAAAATGTGCCCAAAAAGGAACGGATAAAGAAATGATCGAGACGATCAACCGACTGAAGTTGCTAACAACATTAAGTTCAAAGCAAATATAGAATTGGAATATTAACGTCATGAAGTTAGTGGATACATCAACATACCCTTTAAGGCGGGAGTAGCTGATGATACATCAAAATAGACTGTCATCGAAGTCATACACGTGACAGAAAACCATCCATCGCGAGGAGGAAGTTACGCTTCCAAGGACGCATCTCCATAAAGGAGGAGTCTGTTACGAGAAACATCTCCTTCCATTGCGCCTCACATGCTTAGGTCACGCAGAGAATTAACCGAGACCATTATAAAAGGTAAAGGGAACATTCGAAAAAGGTATGCAACTTTAATTGAGTTTTGTCCAAATTTACTTCCTTCTTCAAACGGAGTTGTTGACTTAAGCATCGGAATGCCTTCGGCCACCAAAAAGGTGGTCCTTGGCAGTCTAACATCTGTTTTGCAGGTCCAACTCACAGGAGCATGAGATTTGGATGCATCAAAGTCAATAAGTGACTTCTATAAGCACTATTCAAAAGACATAGGAATTATTCATTCAAGTTTATATAAAGAGTTTGATCATCTGCTTTGTTGCAAATTTCAGTTTAAAATAGACATATATCTAGATCACATTCTAGAAAATTCGCTTCAACTTCAAATCTCACAAGGTATATAAGCACTCAGAGATTTGGCTATTTTTCTCTCAAATGTATGTGAATAAGATGAAACTATCAATAAGAGATAGTTCACATACAAGTCAAAAGATCAAAAATTGATACTATAATAAATATGATCTCAAGAAAGAATATCATCCGCTAAGAATATTGTTTCATTGACCATAGTATTTCTTAATTCACCCTCCACACTTCAACCATATTTTCATAAGGATCAAAATATTTTGACTAGGTTATAACGGGGCTTAGAAAATGGTGACATTGAAGGTTAAAGACAAACAAAAGTACTTTTGATAAGTTAGAGGTCTTTTATAAGTGTTAAACTTCATGGATTGACATAACTATTTTTTTCTATTAAAGAGCTTTACATCTTCATGGACGTGGAAAACAAGGGCTATATATTTTTTGAAGCCTTGTACAAAATGGTAATGGAATGTGAAACTCTTTCTATTCGTTTTGGCACTAAGGAGTGTATACCTATCCCTTGATGGTGATAAAACTTTATTTGTTAATCATTCATCTCCAATCTTTCTCAAAAGTACAAGGGTCCGAAAAAATATAATTGGGTTATTTTGGGCTTATCAATTAGTGGATTAACAACAAAACTATTAATATGAGAGGCTTCAAATTGGCTCCAAGGCTAAACAATACATAGGAAGGTTAAAAGGCTCAATCTAGGCAAATAATAACTTTTTCTTCATTTCCCAAGAATAACATGGTTTCTATGCCTTGGGTGAATTTCAGAATGTAATGTTGTGGTATGATTCAACTTGATGTTTCATTTCTCAGTTTTTGACAGAAACAAAGAATTATAGAGATCATGCAACAAAATAATGTAGGAATCAATAAGTTCATAATTTGCTTATAACCATCAGAAATGAATAAGGCTAGAAATCTTACAGTGTTCAAGTCTCCACTATTATTCTCATGTTCACCAGATAACTAATCCACTTTTTTCAAATTTAAACAAGAGCATCGAAGCTAAAACACAACTCTCAATGCAAACTCCTAGAAAACGCCTAGCTTATAAGTAGTAAAACTGTTGTCTAATATTGACAAACTACTAACTTTCAAAATTTCAAATCCTACACTCCAAAGCATTTGCAACTAGATTCATGGAAACTAATCTCATCATGTATAAGTACTCGGGTTACAAAGACTGAAATATTTTTTTTATTGACTCAATAAATTGAACAACCCATTTTCAAATGAGACACAAGTTTTGAAACTTCTCCCCCCATACCTAAATCATACATTTTCTTCAATGTTCAAGAATAAGACATCGTGGGTCGAACATGGACAAAAGAAAGACAATAATAAGCAGAAATGAAAAGAGTTTACCATTCAACGCCATGAGAGCTCAAATGATTTATGTTAAGATCCAAAAGTAGGCTCCAATTAAGTCATAGTCAAGTGATTTCTAAAAGAATCAAAAAATTTAAACTTTTTTTTTTCACTTGACCTACTATGCACATTAAAATGTTAGTCTAACAAAAAATCATACAATAACAACCTAAATATTTGTGGGTCATACCAAGCATGTGTTTATGGGACAATAAGATGCAATTGATTTGACATGCCCCACTTAGTGAATCCAAGGAAATCTCTCAAGATAAAATTGTAATTTGAGCTCAGAAAATGTTTCCTCAAAAAACTGATACAAATTCAACTTGTCAAAATGAGCAAAATCAAGTTGTTTGTCTATGAGAGGCCATGAGTTAGGTATGGGTAGGTCATTGACCTCTTTAAGCTCTTCAGAATTTGTTTTACATTTCTGAAAATAAACCTCCAAAGTTTTTGAAACATGCAATTCAAGTCTAAACTTGGGGAACTTCTTAATTCTAGAGAGAATGTTAACAAATTTCTTAGGTTTCACCTTTGTATTGAACATGGATGTTCCAACAATGGTCAAAAGAGGAATATCGCCACATGGTGGCTTAATTGGATCTTCTTTTGTGTTGACCTCTAATGTGTATATATGATCAATAATGGGTGACACAATAACATCCGTAAACATGGAGTCGGCTAAGGAGTGACTTGACAATTCTACAAGCTCGCCATGCTTATCAATGTTATCCTCTTGAACACATAATTCATGATTCATCCACAATCCTTTTCCGTCACATTGTCTCACATGTTTCATCCACTCATTTTGTTCTACCAAGGGAGCTTGAGGGGTTGCTATAAGTAAATCAATATGGCACAATTCATTAGATTTCTCAATCTCTTCTAATAGATTTTCTTCACATTCATCAATGCATTATTGTGAAGGCTTAAATCCCAAATCTCAGCCAAAAGTTTGTCAGTGGCCCGCTGATGTTGTTTTGTCTCTTGTATGAACTGACTTAAGTATTGCATATATTGATCTAGGCTCTCTTGGAATAAAGGAGAAATGTTAGTTTTCTCCCACGAGCTAATTGGATATGAGGATGATGTGGATCGCATATTTTATATGACGTAGTATGGATTGGTCTCTACTGAAAGCATTGTAGGACAACTAAGGTAAGGCTCATTTTTATCCACATATTGAGGCTCAAGGATGGTGTGGGCTAAAAGGCTCATAACCCCAATTGGGTTGTTGTTGGTTCCAATGTGGTTGGTTTTATATTCATTTTGTGACAAATGATTGACATAAGCAAGACCGAATTTTAAGGGTTTATCTTAGTTTGTAAAGGCAAAGTAATTTGCCTCAGCATTGATGTGATCTTCCCAATGAAAATCCATAACTCAGTGGCTCCTTACACTAGACAAAATTCTTAACACAGAACTTGAATCGAAGTTGATGGATTTTTATTTTTATTTTTGAAAATGAGGAAAATCTAATGCAACCTAGAATGATATAACCTAAACTAAATGCAATATGTAAATGCACCACATGACACACAAGCTATCAAATTCTATCCATCCATATAGCAAGCAAAAAATTGATTATCTTCAATTAAGTACAAGGGATGATTGATTCTTATGGCCCAATCTAATTTGAAGTGGAGAATGATTTTTTTAGCGTCTCAAAAGTCAATTCTCACCATAGTTAGATTTTTCCCATGTCTTGAATGTAAGTAAGGAGAACCTTATTATAAAAAAATTCCTTAGACGACCACACTAGGCAGAGATGTGCTCTACTCAGGTTTTACCCTGTTTGGTATGCTAAAACTGGCTAAGCCTTTGAAGGGTGTCTTTAAGATCCAAGGATTTCTTACAATATTTAGTTACAACTTAAATTCTTTCAAGAATCCCTGTGTTTCTAATCAAAATAAGATTATACTTGGGAGAAAATTTGTCGAAGCATCACTATCTATGTCACACCCAAATTTCTGAGACACCTAAATGCCTCGAAAGCCGAGACGCGACTCCAAAGCCCTAATTTTTTAAAAAGATAAACTTAACATTCATACAGGCAATCCAATAAAATATGAAAACTCACCATCCTAAAAGACGAGCACCGACAACTTAGCTCCACTAGCAGCATCATCAACAACAACACCAACACTTGCACCCAAGTAGGGGTACACCCGTTTGCCACAAAACAAGCAAACGGGTCAGCACTAGCTAGTATGGGCAGACCACAAATACATAACAATACTACACAACGATAAGATTAAATGATGATGCTATAAAATATAGAACATATATCAGTGGTAAACCTACATGTAAATAATGCATGAGATGCAAGCTGAAATGGAATAAACTCACATCAAGTTGAGATATTCAATCAACATGTCATAATCTATGTCATCAAACTATCCGTCAATTTGCTAAAATAATCACCTTTCATGACTATATACACATGCTTCTATACTGACATATATACAACACACGGAAATAACTCATATCATACTCTAAACCAATGTCCTTGAAAACAACCAATTGCGTTAGGGTAAACCACCCCAAAGCAATGGCTAAGTTTTCCCATCTAAGTAAACACACCAAATCACAAAGCATCTATCCCCGAAGAAAATGCATAACATCGATTGAGACAGTTCAAATAAATCATACAACTGGATAATGCACCACCATTCTTCATCCTGAATGTTCAATTATGATGTAAATATGCAAGTGTTCAACAACATAATATCATCATATCAATATCACAACAATATTGTTTCCTTGGCAGCTTGATAGCCATATCTCCCATGTTGCCCGCCCAAGGTGTTACAATATCAAACAAGTGCTCAACAACACTATTCCCTTGGTAGCTTGCCAGCCATATCTCCCCCGCTGCCAGCCCACCCAAGGTGTTACAATACTCTTTCCTTGGTAGCTTGTCGGCCATATCTTCCCCACTGCCCACCCACCCAAGGGGTTTTATCAACATACAACCAAGAAACATTATCCAGCGAAATTTCATATGAATTCTCACATACATACTATGAATGCTTAAATATGCTATCACTATACTAAATACATGCCATGAATGGTTAATATACAGTCACTCTCATGTGCTATTGTACAGCTCAAAACAGAAATTCATGGAATATTATGCAATCTCAGCAAACATACAACAACACAAGAACCACAAATTTCACAATCCATGATACAATTTCAAAGAACCCCCAAAAATGAAAACCCAAGGAACGATATTTTTTTCAAAGAGAATATTTTAAACTACCAACTAAAATTCGGATCCGAAATTTAACTTTTAAGTATGATCTAACTCACATGAAATTTCCAAAACCGACGCTGGCGAACCTCCCAATCCATGTTAATCGGAAAATTCCCGCCAACCCTTCATATCACCTCTGCATGTAGGGACTCCGACCTCCAAACACCCTATCGATTCTACCAAAGGGTCTGATCGGAGTGGAGGTGCTCGAACAACCTCCCAAAGCTCCGATCGAGTTTCACAAGATGATACACTCTGATTTTAAGCGAAGGATAAGGAAAAGGGAAGGAAAGGGGAAGGAAAATGAATAAAACAGAGAAGAAATGAAGAGATTTGGTGGAGAAACGGCGGTGAATCGCCGGAAATCAGGGTGGAAATAAAAAAAAGCAGCCCTGTTGCTCGTGAAGAAGAAAAAAGGACTGTTTTTATAGGTAGGTGGCTATTTTCCATATCGAATCTCTAAGGGCACCCGCCAAGAAAAAATCTAAAAAAAATTTCAATTAGATTCCAGAAGTTTAAATCAATGTTTTAAAGCAAAAATTTCTAAAAATTAAATAAGTTAATCAAACGAAAAATTAGGGTGTTACATCATACACAACTCACAGAAATCTCATCCTCGAGATTAAACTCAACATGGATGCCAACAATACACTATATCTATCTACCAGCTCCATACACACCTCAAAAAATGGAGGTTATAACACCACAATTACTGAAATCTCCAACAAATATTCTGAAATGGAACTAAACCACACAATGGAAACGCCACGCTACCATGACTAGCCTATACAACATGCCAAAAGTGAAAGCATAGATAAGGTGACATCCAAAAGATTAGAATACCAAGTATTTATCGAAATGCACTACCCCCTAGTAGACTGCAAATGTATATACAAACACTATAACATAGGGTGTAAATTTTACACTATCATGAATATCCTACCAGAGATGCAATGTACTAGTTCCACAAACCTACACATATAAACAATAACACATATATCACTAACCTCCCACTAACAATGATAGCCTAAGCATATCGCTACATACAACAAGCATTTTAATTACTCACAAGCAGAGTAACATGCATGAAAAACTCAAATCTTATCAGCAATGCCCTAGGCGAAATGCAGTATATCGAATAAGGTATGACTAAGTAGACATTCAAAATACTCCAAGATAACTTAATAAAGTAAACATCGTGCCCTAAAACTCATCTACACAACACCTCCAATCTACGAGAAAACAAATCAAACAAAACATTCATTCACACAATAAGGATAGTTCTTAACTCCACTACCCATTCCACATCAGAGGAAACGTTGAGCATCCCTCCTCAACGCTAACCTGGCTCCGATACCAAACTGTGACTCCCCGATTTTTGAGACACCTAAATGCCTTGAAAGTCGAGACGCGCAAAACCCAAATTTTTTTAAAAGAAAAACATAACATTCATACAGGCAATCCAATAAAATATGAAAACTAACCATCCTAAATGACAAGCACCGACAACTTAGCTCCACTAGCAGCATCGCCAACAACAACACCACCACCTGCACCCAGGTAGGGGTACACCCATTTGCCACAAAACAAGCAAATGGGTCAGCAATAGCAGGTATTTGTAGACCACAAATAAATAACAGTACTACACAACGATAGAATGCCAAGATGATGCTATAAAATATAGAATATATATCAGTATTAAACCTACGTGCAGATAATGCATAAGATGCAAACTGAAATGGGAGAAACTCGCATCAAGTTGAGATATTCAATCAACACGTCATAATCTAAGTCATCAAACTATTCGTCAAATTGAGAAAATAATCACCTTTCATGACTATATACACATGCTTCTATACTAACATATATACAACACTCGGAAAGAACTCATATCATACTCTAAACCAATGTCCTTGGGAACAACCCATTGTGTTAGGGTAAACCACCCTAAAGCAATGACTTAGTTTTCCCATCTAAGTGATGCACCAAATCTCAAAGCATTTATCCCCAAAGAAAATGCATAACATCGATTGAGACAGTTCAAATAAATCATACAACTTAACAATGCACCACCATTCTTCATCCCGAATGCTCAATTATGATGTAAATATGCAAGTGTTCAACAACATAATATCATCATATCAATATCACAACAATATTGTTTCCCTGATAGCTCGCTGGCCATATCTCCCTCGTTGCCCACCCAAGGTGTTACAATATCAAACAAGTGTTCAACAACACCTACAACACTCTTCCCTTGGTAGCTTGTCGGCCATATGTCTCCTGCAGCCCGCCCACCCAAGGTGTTACAATACTCTCCCCTTGGTAGCTTGTCGGCAATATCTCCCCCGCTACCTGCCCAGCCAAGGGGTTTCATCAACATACAACCAAGAATACATTATCCAGTAGAATTCCACATGAATTCTCACATACATACTATGAATGCTTAAATATGCCATCACTATACTCAAATACATGTCATGAATGATTATTATACTATCACTCTCATGTGCTATTGTACAGCTCAAAACATAAATTCATGTAATATAATGCAATCTCAGCAAACATACAACAACACAAGAACCAAAAATTTCACAATCCATGATACAATTTCAAAGAACCCACAAAAATGAAAACCCAAAACAATCCATTTTATTTCAAATAAAATATTTTAAACTACCGACTAAAATTCGGATCCGAAATTTAACTTTTAAGTATGATCTAACTCACATGAAATTTCTAAAACCGACGTTGGCGAACCTCCCAATCCATGTTAATTTGAAATTTCCAGCCAACCCCCCAGATCACCTCTGCATGTAGGGGCCCCGACCTCCAAACACTCTATCAACTCCACCTAAGAGCCTAATCAGAGAGAAGTGGCTCAAACAACCTCCCAAAGCTCCAATCGCGTTTCACAAGATGATACACTCAGATTTTGAGCGAGAACTCTAAGGAGAAAGAAAGGGGAAGGAAAAGGGAAGGAAAAAGAATAAAACAAATAAGAAATGAGATTCGGTGGAGAAACGTCGGTGAATCACCGAAAATCAGGGTGGAAATAAAGAAAGCAGCCCTGCTGCTCGTGAGGAAGAAGAAATGATTGTTTTGTAGGCGGGTGGCTATGTGCCCCTATCGAATCTCAAAGGGCACCTGCCAAAAAATCCAAAAAAAATTCAATTAAATTCCAGAAATTTAAATCAATGTTTTAAAGAAAAAATTTCTCAAAATTAAATAAGTTAGTCAAACAAAAAATTAGGGTGTTACATCATACACACCTCAAAAGAAATCTCGTCCTCGAGATTAAACTCAACATGGATGCCAACAATACATCAAATCTATCTACCAGCGTCGTACACACCAAAAAAGAATGGAGGTTATAACACAACAATTACTAAAATCTCGAACAAATATTCGGATATGGAACTAAACCACACAATGGAAACGCCACGCTACCATGACTAGCCTATACAACATGCCAAAAGTGAAAGCATGGATAAGGTGACATCCAAAATATTAGAATACCAAGTATTTCTCAAAATGCACTACCTCCTAGTAGATTGCAAATGTATATATAAACACTATAACATAGGGTGTAAATTTTACACTATCATGAATATCCTACCAGAGATGCAATGTACTAGTACCACAAACCTACATATAAACCATAACGCATCTATCACTAACCTCCCACTAATAAGGATAGCCTAAGCATATCACAACTTACAACTAGCGTCTTAATTACTCACAGACACAGTAACATGCATGAAAAACTCAAATCTTATCAGTAATGCCTTAGGCGAAATGCAGTATATCGAATAAGGTATAACTAGGTTGACATTCAAAATACTCCAAGATAACTTAATAAAGTAAACATCGTGCCATCAAACTCATCTACATAACACCTCCAATCTACGGAAAACAAATCAAACAAAACATCCATTCACACAATAAGGATAGTTCTTAACTCCACTACCCATTCCACATCCGATGAAATGTTCAGCATCTCTCCTCAGCGCTAACATAGCTCTAATACCAAACTGTCACGCCGCGATTTCTGAGACACCTAAATGCCTAGAAAGCCGAGACGCGACTCCAAATCCCTAAATTTTTTAAAAAGAGAAACATAACATTCATACAGGCAATTCAATAAAATATGAAAACTCACCATCCTAAAACAAGCAAACGAATCAGCATTAGCTAGTATTGGTAGACCACAAATACATAACAATACTACACAATGATAGGATGCCAAGATGATGCTATAAAATATAGAATATATATCAGTCGTAAACCTACATGCAGATAATGCATGAGATGCAAGCTGAAATGGGAGAAACTCACATCAAGTTGAGATATTCAATCAACACGTCATAATCCAAGTCATCAAACTATTCGTCAATTTGTGAAAATAATCACATTTCACGATTATAAACACATGCTTCTATATTGACATGTATATAACACTCGGAAAGAACTCATATCATACTCTAAACCAATGTCCTTGGGAATAACCGATTGCGTTAGGCTAAACCACCCTAAAGCAATGTCTTAGTTTTCTCATCTAAGTGAACACAACAAATCTTAATGCATCTATCCCCGAAGAAAATGCATAACATCGATTGAGGCGGTTCAAATGAATCATACAACTTAACAATGTACCACCATTATTCATCCCGAATGCTCAGTTATGATGTAAATATGCAAGTGTTAAACAACATAATATCATCATATGAATATCACATCAATATTGTTTCCTTGCTAGCTTACTGGCCATATCTCCCCCGTTGCCTTCCCAAGGTGTTACAATATCAAGTGCTCAACAACACCTACAACACTCTTCCCTTGGTAGCTTGTCGGCCATATCTCCCCCGCTGCCATCCCACCCAAGGTGTTACAATACTCTCCCCTTGGTAGCTTGTCGACCATATCTCCCCCGCTTTCCGCCCACCCAAGGGGTTTCATCAACATACAACCAAGAAAACATTATCCAGCATAATTCCACATGAATTCTCGCATACATACTATGAATGCTTAAATATGCCATCACTATACTCAAATACATTCCATGAATGGTTATTATGCAATCACTCTCATGTGTTATTGTACAACTCAAAACAGAAATTCATGGAATATTATGCAATCTCAACAAACATACAACAACACAAAAACCAGAAATTTCACAATCCATGATATAATTTCAAAGAACCCACAAAAATAAAAACCCAAAATAATCCATTTTATTTCAACGAAAATATTTTAAACTACCAACTAAAATTCGGATCTGAAATTTAATTTTTAAGTATAATCTAACTAGCATGAAATTTCTAAAACCGATGCTGGCGAACCTCCCTCTCCATGTTAATCTGAAATTTCTAGCCAACCCCTCAGATCACCTCTACATGTAGGGACTCCGACCTCCAAACACCCCTATCGACTCCACCAAAGGGCCTGATAGAAGCAGAGTTCTTCAAACAACCTCCCATAGCTCCAATCAAGTTTCACAGGATGATACACTCTGATTTTGAGCGAGGAATCGAAGGAGAAGGAAGGGGGAAGGAAATAGGAAGGAAGAGGAATAAAACAGAGAAGAAATGAGAAGATTTGATGGAGAAACGGCGGCGAATCACCGGAAATCAGGTTGGAAATTAAGAGAGCAGCCTTGTTGCTCATGAGGAAGAAGAAGGGATTGTTTTTATAGATGGGCGGCTATTTTCCCCCCATCGAATCTCTAAGGTCACCTACTAAGAAAAAATCCAGAAAGTTTCTAATAAATTCCAAAAATTTTAATCAATGTTTTAAAGCAAAAACTTCTAAAAATTAAATATGTTAGTCAAACGAAAAATTAGGGTGTTACAATTTATGCGAAAAAGTCAGAAATGGCAGTGCAGTCACAATAGTCTTTACCGACGTAGACCAACTGGCAATAGAGCAGTCTTACTTCAAAAGAGTTCAATCTCAGTCTATTCCTTTTTCTGAGGTCCTGTGAACACCGTTATAATTGGCTCTAGTTATCTGAGTTCATTTTATTAAATTTAATTAAGTTAAGTTTGAACATGATTTGGAGTGATGAGGTGGGTGATTAAGTCTCACTCGGTTGCAAATAACCAGATCCGTTCTTACGTAGTTTAGCATAGTTTGATATCTTGCAAAAAATTAAAAACTCAAAAACACTTTTTGCAGAAAATTCGAAGTGGGTTGAAAGAAGTACCTCGTTTTGCTTCAAGTTGTATCTTGGACCCTACTACAAATTTATATCCTCACAATCACTTAAAGAAAACGAAAAAATTTGTTCTACTATAGTCAAAGTTTTTTCATTTTTTCCATTAGATCCACTAAAGCTCCTCTTCAAGTGTCCTTTCACACAAATCCTAAAAATTACACCTTAAAAGAATGAGTAGTGGCTTTAAAAACAGAGTATAGAACCAAAAACTAAAAAAAAATTCAACTTTGGAAAAATAATGCACTGCTATAAAATTCGCGCAGAGTTCAATACTATATGAAATTAAGATCTACAAATTTTCCTAAATTACTAACATACCAAAGTTCCTTAGAAAAATTCTAAAAATTCATTTGGCAGCAAGAAAGTTGCGGAAAGTTGAGATGAACAAAAAAAATAGTACACTATCCAGATTGTGTAGATGTTGCCAAATTTTGAATTTTGTTTCAACCATTTATCTAAATTGAAATCCAAAAGATGATCTAGAAAATAGAAAAGATTTAGAACATGTCAGAATTTGGAATCACTCAAATAGAATTATCAATTGGTAGAAAAATGTGTCCAAACATTTGTCTTCTGCAGCAGTCAAATTCCAGCACAGGTAGTCCAACTTCGAAAAATTGTTTTTCACTGGTCTTTAATCCAATGAAGGAATAGAAAGATGTCCGCGAAAGCTCAGATCATGTATATATACCAAAAATTTTGAAAAAAAAACAACGTTTGTTAGTATAAAAAAAATGCAAACATGAAGATGTTTTAGAGTTTCTAGACTACAAATGTTATCAAAACAATGCAGATGCACCTAAAGTATGAAAATGAACATAAACAAAACTAGTGATTAGCATTCAAAATTGATTTTAAAACTTTCCATTGCTCTCCACAGCAACGACGCCAAAACTTTGATTGATCTCAAATCATACTGCAAGCACACGATTATCTATTGAGTTAGATAACGGTAAATACAGGTCGAATCGCACAAGGAAAGATATAAAGTTAGGAAAACTAATCTTCAAATCTCTTTTGAAACTTAACCTAATTAGAAAAGAAGTGATTGGTGAATTGATTAAAATAAAAATGCAAAGTAAAACCTAAATGTGAGAGTTAGGGCTTTGAGTTTACCATCATGATTAGATGGCACCATTAGACCACTTTTCGATAATCTTTCCCAAATTCATTAACACATCCTAAGGTGGTTTCTCATCTCAACTTATGATGGAGAGTATGGCATTATGAGCCATTGATTTCAAGCCGAAATTATATTACTAGGCTAAGAATCAAATGTGGATTTAAATGCATATAAGGAATTCATACTTAAATGAAACACCAAATATTTAATAAATCACAATGAAACTTTGACTAATAATATGTAAACATTGTAAGGAGCTTGTTAGAGAAATGAAAGGATAGAAACTTATCTAATTTTGAGCTTAAGAAGTAGAAGAAGAAAACATGAATTGAATTCATATGATGAAACACAAAACATCTTACTTACCTCATAGGTTCATGATACAACCAAGCTACAAGATCAATCTAACTAAACTTGTTTCTCTAATACATGAAAATAGTAAGAACTAATCTAAAAGAAAGCCATCTTGGAGCTATCCTTCCATGGGCTCGCCCACACCCTAAGGTGGGATGTTAACCAAACATGATAAGCTCTAGGCCTTCCCTCCACTTATTACTCTAAACTCTACAAATACAACAACTTCTCTCAATTTGATTACAACTCTTTGCTTTTATTCTGTCTTCCCAAGTATACTCCAAGCAAGGGGTATTCATAGCTGAATAGATGTGAGATGGTAGAATGGATGGTGGAATAAAATATGGAAAAGAATATGGTGGAATAAAATAAGAAAAAAAATAAAAATAAAAGATAAGGGATATGTTGGAGAATGGATGGTGGAATAAAAAAAAATTAAATAATATGGTAGAATAAAATAAGAATAAAATAAGAAAAGGATAAGGGAGTTATCCTTCCATGGGCTCGCCCACACCCTAAGGTGGGATGTTAGCCAAACATGATAAACTCTAGGCCTTCCCTCCACTTATTACTCTAAACTCTACAAATACAACAACTTCTCTCAATTTGATTACAACTCTTTGCTTTTATTCCGTCTTCCCAAGTATACTCCAAGCAAGGGGTATTCATAGGTGAATAGATGTGAGATGGTAGAATGGATGGTGGAATAAAATATGGAAAAGAATATGGTGGAATAAAATAAGAATAAAAATAAAAAAAAATAAGGGAATATGTTGGAGAATGGATGGTGGAATAAAGAATATGGTTGAATAAAATAAGAAAAAGATAAGGGAGTATGTTGGAGAATGGATGGTGGAGTATGTAGAGATTCCTTTTGGTTAGGATGAAGTTCCCATGTGGATGTACATATCTTCAAATTAATTTTTTCTTCATGGACTTTGGGCTTGAAAATCTTTGGTAATGCATGTGTTATCTTTCAATGAGATTTGTTATTGAACTTAGCCTTATTATGTCATTTTGTGCATATTTGATGATTAATACTTGAATTCCTGCATTATACACAAAATACACGTAATGATAGTATTTTATTAGATAATAGAACATAACAAATATAGAATTAGGGGCTTAAAATGTATCATTTATAAGGCTACCACATGGTAGACATGTGATTTGCCATTGACAATAAGAGAATGTGTGGTTGTCAAGATCCATAGTCTAACCAACACCCAATTTATTTATGATAGAAAATAATCTTGTTTTGTAACTAGTAGTTTTATACCTATGATACTTCGTTTTCAGCATCAACAAAGTTCTTTTAACCCTAGGCACAATCCTATTTTGTTATCTGTATTTTTTATCCATTTTCCTTGTTTAGTACATACTCATTACCACCCTTTGAATCTTCTCAACCATCTTGATTATTGGCATCTCCCTCAAATCAAGTATCATCTTGTTAAATGACTCCAAAAAGTTGTTTGTAATGCGTTCACACTTTGATGTTGTATCAAAGTATGTTATTTCCCAACGAGAGTAGCACTCCTACACTCCTTTTCCAACCACTCTTTTGCCTTGGGGTTATCAGCCTCAATTTGCTTAATTTTCAATGCAAATTCCTATATCCTATAAGCACTTGCATTAGCCTAACTTAAAATCTCCATATGAGCCTAAAATGGTTAGGAATGTGTTCCAAAACGGTACATGTGTCTAAAACGGTACATATGATGACTACCCTGGAAGACTTCATACATAGATTTAATCGACCTTCTACCCGTTTGAATTGAATGTAAGTTTGCTTTGGTGTTTTCTAAGATATGAGCCTAAAATGGTTAGGAATGTGTTCCAAGTATCATAATTTTCTCCCCTGCAAATGTTGATGACAATAAAGAACAACCCATTATTTACATCCAATGAAATGTCAGACAACATCACTAGACCATATTCTCCTTTAAGAAAACAACCATCTATAGGTCTACACCTCTTCACAAAACCCTCCAAGCTTGCTTTAAAAGCTACACACAACCCCACAAGATTGTCATCCTAAGATCCTTCAATCGTTCAGCTATACTCTTTAGGTTGTCCTTCAAGATTTGTCTACAAAATTCAGGTACCTTGGTGACACTCTAATTGTAAGCTCCACAAAGTCTCTCATTACATATATTTTTGGTACTGTAAGCAGTCTTGTAATCGTTATATATACCATGCTCATCCTAAAGGTATTGTTTGATGTTATTAGGCTTAATAAGGGATTCTACCACATCAGCTACTCAAAAAGCTCTAACCATTGAATTCCTTCCCTTTCATCACTCTTCCATGAGTGTGGCCTAAAATGACCTCAACATAGTTGTTTCTTCCCTTGGCATTCTTGTCACACCCTAATTTTCAAAAGACCGAAATCCTAATATCCTTGTAGGATAATCGATTTTCCCAAAACTCAGGGCATGAAATAAATCCACGCATAATAACAGTTGGCATCACGAGAAACGATCAATTTGCACAATTTACCATAAAAAAATAAGACAAACTTAATATTTCACCAAAGGAAAGAAAACTAATGTCAAATTCTCGTGGATCAAATTCGATCAAAATTTTACTAACCCAAAGACACAATTCTGCCTAAATGAAACAAAATTCTATTTATTCTATTACAATATGATAAAATAATCACCTAAAATATAAATCAACTCTCGACGATCAACTCCTCAGCAACGTCCATTTTTCACGAAACGAACTCCTCTAATCTAGCTTGAACTACTAGACCTGAAACAAAGCTAGTCGGCCACATTAACCAAAGCCCACTTGGGTCAGCAATTAAGGTGGTGTGAAATTTTTTTCGTTCCCAAAATCAATAAAAATACCACAAAATAGCCAAGCCAAAACATGTAGTTCCTCCTCGAGGCAAATATATATAGCTACTTAAAACTTCTAGCAAATTTTAGTAACTATTCACATAACCTATACTTACTCTGTGGAAATTGACCATGGCAAGTCGGACTTGCAAAAAAATTAGTGGACTACATGAATGGTTAGAAAAACAAAAAGAAATAATTTTCTAATTAATCAGACTTTATCAACACACAAATTATTTTTCTAATTAAACCAGTTATTCATTTATAATGAACCGACCTCTTAGATGATACCACATTCGCACCACCTTCGTGCCGAACATACATGTCTGTATGCCTCTCTCATATAAAGGGGAACTTCTCCGTCATTCATGCCTAAGTGGGAACATCACATACGAGCATGTATCACCGTATACCCTTAACTATATGAGTACAATAAAAGCCACTATTGGGCTAACAATATGCATAGACCACGTCACATTTTTTACGGATAAATATCAAGTCTATTTTAGGCATTTCAAAAATCACCCCCCTTTTCGCAAGACCCAACCCGAAGGCTACTTAGTTTTTCTATAGGAGAGGGAAAACATAACCATAAGAAATGTGGTATTTCTAAGGGGTGAGATTTTAAGATAATAAATTCAAGGTTTTCCCATATCACTTATTATGATATCTCATCATTCTTACACATTATTAATCATAAACAAGTACCCTCATTCTTTTAGGGAACGCCACAATGTTTATGAAGACATTGAGTTTTTTTTTTTTAATTCGTATCCAGTTAATATATTTTGAAGTAATTAGCAAATAAATTATCAAAAGTTAAACTCATTGTATCACTGTAATGTAATTCTATAAACATGTAATTAACTATGACATGATGGAATTGTCTACATATAGTATAGTCACAACCAATAAATGATATAAACATGTCCCTTCATATAGTAAAATATATTTATATCATGCACACATAGTCTGTGGAATATAGAGAGAATCTATTTACCAAATAGATTATCATGTATAGAAAGAATAAAATAATTTGAGATCCTTTATTAATGGCAAAACAAGTAAATCAATCATCATGCAAATTATTTAATAATAAATTGAGTTGGTAAAAGGAGTGGAATGGATTGAATCTTCTACTAAAACTAAACATACCCGTGTTACTTAATTACATATTGAAGATATAATGACAAAAAGGTGACAATGACCTAATAAAAAAATGTTGTTAATAGTGATGGTGATAACAACCAAAATGATGAAGTGCCACATATCATTCATTATTATCACTCCCTTCCATTTGTATATAAAAAAATGAACAATTCTTAAGAGCCAGACCCCTAGCGCCAGATCGGCACCAGGGGAGGCTCAATACCCTCCAATTCTCATATGTTGTTCTTCTTCTTCTTCTGTATTTCATTTGTTCTTCTTATGTTCTTCATCCATTCTTCTTCTTCTTCTTCTTTTGTTCTTCTTCTTTTTCTTTTTCTTCTTTTTTTTCAAGACATTCTTGAGCCTCCCCCGGCACCGATCTGGCGCTAGGGGCCTGGCTCTTAAGAATTGTTCATATAAAATATTATAGTTGTTATTCGTCTATACTACAAAAAAAGGCCTTTAGGGACGTAGTCAAAATTGTAGCTATAAACAACATTTCGTCTCCATAAATATTGGGGAGACAAAATATTTGCCGCGCAAAGGTTGTCGCCACAGCTCTGTCTCGCAAGCGTTTGTGCGACGAAAATAAATCTTCATCGCTACAGAGTCCTTTTGAGCGACGACAACAAAGATCGTTGCAAAAGGGTGTGTCGCGTAATACTGTTTTGCGCGACGCTCATGGTTCTTCGTGCAAAATATACTTACGTGATTAACCATTTCGTCACACTAAACTTTGTCGGCATAACTCAATCGCGACGAACCCTTTCGTAGCGTTAGACTTTGTCGGCTTAACTCAATGGTGACGAGCCTTTCATCGCGCAAGATTTTCTTTACGTGACAACAATATTCATCACTCTAATATTGTCACATAGGTTCCGTCAATCCAAACACGCTTGATCTATTCTTATGCGACGAAAATTTTTGTAACTTAAAGTTCTGTTTAATAATTTTGAAATCTTTTAATTCAAATATTTATTTTAATTAAATTTGAAATATTTATTAATTGAATCATCTCACGCATAGAAAGGTTTTGCTAATTTAGTTAAATACTATTAACTTTACAAATTAATAATGTAAAATCGTAATGTATCCATTACAAATTAAATTTTTTAAACTGTACTGTATCTGTTACAAATTAAAAAAAACAAATTAGTACATTTTTTAGGGATGTGGTGGCTGATGATGGTTTGTCGACAGTAGCGGGAGGCTCGTCAAATTAATCCCCGACTGCTGGAGAGCCCCTAATAACATACTCCACCTAGTTGCCTCTTGTGCTTGTCGTTCCCCCTCCCGGGCATTTAACTCATTCTGTAATTCCTCCACTTTCGATTGTAATGATGAAACCGTTCTGACTGACTGCTGCGAAGCTGAAGATGAGGTGTTGACCTTACGAACTTTAGCTTTCCCCATCCCCCGAACAATTTTTCCGGGTCTAGGACCTAGCAATTCCAATGTCTCCGTCAAAATATGTAATCCTGCATCAGGATCATCCATTGTGAGCTGCTCCAACGGAGTTTCCGGAGGATGCTGCGAGGCCACTCGCTCCATGTAGACGTCCCGCCTCTCCACCATCGTTTCCTTGGTTAAAAAAATTATTAAAAATTAATAACTTTTAAAACAACAGAAGTGACAACATGAAAAAAATGCAAAGAATAAAACTTACATGCAACTTCACAGCCACCTCATTGCCAGGTAGTGCATAAACACCCTAGAACATGTCGATTTCTGGGAATTTTGAACCCTCCTACAAAACATTGTTAAAATAATAAACCAACTAATATAACCATTTAATTGAATGTATTGACTAAAAATAAAATAATGAAATGAAACATATGAGTTCACTTACTAGACGTCGTTCCTCCACCCTGTAAGAGAAGGGCAATGAACCAGAGTGATGTAGAATTTTCTTTTGACGTAGGTTCGCCTTGTTCGCCTCAGATATTTTCTATATAATTATTCAAAATATATATTCAACATATGCATTATTACATATATATATAAATAAATATGTTTATTTTAATTAAATAAAAACGTTAATGCTTACCGAAAATGTGGGAGTTCGAAAATGATCGCACAACCACACCCACTCATCAGGCCTATGCTCCAATTCGATTGGGGGTTGAGCCTTAGCACTATCCACATTAGAAAACGTTTGGAAGTATTGGTGGAAATCATGCCTCCAATTCCTGTATCGATCCACGCACGTACCGGTGATATATTCATGAATGTTTGGATCATTCATGTCAAACTCAAAGTTAACCTAAAATTTTAAATAATATTTATTAGAAAATATTAAGGCCCAAAGAGATAAGTCATACCAAATTATGTAAAACTACAAGCATAAACATGCAAAACCTTCAAAACTTTATGCATTATAAAGATTTTAATTATTAAAGGTTGAGATGATTTGTTAAAACTTACTGTGAGCGCGTCCAACACCTCGGCCTGCGTCTCGGACTTGACCTCACTCCAAGATGAGGATGTCATCGGGCAATGGTTGCGAATGATTGCACCGATGTCATGCACCAACAAGCTATTACTCTTCGCCGATTGCGAGCGATAATGACTAGGATCCCACACTACGGGAATGCGTGTGTTAGTGGTTCGTGTGATCCTTTGGGATTTTAGTTGTCTACAGGGCCCCCACGTTTTCTTTGCTGTTGTAAAAAAAAATCAATTTGCCGAATATGATGAGGAAAACTTAAGTTTATTACCTCTAGGGAGCTCTCCATCTCCTTGGGGGGAGGGGTTTACATCCCCGATCATGGTTACAGTCTCGAGTGCAATCTCAGGGGCCCCTGATCGACGGTTTGTTCGACTGCCGCTTCGTCGAGTGAGAACTTGAGGAACTAATCTAGACGATGAAAATTGATCAACGACCGGACTATTTGATCCATGTGCTGGTGGAGTACTGATAAAAGCAGCCTTGTAGCGGGAACATTAATGGCGGAATGAGATACGTTGGGAGGAGGAACGGCGATCGAACTACTATTAGCAATAATTACAGGCCTACGTTTTTTATACCAAAGAAGCCATCTGAACCAAAATAATAAAAACACAACACAACAATTACAAAGTAACATGAAGACAAAGTAAATAGATGCAATCAGTGGAAGATCATATTAAACAATACATTAACTATACAATGTATAATGAAGGAGAAAACTTTAATTTCATAAGGTTCGGGAAGATAACTGGATAAATGGGGAAGAAGAACAAAAAATATTTGAATTTCAACAGAAAATGTAGAGGAGATATATGAAGAAATTCAAGGAAGAATATAACATGACTGGGCATGTTCATTCTCAACTCAATAAGCCAAAAATTCGGTTGGAACTAGTAAATAGTTCAAACATAGATTCAATTTAGTATAGATTGTTTAAAAAATCATAATTTCTCACACTCCTTTACCTCTCCCAGAAATCCAAAACACAGTTTGTCACGTCGAAGGAATCAACTTATTTATCGGCCTTGGATGAATAGGAATAGACCATGCCAAGCAAATACTGCAGGCCAAGATAGTATTGACTAACACTCTTTTCATTGAGTGTTTGTAGGATTAAATCAGGTGTAGGAGCATCAACAACAAACTACTGCAACACTACATGGGGTTGACTAGCTAAGTATTGTTGTCGCAAACAAAGAGAAGGAGGGGGTGTGGGGGGGGGGGGGGGGGGGGGTGGTTGGGTTATTGTGTTCCAGTTAGCCCTGTAAGGTGGAGGTTTTGCTATTTTGTTGATTAGCAACATGAAGGTAAGGGTTTTGGGAAGGTTTCAACCAGAGTTTAAGAGTTCAACAACAGTCTGCAACAACTTCTCTTGGTTGGAAAAAAGAAGATAAACTTGTACCTTAAAAAACAAATACCAATCTGAACTTAAAGCCTTTCTTCAATGGCTACGAGTTCCTTTTTTCGAACTATACAACAGGAGTGGAATAAGTTGTATGATGGCAGCTTTCTTACAGATTTCCATCAGACTTTTTTGTTGTCCTAATAACACAAATGTATGGAAATGATGATCGTATAATTAATGACTACCAATAGACTACTCAAGAGATCTTGTAATTTCCATAACTCTATACTAAAATAAACTAAAGCCCTAAAGACGTATCCATAAGGCCATAATGGTGCCATAATTGTTGCAGCTTGCTTACAGCCTGATCCTAAGACTCTGCTAGGTACACCGTAAAAGAATGCATTTACATTCCTTTATGCCAGTTCCAAAATTTAGGGGCTCGCTTGGCGAGCCCAACTCAACAGTGGTATAAATCTGAACCACCTCAGACCAACAGGCTATCCAGACCCCAAATATTTGGTGTAATCTGGTGGTTTTTGGAGTATGATGACCCTAAAATAATGCTCTAAATGCAAAATCAGAGGTACTACTTACAGTAATCACTTTGGCATACTAGTGTACCCTAAAATAATGCTTTAAATATTTGATTAACTTGCAGGATTAACCTGCTCAGATGAATCACTAACCCTGGATACATATGCTTGATTAACATGCAGGATTAACATATTTGCTTACCATGTTAGTATGAGCAAAATCCACTGAAATGATACTGTGCACAGAACCAGAAACATCCACCTTGTTGCATTGGTTTGTATGGTGAATGAATAATAGAGTGGGTGTGTGCAAAGACATGAAACTAAATCCAAGGACAAAACATATTTACATCAGAGATGGTATTGACCTGTAAAACCTTGTAGATCACATCTTGTGCACGTGTATAATTCCCTTGAGAATACCCACTTGCAAGAAGGGTCTGTAAAAGAAACATGGGACAGAATAAGTTAGAGCACACATTTTGACAAGTTTCAAGCATAAAAGTTCAGTCAGTTTCTACATGCCCATGCAAGAAAATTGTTAACGAAATCACAATTCTTGAGTAAAACATAGGGTGGAAAAAAAAAACACCCATTATTATTATTTTGCCAGACCTTTTTATTACATAATTGTTGGGGCTGAGGCGCAGACTTGAAGCCTTGACTGCTATAAAATTACTTATTGTTTTCTTCTATAAAATTATTTGCTCAGTATTATGTTGCACTATTTATGATCATAGAGACAATAATAATTACATAAGCAAATACAGAGTGCAAAACTAATTAAGGATTGATACGGACATAAGGTACATATACTATCCTACACCAACTAAATAATAACTTTGCGTTTTACAGGTAGTCTTTACATCTTGGTCAAGGTAACTACTTATTAAAATCGAAATTGGTGTTTGAATGCAAGGCTAGACAAAGTTGAAGTCTAAACTATGTAGCAGTCCTAAAACTGGGGGCAAAATTTTAGCCCAATTTTCTTACAGTATGCAAGAAAATATAATGATTGTGAAACATTAGCTTACAAACATTGAGATCCAACTTGTATAAACTTAAATGGTGTCTCTAAATGTAACAGTATTAATTTATTAAATTACTTGATGATGATACTCTAAACTCCTAATGAATGTTGAAGAACATTGTCTTAGCTCATCACAAATACGGAAACATTATGTCAAACAATTGACAGGCATAACAAATAGAACATTTTATGAGACAACTGAGAGGTACGATAAGCACGATAGTCAGTCATACAAAGGAATATTCAAATGACAAAGTTGGGAAGGATTTCTTACTCAAACACGATAGTCAGTCATACAAAGTTGATAAACACAATATTCAAATGACATTCATTTATAATAAGCAACACCAAGCTTGGCTATCGAGTTGGGAAGGATTGCTTACTCAAACACTAGTAGAAGTGAATCGGACAAGGTTTTGATTTGCTCACCTCCCCAAACGAATGAACGATTTGTGTGTGTTTCAGAAGAGATCTGAGATCGATGAGAAGCAATCACGAATTCAGAGATCTGATCGTTTGTAACAAGAGAGAAACTCAAACGAGGGAGAGATTGAATGAAGAGAAAAGCAACGAAACAAGAGAGGAAATGAGATCTTACCTTCTCTACCAACTACCTTCAACCAATGATTTGGGGACGACAGACTAAGAGGCGACGATGGGTTTGAGTTTTGATAAAATGGCTTTGATTGGGCTCGCAATGGAAAAACGATAGTTGAAACAATTAAAATCGGTTTTGCGCGATGAACCCTTCGTCGCCATATATCAGATAATTCGTCGCGCTAGTTTTCCAAATTTCATGCCATTTTTTGCCGCCAGAAGCACGCACCATGATTTTAAAGGGGGGGAGCATTTTGTGCGACGAAATATTATAATTTCGTCGCGCAAACATCAAATTTGTTTATTTTAGGGGAAACTTTTATATCATTAATTAATTAATTGAACTTCGACATTCATTTAACAAATTTATGGTAAAAAATTCATAGTACATTAACAAATTTAATTAAATGAACTAACAAAATACATAATATTATTAACATAACGACCTAACAAATTATAATCGTTCAAATGTATTTAATCTGAATCAGTAGAGTAATCACTTTCGACTTCTTCTTCAAGTTCATCTGACATGGTTGCCTCAGATTCTCCAAAAACTCCATCTTTTGCAGGTGATACCTCAATATCATATTCGTCATCAATCGGAGGAAGTTCGACAAATAACTCAAATGGTTGTTGGATAATGAGAATGCTTGAAGATGAATTCTCTTGATCAGCGGTGTCTTCATCACTGTGGTCATCAGAAGCCTTTTCAGGAATGTCCCACAATAAGTAAGTGATTCATTTGCAATATATGCCTCCACTATGGATCCTTCGGGTCTTGCCCTATTCCGTACGTACCTTTTGTATGTGCCTAGTATTCTGCAAAATATAAAGGATGTCAGACTCGTTATAATAAATGAAGAATAGTTGGAAAACAAGCATATGAGTTACCTTTCTATTGGGTACATCCACCGATAATTGACCAGTCCACCAAGCTTTGCCTCAGCCGGTAAATGTATCATCAACTAAATCATTCATGGATAAGCGTCATTTATTATATCCATAACTTGGTCATTATCATTCATGGACGTTTCATCAATGTGTAGCACAAGTGGCTGGGAATTCGATGAAGTCGAACCAAATTCTCGTTGCTCCCCATGATAAATCCACCTCATATAATTCTGAATCGTCCCATACCTCGCCAAATGATATCGAACCATATTGAATGTCTGCCACAAACAATTGTTACAACATTGACACGGACACTTGATATGATTCGTCGTACCAGTGACATGTGCCCTTGCAAACTCAATGAACCTCTCAATCCCATTTAAATATTCATCACAGCATTTATCCTGATTTTGTATCCACTGTCTTTCCATTACGCCTGTTTTCAGTTTATAAACAAAACATGAGAATTCAAGAGAGTTAACGACACTAATGCGATTAGGTTTCAATGTGGAAAATTTTTGGCAACATCTCAATTACAATTCTTCAAGTGGACGATGTAGATATTATTAATTAATAAATATCTAGTATGCACTCGAAAAACAATGTGAGACACTCCAAAAAATCCACATGATTACAACATAATTTCATGAAATTTCAAAAAAAAATTAGCAATTTCCTCACCGTTCTCCAAGTGAAAGAGAGAGACGATTGGAGGTGTGGCCGGCGACGCAGAGAGAGGACGAAGCCTAATTAACTGCTAGAAGCTTGGAGTATATAGTGAGAGAAATCAATCGAGAAGAGAAAAAGAATAAAACTAGAGGAGAAAATAGTGAAAAACGTAGATCTGATTATTCTAATTCGTGGGGAAGATGAACAGGTCAGAGCTTGTGCGACGACACCGTTCGTCGCCCTGAGATGTTGTAGGCGATGAATCTGCTCACTTTAAGCGACGACACTTTGTCGTGAATACTTTATGCGACGAAGGTTTCCAGTTCGTCGCGTACGATATATTTAGGCAACAACAAAGTTTGTCGCCCTAGGATGTTCAAGTTGGTCGTTCAAAGTAGCCGACACATAGCGATACGTATTTTAGGGTGACAAAATATTTGGGTTTAAGCGACAATAATTTGTCGCATATTACTTATGCGACGAAGGATTCCAGTTCGTCCCGTAAGATATATTTAGGCGACGAAAAAGTTTGTCGCCCGAGGATGTTCAAGTTGGTCTTTCAAAGTAGTCGACACGTAGCCCTAGGTATTTGAGGGTGACAAAATATTTGGTTTTAAGCAACGACACGTTGTCATGCGACAAAGGCTTCAAGTTCGTTGCGTAAGAGGTTTTTTAAGCGACAAAACAGTGTGTCGCATTAAATAGTTAGCTATTTTTTGTAATAGTAGGACGATATTAAATATGTCATCGCACCAAGTTAATTTTGAGCGACAAAATTGCCTCATCGCGCTACGAGTCGTAGCAAAGGGGGATGTTTTTATTAACTACCCATGCTTTTATTAACTACCCAAAAGAATGAACCAAATAATGCACCCTCCAGACCCACTATGAGAAGAAGAAAAAAAAAAAGTGCATGTCTGACAAACCATGCACAACAAGACAAACCATTTGCATGTATTCAACACGAACCTACACTCCACCCCACTGTCATCTATCCTTTACTCATTGGGTGATTTCCTTTTTTCATATATATATGTTACATAATCAAAAGGTTGGTAGAAAGATTCCATATCAATCAACCTCATGTCACTTTCATTGGTTCTCACTTTCCTCGAAGGAGACAACTCCAATCTGACAAAGCCCTGTTCACATACATGTTTCAACCCTACTTCCAACTTAATACACCCCTGGTGCAAGCCAAAATAAGAGGTTTCATCATATTAAGAAAACAAACAATAGTGATAAAATGAGAAACGCATCTAGAGGGATTGGAAAAAAGTTGTACACAAAGATAAATATAGAGAAGGACAAAAGTTAAATCAAGCTACCACCGAAGTTACGAAGAAACTCAATCAAGGAAAATGAAGAAATCTCATCTGTGTACTTTTCATTTTCTTTGCCTTTTCTCCTTCTTCATCAGTTCCTTCTCCCCTTTTTTTAACACAACTCTTATACAATTGGCTAGAGGAAGAACTAACCCATATTTAACTTAAACCCTATTAGATTAGGGTTTTAAGCAAACTTTTATTTGGACCCCCATTTTCTTTTTCTAATCCAAAAATAGTTTTTCATGAGGACATAATAAATATTATAAAATTTTCAAAAAGATAAAATAAATTTTAGGGTCGTTACATTATACACACCTCAAAAAGAATCTCGTCCCGAGGTTCACGAGATGAACAGCTCCGGGTGCACCTGTTTCACCTTGTCCTCTAGCTCCCAAGTTACATCATTTTCCTTCTCACTCCACTGAACTTTCACCAAGTTCACTATCCTTCTATGAAGTTGTTTCACATCACGATCCACAATCTTGTCGGTCGTGCTACTTGGTTGAAGTCGTCATTAATCTCTATTTCTGTGGGTTGGACGATCTGAGCAGGATCCTTCACACACTTCCTCAACATGAAAATGTGAAACACATCATGAATGGATGATAAGCTTTGTGGCAATGCGAGTCTATAGGCTAAACTTCCTATTCGAGTAATGATCTCAACGGTCCCACATATCTAGGACTCTACTTCCCTTTCCTACCAAACCTCAATACACCATGCATAGGTGAAACCTTGAGAAAGACAATGTCCCCAACCTGAAATTCTACACCCTTGCGCTTTCGGTCAGCATAACTCTTCTATCGGCTTTGAGCAGTTCTAATTCGTTCTTTAATAACATGCATTTTCTCTGATGTCTCACGGACAACCTCTAATTCCAGCAAAACTGTCACCAACCTCCGCCCAACAGGATGGGGATCGACAAAGTCTCTTAAATAAAGCCTCAAACGGGGCCATGCCAATACTAGAGTGACGGTTATTATAAGCAAACTCTATGAGAGGTAAATAATCTTCCCAACTTCCACCAAAATCGAGCACACATGCTCGAAGCATATCCTCTAGAACTTAATTCACCCGCTCAGTCTGTCCATCAGTCTGGGGATGATAAGCAGTACTCAAATTTATTCTCGTCCCCATAGCTCGCTGAAAACTCTCCCAGAACTCAGATGCAAACAAGGGATCTACGTCTAACATAATGGACATTGGTATCCCGTGGAGCCTAACTACCTCATGAATGTATTGTCTGGCTAACTGATCGGTAGTACGATGAACACCAACCGGAACAAAATGTGTGGACTTAGTCAAACGATCAACTATGACCCAAATCGACTCATTACCTCGTCGAGTCTACGGTAAGCCATTTACAAAGTCCATGGAAATTGATGATACATAAATAAGGTCACACCCCGTAGTAGTACACGTGTCATGATAATCTCGAGGAATTATGGCCTCAAGCGTTAGCCCAACACTGATCTGGCCCAAGTGGTTCTAAGCCCACACAACTGCAGTCCGCCAGGCGAACCTGAACTCTTACAGCATGCTAGGCCCACACGTCTCACAACTAACCTCAATACTCGTAAGCCCTCTTCAGACAAGTATCTCGAGGATCATCTTCAGACGGAAAACTACAGTTGCTCTTTGTTTCCAACTAGGAAGCAAACACCAGAGTATCTTCCACACAGGGAAACTCCATTCTACGGATTGCTCTTGGATTGGGAACTATCTCCCGCATATCTAGGAGCACGGAGCTAACAGGGAACTTTCCCCTACAGCACGACTCCTAATTAAGAAGGGATATCCACGAAAATTTCATTCCTAAACTACGCCTACGATTGTCTGGTAGAACCAGAACTCTTAGCACTATAAATAAGACATGAGGTTGGTAAGCTAAGGTACGCTACAAATTTCGTACTACAATATTACACTTTCCTCAGAGCCCTGTCTGACTTTAGCATCGGAGTGCCATCGACCACCCCACGGTGGTCTGTGGCTCACGTGCATTACTTGTGCAGATCAGCAGGTCAGCGGGATTAGGACAAAGCAGGGAGCGGAAAAAGACTGCATCAGTTTGGCGTCGTCCATGGGGATGGCCACAAGCAGGAACACAGCTACGATCTTACAATGCTATCAATAGAGACTTTTTTTTCCATATGCGATGGCAGATGTAACTGAGAACTACCACACCCGGAGACATCGCACGTCGACCTACACTTCAATCAGCCATTAGTTAGCAACGGAATTCGAGCACACGAAAGAAAAAGTGGTACGGTGTAACACCAAGGCATCTCCCTTAGTAGGAAATTCATACTACCTCTCCGAAATATGAGAAGAAATTACGAGACCTCAACGGATCAACTACATGCCTACCCATATCGGGTGACCACGCATAACAACAGCTATCTCTATGCCTGATCAGCACAAATGTTAGAACATTCAGAGACTCTAAAGACGGAGATTCAACTTCAGCTTTTGGAAAACCCAAAGCATTTTCTTCAAGCAGGGACATTACAGAAGATAAGTTCTTCAAAAAATAGTGCCTAAAACGATTGGAAACACCATTATATAGACATGATGGTTCACCAACCGGGCACTCAAGCATTAACTGCCAAGCATTGAATATCGTACTAAAAACTGGAAGACGACGGTTCCCAAGGAAACTGCACAGACGTCGTCAATCAACTATTGGCGTTGCGCGCAACCCCATCAATTGAGGGGGAGTAACTGATACTCAACCGTAACGCAGCCTACGCCGTACACGTGTCATCGGACAATCTACGTCGTACACGCAACGCACTATGCAGGAGACCCTACCCATGGGCTCAGCCTATTATTCAAACAGCGCTCTGTCACATGCTTGGCACGAGTACTAGAGATCCTAGTCAACCTTGACATACAGATTATACCTATAGATCACCAACTAATTTAATGTAATTTCATCCACTCTATGCAACATGCGGATGGGATTAGGTTCGCACGCCCCCTAACATGCGGAACTTCTATTCAAACCAGGCAAGCTTAGTTAGCCAAGAATGATGAAGATGGCTTCTGGTTCATCCTGATACATAGTCCGCTCAGCACGGGCATCGACAGTTTAGGAAGTGGGAGTCAAATTAGCGTTACCAAGCCTGGTAATGATGACTTGCCAGGGATCACTGCCCCATCCGCGGACAGTGATCGCCGAACTTAATCAGGTAAGCCTAGCTGGTGACGACCAACAATGAAAGCTTTTGATCAAAACCTGGACTTGTAGCTTTAACTGTGAGGGTGTAGCTAGTCTAGAAAGTGGGAGCTTAGTCAGTCTCGAACTGATTTGGATGGCTCGCCACCGGACCACTACTTTTCAGCGTGGCTGCCAAATCACCAAACCTAGACTTGTAGCCCGCACTGCGAGGGTGTAGATAGTTTAGAAGGTGGGAACCTAGTCAGCCACGACCTAATTCTGACGATTTTCCACAGGACCACTATTTTTTAGCGTGACCGTCGAACACTCTCAAATTTGTTGCTTGGTGCACTCAGGTGTAGATAATTTGGATGGTGGGAGCCTAGTCAGTCCTGAACTGATTTCGATAGCTTGCCACGGGACCACTACTTTTCAGCCTGGTCGCCAAACCTTTACTCCCCGAATCTGTAGTCTGCTATGCTCGGTCATAAATGATTTGGAAAGTGGGAGCCTAGTCAGTCCCGAACTGATTCCGACGATTTGCCACGGGGCCACTGCTCTTCAGCATGGTCGCCGCCAAACTTTACTCCCCGAACCTATAGTCCACATGGCTCAGACATAAACAATTTGGAAGGTGGAGACCTCAAGCGGCCCTCCACAAGACCTCCGCTTCCCTTCAAAACAGCGGACGCGAACATGAATCTAGCTGAGTTCGCGTCTTCACGCTCAAACCGACTGACATTCTAATGTTAAACGAAGGCCACTCGCGCCGAGACAAGGATTGTACGGCCAATACCCAAATAAAAGCTACTTAGGATGCCAACCCTAGCTTACGACGCCTGACTCGGCACGAATGCTCTGACATGCACTCTCGGCCATCACAACTGGCTCACAGCAACAACTGCAATCGACTAGTCAGACAAGCAAGGTGACCCTCAATCAACTTACCTTGAGGACAGGACACAGCTCGGATGACTCAACCCCCAGCTAAATTGTTCCTAACATGCCCACTACCGGACATGACTACACCGCAATGACCCCGAGTCATTCATAGCACAAAGTGGTCAAGCCCTCTGCCGCAGAGAAACCAGTCAACGTCCTATTGATTCAACCAGCCTATGCCAAAGCAAGACGACAAGGCAAAACCAAAAAGATGCAATAGAGACAACAAGTACGGAACGGATAAAACTGTTTTCATTAATGGTCAAAGACAAAAAGAGTACAAGCACACAAAACTCACTCCTTATCAGGAGAGGGTATAAAAATGGAAGAGTTAAGCCTAGTGGAAGAAGGAGCAGAAGTTGCGTCCACACACACTGCAGCCTGGACATCAGGGCTCATACTGTCCTCCTCGCTCGATGACGTCAAGGTAACAGACAAGTCCACATACAACATCTTCTTATAATGATTGAGATCCCACTCCGAATGCTCCTCCTTTATCAGCACCAGCAGCTCCAGTCATCCATGTATAATCCAGCAGAACTCACATTTGCCTTGTTCCTAGAGAAGTTCTTCCTCCCGCACCTTTGCATCAACAAGTTCACGCTCCAGTAGCTCCAACTTGCTAGTAAGTGCATCGACTTGAGACTGCTCTGTGGCCAAACTGTTCTTCACGACACTAAGTTCCTGCCGCCTCAATTCGAGATGGTCATCGACCTTCCGCGCTTCTCGAGCATAGAACTTCACATCAGATTCCAAATGTTGCTTCTTAGCAGCCTAGTCAGCTTCCTTCGAAGGATCCTCTTCAGCGAAAGACAACAGTTCAGAACTCACTTTAACTGCAGCCTCCTGCGCAACCTCAACTTATCGGCGGATACGGCTCAACTTCTGCCTAAGTCCGTCCCTTTAGAACATCACCTTTGTCAGATCACACTCAAGGTTCTCCAAATGAGCCCTCTAAGCCTCAGTGGTCACTATTGACCGATCCAACCGCTTCTCTTCGGCTTGCTCCTTAAGCCACTCAATTTCATAGATTGCATCAGAATACAACGTCTGCATATAAGGGAAGACACGCTCCAAGGTGTATACTCTCTCACGAGCCGCCTCAACTTCCGTCCCAGCAAAGGCCGCGTGGCTCAAATGAAACATACCCATCATAAGGTACTTCAGGCCCTTAACCATACACCCTTCCAACGAATCCTCCTCGGGTTTCTGAACGTGATCCATCAGTCAGCTATGACGCCTGCTTATATGCATCCTCGAAGCATACTCTACGTCCACCTTTTGGTGCTAGACCGGTGAGTTCAGCTTCACCAAATCTGGTGCAAATAGGCCTATCCGTGCGCCAGAATGAAGTTTTCCCTGATCAAGAACTATGTCGGCACCACCCTTCTCGATCGCCACCATCCTCAAGCTGCCCTCCGTGGTTTCTATCTTGTCAACAACAGCAGCCCCTTTTTTGCGAGACGGCTCAATAGGATCCGAAGGGAAAGAAGGCAGTGAAGTATCCAAAGGACCCTCTAACACCTCTAGCAGAGGCCTAGAGCGAGACGGTGAGCAATGCAAATTACAAGAGATACGGCGGGTACCACGGCCACTATCAAGCGAAGCAACTATGGGAAAATAAAATTCTACCACCTCAGGCAAGTCCTCACAAGAGCCTTCTGCTGGAATGGCGTCACGTGAATCAGCACTAGCGGAAGCAACCATTGCAACCCACACAAGTCGGTCTTTCAAACCCTCGACCTGCACGACACTAAGGTTCGACCTAACTAAACTCTTACCAATCACAGGAAATCCTTTTCCAACCCGGAAACATCAGTCTCCGCCTCAACAGGCCTAGCAGACTCGCGCTCCCCCTTCACCGGAGTGGGTCGTGCGGAAGACGGCTCAGTTCTAACCCGAGACCTCTTCCTCACGAAGGAGGCAAAAGTCTCAGACGACTCCTTTGCATCAAAAAAATGGGAGCTATGGCCCCAATAGCCTTCCTCTTTGATGCATAGTGGGGGCAACGTGCCAGTTATCCCACAGCCCACTACGGATGAAGTTGGAAACCCCTATGACATCAACCGCCTTTCTTTTCGGAAGGACGCAAAACTTTTCCATGATGTTTTGCTTTTCTAAAGTAAGAGGAGTAGTGGAAAACCTTCCTGCAAAAAAAATGCAAGCAATGGTTAAACGGCCCACTATCAAGCACATCAAAGTCACAAGAAAATAGATGAACTTACGAAGCGGCCTGAACTGTCGCTCGACCGGACGACCCTTGCATTGAAACTACTTCGAATCGCAGGGGCCAAGAAGTTGTACTTCTGTAGCTTAACAAAGCAATTCGGCGACTTCATCTTACACACAACATTACTCTTTAGGCGAGGAGAGGTCGGCAACTGAATCACCCGCGGAGTCACGCTAATGCCTGCCTCTTTAGCACTGAATAGAATCATGAGGATGATCCTATATCCATTGGGCCCCAACTGAGCAGGAAGAATCCCTAAGAAGTCCAAGACCTCCCAGATCACATCCAAAATCGAAAAACGCACTCCAGTTTGAAGCATCCTTCATTAATGGCAAAACAAGTAAATTTATCATCATGCAAATTATTCAATAATAAATTGAGTTGGTAAAAGTAGTGGAATGAATTGAATCTTCCACTGAAACTAAACATACCCATGTTACTTAACTCTTTCATAACGAGAATAGAGTTGTCCGTGTACACAAATGTGTCACACCGGTGAAATTCCAATTGTGTCCCCCACTTGTTCATTAATTCAGATCATGCTCCCATTGACAACCACAACACACCGAGTCATACAGTAAGGGAAAAATGGAAATAAGCTAAAAAGGATGAGAAGTGATAATTTACTTGGAGGTAGAGTGACAACAAAAGTGGCCCCACCAAAGTAGAAATAGCACATGGCACGTGCATTTTTCTGAAAATAGCTATTGAAGGCAAACGAAGCATGCACTTCAATTTTGTTAGGATCGTAACACGTGGCGCCCGGCTGAATTTGACGGCATTCAACTCCTCCAATTCAAGAGCTGCCAGGTTGTATCTTCCTTTTCTTGATTAGTCAAAAATGCCCTCAAATCTGTAAAAGGCTGCTACTTTGTGGCGTAACCCAAAATGCCTTTCAAATTATTATAAAATTTTGAAAAAGCCCTCCAATTCAAAAGCCAATCTGTATGTGCCCGCTTTCCATTGAAATTCCCAAAAAGGTGTCCAAATGTTTATGAAATCCCAAAAAGGCCCTCCAATTCAGAATACAATCTGTATGTGCATGGTTTCCACTGGAATTCCCAAAAGGCCCTCCAAGTATTTTATGAAATAAAAAAAAACTCTCCAAGTTCAAATATTTACATATCCCGGGGTGGTACAAATAAAGGGCATGTCTTACTTTTTATTCCCATTCACAAATTTACTACAATGCCCTTCTCACCAACCACTTCCTAAATTAGAAAAATGCCATCATTTGGAAAATTACGACACTGCCCCTACCCATTCGTAAAATTTCAAATTTACCCCTCCCCATTCACCAAATCTCAAAAAGGCCCTCCTATGCTATTCATCAAATTACGAAATTGTCCCTCTCTCGCAAAATTTCGAAATTGCCCCTTCCCAATCACCAAAACTTAAAAATGACCCTCCCATGCCTTTTCGTCAAATTGCTAAATGCCCATCTCAAGACTGGTTTTTCAAGAATGCCCCATTCAACCTAATCTTACATCCCCACCATCCCCTCCGATACTACTCGGGGTTCTAGGGTTGAGTCCAAACAGAGCCCTCTCATGTGTAAGTGTGCCCCTATCCATCTATCCGTGTTAGGTCTTGCATTTCTGAGAGTTTTAACTCTGCCATTAAACAAAACCACCTCTCTCTCTCTTTTGTCTCTCTCTATCTCTCTAAATTGCTCGCTTCAAAGAACACAGAGAAGAAGAAAAAAAAGAAAAAAAAAGGTTTTCGAAGTTTGGGGAGAAAGGATACTACAAGGGTTTATGTAGAGAGAGCGGAAGAACGCAATGGAGAAAGAAGAAACGGAACAGAGAAAGTGAAAACGGAGGGAGTTTTTCCTCCACTGTCCGTCTCTTCAATGGTACGAGCTGATAGGGAGTGATCCCTTGCCGTTCACGTGCCTGGTTTAGGTAACAGACGGTTGGGTTTGACATGCTATCAAATCAGATGTGATAAGCACGTGAAGGGCATTTTCGTCATCCAAAATAGCCGGAATGATGGCACGTGAGATGTTTGACAGTCAAGACACGTTGACTGCTAGTCTTAGGGGAAAGTGCAATATGAATGTTAATTGGGTGCAAACTGAATATGGCATATATTATAGGGGAAGTGCAAATAACCCATAAAAGTATTACTAGGTTCGTGGCGCCATCGCCCTAGCTAAAGGTTTTTACCAATGAATTGCATTTTTTGTTGGTAAAAAGGATGATACACGAAGGAAACATTGTGTAAGTAATACTAATAATTACCAAGAAAATTCATATGTAAAAATAAAATATATTTACCAACAAATTGTTTTGTTGCAAGAAAACTTTAAGGGTTATTTCCCATTTGGCCTCCATTAGTTTATTGATATTCCTGTTTGACCCTCATTAATTCTTGTATTTCAGTCTAATCTCCATGACCGTGAGTTCAACTACGATGACTCAAAAACTCCATCCAAATTTTTCAAAATGCCCAACTTATCCTTATGCATGTGGTTTGCACATGTTTTTAAAATGACTAATTTTGTTTTTTAACAAATATGGGAGCCAATCCAGGATTGTGATTTCATTTTGTTTCAAAAATCAATAAATAATTATAAGAAATTGATAATAAAAAAAGGGTTAATTGCACTTTCCCCCCTATAATATATAACTTATTCTCCTTTGCCCCCAATTAACATTCATAATGCACTTTCCCCCTAAGACTAACAGTCAACGTGCCTTGACTATCATGGCACGAGCTAGCTTCAAAAAGGTCATATTTTACTACCCAAAATACCCTTTAATTATCTAAAGGTTGAGATTCAAAGTTGATGCAATTAAAATCGAGGTCTGAGATTCAAACTTTTACAAAGACGTTGGGATAATCCGCTAACTCCTCCTTCACCGCCACCGTCTCCACTTCACCACCACAGTCTCCACTTCACCACCAATAACTCTAACATCTGCTTCTACTACTACATACATGTTATTTCACTGTAGATTAAATATTCAAGCATCAATAAGTGGAAAAAGCTTGCCAAGTTTTTATGGCAAGCTTGAGTTGCAACTCATCTTCGTCATCTGTTAGGTCAGTTCTGTTGCAGGGGGCAAAGTTAAATTAAAATTTATTATAAGGGGTTAAGTTACTGCCAGTAATTTATTTTAAGGAATTAAGTTACTACTAATTGACAACACTTAATTGATATTCTTGCAGATCCCATGGTGTCACAAGCACAATCGAACAAGTGAATAAGAGGTTAGAAGTGTGCAAGTTTTACATTGGATGTTAAAGCACAATGTAAATGCATTTGATGTTCATTGGATGTTCTTGCAACAAAGTTTGATGTTCTTGCAACAATGTAAAATCATTTGATGTTCATTGAATGTTAATAGCACATTGTAATCAAATTTCTTAACATCATTGCAAAAATATGATATAACATAATGCAATTCAATTTACACAACATCATTGAAATTCAAAACCTAACACATCACTTTCAAGCATCAATAAGCAACCTTGCAATTCAAAACCTGACATAGCACTTTCAAGCATTAATAAGCAACCTGACATAGCACTTTCAGGCATCAATAAACAACCTGACACAACATCCTTGCGAAAACCTGAATTTACAAGTATCAAAAAGTCTGACATTCAATACCATTCAGTATCTAACAACCTGAATTGCAAAAACTTCAATTTACAAGCAACAATAACAAACCTGAATTTACAAGCATTCAGTATCTAACAACCTGAAGTATACCATACCAACAAGCATTCAATACCATACGATACCAACAAGCATTTAATACAATTTAACAGAACTTGCAACCAGCACAAGTGTATCATTTAGTGTACCATACCAACACAAATCTGACATAACACAAGTGTATAATTTTGTGTACCATACCAACATAAGTCCGAGATAACATTCCATCAGAAAACAATAAATGAGAATGCCAATAAACGAAAAAAAAAAAATTCTTTCACTAACTGTTTTCACCAAAATGAAAATATCAATATGCAAGTCATCTTCAGGGCCCTCTAGGTCTCCAACTGCTTTGTCCCCTTGCAAATTGAGTTTGTCCCCTCCTGCCCCTACCATTCCCACGCTGAAACACTGGATTAACTTATGGCCTCATTGGTGGGGGGCGAACTTTTTGTGCAAAGGGTTGAGTTGTGAACATGGTACTCTGATTGTTGTGTAAAGTTGGAGTTGTAGGCTTCTCAAGCTGGAAGTTTGGTGGTTGTGGAGGACATATGGGCATTTCCATTGGAGGTTCAATGTTTCCTCTTCCACTAGCAGTCCTTGCACCCTTGGCTTGTTGTTCCTTGCCTCGTGCATTTAGGCCTCTTAGATGTATGTCCATCCTCATCAGTCTGCTCCCTATGAGGGTTTCTACAGGTTCTACTGTTGTGACCCTCCCTTCCACACTTTCTGCAACTCCTGTGTTCCATGTGAACCTCATTTTCATCTCTTCTTCTCTGTCTTTTTAGTCTCCCTGGACTTAGAGGTGGCAATACTAAGTGTCTTGGCTACCACATAAAAACCCTAATTAAACATGGAAATAAGCAAAGAATTGTACTATACACAAGCAATGAAGATAAAACTTACTTCATCCCATTCATGCATATTTTTTATGATCACAATGCCTTTAGAGTATGCTTCCACATAGGCCTTCACGGAATGATAGGTGCTGCAATACCTGGATCAAATGGAAATAAGTATATAACCAATGGTATATAAGCAATGATATGGTCACTGAGGTCCTTGATTATATAAGCAATGATATACTTACTCTGCCCACTGAGGTATCTGATTGACTAGAGTCAAGACTCCATTCACACATATGATGCATGTGAGTTCTCATTGTCATTATCCTACACAATATCTAATAGATGTCTTGACTCTAAACCTATCACCAGTGTCATTATGTTGCACTGTGATGAATCCATCACTAGACCCAAACATCCTGAATTGGTTCTTCATTTCCTTGTACTTGTCAACTAGCTTTTGAGCCCTAGGTACTAACCCATTGATGTCCCAAGTGCTACTTTTTACTCTTCTGTCATACATAAGCCTCATGATAAGCATGTGATAGTTATCAATGAACTTGCAGATTGATTTGTCCCTTAGGTGAATGATCCAGTTATTGAAGTTTTAAAATTGTTAGTGATTTGCTCAGAGCATAGCCTAGTGTCAAAATAGGTCTTGCACCAACTCTTCACATCCCTATCAACCAGGCACTTATGAGCCCTTGGATTAGCTTCCTTAATCACTTTCATATGGGAGACACACTCAAACTCTTTGTATGAGTTGGTTCCTCATCAGGTCCCTGTGGTACTACATCAGGTAGGTCTTCATCTAGCTCTTCTTCACTCAACTCATCATATAACTTCACTCTTGTCTTACTTGACTTTATCCCTTTCTTGCTACTTTCTTTACTATCCTGGCCCTCCCCCTTTGTTCATTTCCTTGGAAGGTACCAATCACTAGGTTTACTCTTCCTTGGGGTTGGAACCTTCCTCCTGGTCCAAGGCCTTTTGGCCCTGCATTTAGGCATCAAATGAATTTTATTAGGGGGGTGGGTTATGTTACAAGGGCAGGGTCTACATCAACTACAGGTGGGGTTGAAATTGGTTCAGGCTCCATTACACTAATTCTAGGAGTGTTGATTTCATGAACTTGTGCTGCCACTTTAACCTCAACAAACACATGCAAAGCATCATTGTCATCAATGTTTGCATGGGTCCAAAAATACATTAAGTCTTTATCATTGGTAATATCAATCCTCACCCCATTCTCCACATAGGTATGCGTTGTTCCAAGGGTTAAGGCATGCTTATGTGGGTTGGGGATAGCTTCAAGGATACTCTTGTTTAACTTATCCCAATTAAGGTAATCCCATGAACTTGTACAAACTCTATAGATAACTCATCTTTATAATCACTAACCTTCTACAGAACAGGGATCTTTGCAATCTTACTCCACTTTCCATTATAATGATGGATCACTAAGGTCCAGACTTTCAGTTCTTGTCCCCATTTACCATTGTTGTAATGACAACAATTAAAAAGATGAAAATAGAAGACTGAAAACAGACAAACAAAACAAAATAATACCATTTTCACTAATGCAAACAAAACAGACAAACAAAACAAAATCCAATTCTTGATGAATACTATAGGAAACAAACAAAACCATGCAATCAAACGTGAATAGTAAACTGAAAACAGAAGACAAGTACAACACAAACACTGTGACTGATTCATGGAGCACCAACCACTAGCAACACTAAATCACTTTCAAAAAGAACATTTTCACTGATGCAAACAACAACCACCAAATATACAGTGGAGAAACCCAAATTTGTGCAAATGAACAAAATACTAACAAAATCATACCATTCACACCATCCATTCAAACATGCACTACATATAGAAGCACCAAAATGAAAACCTAAATTAGCAAAGAAGACTTACAATATATCATACCAATGAACAGGAGGAGGTTTCACGTCCTCTTCGGTGTCTGAAGGAGTGAAATCTTGCCTCAGATTTGGCTTCTCATCGCTTGAAATCTGATTGAAGAAGTCACTAAAATCACTGAACGAACTGCAATCGTCCTAGTGTATGCTAGAAGCAATACTCCCATCATCATCATTGCTACTGATAGTGATTTTGACACCAAAAGCAACCTTCTTCCCCTTTTTGTTTTGGTTTTCCTCTTCTTCGTTTTGGTATTCCGTTTTTTCATTTTGGTGAGAAATCAGAGAGAGTGAAAACACGGGGAGTTAGGAGAAACGAAACAAAGAAAATGAAAATGGTGGGAGTTTTCCCTCCACTGTTCGACTTTTCAATGGTACAAGCTGAATTAATATAATCCCTAGCCGTCCATGTGCCTGGTTCAGGTATCAGACGGTTGGGATTTACATGCTATCACATCATGCGTGATAAGCATGTGAAAAGCATTTTCATCATCCAAAATAGGCGGAATAAACTATATATTATAGGGGAATGTGCAATTAACCTAAAAAAACTCCGAAATTTACGATAAAAACTCCGAAATTTTTCAAAAAACACTCAAAAAAATGAAATTTTGGTCACTGATTTTGTACTTTTGGCCAAAAAGCCCAAAAAAATTTGAAATAACCTTAAAAAAATGTAAATTTATATTTCGCCTTTTTGTAATTTTAAAAAATGAAAATTTTGGTGAGATTTCTTGAAAACTCATTCCATGGGGACAATTAGGAACTATATACAAACTAATGAAGTATTAGTTTGTATCTATCTTTGTTTAAAAATAACAGTCATTTTAAAAACGTGAGCAAACCACGTGCATAAGGATAAGTTTGTCATTTTTTTTTTGTTGTAGCGCAGAGAAAGGCTAGGGTTTGGGGAGAGAGGCGATTCATTGTTCATCCACTGTTCCATTGATCTACTGTTCATCTACAGTTTCCTCGATCTACTGTTCTTACAGTAGATTCGATTACTATTCCTGCACTGTTCACGTACTATTTTCAAAGATGTTACATGGTTTGATCGAAGGATGCTAACGTTTTCTGCCCAGACTGCAAGCATCTCCATCACCCCTCGTGGAGATGAGATCGAGACTGAGAAGGGACATGTTGTTCATGCATTGTGCCAGGAACCTAGTTTGAATGAAGGGCTCAATGCTGAACAAGGTACTATAAGCCCTATAATGTTATTAGATGCATCAACTAGTCCAGTTGAACACCCTGCAGGCCCTTCAGCCGCCAGCATCAACAATGAAACAAAGAAGGTGAGTTGGGCATCATTGTTCACCAACAAACACCAACAGGGAGCAACTGTTATCCTATGTTCCTCCATCTGTGGTGAATGGTAAACCCGCGGTACAAATTAAGGTTGGTGAACATGGAGACAGGATGAATGAATGTGAACAATATATAATAGGTAATTTTGTTGGAAAACGACTCTCTTATGGATTTGTTAATGAAAGCTTGAAGCGTATTTGGGGTCTTAAAATCGGGTTTGAAATGTCTGTTTATGGCGATAAAGCGTTTGTTTTCAAGTTTCTCAATGAAACAGACAGGTTACATGCATTAGACATAGGCCTTGTGCATATAGCAAGCAGGCTCTTCATTGTTAGACCTTGAAAGCCGTATATAGAAGGTGATGTGGAGGTGCTTAATTCAGTCCTGATCTGGGTTAACTTGAGGAAAGTTCCTCTATTTCTATGGAGCCCTGCAGGATTGCAATCCATAGCCAGTGCACTAGGCGTACCTTTGATGCTCGACAAAGCCACTGAACAAAGGAGTCGTCTCTCCTTTGCAAGGGTCTGTGTGGAGATGAACTCAAACAGCTTATTTCCTACTGATATTCAGGTAGTTTCTGATGATGGGAGGACTACTAGAGTTGAAGTGGATTACTCCTGGAGGCCAGAGAGATGCAAACATTGTGTAGGCTTTGGACACAACTCTGCAAAATGTCCAAAACAGAAGAAGACAACCACTCAAAATGCAAAATACTGGAAAGAAGTTCCAAGAAAGCGGGGATCCGAGGAAGCAGAGGAAGGATGGACAACTGTTACTAGTCGACGTAAGGATACAGACAAGCAGCCTGAGCACCAAACTACACCCACCAATGCCACCCAGAACCAGGATCCACTTGAGCAAATCAATGACAGCCAAAGCAACACAATGACTGACCTGACAGACAGTCAGCAAGGCATACATAATGCTAGCCAGGCTGAAGAGCAACAAGGGAATGTCCATGAGGTGTTGACTGATAGGCCAAGTGTTGAGCTTGCACCACAAGACCTAGTTCACAACACACTCTGTGACGGACCAACAAGCACTCAAGACATCTCAGCAACCACACTCCAGGCACTCATTCCAGTCCCACCAGCAGTTACAGCACCATCACCTAGGCAGAATGATAAGGAGCTGAATGAACCCAGCACAGGCAGAGGCCTTGGACGAAAGAAGGAGGCGGCTACTAGACCATTACAGGGAGGAACTACTATCAATAGCACTATCTCAGCTACTAATAAAGGAGGCTCCAAGCAACAACCATCTCAGACCAGGACCCACAATTTCCGCAGCAAGGGCAACCAGTTTGATGTATTGCAGAGATTAGACCAAGGGCTCGACAATGTGCTATCCAGGAAGCCTCAAACTAAGGCACCTAGATCTGTGACAGGCCAAGGAGTATCTAACCCAACTAAGGGAGGGGACCCAAATGTTGATTGTTTCGATGATTAGAACCGCATGTTGGAATGTCAGGGGCCTTAATGACCCCTTAAAGCAGAGTGAAGTGCGCAAAATTATACACAAGCAGCACATCAGTATTATAGGTTTGGTTGAGACTAAAGTCAGTAATGAAAAGAAGGAGAAGATACAAATGGAGCTTATCTGAGACTGGCTAGCTGTTGACAACAACGACGTAGTGCAGGGAGGTAGAGTATGGGTCCTCTGGGACCCCAATGCAGTTAACATCAGTGTCATCTCTAAATCTGACCAGACCATTTTTTTTAAGTCCATTTGGCCTAATGGTTACACTTGCATCTTAACATTTGTTTACGGTAGTAATCTCAATTCTGTTAGGAAGAGGTTATGGACTGAACTTCAGAATTTCTCAAGCACCAATAGGCTCCCATGGTCAGTATTGGGCGACTTCAACTCAATCCTGAATTCTCAGGAAAGAGTAGGTGGGGAGGAACTACGACCTGGTCAGTTTCTCGACTTGGCAGAATGTGTCATGCATGCTGGACTATTTGACTGCCAATACAAGGGGTGTTTCCTAACCTGGAGTAACAAGCAGTCTGGGGAGACTAGAATCATGAGCAAGTTAGACAGAGCTATGATGAATCAGGAATGGCTCATGGATATGCCTAATTTTGAAGCTGACTTCATCAATCCAGGAATATCCACCCACTCCCCAGTCATTCTAACAATTTATGAACACACAAATCCTGGGCCTATTCCTTTCAAATTTTATAATTACTGGGTTCATGGGAAAGGTTACATGGAGGTGGTTCAAAATGCATGGTCTCAGCCAGTGAAAGGTAATGCTACCTACTGTCTAGTTCAGAAACTGAAACGGGTGAAAGCTGACTTGGTAGCTTGGAGGAAAACCACATTTTATCAATGCAAACAGTGGGGTTCTTGCTGCCAAACAAATAATGGCACTAACACAAAGTTCCTTACAATCAGACCCCCTTAATCCAAGTCTTGCAAATGCAGAAAAAGATGCAGTTAAACAATATGCACTGGTAGCCAGGCATGCGGAGTCTGAGGTGGTGCAAAGAGCTAAGGCGAAGCACATGAGGTCGGGTGATGAAAATGTCACTTATTTTCACAATTACCTACGTGAAAGACGCTCAAAGAATAAAATCATCTCTATATACAACTCAAACAATGAGAAACTAGAGGATATGAAGGACATTGAGGCTGAATGTATCAAACATTTTGAAGAGATTTTTGTTGAAGACCAGGGAGCCTATGATACAGGAGTTATTGATGGCTTACATGCTGAAAGAACCATAACTAAATCAGAGGCTCTTGAGCTGAACCAGGAGGTGTCCAGGAATGAAATCACAGAAGCTCTATCCTCAATAGGATCTGATAAGGCACCTGGCCCGGATGGCTTCTCTTCATTATTCTTCAAAACAACTTGGCGGGTTATAGGGACTGATTTCACAAAGGCAGTGCAAAAATTTTTCAGAAGTAAAAAGCTCATTGGTGAGGTAAATGCGACGTACATTACTTTGATTCCTAAGGTTACTAATGCGTCTTAGCTGGGTGATTTCAGACCGATATCTTGTTGTAATGTTTTGTACAACTGCATCACCAAGATCTTGACAAACAGGATGAAGCAAGTGGTGCATAGATTGGTTAGCTTGGACCAGTCTACTTTCATCAAAGGCAGGTATATACATTATAATGTGATGCTCGCCCATGAACTGGTTAGAAATTATCACCGTAACACGGGAGTTCCTAGATGTGCATCCAAGATAGATCTAAGGAAAGCATATGACACGGTTAGATGGGAAGCAATAGAGCATGTTATGAAAAAAATGAACTTTCCTGGTCAGTTCATTGAATGGGTGAAGGTATGCATAACAACTCCTAGATTCTCTACCTCTATCAACGGTTTGCCTAAAGGTTTCATAAGGGCCAAAAGAGGCCTACGCCAAGGGTGTCCCATGTCACCCTATTTGTTTGTCCTGGTTATGGAACTTTTGCACTTACTTCTCAAAGGGAAGGTGGAAGAAGGAGAATACATGTTACATCCTAAATGTAATAACCCACAGATCACTCACCTTTCCTTTGCAGATGACCTCATTGCTTTCTTCCATGGGAGCATCCAGTCTGCAACTGCTCTTTCTACTGCTCTGCACCTTTTCAATTCAAGCATGGGTCTTGCCATTAACTTCTCTAAGAGTAAGCTCTTTGCTGCTGGGGTCCCTACTGAGGTGCTTGACTTGATAACTAGGTGCCTGGAATTCAAACTGGAAACTCTTCCAGTGAGATATCTGGGACTACCACTGATTTCTTCTCGCCTGGACTACAATCAATGTTTACCACTGCTAGATAGAATCCGTAAACGAGTACAATCTTGGAAAAATAGGACTCTCTCATATACAGGTTGTTTCACTCTGATCAAGGCCGTTTTGAATAGCCTACACATATACTGGACTTCTTGCTTCGTCCTACCTTCAAGTGTTCGAGAGGATATCAAAACAATCATGAGGAACTTCCTGTGGTCAGGCTCTGATGAGTACTCTAAAACACCTATGGTTAACTGGAACCAAGTATGCAGCCCTTACAATGAAGGAGGTCTGGGAGTGAGGTGCATTGAGACTTCAAACAAAGCCGCTATGATGAGGCATGTCTGGAACATCGTCTCCAGCAAGAACAATCTCTAGGTACAGTGGACAAAAGGAAATTTAATCAAAGGCAAACATTTTTGGACCATGGATACTCCTGGTGACTCATCCTGGTGTTGGCGCAAAATACTACAATCCAGAGTGCAAGCATCCTCTCTGATTGTTCACTCAATTGGTGATGGCAAAGACACCCTTTTGTGGAAGGATCCATGGCACCCATTAGGCATTCTTCTTCATAGGTTCCCCCAACATCTGACATGCCACACAACGCTTCACCGTAATGCTAAGGTCAGTGCTCTTATTACAGATAATACCTGGAACACTAGGCTGCGAGAACGTCCAGATACAGCTGATATATTTGAAGAACTTGGTTCAGTGAAAATTGATAGTAAGTACCAGGATGCAGTCATCTGGATGGGGGGTCAGGAAGGGGAGTTTACAAACCACAGTGCATACTACTCACTGCGACAGAGAATGCAAACAGTCTCTTGGTCCAAACTTATGTGGTTCACAGGCAGGATACCCAGACACAGTTTCATTACATGGCTAGCAAGGCACAAGGCGCTCAAATCCCAGGACAACTGAAAAAATGGAGAGTTATAGAATGCTCACTGTGCCCTCTCTGTGGTGATGCATTAGAGTGTGAAGAGCACCTATTTTTTTGGTGTAGATATTCATGCTTTGTCTGGTCACGTATTCTCACCCACCTAGGCTACAGACATCAGCCAATGGATTGGGACGCAGAATGGCAATGGTGTGAGCAGCACTTCACTGGTACATCCCCTAGCTCGATGTTGAAAAAGTTAGCCTTGAATGCAACCATTTATCACCTATGGACAGAAAGGAACTGCAGGGTGTTCCAATCTCAGTTCAAAGTAGCTGCTGACCTGGTCCAAAGGTCATTGATGATGTTCGATTGCGAGTCTTAGTCCTGGATCAACAAGTAGAAGACACTGCTGATAACAGAGAGCTATTTGATAGATGGTGGATTGGAGCCCAGTTTCAGCTGCGAACAAGCACTCTGCATGCATGGCAAAGACCTGATCCAGGTTGGTTCATGCTCAATACAGACGGCTCACTCAAGGGCAATAAAGGAGGCTACGGTGCAGTACTCAAGGATCATGAGGGACATGTAGTGGCAGCAGCTGCTGGGTCTAGAAGAGCACAATCTGTCATCCTGCATGAGTTACAGGGAATTGAGTTAGGAATCAGACTAGCTCATCGACATGGCATTCAGCGGGTGGTTATATGCATGGACTCAAGCAATGCATTGAAGTACATTTCTACCAAAAAAAGCTCCTCCTTGGGAAGCAGTTCACACAACTAGACGCATCAAGGAGGAAATGAGAAAATTTGCAGAATGCAGGGTAATGCATGCAGTACGGGAAACGAACCAAGTAGCAGATAAACTAGCCAGCCTTTTACCAAATCATGAGTTTGTGGAGATCACCCCTAGTTCCTTTGCGGAGGACATTAGGAAGATTGTTTTTGATGATGCTAGAGGTAGAAAATACTCCCGAATGTAACTGAGATATATCTTGCCTTTCTTACTTTTTCAGTGGTCTGGGGAGCACATATAAACCCCCACGCTTGCTTTTCAAAAAAAAAAAAAAAAATTTGTCGTTTTGAAAATTTTGGATGGAGTATATGAGTCAACATAATTGAACTCACGGTCAAGGATTGTGATTTTGCGAAATTATACGAAATTTTGCCAAAATTTTCATTTTTTTGAAATTACGAAAAGATAAAAGGGCAATAAAATTTACATTTTCGAGGGTTTTTTCATAAATTTTGGGGTTTTTTCGTAAAAATACAAAACCAGCTACTAAAATTTACATTTTTTTGAAAATTTTCCGACTTTTTTCGTAAACTTCAAGTTTTTTTTTCTAATTATCATTTATTCTAATTATTTATTGATTTTTGAAACCATCCCCTAATTTCCTAATTATCACTTCTTCTACTTATATATTGATTTTTTAAACTATCCCTTGATTTTCTAATTATAGGTATTTTAATTTCATTTAATGTGTTTAATACATTTATTTACTTGTGTATTATTTTTGTCACATATTTAATATACCCTCTAAATTCATTATATATTTCATTTATCCTAGAAATTTTTATGTTTTTTCTAAACACACCAAAACATTTCTCGAAATATTTCTTAAAATCAGAAAACCGAAATTAACTCGAAAAACGAAATCACAATCCTTGCTCACGGTCATGGGCGACTGGAATACAAGAACTAATGGGTTAAACATGATTAGTTATAAACTAATGCAGGCCAAACGGGAAATAACCAAGACTTTAATTTATTTATGATTTTTTCCTCAAAAAAGCTTGGAATCATCAAGGAAAATTGTCATGAGAAAAGATAATTACCTTTATAATAAAAAGATTTGTTGGTAAATTGCACGTATTGCAACGAAAGTTCTCGTAGGTACTATTAACAATTACCCAAGAAATTCGTTGATAAAAATCAAACACCTTTACCCAAGATTTATTGATTTATTTTGTTGCGGAAAAGGCTTCATAATCCAAGAGTAATTTTTGTTAGAAGAGATATTTAACTATACCAAAAAAATATTTTTGATAAATGTATAAACATTTATACCAGGGAAACACAATTTTTGTAGCAAAACAATATACCTTTACCAAAGGAAAATTATTCCTTGATAAAAGCATAACATATTTAACCATGAAATGTTCCTTGAAAAAAGACTTACGATGACAACAAATAATTGAACATTTTCTAGGAAAGTTAACATTAAGAATGTAATGATTGCAAACATAATTTTCGCCAAAAATAGTTTAATGCCACGACAAGTTTTTGGTTTTTATACCAAGGAATTTTCTTTAACAAAAAGTTCTAAAGTACTTTAACCAAGGAATTATTTGATTATAAATTATCCATCAATATATATATATATATTCTATTAAGAAGCATATGTCGAACTCAACATTGAATATTTATCAACAATCTGACATAAAACCAATCTTAAAAACTAAAGTCTAACAATACCATCATCAAAATATTCTTTAAGCTCCACTAATAATCCTACAAACTTCGTATTGAAATAAATTCAATAAACAATTTCTAGAAATCAAGAAAATATTAATTCCGTCATAGTGGAATTCAAAAGTTCTTCAGCATGCATGCTAAACATCTGCAAATTGCAAATTGGTTGAGTAGCCAGGAGATGTAGAAGCTATATACTTTCTTCAAAAAATAATTTCTTTTCTAGTGGTTCCCATTGCTATCGCTCTCCACGACTTCATTAATATTGCTTCCACTTCTGAAAATCAAATAATTGTATTTATGTTAGTTAATATTCTTTATGGGTCTAAGATAAGGTTAAACTAGACAACTTTCACTGTTAGTACTCATTAACTTGCCTTATCTACAACTACAACAATCATATAAATAGCGATTAACACACAGGATTCGAAACCAATGCGCAATAGACACACGAAGAAGTTTATTGTGTATTAAAAAGCAAAAGTTCAGTTGCATGATATTTGAAGCCTTTCGGAGCATTTTCTACTCACGAATTCAATAAATATCCCACAAAGAACAAACATAGTGACTTCCAATGATGTTGTATAAAAGAATCAAATAATGAAATATTGAGAGAAAGAAATACTAATCCAGACATGATGACTGTTCCTACATCTCAACTGCAAAATGTTCTTCCAAAGCATAACCTCGAAGGAAAATACAGTTATTTTTTATTTTCTACAAGACAAGAAGATAGCACAAGTGGTCAAAGAAATGGCACCAAAGTTCACTGCCAACTAGACACATTGTTCTTACATAAGATGGAAATTTCCTTCTTTTTTTGTTCATGTTAGTCTCAGTTTACACTAGCATAGCCAAAGACCACTTGTAATAAGAATCAAAACTAAAATAAAGCAATCTAAGAAAGTAGCTGAAACTCTATAAAATAAATAAATTTTAGAATTACGTGAATAACACGAGGCTCCAGAGAGTTGTGTCACTATCACTTGGAAATGGTTGTCCTTCATTACTATCATTATCATTGATTAAGTCCTCCAACTCATCAATTTCATCATCAATTAATGCCATATTTTGCATATCATGTATGATTGTGGCTTCAACATGGTCGGCTTGTACATCATTTCTATGCAATGATGCCACATCAACATCATCAAGCAATACATTCACATTAGCCATTGTGCACAAGTCTTCTTGATATGCATCACCCAAAACGATGCTTCATTCTCATGTTCTTCAATATCCTCCTTCTCTACCCTAGGAACATCATATACATTTCTAGGCTTTATTTTCTGTACTACATGCCAAGAAGTCCCTAATTTGGTAATATCCTCAAAGTAAAATACTTGTTGAGCTTGGCTTGCTAGGATAAATTGGTCACTTTATGCTAGAGAAGATCATACCATCAAAGGCCCAAGCAAAATCATATTGTTAACAGAGAATCATATTGTTAACAGAGAAGATCAGAACTAAATAACAAACAAGGGTCATATTAAGGATGTGACAATCTCAAACACAAAAATAGCATGGATGTAGAAAAGTGTAAATGGCCAAAGTGACGAACATTGAATTTGAAGTACCAACTTGTAAATGATCAGGTTAGACCTTGCAAACAAAAACGTCTTTAAGATCTTCCGAATCTCCTCTTGCGCAAAAAACTACAACAGAAAAGAAAAGCTATTTAGAATGTGAAACACATATGGCCATAATAAAGAACGACCACAAGGATGAGACAATCTCAGTGGGATATGATGACAATGTAATTTGGACAGCTGACACTCAAAGATACTTATTGCAATACAGGAGATGTTGGTGCCCCAATCTAGTGGACAAGCTTGGTATGGTTTACAAACTGCATACCCCAGCAAACCATTACACATCATCATCCATCTCATTTGATAATTTACAAACAAGCAAACAACCAATATCACTTGACCAAAAGAAAACTCGCACATAGAGGGGTCTCACTAAAAGCTAATTAAACTGGACAAAATGTGACACAACTAATAGAAGAGAGAATCAAAAGCTCTGATTGAAAACATATCTAACTTAAGACCTGGCCTTGAATGGGATGACTCTAATGATAATCTGGTAGTACACTGCAGCAGGTGCAGCTCCAATGAATGATCCAACCCAGAAGATCCATTGATCATCCCTGCATGGCCCTTGTTGTAGATGATAGCAGCTCCAAGACTCCTTGCAGGGTTGATTCAAGTTCCAGTAATGTAAATGGTTGCTAAGTGTATCGAAAACACTGCAAACCCAATAGGTAGTGGTGCCAAGATAGGCACATGAGAGTCTATGGCATCAGTACTAGAGAAAACAGTGTAAACAAGAACAAATGTGCCATTAATTTCAGAACCAAGACAACCCCCTTGGTGTAACCGTGGTTCACTTACCTCCACCTCCCAACGTTTCATATAGCATACTCTCAAACCCCTTGACAACACCAGCACCATAGATGGCACCAAGACATTATCTTGTAAAACATTGCTCTGGTCAGTGAAACTGAAAGCTTCCTTGCCAACAGCAGGGTTGGTGTGTCCTCCTGAGATACCAGCAGTGCAGTCAAAAAGGGCGAAGATCATACCACCAAAGGACCAAGCAATACCTTGGATACCAATAGAAGAACACTTGTTGGATGATTTATTAACACCCATGACAGTCAAAATAGTGATGTAAAGGAAGAGGAAAGTTGCAATGAACTCCGCAATCCTAGCTCTCCAAAAGGACCATGACTTCAACTCCCCTCACTCATAATGTACTATATACATCAGATTCTCAGACATTTTTTTAAAGTGTTATGAAGGCATCTAAATCATTTTTTAACCTAGGAGAAAAAAGAAATTATTTTGCTTTCGTCCAAAATTATTTTGATTCCGGGGCCTTAAGTGTTATCAGCCAAAAACTAAACCTGTTCAAGACTAAAAATCATGCTTACGGAGTGTGGTAGTCTTTCTAAACTCTATCTACTACAAAATTATTTTCCGAGTCCTCTATCTACTACAAAATCATGCTTGCGTTAAATTTTGTAAGTATTGTGATATATACAGGAAAAAGAAAATATTATGTTTTCAGTAAGTGATCCTTCTCTTAGAACCTGCATAAGAGAGGATGCCCCATCGACCAAGGGACAAAACTAGCTAATGATGGAAAGGTCATCCTCCGTGCCTGCCTTAATGGTCTTTTGCTTCTATCTTGATCCTACATTATTACCATGTAATTCCTGAACTGCTTGCAGACACAAGTACTGCTATTCCTGATCATTTTTCTCCTTGGTTATACCAATCTTGATCTCCTGGTTTGTGCATGCCTCTCTGCCCAAATCTTTCAAATGCTTTTTTTCCTCATTTTCTTTTACATATACTTAAAGACTCCATGGACTACCTTAGTCTTTTGTCGTATTGAACTATAGCAAAAGTTTCTTTGAAAGATAAATTTTTCTTGTAAGATGAAGAGAATGGATAAACAAGCATGAGTGCAATGACTTTCAGTGTATGTACCTTTGGATTATCAATTTGGGTTTGAATTTAAACTTTGAAAAGCTAAATGCATTATGCATCAAGTTATGTAATGCATACAGTTACAGATGATTGAGTACCCACCTCATATAGATGCACAAGCCACATAACCTCACAGAAACAACACCACCAGCAAGAGTCTTTCAATGGTTTCCAATGCAGTGAAATAATACACATAGAACATCATCGAGTACAATATCTTGAATTTCAATTTATTATTTAGGCTAAATTAGGAGTCCTTGTAAAGGTCATGTTGATCCCTTATGGGTTCAAAATATTGCTTTTATGTTATAGATACCTTAAGAAGGATATATTTGTGTTTTAGTCCAGTTATTAGTTTTTAAGATGGAATTATCTATGTAAAACCTAAAAAAGAACTACCACTTCCAAATTTTCAATAATCAAATATCAGTTTATTACTTTTGTTCTCTCAAGACTTTTTTTTTTCTATATTCTCCTATCCTTCCTCCCTATTTTAAATCTCACTAAGATAATCCAAGCCTAACAACCACTATTTTACACATGCTACCCATCCACCCTTCACCCTTTGATTTTTTTTCCTCTATTGAAGCAAACTTCACACCCAACTCTCCCATAACACCATATCTTGCCATTTAACCCCCAAGAAGCAGACCCAATCCTATTCTACCACATCCTAAGTCCCATTGGACCCTCTTCATACCATCGAATCATTAGCCCTTGACAACATAATGACTTTCTTATAAGTTGAATAGAATGGATAAACAAGCATGAGTGCAATGACTTCCAATATGTACCTTAGGATTATCAATCCGGGTCTGAACTTAAATTTTGAAAAGCTAATTGCAACACGCATCAAGTTATGTAATGCTTACAGATTACGGATAATTGAGTACCCATCGAAGATAGGATTGAGTACGCCATACAGATGATTGCGTACCCATCAAAGAGAGGAAGATAGATAATCTAACCTGGAGGATTCGTCCTCCAACAAGAGCAGCAACCGCAACTCTGATCTCCAAGTTCTTCCTCCAAGCAATGCGAGGAAGGAAAGTGATAGACGGTGAGGGTTATATTCGATTGAGAGACCCATGATTTTAGAGAGACGATAAGCAAGGGTTGATTCGTGAAAAAAAAAAGAGGGAAAATCGGGACGTGAGACTGGGAGAGCGGGAAGTGGCATTCACGTTTGATTTTTTGACCTAATTGTTATAGCAACTTGACCGAGGGGGGCTCCTGCGCGGGGTGTGCTGGAGCGCGTCCTGCGCACTGTTGTCAACCGTTTCATCCAACGGCTAATATCGACGGACTCAAAATCACATTTAAAGGAAACGTTTTGGCAGGTTTTTAATATGTTACAGCCGTCGGATCAGATCCGACGGCTGAGATTATGGCTTTGAATGTTTGCTTTGAAAAGAGAGAGAGAGGGTCGATGTCCGTGTCAGATGGACTTTAGAGAAATTCTAAATGTTTCAAAACAGAGAGAGAGGGAGTCTGCAAAGGTGTGAGCCGTTGGATTTCATCCGACGGCTCATATTGAAGAAATTCAAATGTAGTTTAATAAAAGGTTTTTGGCATTTTTTAATCTATTACAGCCGTCGGATCAGATCTGACGGCTGAGATTTATCATTTGGAAAACAGACAGAGAGGGGGTTATGTTTTGCAAACAGACAGAGAGGGAAACGAAGAAACTTGGCGGGAAACAGAGCGTGAACAAGAAGAAGAGAGTCGGAAACGCCCTTCAGCACACCCCGCGCAGGAGCCCCCGGGTCCAATTTCCATTGGGTCATAAGGTCATCTCTTCACCGAATCTTCACCTCAAACTTGATTTTAGTTGTTTTGTTAATTTCAGTGTTACCTTTCATGTCAAATTGTGAATATCAAATGTGGTTGATGGAAATTAGTTATGTTAAATTGTGAATATCAAATTGTTAATTTGTCTGTGTCATGGATGAAAACTTAATGAAGGAGGACATAATATTGGAGGTGGAGTTTAAGGATCTTGTTTTTGTTTGACGTGTGTGTTTATTTAACTTTTATGTTAAATTTATGTTTTGACAAAGTCAAACTTTATATATTGCATTAAAACTTTATATAGTTGATTATTCTTGACAATGTAGCTACTTAAAAATTGAATATATTTTTTTTGTATTTGTGCAAAATATTTGTGTTAGTTGGCATGGATGCAATGGATATTGATGATCCGAGTGTGGGCATGATGTTTGATTCATTAGAATGTGGTTGGGAGTACTGGAAAAATTATGGAAAAAAAATGGGCTTTGGAGTTAGGAAGGAGTACTCGAATAAGAGTAGAACAGATAAGTTAATTATCAATGCAGTGTATGTTTGTTGTAAGCATGGTCTCAAGAAAGAAAAACACCCACAAAAAGGTGTTGTCACTCAACAAAGATGGGATGTTAGAACTGACTGCAAAGTAATGTTCAAACTGGGTTTGGATAGAGTGACTGGCAAATACAGAGTCAAAGAATTTATGACTGCGCACAATCATGATTTGGAGCCCAATGAAACAACCCATATGCTAAGGTCGCATAGGGAGGTAAACATATCATAAGCCTTAGCGATTGAATTGGCTTCTGACTCAGGTATTACTCCTAAGGCTACACAAGAACTGTTGAGTAGGGAAGTAGGGGGTAGAAGTAATCTTGGGTTTCTATTAGAAGATCAAAAAACTTACCTAAGATCAATGAGACAGAAAGAGATGGTCAATGGAGAGCTTGGAGGTATTCTCTGGTATTTTGAGCAACAAAACTCAAAAAATGCCTCATTTTATTATTCATTTCAGCTTGATAGTGATGATTTAGTTACCAATATATTTTGGGCAGATTCTAAAATGCTTGCAGATTATGCGGACTTTGGTGATGTGGTAACGTTTGATACCACTTTTGGCACTAATAGAGAGTTCAGACCTTTGGGAGTGTTCACTGGATTTAATAATCATAGAAAAATTGTGATTCTTGGTGCAACACTTTTGTACGATGAGACCATTGAGTCATTTCTGTGGCTTTTTGAAACTTTTGTGAAGGCACATGGTGGTAAGAGACCACGTACCATCTTCACTGACCAAGATGCTGCGATAGGAAATGCTTTAACTACAGGATGGCCAGATACATATCATGGGTTGTGCACTTGGCACATAATGCAAAATGGAATCAAGCATTTGGGAGGACACATGAAGAACAAGAATGTTGGGTTTTTGAAGGAGTTTAAAAGGTGTATGTTTGAGTTCTTGGATGAAGTTGAATTTGAAGTCAATTGGCAAAAAATGCTGAATGATTTTGACTTGAAAGAGAATAAATGGTTGGGTCGCATATATGCTTTTAAGGAGAAATGGGCTAAGTGTTGTATGAAAAACACAATGACCTTAGGGATGCGAAGTACACAACTAAGTGAATTGTTCAATAGTGACTTGAAAGATCACTTGAAATCCGACTTGAACATTTCATGTTTTTTCAAACATTTTGACAGGGTATTAGAGCAAAAGAGGAATAATGAGTTGGAGGTTGAATTTTTTGCAAGGCAAAAAGTGCCTACATTGGGATTATCTAGATCCCCCTTGTTGAAACAAGCCTCACAAATCTACACACCTTCAATTTTCAAACTTTTCCATGAAGAATTTGATCTTGCATCAATGGTTTTGATAAAAAAAAAAGGAAGATCAAAATAAACACGAGTACATTGTTGCTTTTCATGATACAGAGGAGAAGGAATTTAAGGTGTTTTGTAACCCTAGCTTGAATGTGGCAAATTGTAATTGCATGAAGTTTGAGACAATGGGAATATTGTGTTGTCATGTTTTGAAAGTGTTTGGCCGACTTGATATCATGGAAATTCCGAAAATGTACTTACTGGATAGATGGACAAGGGGAGTGAAAGGTAAACGTGTATCAAATGAAGTGAGTTCAAGTACGGAAGAAAATGTAAGTGATTGGGTTCGTAGGATCCAGTCATATCTTCTACGAATGACATTTCAACCTTCATTGAATAAGGACACACGGGCCAACATGGAGAGGTTTATAGATGAATATACAAGGTTGCATGAAGAGGTCATCATGAACAATGACAGTGCACCCCAAGAAGCTTTGAAGGAAAATAGTGTGCTCCAAATTGGAAACATGAAAGGTTTGAAGAAAAAAGAAGGCCGAAAAGGTTCAAAACGAATGAAACCCCTACATGAGATACGTATAGGAAAGGCTAAGAGAACAAAGACCTCGTCCTCCAAGGTAATCTTGCTTTAATTCATACTAACTAAATGTATATTTCCAATTGTGGCACTTATATAATTATGTGTATATTTCCTTGTAGTGTGATAACACAAGCTTTAATGTTGTTGGAGAAGGTGTATGCAATGTCAATGTACCCTTTCAACCTCCAAAACAAGCACACCCGGGTGAGGGTTTGAGCTTGAGTTTGAGTTTGGGAAGTTACGACTCTGTAGAAGGAACGACTCTTCCTTTTGGTTTGATGTAAAATGCCTTTCCTATATTAATTGCTGTATTTTTTTTGTTAAGCTCTGTATAGCTCTGCAGTGAATTTTTTGTTCAGCTCTGTATTTCTACCATCTCCATTCTGGGTTATAGACAGATATGGAAGAAATACAGTTTTTTGTATGCTCTGATTTTTTGTTCATATGTAAATTTGCAGAGAATTTCAATTGTAATTGCAGAGAATTCAATTGACATAGCATTCTGCATTCTGCATTGTAAATAACATTCTGCAAAAAAAAATATCTGCAAATACTGTAATCTGTAAAAAAAAAATGTCATAAAGAATCTGCAAATACTGTAATCTGTAAAAACTGTAATCTGTAAAAAAAATTGCCATAAAGAATCTGCTAATAAAAAAAATCTGCAATTCCTATAATCTGTAAAAAAAAAAAATGCCATAAAGAATCTGCAAATACTGTAATCTGTAAAAAAAAATTGCCATAAAGAATCTGCTAATAAAAAAAATCTGCAATTCCTGTAATCTGTAAAAAAATGCCATAAAGAGCATAAAGAGCAAATCTGTAAAGAGCAATCTGTAAAAAATGCCATAAAAGAGCAATCTGTAATACTGCAAATACTGTAATAAAAGAGCAATCTGCAAATACTGTTACAAAAGAAAACCAAACCATCAAAAAAGGTGTATTTATTCATCCATAATCCCATTACATAATAGAAATTCATTACAACATATGTTCATGTACATTACAAAATAAAACTACAAAATAGAACCTCACATATCATTCACTCAAAAGCTTCAAAATAACAAGTACAAGAATCACTAGGTAGTTGTCCAGGCAGTCTTTGACAGTTTCAGTTGGAGGGAATTTGGATTTTCTAATTTCTTCATCAACCATTTCCAGAGCTCTTCCTTCCCTACGGAAGCCCTCACAATTCTCCTCAGCTTCATTAATGGTAGCTAGGAGTATAAGCAATTCCAGAGATCTTCACAATTCTGTATTTGTAATGCAGGCATTCCACCATTGTGGAGAAACAAGTTAATACTTGGAGCCCATGACTTCATGCATACACTTGATTGCTATACAATTCCAGAGATCTTCATGACTGCATGCATACACTTGATTGCTATACAATCTAGAAACAAAGAAAAGTAAACATGAGAAACAATTTTTACAAGGACATGATAAATACAGTAACAAAGCCAACTATCACAAGAATTTGAAACTAAAAGCCAACTATGTTAAGGAGCCGAGAAAACATTTGAAACAAGAATTTTATAGTAACAAAGGCTAAGGTCGATCTTCAAACTATCACATTTGTTAGAGGAGAGATGTTGGAAATGTAAATTTGGGCTTAGTTATGCAAGGTATCAAGCATCTAAAGGATCAATTGGCCTTGTTGTATTGTAGGACTTCACCTCCAACCTAGGGTAAGTCATTTCTGCGCTTAAATCTACCCCGCATCACCTACTCATACTTCTATTGGTCCACTGTAAATACTTCACAATAACATTCCAAACTCTTCCATGTTTTCCAACAGTTTTATCCTACTCGTGCATGTTTTCCACAAGTGACCAAGTTTTTTCTCGAATAATTTTCGCATTTCAGGATGGACATTTCAGTGAGACCCAAATAATACAGAAAGTAAATAAAACAAAAATAAATGATAATTTACAGAAATTTCAATGTCTTGGTCATTTAGGTAGAAAATAACCATGCAAATATTATGTCTCTAATGGTCCAACTCCCTGTGACTTTAACACCAGACACTCTAGTAACATTAACTCGGACCTTTGGCACACAAACTTTGCATTAACTTCCATTTCCATAAAGCGTGGCATATGGTATTTTATTGATACAGAGCTTGCACGAAAAGTAATTTTTCTTAAATGGATAGACCTAGCACAAGTAGCAAATTTTGATTTTGATGCAGTAATTAAATATCGCATATCATTGATTGCAGAGATCTAATCAGTATCATTGATTGCAGAGATCTAATTCACCTTCTCTGCACCCTTGACCAAAAAATATCCCCCTTGATCGAATTCACAATCACCCTTTTGACATCCATTTGTCCAGCATAGATTTGAACTGACCACATAACACTTTATCCATTATCAAACTTTCTAACTCCATCAAACAGACCATGATTCTTCAACTTGTAATGAGTTTGATTCAGCAACAAACAGACTATAAATGAGTTTGATTCAGCAACAAACAGACTATAAATCAAAATTAAGTCACAAAAATCTAAACCCAGACATGAATAATAAGCAAATGAAGCAAATGAAACAAAATCATCCTAGAAGAGTGACTAATTTCACAGAATTGGAGCTACGCCACTATAATCATAATCAGAACGTATAAAAAAAGAAATCAAGAGACACAAATTTGTACTTTAACAAACACTCATGGATTATCAAAATTTTTAACTCCATCACATATGATCTTCAACACAATGGCGAAATTCAGCAGACCACGATTTTCCAACTTATAAAGCACACTTTATTAGGATGCAAATATTTAAACAAGTTCATCGATGCGTACCTCCAATCACCATCTCCCTTCTTCGACGGATCGTAACCAGGCTGAATGACGACCTCCTCCAGCGAATCAAACAGCCTCTGTTTGCAAATCCAGCCTCTGAATGACGACCTCCTCCCTTCTCTTCCTCTTCCTCTTCCTCTCCCTCAGATCTAGATCGAGAATACAGTTTTTTTTTTTTTTTTTCAAAACGCAGACCCGACCCTAACCAGGCTGAATGACGACCTCCTCCATCGAATCTCTGTTTGCAAATCCACCCTCTGAAAGTCGACCTCCTCCCTTCTCTTCCTCTTCCTCATCCTCTCGATCGAGAATACAATTTTTTTTTTTTTTCAAAACGCAGACAGCGACCCTCTCTCTCTCTCTTTTCAAAGCCATAATCTCAGCCGTCAGATCTGATCCGACGGTTGTAACATATTAAAAACCTGCCAAAACGTTTCCTTTAAATGTGATTTTGAGTCCGTCGATATTAGCCGTTGGATTTCATCCAACGGTTGACAACAGTGCGCAGGACACGCTCCAGCACACCCCGCGCAGGAGCCCCCCCGGGTCCTATAGCAACTAGGGTGTCCACCCCCTTTAAGTGCGCGGATATTCAGTAATTATTTATTTTGTTAAAATAATTTAATTTAATAATAAGTAAAAATTATTATAAATTTTATAAACATATTAATTATTTATATTAATTATTTATAATTTTAAGATCTATTAATAATTTATGAATAATTAGAAGGCTTCAAATATATTATGATGTTAGGGTCTTAAGTATAATTAATCAATGTTAGAGGGGCTCGTTTGATTGTAAAAATATGAAATGTTGATGAAAAATAGAAAATACAAATGTTAGTTGTAAGGGCCTTTTTATGATTAATAGATGATTGGAGAGACTTTAAATAAATTATATTATGGATTATAATTTATCAATGTTTAAAAGGGGCTGGTTTGGAATGTAAAAATTATGAAATGTGAAGAGACAAAATGGAAAATCTTAATGTTAGATGTAAGGGTTATTTATGATTTATAGATAACTGAGAGGCTTCTAGTAAATAATGTTAGAGTCTTAGCTATAATTAACAATATTTGAGAGAGGCTGAGTTTGATTATAAATAATATGAATTGAGAGGGTAAAAATGTATGTAAATGTGTTTTTATTTCAAATTACAAAAATACCCCTGTGACTTTTCATCTACCATTTGATTTTTAGTGTAATAAGAAAGGAATTGGGAGAAAATTTTGAGCATTGCAAATATCAAGATAAAATCCACGACAACTTGCGTTATACTAGGGTGTCGACGCGTTCTACGTGCGCGAATGTTCAATAATTTTTTATTACATCAATTCAAAAGAAAATTTTATTATTTAATTTCTAAAAAAAACTATACATATTTTTAAGGGCCTATGTATAGTTTATAAATAAATAAGGGGCATCAAATGAATTATGTTAGGGGCATATGTATAATTCGTCAATGTTTGAAAGAGAATGGGTTTGATTGTAGTATGAAATGTGGAGAGCAAAATGGAAAATACAAAAGTTAGATATGAGAGCCTTTTTATATACTTTGTAAATAATTGGAGGGCTTTAAAATTTTATTTTAGACTTAAGTATAATTAATTAATATTTAGGAGTTGGTTTTATTGTAAATAGTTTAAATGTGGAAGGGTTAAACAGAAAAAAAAATGTTTAATAGTATTTTCATTTGAATTACACAAACACCCCTTTGCACTTTTTACCAACTTTTGACTTTTTTTAGTAAATAACATAGAATTTTGAGAGCAAAACCGAAAACGAAAATCAGGTTGAAGACACCAATTCACTGTTCATTTTGGTGAATTAGCGTTATAATTGTTTAGATTGGGGTTATTTCCTAAATTGAGAATGATGCGTCCAAAAATCATTTTCCTGTGAGTTTTACCTGCAAAACCACTGTTAGACTACCAAGGACCACTTTTTTATGGTCGAAGGCACTCCGATGCTTAAGTCAGTAACTCTGTTGGAAAAAGGAAGTAAATCTGAACAAAACTCAGTTAAAGTTGCATACCTTTGTCGAATGTTCCATTTACCTTCTATAATGGTCATAGTTAACTCTCTACGTGACTTAAGCATGTGAGGCACAATGGAAGGAAATGTTTCTGTAGCAGTCTCCTCCTTAATGGAGATGCGTTCGTGGAGGTGTAGGTCTCTCCACGGCTCTTTCTTGATGCAACGTTCTTCTTCTTTATGAAAGAACGTGTAATGGGTTTTGATTTGGCCTTTGATTCGTCTGGGCCTAGATTCGGATCATGTTTACAGCTCCTTGGTGGTGGGCCTAGTCTAGGCCTCCATAGTTGGCCTCAATCCTTAAAGGCTTTATGAACTGGCCCAATGGATCGGGCGTTGTATTATCTTGATGGGACTTTATGCCACGTGTACGGCCATGATGATAGGTTTTTTTATGTATCATCAGCCACTCCCCCCTTTCCCCTTAGTTAGTGGGTATGTTCAAGTATCCACTAAATGTGTGGCGGTTTTGTTTTTTAATTACAACATTACGGCTTGGTTAGTGCCCTTACTATCTGTCACTGTTGTTTTCTCTCCGTTGTTTCATCCGTTTGTTCGTTTTGGCGCGATTTTATGGGATTTCGTGTGATTGTCACACCCTGCACGTTCTCCAAGGTCGGTCCTTTCATTTCTCGTTCCTATAAAAAGGAGAAGTTTTGCATATGCTCTTCTTCCTTCTACATCTTCCCGATTTATGGTTGTTTAATCTTTTGCTCTTTCGCCTTCGTCTTGTAGTCATGCCTAACTCAAGAGTTTTGAGTGGCGACTTTCTTGCCGTTTGCGAAACTTTTTTCACGCCCAAAAGGGCAACACGTGTGACTCTGGACAGCATCCGTCATGACTACTCGTTGCCCAATGATTTGGAGATTGTTCTCCCTGGAGACGATGACAATCCTTGTCGTCCTCGGTGTTGATACATTGCTTTGTATCCAAGTATGTTTCAGGCTGTCGGCTCCTTCTATCATCTAGGAGTACTTGGATTTGGTTGGAATTGCTCCGACTCAACTTGTTCCTAACGGTTGGAAGGTACTGATGTCGACCTTGGCAAGGGTTGATGTTGTTCGCATCCCTATGAATGTTAGGGTTTGGCATTCCCTGGTAGGGTTTAGTGTGGACCCTAGTTACACTTGTCACTCGCATTCTCCTCCCTGCGAGAGGAGTATGTGGGTTGGTCGAGGTTCTAGTTTTACGCTTCTCTTTCTTTTGACCATTTTAGGTTTCATGGGAATCAGATTCTGCGATCGTTCCGATGCCTAAGAAGGTTGAGCTGTCATTGTCTTTGGAAGAGCAGGATTTCCGTCGTCGGTTTTGTGATCTTCCCCAAGTATCAGTGGAAGATTTCCTTACTTCGAACGTTGTTGTCCGTGGTGGTTTGCTTTCTCCGGGTTGGGCAGGCATTGCTTCTAAGGTACTGTCGAGCGCGTCGACGATATAGGAGTCCTCGTTTCTGCTTCTGCTCGAGGTCCTAGGAACACTGGTCCAATTGTTAAGAAAAGGAAAGTTCCTAGGCCTCCTAGCCCCTCCAAGATATCAGCCTTCAGTTTCAGCCGTGTCTCGAAGAAGAAGAAGTTTGCTTCTTCTGTCCTTAAATCTGCCAGGACCCCTTCTCATCTTGACTCTCTTTTGAAGGGGTTGTGGTTCAGGTGATGATTTATCTGCTCATGAGGATGAAGAGGTAAACATGGTCCTCGAGGTAAGTAAGAAACATGTTTCCCGCCCTCTGGATGACCATAAGAGAAAGCTTGTTACTTCTTATGGCTTCCCGGATTCTGCCGGCCTCTCAATTGATGATTCGCACATCATCGAAAATAAAATGCTTCAGCTGGGTGTTTGGCTGTCGAATAATCCAAAGGGTACTAAGACTTTGGATGATTTTGATTATGATCTGTCAGCAGAGGATTAAGTTGCTGCTCGTTGTCGAGATCACAAGCTTATTGTTTCTTCTGTTGTGGCCGAAACTTTGGGATCTCGTGCTGCTCCTTCTGCTTCTCGCCCTGCTCCTTCTGTCCTTGGCGAAACCTTTTGGCCTTCCAAGGCCGATGTGCAGGACAATGCTCGCAACCTTATTGGCAGTTGGCGAATAAAACTCTTATGCACGTGCGACAACCACGTCGTCATATTAACAATGACCTCCAGCATCTCATGGAGGGGTTGACACATCTTACTTATGCAACCGTCATGGGTGCAGATTGTACGGCGTCTCGTGATCAGGCTACTCATGTCGAGCGAAAGCTTTCGGCACACATTCTGGTTGTTTCCCATAATCTTCATCGAATGGATTTGTTGAAGGCGCAGTGCACGGAACATGAAAAGGCAACAAACTCTGCGTCGGAGTTATTGAGGGAACTGGAGGCTACACATGATACATTTGCTTCCGACCTCGAGACATCTGGAGGTGGAATTGGGCAGCTTGTGTTCCCGTCAGGACGTTGCTGAGAAAGAGTTGTCTGACCAAAATGTCGAACGTGACAAGGTTGTTCGCTCTGCCACGCTTATTCTGCCAAGCTTAAGGCTGCTACCTCTCACATCATTGAGCTGAATTTCGAGTTTGTTGAAACCAAGTCGGTGGTCGCTGCTAAACTTTCCAATGTCTACAAAGAGTTAGCGTCTACCCTTTTGAAGAAGTTGAAGGCAGCGGAGGCCGCGGACTTTCAAAGAGTGGTTGAGGGCCACCATGATTTTCTAGATTTCCTGGAAACATAAGGTTTGAACATGTCCCCCTATCGCAGCCTTGCTGAGCAGGAGTTCGTCGATGTCTAGGAGGTTGTTCTGAATTCAATGGATGATCCGGATGTCAAGGAGCCCGCTGACCCTATGCTTCCTGAAGATATTGTTCACGATAGTGATTCCTCTTAGTTGTTATTTTCTTTTTGTTTTTGTAATCTCCTTGTTTAGAAGATCAATGGAAATTTTGTTATTTCACATTTTCGTGTCTTGTATGTCTATCTTGTTTAGTTTTTACTTATGACATTTCTAGGAGATTTTCGACTTCGATCATCCGGATTTTTGTGAGTAGCTTTGATTCTCGACATTCTAGTCGTATGGAAGCTTTAGTTTACGAAATCATGTTTCTCATTTGGATTACGATGTTGGCCTTTACAGTCGACGTAAAATTCGACTCTTATGTCCGTGTACTTTATTACTTCATGGTTGATCAGGCCAGAAGTTTTATATCTGACTCCTTCGTCCAACATATTGTTTGCTCGATACTCTTCTCATGCTGAGTGTTCTCTCGAGTCTGTTTTTAATTTGACTTTTTGTCGTGATCAGATTTGGTTGTTTCGAAATTGAGAGCAAAATATTTTATTGATAACATCTTTTCAAATGTTCTACATTCCATGGTCGAGGTATCAATTTGCCCTCTTTATCTTCCAACCAGTATGTTCCTGGTATGTTGATTTTCGTTACTCGATAGGGTCCTTCCCAGTTTGGGTTAAGTTTGCGTGCGCCGTGCTATTTTTTGTTTTGTTGGACTTTTCGTAACACCCAGTCTCCGACGTAGAAGTTTTGGATCCGTACCTTTTTGTTATAGTACCCCGCCATGCGTTGTTGGTATGTTGTTGTTTTAATCAGGGTTGCTTCTCGTTTTTCTTTGAGGAGGTCCAACCCGACTCTTAATGCTTCGATGTTTTCCTCAGCGCGGAATTCTTCGATTCAGAATGTTGGCATTCCGGCCTCCACGGGTATCATTGCTTCTACCCCGTAAGCGAGTGTGAAAGGTGTTTCTCCTATTGGAGTTCGTTTTGTTGTCTTGTATGCCCAAAGGACACCAGATAATTTGTACGTCCATAGTCCTTTCGTTGCCTCGAGTCTTCTTTTGATTGCCTCCAAAATCGTTCTTTTAGTGACTTCGGCTTGCCCATTTGCTTGCGTTGAGCTGGTGCGGAAAAGTGTTGTTGGATATTCATGCTCTTGCATAGCTCCCTGGCCCTTTTGCCTTCAAATTTCTTCCCATTGTCTGTAACGATTACTCTTGGGATTCTGAATCTGCATATGATGTCTCTCTAGAAAAATTTCTCGACTTGTGCTTCCCCTATCTTTGTGAGGGGTTCTACTTCTACCCATTTAGTGAAGTAATCTACTGCTAAGATGATAAACTTTTTTTTTGTCGGAGGCTGGGAGTGGTCCTACGATGTCCATTCCTCATTGTGCAAATAGCCAGGGGCTGCTTATTAGAATCAAATTTTGTCCCGGCATGTGAGTGTATAGGGCGAATCTTTGGCATTTGTCGCATTTATGAACTAGCCTCTTAGCGTCTGCTTGCATCATTAGCCAGTAATACCCAAACGTGAGAGATTTATGGGTAAATGTTTTTCCCATCAGGTGATTCCCACATGTGTTGTGGTGTATCTCCTCTAAGACGTATTCGGCGTCTACTGGTGTAAGACATCTTAATAATGGGTTTGTGGCAAATCTCCTGTATAGTCTATCATTGACCATTGTATATCTTGCTGCCCGATTCCGTAGTTTTCTGGGTTCCATCTTATCTGTTGGGAGTTTCCTGTTTAAAATGTACGCCAGAATTGGAGTCATCCAATTAACACCTTGGTTTACGGCGCATGCTTCTTCTGATTGATTTTTCAGTATGGAACTACCTTGTGTCATTATGAGTGGATTGCCATTATCTTTTGTTGTTGAGGCTTCTTTAGCTAGCTCGTCTGCTCTTTTGTTTTTTGCTCATGCACATTGTCGGATGGAAGCTTTCATTGGAAGCTTTCTACGAGTTTTGTGGTTTTCTGGTGGTAAGCTTTCATTTGAGTGTCTTTTACTTGGAACTCGTCATTTAGTTGATTTACCACCAGCCTGGAGTCCGTAAAAATATTAATGTCCCTTATTCCCACGTGTTTTGCTAACTGTAATCCTGCTATCACAGCTTCGTATTCGGCTTCATATTGGAGGCTTCAAAATTGAATTTTATTGCCTTCTCCAATGCAACGCTTACCGAGTTGTATAGAACTGTTCCGGCTCTGCTTCCTGCCTTGTTAGATGCCCCATCACAACGAAGGATCCATCATTCAGCGATTGGTTCAGGATGTTTTGTTTTGTTTTCCTTATCCCCGGGTTGGTTGTTGCTTCCTGTGAACTTGGCGATGAAATCTGCTAATGCTTGATCTTTGATAGCAACTCTAGGGGCATAAGTAATGTCAAATTGTCTGAATTCTATTGCCCATTTTACCATTTTTTCTGATAACTCTGGCTTGTGTAATACCGACCGAAGTTGTTGTTTGGTCATGACCGTGATCAGGTGTGCCTGGAAGTACGGTCGCAATTTCCTTGACGACACGATCAGAACGAGTGCCAGTTTCTCTAGAGCCAGATAATTGATCTCTACATCTGCAAGTATTTTGCTGATGTAGTACACCGGTTTTTGCACCCCTTTTTCTCCTCGTATCAGCGCTGAACTCACTGCGTGATTGGATACAGATAGGTACAAATACAATGTTTCTCATGTGCTTTATTTTGTTAATAGCTTCGTACTTTCCATGTATGTCTTAAGGTTTTGGAAGACTCTTTCACGTTCGTCATTTCATTTGAATGTCTTGTTCCCCTTCAAGATTTTGAAAAAATGCAGACACTTATCTGATGATCTGGAAATAAATCTATTTCGAGCTGCTATCCTCCCATTAAGACTTTGAACACCTTTTATGTTTGTTGGTGATTGCATGTTGACAAGTGTTTGTATCTGCTTTGGATCGACTTCAATTCCTCGCTAGTTGACCATATACCCGAGGAACTTCCCTGACTCCACTCCAGAGGTGCACTTCTCTGGGTTTAGCTTCATCTTGTATTTCCGAAGCTGGGTGAAAGCTTGTTCGAGGTCCATAACATGGTCTGCTTTACATGAGCTCTTGACGGGCATATCGTCGATGTAAACCTCCATCGTTTTGCCGATATGATCTCTGGACATCCTGTTTACTAGTTGTTGGTATGTTGCTCCTGCATTCTCCAACCCAAATGACATTACTCAATAATAATACGTCCCTCTTTCCATTATGAAAGATTTTTTTTTTTGGTGGGGGTATATTTGTATTTGGTTATACTCGAATACGCATCCACGAAGCTCAACATCTCGTGCCCGGTGGTTGCGTCCACTATTTGGTCTATTCTTGGAAGTGGGAATATGTCTTTGGGACATGCCCTATTTAAGTCGGTGTAATCCACGCACACCCTCTATTTCCTGTTCTTCTTCTTTACTAGTACCGTGTTCACCAGCCAATTCGGATAGTGAGCTTTTCTTATCATTCTTGCGCTGAGCAATCAATGTACTTCTTCATTTATCGCCTGATTGAGCTCCACAGCCACCGGTCTTCTTTTTTGTCTAACCGATTTCTTCTCTGAATTCACTTGCAATTTGTGGGAAATGATGGATGGATCTATTCCCACCATGCCTTTCATTGTCCATGCGAAAAATGTATTGGTTATCTTTTAGCAGTTGGATCAGCTTTGTGGCAAGTTCAGGTTGGATTTTTGGGTCGATTCAGACTGCCGTATTAGCTTCATTGTCTAAATAAACCTCAATTGTTTCTTCTTCTGGTTGCCTGGTGTTGGGTCGATCTCGAGGATTGGTTGGAACCGTATTGTCGTTTGGATAATCCAAACTTGTTTCATCGGATCAATGTGAAGACTCTTCCAGCCATTTGGAGTAATTGCTATATGTGAGGAGTCTTTATAGCAGCAAAATGACACTCCCCGGGCTGCTAGTTGGTCCCTTTTTATTCTTCCAACGCATTGTCGGTGTGGTACTTCACACATTGGTACATAATAGAGGATATTGCACCCATCTTGTGTATCCATGGTCTTCCGAGCAGCATGTTGTATGCCGCAAGAGCGTCGACGACGAAAAAGTTTGTCATTAGCACTCACTGCTTTCCTGGTCTTCTGATTCAACTGATAGTCGGATCATTCCTGGTGGGTTACATTGGTCCCCACTAAAACCTACCATAGACTGCTCGATTGGTGAAAACATCTCAGTGGTGAACTACATCATTCGGAAAGCTTTTAGGTATAATAGGTTTGTCGAGTTGCCGATGTCGATCAATACCCTTTTGATTTCTCATTTTGCTATCATGACCGAAATCACTAAAGAATCGTTGTGTGGGAAGTTAACTCCATCAGCATCCTCGTTTGAGAAGGTTAGAGTCATTTGCATTGTCTTGCACGTTGTGCGGATGATTCCTTGAATCTGATCTTTATGCATAAGTCATTGACAATGTGCTTTCTAGATTGATTGGATTGCTCATTTTCTCCGCCTATGCCATACAAGACGTAGATTGTTTCCCTCGCTTGCTCCTTAGGAACGGTTGTTTTGTCCTCGAGTTTGGCAAACTCTTTGAGTCGTCATTGTTTGATATGGTGTTCAATTTCCTCTCTTCGGTATCATGGTTGTAGTCGTTGTGGAAGAGACAAGATCCGCCCTTGTTCCGCTTATCCGGGTTTCCCCTCATCTTCAGTAGCCATTTGACATCTTCTCTTCTTGCCATCACTTCAAGAATCTCGCTTCGACTTGCTGAGAATGTTCTATCATATTTGGGCCTCTCTAGTTGTAGACTTTTGGGCATTCCCTGATAGCATTTGAAGCTATCGTTAGCCTGATGTTTCTTAAGTTGGATGATTTCTTCTTGAAAGTTGTTGCCTTGTAAGTTTCGGATGATCCTATTTATCATTTTGATCACGTTGTCCATCTGAGCCATAAGCATTTCTACTCGGGGATCCAAGGGAATTCCCCATGATGTCAGAGAAGTCTAAATTGTTACTTGTTGAAGTTTTCTGCCGGCAGGTACGGTTGTCTCGATGGTTGTCTTTGGATCAGTATTGGGCGGCATGTCGTATTTGTTATTGTCAGACCGGAGATTTGTGGAATACCTCATTTATCTTCTATCAGGTTGCGTGAGCTTTGTCACTAAATCTTATTTTTAGGAAAAAAGGAAACTCGTTGTTTCCCACAGACGGCGCCAAACTGATGCGTCCAAAAAATCGTCCTCCTGTGAGTTTGACCTGCAAAACCACTGTTAGACTGCCAAGGACCACCTTTTTGTGGGCGAAGGCACTCGGATGCTTAAGTCAGTAACTCTATTGAAAAAAGGAAATAAATATGGACAAAACTTAGTTAAAGTTGCATACCTTTGTTGAATGTTTCCTTTACCTTTTATAATGGTCTTAGTTCAATTTCTGCATGACTTAAGCATGTGAGGCGCAACGGAAGGAGATGTTTCTGTAACATTCTTCTCCTTAATGGAAATGCGTTCGTGGAGGCGTAGGTCCCTCCACGGCTCTTTCTTGATGCAACGCTCTTCTTCTTTATGAGAGAACGTGTAATGGGCTTGGATTTGGGCTTTGATTTGTCTGAGCCTGAATTCGGATCTTGTTTACAGCTTCTTGGTGGTGGGCCTACTCTGGGCCTCTATAGTTGGCCTCAATCCTTCAGGGCTTTATGAGTTGGCCCAATGGATTGGGCGTTGTATTCTCGTGATGGGACTTTATACCACATGTTAGGTCGTGATGATCGGTCACTAGGGATCGACATCTCATCTCGGTCTAGAGTGGGTTGAGAACGGGATGCCAATTTTCAATCCCGCCCATCCCATCCCGTCTCGAACTTATTATTATTTAATTTTAATATCTTGTGAGATGTGTTTGTAAATATTTGTAAACCATAGAAGATTATTTGTACAGTTTGGATTTATGGTTGAAAGGCATACCATTTTGAAAATAAGCAACTTATTTGAGTTTAGTAGACAATGCCTTATGCGTCTCTCATACTTCATCTGCTTAGCCCCAATTTTTTATGTGGTTAACTTATTTGGTCCAATGTGTTTGCTTGGTTAACACTCTTAAGCAACGTAGAGTATTTTTGTTACAACAAACAGAGACTTCATTTGGAGAGATAAGAAAGTCTTGTCCCTAAATCTCCTGGATTTTGACACCAGTTGTTAATTACAATTCAACAATTCAAACAATAATTTATATATACGATGTGATTGGAATTTTTTTTACTACCATGCACATCTCATCCCAAACTAGTTTGGAATGGGATGAGTTTTATCCCGTCCCAATCTCGTTTCGAAGATAAAACGACAGGATGTGATCGAGATGGGGTCCATCCCATCTCATGCCTACTCCTACGGACAACCTCTCAAAGGCCATACGACGATGAAACTCAACTTTTTTACTACCTTGCCCACTCATTAAAGTTCTTCTTCTACTAAATATGAATAAAAAAAAGGTTTGGTAAAAAGTACAATAAATTTTTTTTCTAGAAGGATGTTGGTTGTTGGTAGATAGTTGATTATCATCACTCAAACTTGTTTCAAAAATCCAATTGAGTGTTTTCACAAGAGACTTTTTGCCTTGCGTGTAATGCATATAACTATCAAGTATATACTAACTAATAGCCTAATTATTTATCTTTTTAAATTAATATATTACACTTAGTGGTTGAACTTAAAGCCCCTAATCAAACAACGTTACTACAGGAAAGGCTTTTATCAACCGAAATTTTCCTGGAAAAAGTCTACTTTTAGTTGGATAAACTTGTACCGATAAAAATTTTGTTCTTGATTTCTTGAATTATCTTTATACAATATTTTTCAATGAAATAAAATAATTGCCTGTAAATAAATTTGTTGCCGATATAACAATTTCCAAAAAAAATAAGCATAAAGTCTCAATCAAACAACATTACCACAGTCAAGTCAAGGCTTTTATCAATGAAATTTCCTTGGAAAATATAAACTTTTAGTTGGTAAAAACTTGTACCAACAAAAAATTGGTCATGGATTCCTTGAATTATCTTTTACAATAATTTGCAACAAATTGAAAATAATTACTAATAAATAAATTTGTTTGTTAATAGTATAACAATTTCCAAAGAAACAATGATTTGTCATTATAAAGGAGCTAATGAGCTTTAATGATAAACACAATTTCATGGAAATAATTATCACTTTTTAACAAGGAAAAAAGTTGTTACCGATAAGGTTGTAATTACCAACATTTTTTTCTTATTTCCTTACTGTAGAGATGTCATTAAAATAGATATCATTTTTTTTAAACAAAATCGTTGGCAACAGTATACCAATTTCAAACAAAATAATGATTTGTCGCTATAAAATAGTTAATGAACTTGAACGAGAAATAGATTTTCATGAAAGTATTTATCACTTTTAACCAAGGAAAAAAGTTGTTACCAACTTGGTTATAATTACTAACCGAAAGTTATTTCCTTGCTATAGAGATTTCATTAAATAGATACCAATTCCAAAAAAAAAAAAAAAAAAGTTGTAAATAGTGTAACAATTCCCAACGAAATATTATTTTGTTGCTATAAATTAGTAAACAATCTATAACAAAAAATAAAACTCATGGAAAAAATTATCTATCATTAGCAGTGTTCTAAAAATCGGCCTAGGCGCTAGAAGGTGGAAAACCGCCCAGATTAATGGCTGGGCGGGCAGTCTGGGCGGTTCTGGGCAGTCTGGGCGGGTCTGGGCGGGATATAGGTGGGGTCTAGGCGGGGTCTAGGCGGACTCTAGGCGGTCTGGGCGATTTTTTTTTTTTTTTATGTTTTTATTTTTTATTTTTTTTATGTTTTTTTATTTTTTATTTTTATTTTTTTATTTTTTTATTTTTTAATAAGGCTGACTGTGTTCTTATTTTCTTTTCTTTCCTATTTTTTAGAAATAAACTATTTAATTGTTTTTTATTCAGTATATGTCTAAATGTAGCAAATGATGATTACTTAATGGAATTCTCAAAAAATCTGCCGGTACCAATTTTACTAATGTAGATTTTATCAAACATAACTGAGGTTATTCATGCAATATGAAGAAAAATAAAAGAGTACACAAATTCAAATTTATATAAAGTACCCATCATGACAAACTTCAGTCATTTGAGGTTTAATAAATTTTGTTCACGATTGTTAATTTTTCATGTTTTTAAATTTTGCATATGTATATTGGCATTAAATTGGATGTAACTGATAAGGTATTATGCTTAACTTTTGTAAATTATTAAAGTAATAATACAAAACCTAAGACCGCCTAGGTGCCGCCTAGGCGCCCGCTTAGGCCCCTGGGCGCTAGGCACCTGCTCGCCGCCCGCCTAACGCCTAGCGATTTTTAGAATACTGATAATTAGCAACGATACCGAATCATTACCAATAATATGATTATTACCTAGGAAAATGAATTTTAAGGCCCACTTCTTCACAAAATAAACCATCTAGATATCGTAGTTGATATAATGGTTAATTTGTGCCTATTTTTAGATTTTTATGACCAATAAAGACTCTTTTATTAACCTAGGTTAACTCATAAAGTTATATGACATCTTTACCCTTCCTAAACAAATAGAAAACCTAATTTTATATTTTTATGACCAACAATGACTCTTTTATTAATAATTCTGATTTTTATTTTTATTTACCCTACCCTCCCTCCCCATGTCGCTGATAGGTATCAATATTAATGATTCTAATTATGAGCCACCAATTATAAGTTTTTACAAGTTTTCATTGGCTGACAAGTTAATCAAATTATTATTGCTAAGGTTTAGTAAACTTCATAATGTAGTTAATGATTATTAGAAATTTGGTTTTAATTATTTAATAAAATCAATTTGATTAACTTGTCATAAATTTGATTATAAAAGTTTACAGAAACCCGAACATTACCTTTCTTAATGATGATTAGAAATTTGGTTTTAATTATCATTGCTTCTTTAATAAAATCAATTTTTTCAGTATCGAAATTTGATTTCCTATTCTTCAATGCATGGGTACCTGTAAAGTAATATATTTTATTCTCTGTCGCTATTTAGTCACAAGCTATCTACCACAGAGCATGATCATAACCTCAGAGGTAAAATGAGAACCAATATTGAATAAGATAATTACATGTAAACTAAATAGTGACAGAGAACTGAAGCAACCATTAATTGAAACAAAAAAAAAAATTGTTATTCAAACTCAGGTATACCTTCACAACCAGTCAAATCAAACACATTCAAAGTGACAAAACATTCAAGAATAAAAAATTCTAACATGAAAATATTAATGTAGCCATTTGTAGCTAACAAATGTCAAAAAAATTGCTCAAACTGCAATTAAAGAACAAGATAACAAAAAAATAAAAATTAACAAAAATAATAATGATTAATGGGGTGGGAAGGGTCAAGGGTTAAAAAAAAAGTAAAAATAACAAAAAATAAAAGTTAGAATCATTAATAAAAGAGTCTTTGTTGATTACAAAAGTATAAAATTAAGTTTTCTATTTGTTTAGGAAAGATATATATGTCCTATAAGTTTATGAGTTAACATGGGTTAATGAAATATTTCTTGTTAGTTATAAAAGTAAAAAGTAGGCACAAAATAGCCATTACATCAACTACGGTATCTAAATTGTCTATTTTGTGGGAAAAAAAATATGCCTTAAAAGTCATTTTTCGAAAATATATTTCCTTACTAAAGAGAGATGAACAAGTGTTAATATTCATTTAACAAGGAAAGTGATTTGTCATTAAAATCAGTCTGGTTTAGTAACAAAATATTTCATTAGAAATGATGTCATAATTACCAAGGAACAAGAAAATGATTTTGTGTCCATAAAGAATATTTCATTGTTAAATCAATTTGGCGGGAAATCAGGTTTGGAGAGAATGTTTCCCGCTACCTATTTAACAAGGAAAGTTTTCGATAAAATATATTTTGTTGGAAAAAGTGGTAACTTTATGGTTTTTCAATGAAATTTTATTTTTGTTGACAATGATACCATAATAACAAGGAAATTAAAATTCTTAGAAAATTTTTGTTAGTGAATATTAGATTTCTTGTAGTGATAAAAGACTACATATAAAGGCAATGGATCAAAATTATATAAGCAATTAATGATTTTTTTTAAAAAAAAAAAAACGGCCAATCGTACAATCCAACCGCACCAAAAAGAAATTTGATTCCCATCAAAGAAATTCAACACTGATCGAAATGTCTTACATTAAATTGTACCTTATATCAATATGCACCATGCTAAACTTTAGTAAAACATTATTAAAAAAAAGCTTCTACTTGATTAATTAAGCTCTATAACACTCGCTCCAAAACTATCTTTGGGTTTGATCTTTTTGTATTCAACTATACTAGGCATCAAAGCACTCGCTCCAAAACTATCTTTGGGTTTGATCTTTTTGTATTCAACTATACTAGGCATCAAAGCGGTCGCCCAATCTTTTGCCTCTATCTTCACTAAAAAATACTTATACTTGCTGATGAAAATGTTTGATGGTAGTTAAACTCTTCTAGAAAAAAAGTCTTTCACCTCTGTCAGTTATGTCTACGTATCACCTTGTCCACTGCATGCCACAAAATTGTAAGTGACTCTTGTGATCCCCAAAGTTCATTCTTCAACCTGACATGTGCATTCTCCACTCAATGAGACGTAGTATTTCCAAGGTGTTTCACCTTATTTGTCCATGCACTAACAAAATGTTCTTTATGAGGTAGCCATGTACAAATCACATACTCCACACAAATACAAAGTTTCTCTCAGTGCTTCTAAAATGCCGTCTACTTTTCTTCAAACTTTAACTGTGTTGTTGATTGTGTGAGCTTATTGATTCCGTCATCGAACTCCCCCTTCCAAACTAGTCACAAAATGCTTTTTTGCACCTCCCTTGTGCATTTTTATTTATGTGCCATGTACAAAGTAAGCAATTGGCATTAGAAAAAAAAAACTTTTTTAATCGCATTAGTTAATGCAAGCTCCCTATCAGTTACAAACACACTCTTTATCTGACTTCATAAAAGTACAAACAACATTAAACGTCATTCCTGTAGAAGTAACCCCAACAACTTCCAAAAGTGACATCCTATACCGATTGGTTTTGTAAGTACAATCCAATAAAAATACCGAGGGAAAATAACTTTGTTAGCTTGATTGAGTTAGGGTGAGACTAAAAAAATTTGTAATTTCATTGTCTTTTTGTCAACAGTGTGTCACTCAGCGTAGTGATTTTCTTGTAGCAACTTCATGGTGTTTCGCATAATAGTTTTCCCTTCCATTTTGAACACCCTTTCTTAGCTATAGCATTGTATATTGTAGAATCTTTGTTAGGATTATTCATCTTAATAGTGTTGAGGACATCTCAAGGCTTAACCCTACTTTGGACATGTCTTGAAAATATTTCTTGTCATTGTTGTTCAACTTTCCTACGAATGAATGCACTACTAGAGTGGAAGCAATCTCGTGAATCCCACATTGCACTTCATATTTCCACTAGTCGTCACCTAAAGGCACACATTTCAATGCAAAACGACACCCACATTTTTGTGTTCTAGTCTCTCTAGCATCCTTATAAGTCAATTCATTTTTTCTAGGCCTTACCTTGTTGTATTTGCACCTCGTTCACAACCTAAAATCAACTTCCTTTTCTATTTTGATTGGATTTATCAGATTTTGCAATAATAATCACAATCCTAATTTTGTTGTCGATCTTCCGATACCAATCCACTAAATCTTTACATAAGTCAAAGATCTGTACAAAACGGAAACATTACTACTTGAATCATAAAACAATCCATTAAAAAAAACTATTTAGAGATGCAAACCTGCTCAGTTTGAAAATGTCGTTAAACATCCGGATATTCACTATCCTCTCCTTGAAAGGATCATCATTCCATGTTATGTATTGTGAGTTCGTCGGAAGTAGCGGGCCAACATCCTACATGTAACGTCAGTTTGTTAATAGGACAACAATATATAAAAGTAGAACCTACAAATATTATAGTCTATCAGTTCTATCGCTGTCGATTCAATAAAATATCTTAAACACCAATTAAAATTAACAGGATTATTGTGAGTTATAAGACTTCAAATGAGTCGAGATTATGAGATGTGGCAAAACAAAACAAAACAATTGTCTTATTGTAAGCTAGACAATAAAGTTTCAACAGAGTAAAAAAATTTATAGTAAAAAATGTGTCATACTAAAAATATGGTTGAAACAAAACATGTTCTTATCTCTTATTTGGTAGATCAGTATTATAGGTGGCACTCCTTAAGGCAAATGCAAAGAGATAATTCAGGAGTCTAGGACCTTTGCTGCAAAGAAAAGCCCAAGACCTTTATTTTACAAGATTATGTGGAGAAGATGGTGAGAAAGATATTAGAATTTGGATCCATAATAATGATGGCAATTTTTCTTTAAGTTCGGCTTCTAAGATTCTTCGGAGTAGGGGACATCATGATGGGTTTTGGAAATGGCTATGGCATCCTTCCCACAAAGATTTCCATCTTTGTGTGGAAAATCATTAAAAGGGCTTTGCTGGTAGATGGTGAGATCCGCATAATTGGCTTTAAATTAACCTCAAAATGCATCTGTTGTAGAAGTTTTGGAAAGGAAACGACTAAACACTTGTTCTTGGAAGGTGAACTTGCCAAAAGGGTTTGGAATCATTTCGAGTTGATTTTTTATATTCATGTCTATAGGCCGATAGAAGTGTTTCCCATGCTCAACATATGGTTTCTTAAAGCCAACATGTCGACGATGTCAGGTATTATCACCCATCTTACTCCTCTTTTTATTCTATGGGAAATCTGGCTACAAAGAAACAAGAATATGTATGAAGGAAAGGAATGGTCTTCAAACTATGTGATAATTAAAGTGTATTACTGGATTAGATGTGTTTTCAAGCACTTCAATCCTAAGAATAAGGATAAAAATGGGATACTATTGCGTAGATTGGGCCTCCAAGAAAAGACGGTGAGTGAGGCTAAAATCCGTGTAGTTTTTTGGAGTTTTCCTCCGGATGGATGTGTTGCACTTAATGTAGATGGTTCGGGAAATGATGATATGGCGGCGGGTGGTTTCGTGATTAGGGATCATGAAGGTAGTTTTATAGCAGCCAAACAATGTTTTTTTGGACAAGAATCAAACAATGTGGCAGAAACTAGGGTCCTCTTGGAGGGTTTGAGATTATGTAGGTTGAAGGGATATGTGAATTGTTTGATTCAAATGGATGTTATGTTGGTTAAACAATGGTTTTATCGGGAAGCAAGGATTTCGTGGTTCTTGGATGATTGGTGGAGACAAACTGTGTAAATCAATGAAATGCCACTGTAGTCATGTTTTTAGGGAGACAAACTCAGTGGCAGATGCCATGACTAGTCTTGCCCAAAATGAACAAATATCTAGATCTTATACATGGTCCTCTCTTCCGAATAGGTCGAAAGCCTTGATCTCCTTGGACAAAAATCGGACTGCATATTTAAGAATCCCAAAATGAATTACATGTCTTGGTATTTGCGCGAATTTTCTCAGCGGAAATGGTTCTTATTGGATGAAGGGGTTGGCACTATATCGCAGAACACTAGGCAAGGTTTTCCCAAATCAGAGTGTGACACCTTGCAGGCAACTGTGCTGGATGGTTGTTGTGGCTGGCTGTTGAACGCTGCTGGGAGTTGTCGTGCTGCTGCTGTTGCGTTTGTCGTGCTGCATAAGCTGTTTGACAGCTGCTGCGGGGTGTTGAGGGGTTGTTCTTCGGTGAAGTGGATGTTGCTGCTAGGACTGTCTTGGCAGCAGGGAATTGGTCTTTATGGTGCTGGACGATGCTAGTTTGTTTTTGTTGTGCTTGGAAGATGTTGTCTGATTATTTGGTTAGTCAGTTTTTGTGGTTTTTGGCGCTTTCTTTTTGTTTAGTAAGGCCTTTAGTTTTTTTTACTAAGGTCTTATCTCTTGAGATCTTGAGTAAGGCCTTTTTCTCTTGAGAAAGGCCTTATCTCTTGAGTTAGCCTTGACTCGTTGAGAATTGGTTTTGGAGCCTAGCTGCTTGGTTTTTGCTTTTTCCTAGGATTGTTATCGCGCAAAAGTCGTCGCCACAGCTCAGTCTCGCAAACGTTTGCTCGACATCAAAAAATCTTTATCGTTTAAGAGTCCTTTTGAGCGACGGCAGCAAAGTTCGTCGCAAGAAGGGTTTATCGCGTAATACTGTTTTGCGCGACGTTATTTTCGACGTAGAAAATATAACATTTTGTCGTGCAAAATTCACTTACGCAACTAAATATTTCGTCGCGTTAATCTTATTCAGCTTAACTCAAATGGTGACGCACCCTTTCTTTGCTCAAGATTATGTTTGAGTGACGACAATATTTGTCGCTCTAATGTTGCGACGACAGTTCCGTCGCTCCAAACACGCTCGATCTATTCTTGTGCAAAGAAATTGTTTGTCGCTTAAAGTTCAATTTAATAATTTTGAATTTGTTTTCAAATTTTTATTTTAATTAAATTTGAAGTATTTATTAATTGAACCATTGAGGTTTGATATGCATTACAAATTACAGAGGGTTTAAAGTTCAATTATTAATTGAACCATTGAAGTATTTATTAATTGAACCATTGAAGTATTTAAAGTTCAATTACAGAGGGTTTGATATGCATTGAGGTTTTATTAATTTAATTAAATACGATTAACTTTACAAATTAATAATTTAAAATTGAATTGTATCCATTACAAATTACTATTTTAAAACCGTACTGTATCAACTCAAATTAAAAAACACATCGGTACATTTTCTAGGGCTAGGGTGGCTGATGGTTCGTCGACGGTAGAGGGAGATTCAACAAATTAATCTTTGACTGTTGGAAAGCCCCTAATAACATATTCCACCTAGTTGTCTCCTGGGCCTGTTGTTCCCCCTTTCTGGCCTCTCGTTCTGCCTCTCGGGCCTCCCGCTAACCTCACGCGCTTTGGTGGCATTTAGCTCATTATGTAATTCCTCCACTCTCGACTGTGACGATGAAACAGTTTTGACTGACAGCTGTGAAGCTGAAGATGAGGTGTCGACCTCACGAACTCTAACTTTCTCCATCCCCCGAACAATCTTTCCGGGTCTCGGACACAGAGATTCCAACGTCTCCGTCAAAATATTTAATCTTGGATCGTCAATTATGAGTTGCTCCAATGGAGATTTTGGGGGATGCTGCGAGGCCACTTGCTCCATGTAGGCATCCTGCCTCTCCACCATTGTTTCCTTCATTAAAAAATTAATAACTAATAAAACAACAGAAGCAACAATATGCAGAAAATGCAAAAGAATAAAACTTACATGCAACTTCACAGCCACCTCATTGCCAAGTAGTGCATAAACATCCTTGAACATGCTGGGAATTTTGAACCTTCCTACAAAACATTGTGAAAATAGTAAACCAACTAATATAAATATTTAATTGAATGTATTGACTAAAATTAAAAAAAAATGAAAATAAACCTATTAATTCACTTACTAGACGACGTTCCTCCACCCTGTAAGAGAAGGGCAACGAACTAGAGTTATGTAGAATTTTCTTTTGACCTCGGTTCGCCTCAGATGTTATTTGTATAATTATTCAAAATATTCATCAAATGTGTTATTACATACATATAAATGAATAAATAAACAACAAAGCAAGACTCGAAGCATCTAAATGTATAAGATGACAGAGATAACAAGTTGAAAACTTAAAACAATAGAGAAATGGCTAAAACTTACTGTGAGCGCGTCCAGCACCTCGCCCAGCGTCAACCTGTAGTGCAGAAACTAAAAATAAAGAGTTGTCATCATTGACAAAGTTGAAAGATGTAGCAAGACTCAAAGCATCTAAATGTATAAGCTAACAGGAAAACTCAAAGAGTTGGATAAGTTTCAAATGCTATGGAGAAATGACAACAACAACAAGCCCATAGGTCATAGTGTAAGCAACAAAATTCTTAAAATTGTACATTTTAAGCCTTGCGCCCCATTGTAGTTAAGGCATTGAAGCGGAGGCGAAGCAGACGAGCCTGAAAATGCCTCGGGCGTGTGGCGAGGCGAACGCCTCACTTCACTGAGGCGGTCTTAACATTCTTTAAAAAAATTATAATAAATTGAAAGATATCAGCATAGTAATAGTATACATCATCATTTTGATAAGTATCATAAGCAAATATTTATAAAAAGTGACACAACTATCTAGAATCAAAATGAAAATACAATAAAGTTGCATAGCATTGCGAAAGGATGTACTACATAAGTATCAAGTAACTTGCAAACATCTACTAAATCATTAAAAATCAATAATCTTGAAAGAATAGAAGCTTAGGAATATTGAACATTTGTTAAAAGAAATTGTTGGAATGGTTGGTAAAAACCCACAAGTATGATCACTATTAGTATTCCAAAAGCATAAAAAACATTGAACTATGCTATGAAAAATCAAGATTGATGTTGATCACAGACTGAAATGAGGCGAAATTTTGTAAAAACGCCTTGACTACACTGTTGCGCCCCTTAAAACATCTAACAAATGAAATAAATTTGGGGTCTAATGTGTACAATAAATATTGAATGTAAAAAGCTTAGTCCCCAACTCCACTTGGTTCATATCTCAATTGCAACATATTTTCTAAAATAAATTTTCATTTTGGCATCAACAAAAAGCAATACCAACTACCCCGAACAAGAAATGTAAATTCCAACATCACCCAATAACAATACAAGACAAAAGAATCTCATTTATCTATATTCAATAAACAAAAAAGATAACAGGAAACTTGAAGAGATCCATCAATAAATTCTTCCCAAAACAACCTCTATACAAAAATCTTAGATACAAGCCAAAACAAAATCTTAGATCCATCAATAAATTCTTCCCAAAACAAGCCAAATCTCATATACCTATTAACAGAAACACCCTCCTAATTGCACAAACACAAAATTAAACACATTTGGAAGAGAATCGAAAGAACCCTATTATCCAATTTGCATCTAAATCAAGCAATAAGGAACAAAATGGGGAAATAAATAAAGATATACAAATTTATTCAAACCCAGAGATAATAACATCAATAAACCAGCCAAATTCAAGCTCATAAACAGTATTGTGCAAAATAAACAGTGTTGAAACGATGATTTGATTTGAGAAGAGAAATCAAATCAAAATACAAAAAACGATGAAATTGAAAAGAACTTACAGTTGAGAACACCTCTGGATGTATAAACGTTTTCCTCATAGCAGTTGAGAGCACCTCTTGATGTGTTTGTTGGGCTAGCAATGGAGAGACCTTGCGAACTGAAACCTAATTAAAAGAGTATATTCTAATTTCGTCGCGCAAATATCGAATTGTTTATTTTTGGGAGAAACTTTGATATCATTGTTTAATTAATTAATTGAACTTCGACATCCATTTAACAAATTTACTATAAAAAAAGTCATGGTATATTAACAAATTTAATTAAGTGAACTAACAAATATAGAATATTATTAGCGTCTTGTAAACGACCTAACAAATTATATTCCTACGAATGTATTTAATTTAAATCAATAGAGTAATCACTCTCGACATCTTCTTCAAGTTCATCCGACATGGTTGCCTCAGACTCTTGATCATAAACTCCATCGTTTGTAGGTGATACCTCAACATCATAATTTTTAGTATGTTGCTTAATTCTGATGGACCGTACAGCCACCCACTTAAATTTAGGGGTTTCTCTGAAGACCATCTGTCATTTCTTCTTCGTCCCCCAAGAAAGGTGAAACCTTAGTATTTCCCTCCCCACTCTGTGTGTGTGCCTATCTTTATCTCTTTCTCTCTTTTTAAGTTCGTTTCGATCCAGTATGTTCATCGGTTTTTGTCCATGGGGTTCTTTGATAGATTGATCTCATATTTACTTATTTGATTCTACTTGATAGAGGACTAGTTCTTTTGATGATTTGATTCAGTGTTGGGCTTTGATTTCAGGTGCTTTGGTGATTGCGAGCGATTGTTAAGGTGTGAAAATGGTGGAGAATATGAAGGCGGCAGGAAGGAGGAGGTTGTGACCAGAGAATACACAATTAATCTTCACAAACGCCTTCACGGCTGGTATTCTATTATTATTTCCTTAGATTTCTCATCCAATGTAATACAGTAGAGTAGATTTTGCTACTTTTGAATGAAATCCATTTGTGTAAAGTATGGGAGCTTCTGGTAATACTTATTTTCTCCCCTAATTGAAAAAAGGGGTTTCATGGGGTTTTTTGTTGTTGTTGTTGTATTTTGAGTTCCTGGTGCAATACAACTATAGCAAAAGTCAACCATAAGTCTTTTAGTGAAACGACTTAGTTTTCATAACTTATCCATAGCAAGATTCTATGAAAACTAACTTGTTTGAATCCTTTTTAAATTGTGTCACGAAAGATAGCATCAAAATATAGGCGGGAAAATTGAAATTAGAAGGGAATGGCAAAACTATAATAGTGTAAGCAGTTATGAAAACTAAAGATGACAGGGAAAACTCAAAGAGTTAGATAAGTTTCGAATGCTATGGAGAAATGACAGCAACAACAAGCCCATAGGTCATAGTGTAAGCAACCAAATTCTTAAAGTTGTACCTTTTAAACCTTAAGCCCCTTAAAACATCTAACAAATGAAATAAATTTGGGGTCAATGTATACAATAAATATTGAATGTAAAGAACTTAGTCCCCATCTTCACTTCATTCATATCTCAATTGCAACATATTTTCTAAAATAAGTTTCCTTGTTGGCATCAACAACAAGCAATATCAACTACCCCAAACAAGAAATGTAAATTCCAACATCACCCAATAACAAAACAAAACAAAAGAATCCCAATTATCTGTATTCAATCAACAAAAAAGAAAATAGGAAACATGAAGAGATCCATCAATAAATTCTTCCCAAAACAACCTCTATACAAAAATCTCAGATACAAGCCAAAACAAAATCTCAGATCCATCAATAAATTCTTCCCAAAACAAGCCAAATCTCAGATACCCATTAACAGAAACACCCTCCTAATTGCACAAACACAAAATTAAACACATTTGGAAGAGAATCAAAAGAACCCCATTGCCCAATTTGCATCCAAATCAAGCAAGAATGGAACAAAATGGAAAAATAAAGGAAGATACACAAACTTAGTCAAACCCAAAGACAATAACATCAATAAACCCACTTAATTCAAGCTCATAAACAATATTGTGCAAAGTAAACAGATCTATAAACAATATTGTGCAAAATAAACAGTGTTGAAACGATGATTTGATTTGAGAAGGGAAATGAAATAAAAATACAGTAAACAATGAGATTGAAAAGAACTTACAGTTGAGAGCACCTCTGGATGTATAAACGTTTTCCTCGGAGCAGTTGAGAGCACCTCTTGATGTGTTTGTTGGGCTGGCAATGGAGAGACCTTGCGAACTAAAACCTAATGAAAAGGGTGTATTCTAATTTCGTCGCGCAAACATCAAATTTGTTTATTTTAGGGAGAAACCTTGATATCATTTTTAATTAATTAATTGAACTTCGACATCCATTTAACAAATTTACGGTAAAAAAATTCATGGTATATTAACAAATTTAATTAAGTGAACTAACAAATATAGAATATTATTAACGTCTTGTAAACGACCTAATAAATTATATTCCTACAAATGTACTTAATTTAAATCAGTAGAGTAATCACTTTCGACATCTTCTTCAAGTTCATCCGACATGGTTGCCTCTGACTCTTTATCATAAACTCCATCTTTTGCAGGTGATACCTCAACATCATAATCGTCGTCAATCGGAGGAAGTTCAACTAATAACTCAAATGGTTGTTGGATAATGAGAATGCTTGAAGATGAATTCTCTTGATCAGCGGTGTCATCACCACTGTGGTCATCAGAAGCCTTTTCAGGAATGTCCCATATACTTTTGTGCTGGATTGTCTGGACTATTTTCCATCCACTACTGGCTTTAAGTTCATCTAGCTAAAAAATTGTTTTTCCATAGTTGCCAAAATAAAATAATCATGCTCGTACCAAAGTGTGATATGATTTGTCGTACTAGTGACATGTGTCCTTGCAAACTCAACGAAGCTCTCAATCCAATTTAGATATTCCTCATAGCATTTGTCCTGATTTTGTATCCACTGTCTTTCCATTGCGTTTGTTTTCAATTTATAAACAAAACATTAGAATTCAAGAGAGTTAACGACACTAATGCGATTAGGTTTCGATGTGGAAAATTTTCAACAACATCTCAATTACAATTCTTCAAGTGGACAACATACATATTATTAATTAATAAATATCTACTTTGCACTCGAAAAACAATATGAGACACTCCTGAAAATCCCATGATTGCAATCTAATGTCATGAAATCTTAAAAAAATATTTTTTTTTAGCAATTTCTTCATCATTCTCCGGTGAAAGAGAAACGATTGAAAGTGGTGGTCAGCAACGCAGAGAGAGAAGGACAGAGCCTATAGTGAAAAACAAAAGGAGAAAAAAAGTGAAAAATGCATATCTGATTGTTCTACTTCGTGAAGAAGATAAACATGTCAGATCTTGCGCGACGAAACAGTTCGTCACCTTATGACTTTTAAGTTGATCACTCAAAGTAGCCGATTGAAAAATTAATGTCTTTTTAGAGCGACGAAAGTGATCGTTTTAGGCGACGACACATCGTCACTCATAATTTATGCGACGAAGGCTTCAATTTCGTCGCGTAAGATTTTTTAAGCGACGAAACATTGCGTCACTTTAGCATGTTAACTATTCATTGTAAATGTGCGACGATAGTAAATTTGTCGTCACGTTAAGTTAATTTTGAGCACTACATGTCGTCGCTAAAGGGGTTTTTTATTTGTAGTGACCTAAATCTCATTAAAATAAAGAGGGTTATGGAAGAGAAATCGAGATCAAGATGAAATAAAAATAAGAATGAAAACCTACCGTCTCGTTTTGTTGTTGATTTAATCAAACTTGCGTTGAAATTTGACGAACGTGAAGTCGAACTTTTAGAGTTTGAAGAACATGGAAGTTGAAGTAAAGAGAGACTACTTTCATTGACGCAAATAAGGAAAACCTAACATGTTCTTGACTAGGTTTTTAATTTGTGATGATATTTATGATATCAAAACTACTTATAATTAATTATGTGAGGAACGTGATAAAAAGGTTGGTGGTTATATACGCTCCCTAAATTAATCATCATCAAGACCTTTTTATTTATGGTCTTCATTTTACTAATAAAGTCCTGCAAATATTTTATTTGTTGCTTTTAGCATTAAATGGTTATTGCTTAAATTGTGTGACTTATTTGTGTGTCATTTTATTGTAGGAAATGAAACGTACATGGATGAAAAAATAGTGCAAGTTATTTAAGGAATCGAAATTGGGAATAAGGATAACATTTGTTGGATTTGAGATTTGAAGATAAAATGTTAGATATTTTGTTGAGTGAGAATGACCACATACTTGCCTTCCACTCACATGAAGATACCTTGACGGAAATGATCTCTTAATCCATTATTTATGTCACGACCCGATCCACTGAGTACTATATTGTACGCTTTGAGCCCAAGGCCAGCACGGCTTTAGAACACGTAGTACTTTGTAGATCCAAATTCTTACATATATAGTACATCACCCTCCCTTACCCAGGCGATGTGGGACTATGATCTCCCCTTTGTAATTTGTCAACCCTCTTGGGATCCATGGGCTTTTGGGCTTCTCCCTCACCCTCGCCCTCAAGTTCGTCCACACAAGGATATCACAGTCCACCCCCTTGGGAGCCCAACGTCTTTGTTAGCACACTTCCAGCTGGGTCAGGCTCTGATACCATTCTGTCACGCCTCATTCCAAGTGGTCGAGTGGGACCCACCTCCAAAATGTGACGTGATAGCAACAACAAAACTTCAATCAATATGACTTGAAAATAACATCTAGAAAATGAAATTACACTATTTACATAAATAAATAAATAAAAAGAAACACTTGCTCAAACAGCATCAGTTTTGATCCAAAAACAAAGGAAAGATTTCCCTAACTTACAACTCACAACATTTACACAAAACATACATGCCATTGATACAAACTAAGGAAACAAAAGACACAAAACTCAACCCCTCTAAAAGACTCTAGATGTACAGTGGACCACCTCTAGCTGAAGACTTGAAAATGAAATCATGAGATGGGTGAGCTATCCACAAGCTCAGTGAGTATTATAAAGTCAAACACGAGAAAACGACTAACACAATTTATAATTCAAATTTCAATGCTACAAACATACACATACTAATCACCATTCCACTTTTAACGTCTGGAATATGAGACAATACTATAACATATACCATTCCACTTTTAACATCTGGAATGTGAGACGATAATATAATAAATAACCATTCCTCTTTTAACGTCTGGAATGTGAGATGATAACATAACAAATAACCATTTCACTTTTAAAGTCTGGAATGTGAGGCGACAACACAACAATTTATTCCACAACAGCTAAATGAATATTAGTTCTCAAATATATGACAGTTATACGCATATTAAACAAACTGATGTCTTACTCGATCTACACTCTACTCTCTAGGTGTTTGAGATGTAGTCAGAGCCTTCTTTGAACCTAAATGAAATGACATAGGCTCAAGCTCAACATGAATCACACATTTACTTATAGAATATGTAAAACACATGCTCATGAAATAAATGAATGCATGGACATGATAAAAGAGTAACCATGCTTCCTTGTGAAGCTCAAAACTCATAGACAACCCCTCCCTTCTTAACATAATCTGAATCATGGGTTCTAACCACCTCTTATTCTATATGCTATAACTGATACTATACTTTGAAATTCACAATAATTTCAATTGAGTTTAAGAGTAGACATCACTAGCTTCGAAACCATATATTATATGTTTAAATTGGGTCCCTGTGGAGGGAGATCCATTAAACACAATCCAACATAGAATTGCTAAAAATTCAGGATACGACACAGTATATAGGTCTGATTGAAACTGATTGTGAGACTTGAATATAGGGAATTAGACTTCGAAATTTATATCCATGGAAAGCTCTATATCTCTAGTTTCCAACCCAACAAACCGTTTATAATTTACAGTTGTGTACAATAGATCACCCCAATTTTCGTAAACAATATGCAAATCAATCCGAATTTGCATATACATCCATATAAACATCGAATCATCTATACAACTCTCCATACCACCAACCTAATTCAATATGATTCTAAACTACACGATAACCCTAATTTCCCTGATCTTAGACAACATCAAATCCTAATTTACATGATCTTACACAACATCAAACAAACTTATGCCTTAAGCAAAGCTTATAGTTTAAAAATTAAACATAAACAACTACCTAATTGAGGATCCCTTCCAAACTCAGCCAAGTTTCTTCAAGAGAATTGTTGTAACTCTTTCTTTTTGGGAGCTTTTTGCTTGTAAAATCAAGAGGATGAAAGTAAGGGTCTCATTGCCATGTGTTGCTTAAATAGCATGAGGTGGCAATCATATCCCATATTTATGTTTTAGTCCTACAACTTCGTAAGATTTTCACGATGCACCTCAAGTTTTTCCAATATTTTCTAAGTGAGCGACTTGATGAAATTTTCTCGTATAAGTGTGTTCTTAACATGTTTTATAAAAAAAAATCGTATTCAACCAATTAAACTCGCACGCATACTTAGAACCCGACATGCTGCCAAAACAATTTACTCGTGCTCAAACTTGTGTTCTAAATAGTTTTGACATATTTAACAATGTATGAAATGCATGTTTTCAAGTTCAAATCTCACAACTCTTCCCTCCAAATTAGAATTTCGTCCTCGTAATTTACTTACTTGACTAAAATAAATGAGGATATCGCTTCCTCATACTATCTTCACTTTCCCACGTTGTTTCTCCAACTGAATGACTATGCCACAATACCTTAACCAGTGAAATGGTTTTGTTACGCAGTACTTGCTCTTTTTTATCTAAAATTTGTACGGCTCTTCAACATACGAAAGATTTTTTTCATTTCTATATGTTGTGCTATTAACACATGTGATGGGTCTAGTATATACGTTCTTGTGCCAAACTCGGGGGTAGCGCCAATTGATAAGCTGTAAGACCCACACGTTCCGTTATCCCAAATGGTCTAATGTATCGAGAATTTAGCTTCCCTTTCTTTCCGAATCTCAAATCATTAATATTTTCCGTAAATGCAACAAGAAGAAAAAAAATGATTTTGTGCTCATCTCACTCATTTGGCAAGTCATCAACTATAAAAGGAGGATCCATTTCATATTTTGGGGTCCTTCAATTTTCTTGTAATCTCGTTCTCTTTTTTGGAAGCCATGATCCAACCAATTGAATTTTAAAGCCTTACTTAAGGCTAAGATGAACTTTTAAATTGGTGTAACTTCAATAAGCTTGATGTAATATTTCAAAGTTGTGATTTAATGATTAAGTATTCTTTTCCTCCATTAATGATTTTTTTACCATTATTGTCATGCACTAGTGGTAGTTAGCAGTAATTCATTTTTGTTTGAAAACATTAGACCTCTTAGATTGGATGTGATTAAAATCTTTTTTTTATGTTAAAGTATTATGCATATTACCAAATAGAAAGTACAGTTACAAAACATGATGACTCGTTGTTGCAGTCATCGCCAGGTTATGAGACTCCACATTGAGGTCTCGACTTACATAATTACAAGTCCAACTTGGATGCAACAAGAAAAGACGTCTAACATTAGTAATAAGAAGACGCTATTCCCAGTTCATGGCCAGACCATGATTAGAGTCTTTAGCTTGGATGAGGTTGACGATGTTTGTCGGATCACCGAGAAGGAGGTTTGTCTTCCAGTTCTGCGCAAGAATCAAAAGTAGTGTTGCCTCGGGTGCATAGCATTATGCCATCGTGCTGTCAAGGATCTTGCCCAGTATAGGGCAACCAATTGTAGCCAGAACTTGTCCGTGCAGTTTGATAGCAAAAACATCGAGGCTGTTCTGTTTAGATGAGTCAAAGAAAATGGCATCAAAACAGACTATAATCATATCAGGATCTAAGACCAAGGGAATAGCGCGGAGCTGGTTGGGTTTGAGGTTGATTCTATGGTTCCTGGCTGATTAAACCTAGCTATGGATCATGTAAATCCGAGAAGTCACAGACTCATATTGGGGGCCTTGCATGGTGACCTTGGGAGCCTTCGATGAATGGTGTGTTTTCTGATTGGTCGTTTCAAAATTTTGAAGGATAGAGCGTATGTTCACAAAAAGGTTATCCTCTATCATTTTCTGTAGAGGGGAGGAAATAGGAGTGGAAAACCATTGTTTGTGCCAGGGTGTCCATGTAAGATGGAGAGTGTTGAGGAAGGATTGGGTGCAGAACTTTGTTTTGTTAAAAACATTTTCACCGCGAATCTTCCAAATAGTGTGGAGCACAACCATAAATTGGGCCAGCATTTCATCCTTAGCTTCAGGATGGGTTTTAGTCGTGTCCCACATGAACTGAAAAAACCCAAAATTGAAGGGGGTTGAGATTTATCTGACTCCAATCAATGGGAAGAAAAGAAATGAGCCAAAATCTTTTGTTGACCGGACATAATAAAAAGAGGTGAGTGGCTTCCTCTAGATGATTCTTGCAGAAAACGCAGTATTCATCAATAGGCATGTGTATCCGAACAAGGTTTGTCATAGTGGGGAAGATATTTCCACTGACCTTCCAAATAAAGAAAAGAGCACTTACAGAAGCTTTGATTTTCCAGAGATTTCTGAAATGAATATCTTGTGGGAACAAACTAGAGTCATTAGATGTTGAGCTTTCTAGATGGTCAGAGATGAAAGCACGAGAAACACTTTTGACTTAAATTTTTTTTTTTTTTTTATCAAAAAGCCATATGAGTTTGTCTGGATCCAAAATATCTTGTGCCACTCGGAGGGAAAAGAGAGGTGATTAGATTTTCATTTCATTGAGGTGTGAGATTAGAAGATATAAGCCACAGATCCGGAATGGGGTTGAGATCCGGGTTAGGATGAAGAGAAGGTGTGCATTCAGACAGGGGGAAAGCCAGGTTTGACCCAACAGTCCTTCCAAAGGTCAATTTGGTTCTCAAAAAGGATTTGCCAAACAAGGCAACGTTTCATTTTGGCAAAGGTGGTTAAGCTACCTCTCCAAGCAAAATAAGCCACCATAGGGGAAGCGGAGAGTTGGAAGATGTTTTTCTTGTGGAAATAAAGGGTTTTAAGTTGTTGAACCCGCGGGTTTTGCGGAGAAGCAATGGCTTGCAACACATTTTTTGCCATCATAGCCAGATTTTTGTGTTAGGCTGAAAGAAGGTTGAGACCCCCAAGATGTCAAGGGAGAGTAATACGATCCCAGGTATAGAGGTGCCTGGCTTTGCTATTCTCCGCTCCATTCGACCAAAAATTTCGAGCCAACTTGTCAAATTTGTCATGAATTGAGCAAGGAATAAGGAATGTTTGCATTGTGTAGACCGGGTTTGAATTAAGAACTGCTTTAATCATAACCATTCTACCTGCTTGGAAAAGGACTTTAGATTTTCAGCTAGAATATTTTGCGGTGACTTTATCTGTCAGGAATTGGAAATCATTGGCTTTCTTTTTGGATTGGAGCAAGGGGGATTATAGGCATTTATCCTTCAGATTGTAGAGTTTGGAATCCAAAATTTTGTTTATCATTTTTTCATGTCTCGGATGAACATTAGAGCTGTAGTAAATAGATGATTTTTCATAATTGACTGCTTGACCCGATGCCAAACAATAATCACTGAGAATGTCCTTGACAGAGTGGGCTTCCGCAAGAAAGGTCGGACAAAATAATATAAGATCGTCTTCATACAGAAGATGGATGATGGAGGAGGAGTGGCGACGGAGTTTGATGCCCTTGATAATATTATCATTCTTAGCTCTAGCCAAAAGGCGAGACAACGCTTCCGCCACCAAGATAAAGAGATAGGGAGGGAGTGGATCTCCCTGTCTGATGCCTCTAGTGGGAGTAATCAATGGTAGAGCTGAACCATTAAGAATGATTTGGAGGGACGTGGTGGAGACACACTGCTCTATCATTTGGGTCCACCAACAATCAAATCCTAAATGCTCTAGAATTTGGGTAAGGAATGACCACTTTGTGATAGGCTTTGGCCATGTTAATATTTAAAGCCATCTAACCTTGTTTCTTATTACGACAATGTTTCTTGTGAAAAAAGATTTCATGAGCTAGGGACACATTGTAGACAATGGAGTGGCCTTTGAGAAAAAACCCCTTGGTTGGGAGAAATGATGGCATCAAGCAGTGGTTTCATACGATTTGCTAAGATCTTAGAGATGACCTTATAAATGACATTGCAAAGGCCAATGGGGCGAAACTTGTCCGGAGTGGTTGTATTGCTAATCTTTGGTATTAAAGCAATAAAGGTCGCATTGAGCTTTGGGTAAGAGTTTTAGTGATAAAAAAAAAATTGGACCACCTCGATCACTTCATCTTGTACTGTTTCCCAGTAGTGTTGAAAAAAGAATGCATGGAAGCCATTTGGACTCGGGGCTTTGTGACTACCCATACTTGAAAGAGTATTAAGGATTTCTTCTGCACTCAGGATTTTTAAAAGATTTTCATTATCTTTTGAGGAGACCGAGGGTTCAAAGAGGTTAAGGATTTCTTGAAAGTGAAGCGGGAAAAAGATTCGAAAATATCCTTAAAATAGGTATTAATGACATTTCCGACATAATCTTGGGTGGAGTGTCTTTGATCATTAGAATCCTTGAGGCGAGTGATCAGATTTCTTTTCCGCCGGAGCATAGACATGATGTGGAAGAATTTAGTATTTTTGTCTCCTTCAGCAAGCCAAGATTTCTCAGACTTGTTGCGCAAAAAAAACTCCTCTCTAAGATAGAGTTCAGATAGATGGTCCTCAAGAATCGAAGTGGCCACCGCATTGTTTTGGGAAAGAATGTCATTTTGAAGTTTATCTAGTGTCCGAAGTGCATTGCTGAATATTTCAAAAAACATTCCTATTCCATCTAGTGAGTCTGTGACTGAGGTTTTTTTTGTTTTGAGGTGAAAGTTGTGAGTAGCGAGGGTGCCAAAAAGATTCAATCATTTGGCGACATCGCGGATTTGGGCCCATATGTGAACAACTTTAAACGGTTTTGGGTCGGTGTTCATTTTAGGGATGAACTAAAAGGATAGGACTCAATGATCCGAGGCCGAAGTATGAATGGTTTTAGCAGTGGCCAAGGGGAAATGAGTCATCCAGTCAATAGTTACAAGAATCCGATAAAGTTTAGCCTTGATCCCGTTCTTGTCCTTTCTTTTATTACTCCAAATAAACTGGGAGCCATTAAGAGGAAAGTCAATAAGGTTGAATTTTTTTGTGAATTTTCTGAGACGCCTACAAGTAGCTCAGGAGGGTTTCCTGCCTCCTAATTTCTCTGAAGGTTGTAAAATTGAGTTTAGGTCACCTATGAGTAGACTGGGAAGATGTTGGTTTTCCATAATGGTGGATAAGCAATGCCAGAATTGAGTTCTAGAAAAGGGATTAGGTTCCCCATAAATTAATAATGCGGACTAAGTAGAATGAGAAAATAACTTTCAATAGTACAATTAAAAAAGTATTTACAGGAAGAGAGAATGGTGAGATGGATACCTTCTTTCCAAAATAGTGTAAGACCTCCAGAATGACCTTGCGCTGGGATAGAAGCTCCATGCCTAAATTAAAGCCTTCGGCGAGTGCGGTCCATATAAGCAGAAGTGGCTTTGGTTTCTAACAAAAAAAGAATATATGTATTGGACTGTTGGGAGAGGGTCTTTATGTTTTGGAACGTATTGGAGACCCCATGCCACGTTCCAAGCGAGAATCATTGGTACTGAGGCTACCCAAGTTAGCGGTCGCCACTACATCAACAAAAGGTGAAGGATTTGTGGTGGATTGGTATGAAGAGTCAGCTGACTCAGATTTGGCAGGTGTACTTGTAATGGGTTGGGCTAGTTGGGCCTGCTGATTCTGACTATTCTGAGCTACATTTGCAATGGCCCAGGTGGGGGTGTGGTTTGAATCCGCTCGGATAGACAAAACAAAGTGGTGTTTCTTTCCTCCCGATTGAATCGAAGAAGGCCCATGTGGGTTAGTAGCTGAGAAAGAATTACCAGATTCAAACTGCAGTATTCATTTGCCCACATGGGTAGTATCAGTAACAGACTAGATTGCTCTCTGTCTGGTAATCGGTACACCATGGGGTTTAGCGATGGGGGAGATGAGCAAGGTATATCCATGTTGAGTAGTGGAGGCGGATGTAACGTGCGTTTGATTGGAGGTTTGGCAATGGAGGAGAGATGAGAAGTTTGAGTTTGAGTAATTTGAGTCATGAAGTGAAAAAGAATCAGTACCAGATTGAAAGCCCAAGTTGCCAGAAAAACCCTACCGTTGATCCTACCTCGGTACCCGTTGTCATCGAGTGCATCCAATGGTCAAAAAGAAAATTGTTAGTTGTTGTGACAGCTGTGGATGGCATGTGAAAATGTCTGCCAAATGGGCTGCTACTGTCGGACGGTTAATGATGTGTAAACCAGGATCATTAATTGCAAAAGCACCTGTTGCTGTCAGACTTTGAACGTCGGCTGAGTGTTGGCACTAAAAGCGTGGCTTGATTGATGTAAATTGGTGGTTGGGGCTGCTGAATTGGGGTTTTTCTGGTGTTTCTAGTGGCCATCAGGCACCGTCCATCTGCCTCGAGATATGAACGGTGCCTGGTGGCCACCAGGCACACCACTAGGCATTGTAGTAGTGCTCGCTGAATTGATCTCATGCAAGTTGTCTTCAAAAGTGGGAGATTAATGAGGGAAGGCACATTAATTAGAGCATGAGCATTGATGAGAGCCTGAGCGTTAATGATAGCGGAAGTGTGGTAGCTTGAGTTGGCAACTGACTGAAACTCGATGTTTTCTGAATTCAAGAGAGTTTTGTTTGGTTTTGCAACTGAGTTCCACCTTGTCGAGTTATGGCGCACAATAACTTATTCTTCCTGATTTCTCCGGTCACCGGACCTGCCAACCAACGAGCGAAATGGTGTGAACGTATACATGTTCTATCCATGTCGACCGGGCACCAGTACGATCACATCAGATCATCTTCTCCTTGGCCAGAGTTAAAGGAACGTGTTGATAAGTGAGCTTGATGAAACAATGGGCAGCATTCATTGAATACATGTCTGATCATTCCGCAGTAGAAGTAGAAGTTCGGGCAGTCTTCATAGCAGAATTTCATTTGATAGTTTCGACCCCCTTCAATACCAAAACTAGTTTCCATAGAGCATGGTAAGGGCTTGTTTGAATCTAACCAAATCTTGAACCTAACATCGGGGATTGAAGCATCATCATTCAACGAGGTTTGATCACCCCCATGCAAGGACCTATATAGTCAGCCAGTGCTTGCACATTCTACATGGTGAGTTTCAGATAAGGAAACTCATGAAATCCCACCCAACAAGGGATTCGTGAGAAATCAATAGCTTGATATTGGTAGTCCCAAGGCTTCACGAAAACGAGCCACACTACAAAAAACTTATTCTAAAACGGCACTTTCAAGGGGGCTTACAACTAAAACGCCGCATAGTTAAACATAATAATGGCACTATGAAATAACGTCGTTAAAACCTTACGCAATAACGGCATTTTTGTTAGAAAGCACCTGTAAAGAACAAAAAAAACCGCGCCCACTTCCCGCTAATGAAAATAAAATCGAGTTTTATAAAAACGCCTAATTAGAGGTTACTGGCTTATAACCCACCAGCCTCTTTCCCTCCTTCCCGATTCGTTCTTCCCTCCTTCCCGATTAGCTCTTCCCTCCTTCCCTCCTTTCCGATTCGTTCTCATCTCTGCTCTCTCATCAAATTTGGCTTCTTCAAACGGCTTGAACGATTAGTTTTCCGGCTTGAGCAGCTGGACCGATCTTCTCCATTCATCCACTAAGCTTCTCGAACAAGCTACACCTTTTGCACAGCTCCCTCCCTTACGGGTTCTTCTTCATTTTTTTTATTATCCAGGGTTTAGGGTTTATCTTCTCTCATTTCTTGATTTCACTAAAAGACTTTGCATTCGTTGCAGAGAAATTTGGACCAATTGGAAACGTTGTCGAAGATACTCAAAGCTAAAACCCTAAGAACTGAAGCTCCTCTTCAGTCTATTGCTGCTACAAGGTACTACTAGTAACTTTCATTTGGTTACAAATCTGCGAATTAGGTTAGTTTACTTGATCAAGTAATTTGTCATTCTTGAATGAATAGGTTACTTGAGCGAGAGGGGTTAAATGCATAACAACTTGCACGAGATCTAAAGTCTTTTAAATTAAAAGTCAGTTCCTCATATTATACATTTTGTGGTTCATGTATTTAGTTGTGTCAGCTTGATTGTTGTTGCATTTGGTCTGAAAGGCGAAGTAATTATAATGCTCTATGGATTAATAACATTTATGTTATGTGGTGTTGTGAATAGCTTGTTAAGAATCCAATATACACCAGTAAACAGACTCTGCTAAGTTGTAGGATCGATCATGTTACATTTTGGGTGATATTCAATTTTTATTTTAGAAAAAAATAAAGAAAACATAAAACTTTAGCACAAGATCAATACATTCACGAGGGACACCCAGCGGAAAACGCTTCAGATCAGTACAATAGTTGTAAATCATGTAATTCTTCTGCACCCATCTCAATCTCTTCCTACCCATTGGGTCAAGTTCTTGAGTCTCCCATTTGTTATCCGAAAATGAATTAGCCCCAGAATCTGAAGAAGGGCTCTTGAAGTTGTGGTAGTAAGCAGTGAAGGGTGCTCTAGACCAATATGTTTTCACAAGCCTGCCCCTTGTGGCCCAGTCGTCCGCATTCCAAAGGCTAGAATAAATTCTCATGGGTTGGTTCTTAGGGGTAGGGAACACCTAATGATTTTGCATTCTTGAACTCTCTAATAGGAATGTTGTCCACCAAGAATCTGCAGATAGCATATAACAGAGGAGAAAAAACATGGATCAGTATTGATTATAGAAATTGTGCACGTAAAAAGACTATATACATAGTGAAAACATTGCATACATTATGTTTCTTGGATTCCAAATGATGGAATAGGTGTGGAAGTTCTTTGTGGGGTCGAACCAAAGATGGAATTGTTGTTCTTTGTATTGTGAATCAAACCTCCACGACACTTCAAGAGTCATACAAATCTACAACTCCTTCAAAATAGAGTTTGTTGGTGTAAATAGATCTTAGTATATCTATTAGTTGCAATCACTTAGATAACTCCTTATTGTTGCAACTACTAAGATGTAGATACATTACGTGATTCATGGCAGCCTTGGCTTGTAAGTTGTAACTAAATTATGTATATAAAGAAAACTCCACAACTCATCACGATGTAGAGAAATTTACCTATTTCTAACTTGGTATCAGAGCCTTACTAATCTCATCTCTCAAGTCATGGCACTTTCATCAAATTCCTTTACTTCCACTGCCTTACAAACCATTCAAATCCACCATTTGATCTCTGTAAAATTGGACCGTCATAACTATCTTATTTGGCAGACACAATTTTTGCCTTTACTTAAAGGCTATGATCTCGAAGGCTTTGTTGATGGGACGAACGAATGTCCTCCTCGACTTCTTGGAGATCAAACATTAAATCAAGCCTATATCACTTGGCAGAAACAAGACCAAATCCTATTAGACTGACTTCTATCTTCTTTATCTAAAACAGTGCTTGCACAAGTTGTAGGCCTTGACTCTTCTCGTGCTGTTTGGACAACTCTTGAAAAGCATTACGCTTCAAAATCTCGAGCTCGCATCATGCAACTATGTCGAGAACTCCAAACCATTCGGAAAGGAAATAAAACCATGTCCGAATATTTCCTTCATGCCAAGGGTCTTGCGGACAGCCTTGCCGCTTCTAGACACCCCATCCTTGAATCTAATTTGCAACAAATTATTTTGAGTGGCCTTGATACAACCTATGATGCCATTGTAACAACTCTTACAGCCACAATTGAGGACGTCACCATGGATGATTTTCAAGCTCACCTTCTAGCTTTTGATATGCGCGTTGAAGCGCAACAAGCTATTCTTAGCTCTCCTCCTGTTGCAAACATGGCTACCAAGAGTTATGGTTCCTCTAACCACCATCAGTTCAACTCTACCAAACACCATCATAATCAATACCGCAATTCCAACCGTCACCCAAATCATCACCAAAATCGCAGTTCCAGTAACCAATAAACCCGACCTTCTGTTGGCCCTTGCAAATATGCAATGGTAAAAATCATACGGCTCGCACGTGTTGGAGTCAATATGATAAGCCTCCACCTCGTTCTGTCGCTACAAATAGTGTCGCTTATGTCGCCGCACCCGCTTCTCTTTATGAAAACCAATGGATTTCTGATAGTGGTGCTACCAATCATGTCACCTCTAACTTACAAAACTTGAATCTGCAGACTGAGTATGATGGTCCGGATCAAATTCGTGTAGGTAATGGTAGTTCCCTTCCGATTGCTCATGTTGGTAAGGCCTCTTTTACTCATTCTCATCGCACTTTTCACCTTAATAATATTTTTCATGTGCCTAAAATCTCTGCTAATCTACTTTCAATATCTCAATTTTCTAAAGATAACAACGTATTTTTTTAATTTCATCCATCTTACTTTCTTGTGAAGGATCGTCGCACGGGAATGGTGGTTCTACACGGGGTGAATAAAGGCGTTTTATATTCTTTCTCCAACAATAATGATTCGTCTCCCTCCTATCGGACATTCATGAGTGAGCGGTCTTCTTTACGTTTTTGGCACTAGCGCTTAGGGCATCCCATGATGCGTACTGTGAAGCGTGTCGTTCAAGAATTTTCTCTTCCAGTTATTAGCAATAAAATTCAACATTATCATTCATGTCATGTCAGTAAGATTCGTAAACTTCCATTTTCTAGTAGTTTGAGCTCATATAATGAGCCATTGCATCTAATTGTTTCAGATTTGTGGGGTCCTTCACCCGTTGTCTCTCGAAATGGCTTTCGTTATTACCTATTGCTTATGGATGATTTTAGTCGCTTTGTTTGGATATTTCTTCTAGCCTAAAAATCTGATGCATTGCCAACGTTTATGTCCTTTAAATCTAAAATTGAGAATCTACTTGATAGAAAAATTATAACTTTTCAATCCGAAAATGGTGGTGAATATCAGAAATTCACTAAGTATCTTGATAGCCAAGGAGTTTATCACCGTTTTTCTTGCTCACACACGTCTGCACAAGACAGACTTGCCAAGAGACGTCATCGCCATATAGCTGAAACAGGAATAACACTACTAAATAATGCTTCCATGCCTTTTCATTTTTGGGAAGAGGCTTTTCAGACCTCTTGCTATCTTCTAAATAGTCTCCCTTCCCCCATTATCCAAAACAAATCCCCATTTCAAATGCTCTTTAATCAAGAACCAACTATGATCTTCTTCGAGTTTTTAGTTGTTTATGTTACCCTCACCTTCGCGCTTATAGTCTTCACAAATTAGCCCCACGCTCACTTGCCTATGTATTTGTTGGATACAACTCATCACATAAAGGATATTTATGCCTTCACTTGCCCACCAATCGCTTATATATATCCCGCCATGTTGTATTTTTGGAGAATATTTTTCCTTTTGCAGGTGTTAGAACCGCCACCACCGTGCCAGATGATGTTTCCAAGATCATTCCAGTGATTGTGTCCCCAACCAGTACCCATGTATTCTATTCACAATGATTATGGTACTTACCTCAACTCACTGTCATCTTCTCATGTCTCATCCACTTCCGTATCCAATATGAATGCATCAAATAATGTTTTTGTTGAGCCTAACCAAACTGTAGATACTTCCACCACTACCTCATCTACGCCGGATTTATCACCATCTACTCCAATCTCATCACCATCACCACCTCCTCCTTCTCGGCAACCTCAGGAACCTCATCATCATATGATTAATCGTGCCAAAGATGGCATATTTAAGCCAAAGGTGTTGACTTCTACAAAGTATCCTCTCTATAGTGATGATATACATGAGCCAAGTTGTTACTCTCAAGCTGTTGATAGCCCAAAATGGCATCAAGCCATGGATAATGAAGTTAATGCACTCTTGAAAACGGAACTTGGAGTTTAGTTCCTCCCCATCCAAATCAAAATATTGTCGGTTGCAAATGGGTTTTCCGTCTAAAAAGGAAACCGGATGGTTCGATTGACAAGTATAAAGTGCGGTTGGTGGCAAAGGGATTTAATCAACAAGCAGGTATTGATTTTGGTGAAACATTCAGTCCAGTAGTGAAACCATGTACCATTCGCATCGTCTTTACGATTGCCTTATCAAGAGGTTGGCCATTGCACCAACTCAACGTACATAATGCCTTCCTCCATAGCCATCTTGAAGAAGAAGTATATATGAAGCAGCCGCCAAGTTATGTTGACAAATGTCGTCCTGACTATGTATGTCGCCTCCACAAGTCATTGTATGGCCTTAAACAAGCGCCACGCGCTTGGTACAATAGACTCAGTTCTTTTCTTCTTCAAATTGGGTTTACAAGATCTGTCGTTGATGCCCCATTGTTTATTATGAAAAGAACAGACTTCACTATCTTTTTGCTTTGTCTATGTTGATGACATCATTATCACAGGCTCCAACGTACGGCTGATTCATTCTATTATTGCGCAACTGAACACCGTCTTTGCTATCACCGATTTGGGGCCTTTGCATTATTTTCTGGGCATTGAAACACATCGCCTTTCAAATGGTCTATTTCTCTCTCAAAAGAAATATATCACAGATCTTCTCCGGCGGACTAACATGGATGGTGTTAAACCTGTTTCAACGCCTATTGCCACAAACTCTCGACTGTCTCAAGTTGGAAGTACAAAGTTCAGCAACCAAATGCTTTATAGAAGTGTTGTTGGAGCCCTACAATATCTCACTTTTACTCGGCCTAACGTATCCTTCACGGTTAACAAGGTATGTCAATACATGCATGATCCTACTGATGAACATTGGATAGTTGTGAAGCGCATCTTGCGTTATTTGAAGAACACCATCGACCATAGCATTTTTCTCCAGACACCCTCATCTTTCCATCTAAATGCCTCCTCTGATACTGATTGGGCTAGTTGCCTTGATGATAGGCGCTTCACAAGTGGATACTGCATATTCTTTGGTGGAAATCTTGTTTCGTGGAGTGCTCAAAAACAGAAAACGGTGTCACGGTCTAGCACCGAGGCGGAGTACCGTGCATTAGCAATAGCTACAGCTGAGCTAATATGGATAGAGTCTCTATTACGTGAGCTGGGCTTATGTTCGCGTCCTTCCCCAACATTATGGTGTGACAACTTGGGTGCAACATACCTAACGGTGAATCCAATCTTCCATGCCCGAACCAAACATATTGAGATTGACTATCATTTTGTTCGAAAACGAGTTGCTCGTCGTCAACTTGACGTTCGATTCATTTCTACAAAAGATCAATTAGCTAACATCTTTACTAAAGGTCTTAGCGCCACCCGTCATTGCCATCTTCAAAACAAGTTAACCGTCACTCAGTCGCCGTTTAACTTACGGGGGCTTATTGTGGATCAAACCTCCACGACACTTCTACAAATCTACAACTTCTTCAAAATAGAGTTTGTTGGTTTAAAAGATCTTAGTATATCTATTAGTTGCAATCACTTAGATAACTCCTTATTGTTGCAACTACTAAGATGTAGATACATTATGTGATTCATGGCAGCCTTGGCTTGTAACTAAATTCTGTATATAAAGAAAACTCCACAACTCATCCCGGTGTGAAGAAATTTACCTATTTTTAACTCTGTTACCCTTGCCTTGGCTGAACACATTAGTATGAAGTGTGTAGGGGTCTCTAATCAGGTTCCCCAAGAACTCAAAGTCTATCTCATCATGTGTTGGTCCTTGAGAGGATAACTGCATGAACAAACAAAATTTTTAAAAAACCATCATTAGAATGATTTATAAACATGCCTAACATATCTACGCTGCAATATTGGTAACTATAGTGAATGATGGACGTAATAACATACATAGTAAGCAGTGACAGTGCCAGCAGAGTTGCCAGACACAAGCTTGAGCTGCATATCAATCCTTCCAAAACGATACTCTCTCTTGGACTTGAACCCTGACCCAGACACCTTGTCCAGCGAAAGGGTGAGCATTTGGCCTCCGTTTAGTATCTTGGCACGATGATCACCCCATGTGAGATCAAAGTCTTGATAGAAATTAGCAGCAACACAAGTAGTAGTAACTATCAGTAATAGAGAAAACAACAAGAATGCTAAAAACCCAGAATTTGCAGTCATGTTGTTAGTCATTTTTTTACTTGTAGATCAGTATCTGCTATATAGGTACTTACTACCTACTTTCCATAATAAACTTATAATATCTATATGGATTTGAATCATTCTAAAGATGTGCGAAAAACTGATGCTATAGTCTATACGATGGTATAAGCATGGAATGTCCAAAGAGTGTTCGGTTATGTATTCAATACATACCTGATACCTGACACAGGATTTTGCCACACTTTCTCTTGTTACACTACAAGAAGGTTCTAAACATTAGCTGAACTTAAACCTTTAAAGCATAGTTCATACTTCAGATTCATCATCATCGTTGAGGCTTATGCCATCAGTAGATGTGTTGTCCTTTCAGATACCATATTGAGACATGATTATTTGTTTTCTTCTCAACTTTTTCATTTTAATTGCTGAGGATTCTCTGCTATCCCACATGCATGAATGTTCATGTCTGGTGATTTTTGCTAGATGCTAATTTAGTAGGGTATGTTGTGATGCTCTGCACCTTATCTCATTCCGTCTGGCACCATGTAGTTAAACGTTACTCAACCATTCTGTGGAATATCTGCTGGACCATATTTATTTTATTCTTTACCAAATAAAGATCATTGAGAAGTGGGATCTCAAGTAGTATCTATGGAAGTTCATTTAAGAACATGTCTCGGGCTATGGTAGATTGTATAGAACCAGGTAAAGATGCTGGTTGGAGATTATAGGCTGTGATGTTCCCTGCTTAATTTTATTCTGTGAATCTATTTTATTTGTGATTTGATTATTTGGGTAAAATATGTGTTGGTTATGTGAAGTATATCTGACTTGATGTTTCAGTTACACGCTCCTTTGGATTGGTGTCTGAAATTATTATCAGAAGCATGTGCAACTTCAAATGGTTAACAAAACGCAAAAACTTATTCTATTTACCCTAGTGAGGAGGATGCGTCTGCAAACCATTTTCAGTAGACAAACCCAAGCTACTGCAGTCTATGGTTTTAACTTCTTTGATTAGAACTGCTTGTATGTGAACCATCAAGGAACCACTATGACACAAGTTTAGGCTACTAGCATTGATAATCATCATAGGTACTTTATATTCCTGATATGTAACCCTATTAGATCGTCAGCTAGAATTTGATAAGAGGGGAACCTAACTGGATCTAACAGGACAAAATCGAGCATCCTTCGCTTATATTCTCTCATGTATTTTGAGGAAATGAGTTCCCTTGCCGCAGTTAGAAGCATGTGACTCGGTTGGAAGACTTTAGACCATTGGGTCTGCAAAATCAGTGATCTTAAGATTTTCAAGATTCTAACATCTCCCAAGCCCGTGATATCTTATAGATAGAATGTTCTGTGAGTAGATGTCGGTTTTATCATTCCAGAATAGGGCTTGGATTATCATGTCTCTTACCTCTTCTTATGGTTAAGTTTGATTGCATTTCTAGAACTCTTCTTACCCCTAGCACAAACTGCTAAAATTAAGATTTTTCAGTTCTGATTGAGTTTCCAGAACTCCTTTTGCCCTAGCACAAAGGTCTCATTTAGTTGACTTCATGCTGTGTTTGTTGGTTATCAACTTGCAAAAGTTATAATTTCTTGTTTGTGGACAGAATTCGTTGACATTACAACTTTCACAAATAACCGAATCTCCCAAAGTTTTTCAAAGTTGTAATGCCTTAGACTTCATTTTGTGTTCACAACTGTGAATCAGGGGACTTGCTTCTGTAGCCTTAATTCAATCTTCTTGTGATCTTGACAGATACTTTATTAGTTATCGATAGGCCATCTCTCTTCTTCTTCTTTTACAGAACTGAAGTTTTATTTGTAATTTGTGATTTATTATGTAGTTTAGCTTCTAAATGTTGCTGGTCTAATTTTCTTGAGAATTGTTTTTTTTTTCCGCACTGTGTATAGATAAGTGCTTTTTGTTCTTGAATTTCAATTGTAGCTGTGTTCAGATTGTTTTATTGAAGTTCAACTGTAACTTGAATTAATACTTCTGCAGTTATTTCTGTTGTTCCCGGCTCTATACTGAATGCAGTAATTAGGTTATTGATGAAAATGTTTTCCATTATATGCTAGACCTCCAAAAGTATCATTGTCTTTCTGAAGAATGCAATGAAGTTTTATATGGTATATCATAAACATTGTTTAGGGACAAAACACTATCACAATTGTGTATGCAAATGACCTGAAGTCGGTTCTCTATGGGACCCTTAAACTAAACTCCTGGAAACCTAATAATTGACATATGGGTCTACAATTCAATTAGTGAGCCACGTCTTATGTCACGCATACACTAAAATATAGCTCCATGAATAAACACTACAAAAAATGCATTCTAAAACGACACTTTCAAAGCAGCGTTTTTACAAAAGCGCCGCCGATGCATAACATTACCGGCGCTTACAACTACAACGCCGTTTAATTCAAAAAACATAATGGCACTGGAAGCAGGGACATTAAAATCGTATGCAATAATAGCGTTGATGTTAGGAAGAGCCGATAAAAAAAAAAAAAAATTCTTTCGATCGTTGCTTTCATAAGCTCTACATATCCACTTCAACCCTTGTTATTGGATAATGCAGGAAACAAAGGCGCCCTGGAGAAGATAAGCCAATTAGGTTATTTGTTAAAGCAAAAGTAGTTCTCTGTTATCCAATAGAACAATTATCTGGATTTTCTATTGAGATCAGGTATATTCATCCTTGATTGTTTCAAATTTGAGTAATCATTTCTATACATATATCTCCTTTTTAATCTTGAATCGAGGCACCCATCTTCAGTCGACCAATAATGCATTTATTTTTACTTCATTTTTTTGCTTTCACTTTGATATGTAAAAACAACATAGGGATTTAATGGCCACGTTGGACAAAAGCTGGATGGATACTGAGAATCGTTTGGACCGCAACTATATAAGAGGAGTGGAAACATTTCTTGATTTGGCATTTCAGCACACAAAATATGGGAACCTCATATATTGCCCATGTCGAAAGTGCTTCAATGGTCGTTTTAAGACAAGGGATGAAGTTAGAGAAGATTTGATCATAAGTGGCATACTTCGTGGTTACACATATTGGGACTATCATGGTGAAGATAGACATGCTACCACAGGCAGTGGGGATGACGAGTTAGAGCTTGATAATGAGGTTGAATGTGATGAAATAGACGAGTTGATAGCGGATACTTTACCAAGGTTTAATCATGAGAATGTCAGAGACCAAAGATATGAGAAGGAGACTACTAGTAGCAGTGTACCACAAAATGAGGCTGAATTTTGAGGGTCATTCAAAATGCCAAGACTAGCGTATATCATGGGTGTGAGATTTCTTTATTGTCTTTCATCTTAAAACTTTACATATTAAATGTGTTGGGGGAATGAATAACAGAGGCTTTACCATGTTGCTTAAGGAGTTAAAGAAGGCTTTTCCTAAAGGTGAGATGCTACCAAAGTCCTACAACGAGGCAAAAAAGATTTTTCAAGATCTTGGGCATTCTTATGATAAGATAGATGAGTGCATCAATGATTGTGTTTTATTTCGCAAAGAACATGCTTACACAGAGTATTGTCCAACTTGTAAAGAATCGAGATGGAAAAGAATTGATTGTGGAAATAATGAGGATGATGAGGAGTCTACTAGATATTCTAATATGAGGAAACAAGTCTCACGAAAGATTTTGCGCCACTTTCCTTTAAAACTAAGGCTTTAGAAAATGTTCATGTCTTCCAAAATTGCTTCTGAAATGAAGTGGCACCGTGACAACTATATTAGAGATGTCAATCTAGCACATCCTGCAGATTCAGAGGCTTGGAAACATTTTGATCAATTGTATCCTGACTTTAGTGTTGAACCGAGAAATGTGAGACTTGGATTGGCAAGTGATGACATCAGAAAGTGTTGCCCGTTGTTCTAATATCATATAATTTGGCCTCATGGATATGCATGAAACAAACAAATATGATTTTGTCTTTGCTTATTCTAGGAGAGAGAGCTCCTGAAAATGACATCGATGTTTACTTACAACCATTAATTGATGAGTTAAAAGAATTATGGGAAGAAGGCGTGGATACATTTGATGCATCCAATAAGACAACCTTTCAAATGAGGGCAACCTTGTTATGGACTATTAGTGACTTTCCAGGTTATGCAGTTCTCTCAGGATGGAGCACTAAAGGATGTTTAGCATGCCCAGTTTGTAACGTGGAGACATGTTCGAAGAGATTAGTGTATGGAAAGAAACAATGTTATATGTGTCATCGAAAATTCTTGCCACTGGATCATAAATGGCGTGATAACAAACGCAACTTTGATGGCAATAAAGAACCAAGACCTCCACCGTTGTTTATGTCAGGTGATGATATTCTCGAGCACATGCAAGACGTAGAACAAATAACATTTGGTAAGGGGAAGAAACAAGCCGAGGGAAGTGGGCATCATAATTGGAAAAAAAAAAGAGTATATTCTTTGATCTTCTGTATTGGAAAAAATTGTTCATTCGTCACAGTCTAGATGTTATGCACGTTGAGAAAAATGTGTGATAATGTGATTGCAACATTGCTAGGAGTTTCGACAAAAACAAAGGATAATCTCAATTCCCGTTTGGATTTGCAACAATTAAAGCTTAGAGAAGAGTTACATCCAATTAAGAAAGATGAGAACACTTATTTACTCCCTCCCACCCGTTATACTTTGTCATCCGATGAGAAGAGTCGTGTGTAAATCTTGAAAGATATCAAGATTTCAAATGGTTTTTCTTCAAACATATCCAAATGTGTCAACTTAAAAGAAAAAAGGTTAATTGGCCTAAAAAGTCATGATTGTCATGTTCTTCTCCAACGACTACTTCCACTTGCTATTCGAGACATATTGTCAGATGATGTGTGTGATGCCTTGCTCGGTTTGAGTAGTTTATTTGTTGATTTATGCTAAAAAACTCTTCGAGTTGAGGAATTAAAGAGAATAGAAAGAAATGCTGCAATTACGTTGTGCCGTTTAGAAATGTTATTTTCACCATCATTCTTTGATGTGATGATACATTTACCGATCCACTGGGCAAATGAAGTCAAGATTGCTGGTCCTGTTCAATACCGTTGGATGTATCCCATTGAGAGGTGCATATATTTTCATTGTTGCAAGTACCCACAAGTAGGCTCTGTTTGATAACTATACTTATAATTCCAAATGTAGGTATTTGCACACCTTGAAGTCATATGTCCGGAACAAAAGTCGACCGGAGGGATCAATTGCTGAAGGTTACATTCTAGAAGAATGTATGAATTTTCGTTCAAGGTACTTGCATGATATAGAAACAAAGTTTAATCAAGTTCCTAGGAACTTTGATGGCTCTAGTGACCAACATCAAGGTGGACTTTCTATATTTTAAACAAAGGGACGTGTTTTAGAAAAGTCAGTTGTAAAAGAGTTAACTATGAAAGAATGGACCCAAGCACACTAGTACATCTTGCAAAATTGTGAAGATGTGACAGCTTTTATTGAGTAAGAAATAACCATTTATACTACTTGTGTGTTTTTAGGTCACCAAATTATCTAACATATGTTACTTATTTGCAAAGAACATAGAAAAATCTTGAAACATACACATTCAAGGAACTTGGACCTTATTCATCGTCGACAATTCCCAAAGTGGTTTGAGGCTTGTGTAAGGAACTTAGACCTTATTCATCGTCGACAATCATACTAAGAATATTTTTCATAACATAATTGGTACTTTTCATTGCATAGGTGGTTGAATTATGTCGACCAACTAGTGATGAATCAGTTGAATAGTTGCGCCCATTAGCTCGTGGTCCTGACAAAGTAGTATTGTCATGGAATGGTTATGTTGTCAATGGATTTAATTTCTACACGAAAAGTCGGGAAGCTTGGTTAAAAACACAAAATAGTGGTGTGGTTGTTAATAGAGTCGATAGATTGAATTATTATGGAGTTCTTATTGATGTTGTTGAATTGCAATATTTATGAGGAAATCGTGTTGTTCTGTTCAAGTGTGATTGGAGAGATATCCACATCCCTAGACGAGGGAGGTATTGAAAAGGATAGACATGGTTTTGTAAGTGTTAATTCCCAATGAACACTTCAAACAAATGAACCATTCGTCTTAGCAAGCCAGTGCGAACAAGTTTTCTATGTTAGAGACAATGTAAGATCGGGATGGCTAGTTGTGACAAAAGTTGTACCACGTGAATTTTATGTCGTGCCAGAACATGAAAACGAGGCAACCGTCGATGAAACAGAGGCATTGCAATCCCTAGTACCAGTAGATACATCAATCACTTGTGCACCAAGTGATGATGTTGATCATGTTGTTGTATGGAATACAGCTAATTTGCCAATGGAAACAATTCCATTGTCAGAAAATTACACCAAAAAAAAAAAAGGAAAAGAAAATTAGAGAGTTGATGTTTGAACTATGGTAATTGAGTAGTCATCAAATGTTATAATGTATTATTATTATTATGTTATGGCACTAGCTCACTTTTTGTGCATTTTTCAAATATGGCGCCATGACCACCGAGTATTGATAGGTCACCCCCATTCCATTCGGAGGAGTCTTCCCCTAATATTGGGTCAAGTTCTTTGGTATTTTTACTCACTCTAAACAATATAAGCTCCATTTTTTCTTATAGAAATTGTACTTAAAATTAAAAAATTTTAACATTAATAATTTCCTTTACATAGGTAGCACGAAGAATAGGAAAACCACGTGGACGAGCACTGGGACAGAAGGTAGCAAGTCTACCAAAAGGAACAAAACTGAGTTTGGAATTTGATGACAGACATCGGGTAATAGGAGAGCACATGCCACTATTTGCGTCTCAACAGGGAATTGTCGTCCGGAACATGCAAGTTACATCTGTTGATGCTCCGTCATGGAGAAAACTTGACAAAGATGTAAAGGCCAAAATGCTTGAGTCGGTATTGGTACGTATCTTATCATTATAATATATGTGTATATATATTGGTCTCATATGCTAGATTTGATCAAATTTGCTCTTTTGTTAAGGAGAAGTTCGACATAAGGGATGATCCAGAAAGAAAGAAGTTGTTAATGAAGGAAATGGGAAAAAAATGGAAGGACTACCGATCTGAATTGAAAGACTATTACGATATACATGAGACAGATGAGGAACGACTCAAAATCGGCCACCATTTGTAAAAGAAGAACATTGGGGAACGACAAAGGTTCAGGTATGTACCTAAACCTTGAGATAATATCACACTTGATTAGAATATACTAGCCAAACCGAAAGAACCCTAGTTTTAAGCAAGGATGCACGGATACGGACACCCGCGGCGTGTCGTATACGGACACCCGCGTCGTGTCGGATACGGACACGACACGCCGACATGATTACTTTTTGCCCTATTTGTCTTTAATCGCAATTGAGATAGTCATTCACTTTAGATGGATCAATAATCATTATATTACGTAGTTATTTGCAAACATCTAAAAGTAAAAAATAAAACAAAGTTGGTTTTCGAGTCTTGACCGTGTCCTGGCTAAGTTTCGGGTATGTCGAAGGCGTGTCCGACACGTTGACCACATTGACCATGTGTCCGACACATTGACCAAATGTCTGACACCTGTCGACATGTTGACCATGTGTCCGACACGTGTCGGAGGTGTGTCGAGCGAGTGTCGTGTGTCAGATACATGTCAGACACGGATACGACAAGTTCTCGAAGAGTCTGTGCTTCCTTGGTTTTAAGTTATTTTTCTGAAGGTGCCTGCAAGCAACGACCAAAACAGGGGCAAGTGCTGCCCAGAAAGTTCCTGCAAACATCGTCCAAAACAGGGGCGCTTGCTGCCCAAAAAATTCCTGCAAACAACACCCAAAACATGGGTGATTGCTGCTCAGAAAATCCCTGCAAACAACATCCAAAACAGTGGCAATTGCTGCCTAGAAAATCCTTGCAAACATCGTCCAAAACAGGGGAGCATGCTGCTCAGAAAATTACTGCAAACAACACCCAAAACATGGGTGATTGCCAAGGATGCACCGACTCTCCAGAAAACCTCCGTATCACGCGTCAAATGCGTGTCGGACACGAATTCGCGCCCGACACGCGCTGGACACGTATTGGACACGGGGTCAACGGTCAAAATTCATTGACTGGGTTGGACACGGCCCGGACACGACCTGGACACGGTCCGGACACGGTCCAGACTCGGCCAGAGTAGTCAAAATTTGTTGACTTCAAAAATGCAAATAAATCCGCCCGATCCTTCCTCTCCCACAGAGCACCGAAAAATCGAAAAAACCCTAACCCTAAATCGATCGACGGAGGACGGTAGAGAGATCGAGAGATGAAGGTAGATAGAAGAGAAGTTGAAACAAAGAATCCATGGTGTCCTCATCGACACCAGGTACCTTCGATCGATCGATTTCTTTTGTTTTTTTTCCTGCTATTCTTAGTATTCTCTGTTATTGTTTCCTGTGATCGATCGATCTTCTTGAGATTGATTTCTGAGATCGATCGATTCGATTTCATTTTTTTTTCCCTGCTATTTTCTCTGTTTGTTTCTTGCGATTTCATCGATCAATCGATCGATCCTGCGATTTCGTTTTGTTTTTTTCTGCGATTTCCTGAGATCGATCCTGCGATTTTGTATTTCATTTTTTTTTCCTGCAATTCTTTTTTTTTCCTGCGATTCATGAAATACTTCAAATATATATGAAACTGAAATTATTCTTTTTTCCTGCCATTCTCTTTTCTTTTGTTTTCCTACCATTCTCTTTTCTTTTGTTTTCCTGCCATTCTTTTTTCTTTCTCTGCATATATATGAAAGCAAAGCATGCATGAAATACTTCAAATACCCCATATTTGAGCTTGCACCTATTGGTTGAAAACTAAATAAGAAACTAAAACTGGTTTTAGGCCCAGGAAGTGGAGATGATCTTTGGAAGCATGTGACAATACTAAGAAGAAGTGAAGGTGGGGGAAACCTAAGATGGAGGTGCAACTTTTGTCAGAAAAATTATACGGGATCTCTTACTAGATTGAAGGACCACTTATTGAAGATAACAGGCCGTGGGATAGCTATTTGTACCAAAATCCCCCCCATACAACTTAGAGAGGTGCGGCAATTCGTTGATGAAGCTGCATTGAGAGCAGAAAGTTCAAGGGTGCGAAGTGTTCCTTTACCTCCTTCAGTGGGATCAAGTAGTCACTCGCACCCGGGTTCAAGTAGTGGGGGGGTTGGTCCTTCAGTTCCATACAATGAACAAATGAAGAGGAGAGCCACTAATAATCCTATTGCAAATGCTTTCAATACGAGTGAGCGTCAAGAGTTGGATGCTTTGATTGCAAGGGTGTTCTACTCAGCTGCATTGCCATTCAACCTTGCAAGGAATTCGTATTTTCAGGAGGCTTTCACCTTTGCAACGAATAAATCAAAGTCCATTAGTGGTTACAAGATCCCTGGGTATAATGCATTGAGGACGACATTGCTTCAAAATGAAAGGGGCAACATTGAGAGGTTGTTGGAGGCAACAAAGTTCACATGGGTTACTAAAAGGGCAACAATTGTTTGTGATGGGTGGACTGATTCTCAGAGGAGGCCTCTCATTAATTTCATAGTGATTAATGAGGGTGGTCCAATGTTCTTGAAGGCTGTGAACTGTGAAGGGGAATACAAAGACAAGTTCTTCATTGCTAATTTGATCAAGGAAGTTGTACGTGAGGTTGGGCCAAGTAATGTGGTTCAAGTTATAACCGACAATGCTCTAGTTTGTAAGGCTGCAGGTGTACTTGTTGAGAGCTAGTATCCTGAGGTTTTTTGGACAACTTGTGTAGTCCACACTCTCAACCTTGCCTTGAAGAACATATGCGCTCCAAAGAACACGCCTGCAAATGAAAAGGCCTACAGTTTGTGTAGTTGGATTATTGATGTTGTTGGGGATGGGGTGCTGATCAAGAACTTTATCATGAACCATTCCATGAGGTTGCATATGTTTAATGAGCATTCGAGATTGAAGTTGCTTTCCATAGCAGAGACACGTTTTGCTTCAAACATAATTATGCTCAAGAGGTTGAAAGGCATTAAAAGTAGCATCCAAAGTATGGTGATTAGAGATCAGTGGGATTCCTATAAGGAAGATGATGTTGAGAAAGCACTGATTGTGAAAGGAAAACTATTGGATGACTTGTGGTGGGACAAAGTGGACTATGTGCTTCGTTTCACAGAGCTTATTTATTCAATGTTGCGGAGGGCTGATACAGATAAGTCTTGTCTTCACTTGGTGTATGAGATGTGGGATGTTATGATTGAGAAAGTGAAACAAGTTTTTTACCGTCATGAAGGAAAGGAAAATACTAGTGAGGAGTCAGAGTTTTTTTCAGTGGTGCATCAGATATTGGTAGATCGATGGGAGAAAAACAACACACCACTGCATTGCTTAGCACATTCCTTGAATCCAAGGTAAATAATTACATTGTTTTTAACTTTTTATTCTACTTATTCTTGAGTCTTGACTAGAAGACTAGAATTCATGAGTTATGCACTTAATGTTTATATATTAATTTGTGATTGACATTGCTTATATATAGGTATTATAGCAGAGAATGGCTGCAAGAAGATCCTAATCGTATTGCGCCACACAGAGATCCTGAGATTACAAAGGAGAGAGATAAGTGTTTCAAGAGATACTTTCCTCTAATTGAAGACAGAAGAGTGGTTATTACAGAGTATGCAAGGTTTTCAACGGGTACTGGACAGTTTGAAGAAGGTGATGCTCTACAGAATAGAGCATACCTAGAACCTGATGTGTGGTGGGTTTCTCATGGTACTTGTGCACCATTACTCTTGAATATTGCTTTGAAGTTACTTGGGCAACCTTGTACTTCCTCATGTTGTGAGAGGAATTGGAGCACATATAACAACATCCATTCATTAAAAAGGAACAAATTGACCCCACAACGAGCTGAAGATTTAGTATATGTGCATTCCAACCTTCGTCTTTTGTCAAGAAGAAACAAGAGTACAAAGAAGGTGAGACAAGGATGTGGGATGTCGCAGGAGATACTATTGATTCGTTGGATTTGGATGCTACTGGAGTGCTTGAGATTGCAAGTCTTTCACTTGATGTACCTGAGCTAGAGGCTGGACTGTTGGATGAAGAAAATGTGACAATTGATCCGCTAGTTAATGAAGAAGAAGATATGTAGCCGCCTCGCTGGTGAGTTTTTAAAATTATCAATTTACATTTTATTTACATTATCAAGTTAATGAAATTATATTGCTTATGCTTTATGAGTATGACTTGAGCAGTTGAGCTTGACTTTATGATGCATTTGTAAATTTGAATGAATGAATTTGAATGTATTATTGATATGTTTGGATTGTTTAATAGTATTATTAATTTATTTATGATTTTATGTTCTTCTTATGAGTTACAAAAAAAATATATTAAAAAATTAAGTTAGACCGTGTCGCCGAGTCCTATTTTTTTGAAAATTGCCGAGTCGCCGTGTCGTATCCGTGTCCGAGTTCGAGTCTGTGCATCCTTGGTGATTGCTGCCCAGAAAATCCCTGCAAACAACATCCAAAACAGTGGCAATTGCTACCCAGAAAATCCCTGCAAACACGTCCAAAACATGGGCGATTGCTGCCCAGATTGTTTAATATATATTTTTTTCGTCTCCAATATTTTTCTCTCTGTAGAATTTTCAGATTGTTGAGTTCCAACAAAATTTATGCTTAAGGTCAATGCTATTCCTGCTTCAGCCTGTCATAGAGAACACTCGAGCTACTCAACCTAGAGGAACTCTCTTCTTGTTTCCTTTCATCAGTTTTTTTTCTGCCTTTGGTCACCTCGAATAGCAGTTCATCCTTGTTAAATGAACTCCCCGCTTCACTTTCACAAACTGTGTTTGTCATCACATACACTACCAGGCCCCTTGATTGGTGATTCATCCTCATTAGTAGAATTTCTTTGTTTGCTTCCAATAATTGTGGTTTTTCCCTCGGTATATGCACAGCCGCATACCTTGAATACTAGTTCATTGTTATTAGATTAACTTTGATCTTGTCTTTCAATAACCACACCTTTGCTTTCCATGTGTACACAACCAGAGTCCTTGAGCAATGATTGATCCGCATTGGAGTAACTTTTCTGTTCACTTTCAGTCACCATGCTTTTTCCTTCGGAAAACACACTACCAAGTTCTCATTCGCCTAAGAAGTGACAGCATACATATTAACTTATAAAGACAATTGAAAGTATACAAAACATTTATATATTCTACATATGATGGAAAAAGTGGCAAATGTGATCTTTCAATGAAAACATGATGCAGATAAGATTGTAATGAAACGAATACATACAGAATGTGCCTACATAGAATCAGTCATAGGAGATATGATGGTGGGACACTAAAAAATAAGTCTTAAAACTTTAAATAAATGTTCAACTCCATATATTGACACTGAGTAATTATTGATTTCCTTGAGCTTATATATTTGATTACACTACATTAGAAAATTATGGGAAGTCTTCTGGAACAAGATGTCTTACACTATCATTGTTATTCATATGTACATACAACATAACTTTCGTCTGTCATGCATGATTATAGTCATTTTACAGCCCTAGTCACAAATAACATGGATACACAGGTTTGAGTTGTGCTGACAGAGATACTGCAATTAATTCATTCGTCTAATATGAGAAAATCTCAAAGAATTTGAAGAAAACAAATGCCTACTATTTAACCATTTTGGAGAACCTTCAAGCTTGTTGAGTGCTTAGAAAGCTTTGAACACAATCTTTGAAAGCTCAAAGCCCTGATCAATCCGGAAGCATTTGGCACAAAGAGTTGAACTATTCAAGTAACTTGCATGATAATTATAGCACAAGCTCATGCTATGAGTTATGACAAGGCCAAGCAAGAAAAATTACATAATCAAGTTTGTGATAATATTAAAAACTCTGTAGAATTTTCAGATTGTTTGAGTTCCAACAAAATTTTCAGAGTCAACACTCATTTAAAATGCCTTAGTTAGAATATCATTTCTTGAGTTGTTTGTAGAGCAAGTAGTTCAACGTCCTTGAATACTGGTGTGGATCAGGACAATGGGATGGTTTCTTGCAGCTACACGTATTGCATTAGATGGCACAATGGTATGGTCAGCTCCGAAGTATGTCCAAGTTTTGGTGAGTATTGTAAATACTATAGGTTACGCGTTTCTAACAAGCACTGCTCAAAGCTTGTTGGCTGGAAGACCACAGTTCTTTCTCCTGCAGCAAGTTTATCATGACTAAAGTTGTGACTACTACTATTCCTAATTACATAATGACGTCCCATCCCATTTCTGTTACGAACAAACTAGATGCTCTTAACATAGATTTTTGGTGGAAACATCCTGAGTCTAGCAAAATTGTGTTTATGAGCCAATATTTGTAAACATAAGCATTTCTATTATGAGAGAAAAGAATGGGGCTTGGATGTCCAAGAACTGGTGGAGATTAATTTAGAAGCATCTAGATTATAAAAGTCTCCCATGGGACAATACAATTCTCAAAACCTCTCCTGAATCTGCAGCTTCTTTTAGTTGGAGAGGTACTCTCCTAGATTAACTATAAATTGGTGGTACCTTAAGTTATGGCAGCAAACATGGATAAGACTAGTTTTACTTTTCTTCTTTTTTCTCTTTGGCTCCATTCATCAGGAGACTTGACTTGAACTCAAAAAAAATTACATTTGCAAACCACTTTATTCAAGGCTCTGTTGGTTCAAAAAAAAAAAAAAAAACTTTGTAGATGATGTAACTGATGAATTGCACCAATGGTGGCCTTATTTACTGCATGGAGTATCCTTTCATACTGTTATTATTCAACAGTTTTTACATTATACATGCATACTTCATTCTTGATGACATGGTTTTTCAAATCCATTTTTAATAAATTCAAGAATTGTGTGATACGAATAAAGACAGACGTGACATACAACAAATGCTTCATCGTGCAGGCAGAAAATTCTTCGCCATAATTGAGGATGAAGAGGTTAAGTACAAAATGTTTGAGATTTTGGGTTTGAATATCTACTCTATTGTTGCCAGATGAAAAGGATATGAGTTCGCCCATCTCGTATTAGGATGTTTGAGCTTGCTTATACAAGCAAAGATGGATCATATTCAGATGTATTCACACAAAGAAAGGCGGTCAGTTTTTTTTTTCAATTTAAAATTGTTGGTATCCATTACCATTTATATTCCATATTCACTAACTAAATGTGCCTCTAAATGTAGGAAGAGATACAAAATCTTACTGTGCAACGAGAGGAGGGATTAAACTCCTTAGATGATGACCACATTTTTGCTCAAGTATTCAGGCCAGACAGACCTGGACGTGTACGTTGTAAGGGACATGGGGTCACGCCAACATCTGAAAACGGCACGAATAGTCGCTTTGGATCTCAAGCTGCAGAATAAGCAAGGCGAGAGATTGAGATTGAGATTGAGATTGAGATTGAGATTGCAAGGAAAAAGGCTAAGGAAGCAAAAAAAAAAAAAAAAAGTTGGCAGACTACAAGAAAGTGGCCAGTGATGAAATGAATAAAATGAAGGATGATATGGCCATGATGATGCAAGCATTGAGGAGACTGACTGATCAAAACAATGGTGGATCTGAGACACATTAGCGGTGAGCTTTTTAAAGTGATAATAACTAGGTTGTGCTTTGTATGCCATCAGTGATAATAGTTGTTTTCATATTTGATTCTTATTTGTTGATTTTTCCTACAATAATTTCGAGTTTTGCTATTGAAGTCTCCGTGGTTAATTAGCTAGAGAGCTGCAAAGCTTCAACCGAGTTTTGGTTCAACTTCACCAGTATAATTGTTAATTTTATTACTTGTTGTCTACAGGTTTGAAGTGGATGCCGATGTGCTATACTTGGATGTATATATATCTGGATGCAGAGTTCACTTATGTTGTTTTTCTTACATGCTAGTTAAGATAGGATCCTATTTTGTTTCTAACTTTTTTGGATTAGTCATGTTGTTATAGGAGAATGTGGTATATGTTCTTCTTACAAACTTTCCATAGTTGAACAAATTGTTTTACCTATAAATATATTAAAGGGTTATGTTCCTTGTGTTGCTATTTTATTTGTTATATTTTCTGTGAAGCTTATGTTGTTGATAGGGTTGGCAGTGAGTCAAAGATGGGTTCATGGCAGATTCGCATTGGCAATAAGTTTTAAATTTAATGCTTTCAATGTATTTATTTTAGTTAAATTCGGCATTTTTATTGATGCAGGTTGAACTGCCTGAAAATTGATTTTTGTATGCAGGTTTGTTGACATAACCGGCACTTTCGAAGTGTCGCAAAAATTCTTTATTGGCGCTTTAAAGCGCCATTACAAAGTTATAAATACGGCGTTTGTATCCAAAGGGGAATTGACATATTCATTTATTTATCGGTGCTTATAAAGCTATTACGGCGGTTTATAAAACGCCATAAATGTAGATTTTAACCGCGCTTCATATAAAGCGTCGTTAATCCTTTGGCGGCACATACTATTTCCAGCGCTTTTGCGACGCTTCATAAAAGGTCGGCAATGATCTGAACCGGCACATTTGTTTCTATACCGATGCTTTTAGAACGCCGCTTAAAACAAATATGTTGTAGTGCCACCCAAACAAAATCTGTGGTCCTTCTGTAAGAGCTGTGTGCCGATCGGAATGGTCGGTAAAACTGGACCAGATAGTAGTTGCAGGTGGTTTCTCTGCCTTTAGAAAGTTGCTCTGCATGGAAAGGATGAGCATTTCTCCATTGGCTCGCCAATCTTTGTGCAAAAACCTCCTTTCGGAGAGCTTGGGAGTGGAAGTATTTTGCTACCACTCTAAGATCAGTTGTTTCAGATTCAGTTTCTTGGCAGGGGGCGAAAGTAGGGATAGGAAGAGTGAGGTTTCGAGTAAGTTGAAATTCGAGATTACGCATGAAAGCTTCAGAAGAGGTATTTGATTCTAGTGGGGGACATTGAGGAGGTGGGGGAGAATGGGCTTTAATGGGGTGGGGGTGTTGGAGTAGAATAATTCTAGGGAGCCCGCTCATGTAGCCCGCTAGCTGTCCGGACCCTCCCAGGCACGTGCCAGAAGGAGGGTGTTTGCCACGTGAACCCACACAAGCTCCCTCAAGCAGAAGGACTCAACTGCTTAACCTCTCCTCTCAGAGCCTCCTCCTCTCCTGCGCCTCCTCCTCTCATGCGCCTCCGCAGAGCCTCCTCCTCCGTTATTTGGTATCAAGTTACAGTGTAAATATTTGCAGTTTGTTAGTTACAAGTTATGATTGTTTCTATGTATTACTTGCTTACAAGGCTTAATCTCTAATGACCCCAGCTATATGGAACAACATCCTGGAGTCCTCCCAAAAGCAAAACAGGTCCAAAACATGGTGGGGGGTTCATGGTACATTCTGAAGGACATCCTTTCAAATCTGAGGGAAAAGATATTGGGAAATTCTGAGAGTCAACAACAAACCACAAATAAATTATCAAATAGTTCACTAGATGCAACCACTGTTGAGGCAAAAGAGTCGAGAGAAACATCAGCTGCTCCTGAGCTTGGTGGATCGAGAAATGCACTTCAACTATCAATACTACTGAGAGGAGGAGGCTCTGCGGAGGCACATGAGAGGAGGAGGCTCTGAGAGGAGAGGTTAAGCAGTTGAGTCCTTCTGCTTGAGGGAGCTTGTGTGGGTTCACGTGGCAAACACCCTCCTTCTGGCACGTGCCTGGGAGGGTCCGGACAGCCAGCGGGCTACATGAGCAGGCTCCCTAGAATTATTCGTTGGAGTAATGTGTGTGTTATGAAATTCGTGGAGGGGGTGGAAATGTAATGGAAACCGGGGGTTGTTGACTCATTGATGCATGGTGGAGGTTTGTAATGAAATGGAGGGAGATGTATTGGAAATTAATGGTTGTAAGGGTTGTTTATGTTGGTGAGTAGCGACGTGCAACATTGGTTATGATGAAGTATAAATATAAATGTGTTAAAGGAGTTGGCGGAGATGGTCGTGGGTTGTATAGATGCATTGGATGAGTGAGTGAGTGTTTGTATAACTGAGTGAGGTGAGTAAGGTGTGACACTGTAAAGAAGGCTTGGATTAATGGTGTTAATGGTGGTGGGTAGAGAAAAGGAATGATTGTCCATAATAAATATTAAAAAAATTGATGGGAGGTCTGTGGTGGAGGAGGAATGAATGATGGAGAGGAAGGGGTGTTCGACGACTATTAATAGTTGAGCAGAGAAAATTTAAGAATGATAAACTGCACTACACTCGAGACCTAAAAAAGACAAAGAAAAACACAAAAGCCAGCAAAAACAACAATCTGGAGTGCACTATCTGGAAAAAGGGAGGAATAAGAGGGGGTGTTGAGGATATGGGTAATAATAAATAGTCAAGGAGAAAGAAAGATGAGAGCTTGGGTTCTCTGAATAAAATCAATTCTTGACATTCAATACTAAAGACTAATAACTAGGGCTGAACAAAAAACCGATCAAACCGACCGAACCGATCAAAACCGAACCAATCGGTTCGGTTTAAATTCGGTTCGGATTGGTTTCGGTTTTAAAAAATGCAAAACCGAAGTGGTCGGTTCGGTTTTCGGTTTCTATGTGATTTTAACCGACCAAACCGAACCGAACCGAATATTTAAATATATTATATTATTTATATATAAAAATAAAATATATTTTATATATAAATAATATAATATGTTTAAATATTCGGTTCGGTTCGGTTTTATTTCGGTTTTGGTTCGATTTTAGTCGGTTCGGTTCGGTTACGGTTTGCATAAATTAGAATCGGTTCGGTTTCAGATCGGTTTTGTTAATGGTCGGTTCGGTTTCGGTTTGAAAATTTTAAAACCGACCTAAGTCGGTTTGGTTCACGGTTTAGGTGAAAAACCGAACCGTCGGTTCGGTTTTCAGCCCTACTAATAACTTGAGAAAGAGTACACATTTACTATTTTAGTGCTTAAAATTCATATCTTCAAAAAGGGGATGGATATTTATCCATGATGTCACTTGTTTATAAAGGGAGTTTTTGGTTACATTTTGATTTTAATTGTAAAAATGAAAAGAAGTTCAACATAGTTTTAAGACTTTTGAAAGAGAGTTCAATTGAATGTGAGATGGCAATTCAAGATTCTATTCCCTTTTCGTATTTATTTTCGTTAGTTGTTTCCTTGTTAAGTCCCATACATTTTTTAGCTGCCCAATCTCATAAGGCACCCTAGTTATAATTGATGAATAAAAGAGCCTAATGTGTTAAATAAATGAGTTAAGTGGGGCTTGTTTAGTTGGATGTGAGTTTCGAGGGTATTTTGAAAGAGTGCTTTGGAAATGTCCTAAGAACAATTTTGGATTAGTAAAAACATATAAACAAAATCTGAAAATAAACTTATGATTGGTTTTTATAAGGTGATTTAAATTCCATTTATAATAAGCTTGATCAAATAGAGGAAGACAATACAAAAACTTGTATGTTTTATTGAATAATGCTTCAAGAGATTGAAATCAAATTCTAATGCACTTTCAATGTTGGGGGTTAAAGCTATATTTAGAAATTATATTATTGTAGTTGAGAGGAAATCAAAGTAGTACATAGTGATAGTGGGGTTTAAGAGATTGAAAGTGACTCAAGATTGAAAGGAGTTTCTTAATCCAAAGAGAAGTTGGGGTTAGAGATGGATGAATAAGACTAATGGTGACGGGATAATTATACTGAATTGAGGTAAGACTCGAGATATGATCCCAGTGATTTTGTTTTTGAAAATTGATCACTTAAGTTGAAGGCAAAAATGTTTTTTTAGTTATTTTTAAACCATGGGTTAGGTTTGTGGGTTTAAGAGTCTCAAATTACAAAAAATAGGCTTTTTGAGACATTTTCAATTGTTAGGGTTTGATGTGGTCTACAATTATAAAATGTAGGCCTTCTAAGTCATTTTCCTAACTTGGAATCGTCTTTTCTCTATCAATCTTCCTTATCAAACTTCTATGCAAAACTCAACCCAACATAAACCCTCCCTGTTGTTTCTCCTCTCATCGTCGTTAAACCCACCCCACCTCTCCTTAATCTTTTTCCTCCCACCATCAACTTTTCTATCTACACTTACTTTTTACCCCCATTCAGTTGACAAACTCATAACCAAGGATTGTGATTTCGTTTTTCAAGTTCATTTCGGTATCCTAATTTAAAAAATAATTTAGTATGTAAAGAAAAAACGTAAAAATTTCGAGGATACATAAAAAATATATAATGAATTTCGAGGGTATATGAGAATGTTAAAAAATATATATGCAAGTAAATAAATCAATTAAACATATTAAATAAATCCTAAATACAAAAAATGAAACAAACATGAAATCAATATATAATTGGAGAATCAGTGGATGGTTTCAAAAAAATCAATATATAAGTAGAAGAAAATGATAATTAGAAAATCAGGGGGGTTTAAAAATTAATAAATAATTAGATGAATTGATAATACGAAAAAACACCAAAATTTACGAAAAAACTCCGAAATTTTTTGAAAAAAAACCCCTAAAAAAATGTAATTTTTGATAGTTGGGTTTCTTATTTTTATGGAAAAAATCGAAATTTACGAAAAAAAATAATCAAAATTAATGAAAAAATCTAGAAAATTTTCAAATAAACCTTGAAAAAATGTAACTTTTAATTTCGCCATTTTTTCATAATTTCAAAAAAAAATGAAATTTTGGTTGAAATTTCGCGAGATTTTGCGAAAGCACATTCCTTGCTCATAACTAAGCAGCTTGTGTCCCATACAATTTCTGCAACATCCAAGTTGGAGGATGAATCCCTAAACACGACGTTTGCTTAATTTTTACTAGGGTGTCGATGCACTTATATTTAGTATTTTATTTTATTTTATTACAACAATTGTATAATAAGAAAATTTTATTATTGAATTTTTAAACAAAATAATTATGTAATTTTAAGGCCCTATTTATAGTTTATAAATAAATAAGGAGTTTTAAATAAATTATGTTAGGGGCATATGTATAATTAATCAATGCTTAAGAGATGATGTTGTAAAAGTAAGAAATGTGGAAGGCAAAATGTAAATTTCAAAGTTAGATGTAAGAGTTTTTTATTTATTTATAATTTATAGATAATTGGAAGGTTTCAAATAAATTATATTATGGACTTAGATATAATTAATGAATGTTGACAATTGGGCTAGTTTTAATTGTAAATAGTTTAAATTTGGGAGGATAAAATGTGAAAATGGGTAATTGTGTTTTTTCTTTGAATGACATAAACACCCTTTATCTTTTTACTCATCTTTTGATTTTTAAGTTAATTACCATAGAATTGGGAGAGCAAAATGGAAAGAAAAATCAGGTTGAAGACAAATCACTATTCGTCCAAACTAGTTTTCGTTATATCATACATATTTATGATCTTTTAAATTAATGACATATTTTCATTTCTAGTTTGAATCTTGAAATTATCTTCTTTGTTGCACGACACATATCTGGGTCACGGAGGAGGTGTTGTATTGAAATGTTGATGGTGGGAGGAGAGGGATTAGAGAAAGGTGGGTGGGTATGATGGTAGTGAGAGGAGAGAGATTAGGATCATGTTTTGCTTGATAATGAGGAGAGATAGAGAAAGGTATTAACTCATAGGATTAGTACTAAAAACCAAACCTTTGGATAATTTTATGGGTTTTGTAGAGCTCACGTATGTTAGGCATATGCATTTAGAGTGGGGGTATTTGTGTCAATAAATAAAATTTAAATTTATATTGACTTAATATGTTCGTTAGAAAATGAAGGTTAAACTCAATTAAATTGTAAAATGAGGGCCAAACTAAAAAAATCACATTTTTATCATCTCTACCAACCACAACTCAAAGCCACCAACAAGGTGATGGTAGTTCTAAGTTATAATTTTTTTTCCTATAATAAATTAAACGCGGTGACTACACCACACCACCATTTCTTCTCTCTCAAACCATTCTACTCTCTCATACCAGCTGTATAAATAAAAACCATCCATTTTTTCCCCCTCACTATTCAAATCAACAATGGTTTCTCTCCCCCATTCGAAATCTTTGCAAATCTCTCCCCACATTCAAATCTCTTGCAAATCTCATCTATCTCCCTCGCAAACTCTCAAAATCCCCTCAAAGTTGAAACCCTTAGACCCAAACTCAATAAATATGCATAACTTAACATAACACAGAAACCCAAACTCAAAATGAAAAAAATGCAAAATAGGATAACATTCGATCCATTTAAACCAACAATTGAGACGAATTCTCAACCTCATCAAAACACAAAAGTTGTAGTACTATGAGTTATCTAATAAACAAAACTTGAATCATTTGAAAATGTTTTGAAATGAGAAAGTTATGGTCATTTTACTAAAATCGTGCAAATCTGTCCGAAAAATAAAAACGGGATACTGTTTTTGACTTTCGGCCAAATTATATGTTTGATCGAGACCAATTCTCAAGTTGATACATAAAAGTTGTAGTACTATGAGTTATCTAATAAACACCACTTGAATCACTTAAAAATGTTTTGAAATGAGCAAGTTATGGTTATTTTACTAAAGTCGAGCAAATCTGTCCGAAAAATAAAAAACGGGATAGTGTTCCTGACTTTCAGCCAACTTTTGTTCTCGATTGAGACCAATTTTCAAGTTGATCAAAACATAAAAGTTGTAATACTCTGAGTTATCTAATAAAAACAACTTGAATCACTTGAAAATGTTTTGAAATGAGCAAGTTATGATCATTTTACTAAAGTCGCGCAAATCTATCTGAAAAATATTCTGTTAGCAGAGTGCATTGCGGGATATCTGAGATACCCCGAATTGCACAATGTGAACAGGAAATTTTTTTCTGTTCGCATTGTGAAATTTCGATACCCCGCAGTGCACTCTGCGAACATAAATTTTTTTGAACAGATTTGCGCGACTTTAGTAAAATGACCATAACTTGTTGATTTCAAAATATTTTCAATTGATTCAAGTTGTGTTTATTAGATAATTAACAATACTACAACTTTTGTGTTTTGATCAAATTGAGTATTGGTCTCGATCGAGTACATAAGTTGGCCGAAAGTTAGTAACAGTATCCCGTTTTTATTTTTCAGACAAATTTCCGTGACTTTAGTAAAATGACCATAACTTGCTCATTTCAAAAGATTTTCAAGTGATTAAAGTTGTTTTTATTAGATAACTCAGAGTACTAACTCTTTTGAGTTTTGATCAACTTGAAAATCAGTCTCGATCGAGCATATACGTTTTTCGAAAGTCTGTAACACTTCATTGCGCGACTTTAGTAAAATGACTATAACTTGCTCATTTCAAAACATTTTCAAGTGATTCAAGTTGTGTTTATTAGATAACTCATAGTACTACAACTTTTGTGTTTTGATGAGCTTGAGAATTGGTATCAATTGAAGGTTTAAATTGGTCGAAAGTTACCCTATTTTGTATTTTTTCCGTTTTGAGTTTGGGCTTCTCTGTTAAACATATTTATTGGTAGTGTGAGAAAGTAAAAAACAAAAAAACAAAAAAACACATTGGTGGTGTTAGAGAGAGGATATGGTGGTGCAGTGTAGTCGCTGCCTAAATTAAATAAAAGTAAAGAATTTTGATGAACAAAAAAATTACTAATTGCTAAAATGACCAAATCAAAATCGAGAAAATGAAATCCGAATCCAATTTTTGTAATTGGATTGGATGGATTTTCGGATAAAACCCGATCCAGAGAAAAGAGATGGCCCAAAATTCGAGGAAGGTGGGGGTAAACAAAGCCACAACAAGACTCGAACTGCGTGGACAAGGATGGAAACGATTCTGCCTTGATTCATCGTACAACAACGATACAACCCAAACAACAACTCTAGCCAGCCATGTTTGCTAGGTTTTTTTTAGTTATTTTTTGTTTTTTTTACACTTTTACCCCTTTTATAAATAGTGTCTGTGGTTGTGTTTTAAAGAAAATGGATAAAAAACATTAAAAAAAAAAAAAAAAAAATGCTAGCAAACATGGCTGAATGTACATCCTCTTAACCCGAATCTCTGATTTCTTTTGGCTCCCTCCCTCCCTCCTCTGTTTTCTAGGGTTTCTGAAAGTGAATGAGAAAGAAAAACCGAGAGAGAAAATTCGATCGATTAATAGGGGAGAAACTGAATTCACATTTCAAAGTCTCGATTTTGGTTTTCTAGGGACAACAAATGTCGAAGCCCCAGGTCACAATCACCCTGGGGCGTAGTGGTCAGGTATTGTTTCTTCCCTCTTCATCAATCTAATCTAGAATTTGTATTTCTTGGTCTGTTTATTGGCTCAGTTTGAAAAATGGACTTTGGATTGCATGAATTTGATGTAGGTTGTCAAGAGACCTGGTTCTGCGTCGGAAAACAACGCTCATTCTGATCACCAGCCATCTTCTGGTAATAAGCGATCCATTAGAGACAGACTGGGCAACAATGGAGACAAATCTTCTTCCAATGGGACCTTACAGAAAAACAAGCGGTAACATTTACGTTTTGTTCTCGGTTATATAATTTGTTCTTATTTGAAATCCCAAAACATGTGTTTTATTGACATTCATTCAGTGAAAAATTAAAAATTGCTTATTGAGGTTAAATTTTATTGTTTTATCCATACATTCACATAACCATTAATAAATGAAATAGTGTTGTACCATTTGGTTACAGATCCAATTATGTTAACCCCCACGCAACTCGACTATTTCACGACGACAGACTTTTTTTATTTTTATTTTTTTAATGTATTGCTCTGCTCAGTGAGGATGAATGAACAACAAAGAACCATAGCTACATACCAATGAAGTTTAGTTTTTATGTGTTTGGTTTTGGTAAGTGGAATTAGATACACTACTGAGTCAGTAGCAGAAACCTTATTACATAATCACACAGAAGGACAATGGTGAATACAAGTCTTGCTCTAGTACATAGAGTCATTGAGAACTGATAACAACTATAGAAAGATGAAGAAATGAGATAGAACAATTGTTGCTACATCTCATGGAAAAGCAAAGAGTGAAGGCAGCAAAGAAACTGATCTACTGTCTATCATCACAAAGGGAGAAACAAGGAAGTGAAGAAAATAGAAAATAAGAATTATCACCATATCTATGGCATCTGATTGAGAATAAACAAAACTAGTAAAAGAACTGTAAGCAGTTGATGTGAGAAGGAAAGAAATCCCTATAAAATGCTTTGTATTCATTTTAGGCAAAAGGGATCTGTAAATAAATCAGTCTCATCCATCAGTATGTATGTATGGTTGTGGCATGCAGGCTACCAACAGTGATTTTTTCTTTTGATTTTGGTTACTTCAGCGATCCACTTACATCTCTAAGGACCACCTAATCAATGGGGAGATGATATGCAATCCAAAGAATAGGGGTGACTTGGGGGTTAGGAAGATCACCAAATCTAATCAAGCTTTGTTAGTCAAATTTCTTTGGCGATTGGGGTCTGAAGATCACTCCTTATCGAGTACAATTATTGTCAAAAAATGGGAAACTTGGACTTGCATCACAACCTCAACAATGTGGAAGTAATTGTGTCATTGATTTGAAAACTAGTTAGTGGAAGATGAGTGGAGCTGGATAAGACTCACTATGCAAATGCATAATATGCATTAAAAATATTCCTCTTGGAGGGATGGATATGGCCCAATCAGACTCCTCCAAGACTGAATTTATTTATTTGGTCGCTGGCTCATGGGTGTATTTGTGGCTGCGCCAGGATCAGCTGTCTGGATTTAATTTCTCACAAATTATCAATATCTTACGATGATATGTATTGCATCGGCCTCATCGATATGGTACATATATCTTACTATATATATCGATATAAGATGATGTCATTGACGTGAATGAATGGATGGATGATAACCAATAGTTTGTTAATATGTGTAGCACACGCCATATATCAATGGAAGTGTTTTTCGGATATCCTTGCTTGAATAAGTCTTATTTATGTCTTTTATGCTAAAATACATAGTACCTATATATTAATTTTATATGCTAAAATACATAATACCTATATATTAATTTTTGTGCCATATAATGTATCTTCAATTTAGGTTTCCGATAGATGATACAATAAACGTTTTGATAACTATGGTTTGGAGTGTGATGGTGGCAAAATGTGTGTTGCTATTTCCATTGGAAGTTCTATAAATGAATGGTAAATCACTGGCAAAGTAGAATCTATTGTTCACCAAAAGATGGTTGTTTGATTGATTATTTTTATAGCATCTGTTCGGAACACTTGGAAAGAGAGGGATAGGTGATTAGGTGTATATTTAAGGGAAAGTACTTGGAACCGGACAAAGTATAAGTATTTACGAAACTCATGGTTTGGCAGTGGGAATTATGTGGATGTTGGGACACTCTTGAAGACTTTAATCTCTACGATGAGTTTGTACCTAGTTACCTACATGGGTCTGCTTACTAGTGTGGGTGAATGTTGTTTTCATTTTTCTTTTCTCATTTTTGGCGAGCTTCTCACTCCCATTTGTGTTCTCTTTTTCCTTTATATTTTGCTTATCTGTTTTTCTGATTACGAAAAGCATTTTGTTAGCCCTGGATGCTTGCTCTAGATTAGTAACTGAATTTGGCAGTACAATGCATCTTAGCAGCCAGATTCAGCAGCAGATGGAACATTGGAGTAATAGAGCTTTCTCAGAGAGAGGGAACTAAAGGAGGAATCTAGAGGTCAGCGTTTGGTATAGATCGACTATAGCTATGCTATGGGTTCTTTGGCTGTGGGAGACCATTTGACGACCAGGTTATTAGAGATAAGATGGTGACATTTGGCTGTGTGGGGTCACTTTGGGAAACTTTACATAATGTTCCTATATAACCTTTCATGTCTAATGGGATCTAACTTTGTAGACCCCTAAGGTGTGTAATGTTCTATTTATAGAGAATGTTGCCACTTCTTTGGAAAGAAAAGTTTCAGAATTTTATTTATAGTGAGCAATTGAAGAGCTCCAATCTGATGTGCCTCTAGGCTTAGAGGGATTCCTTATTGATTTCTCTTCTGGAGGGGATGGAATTTTGTTTGAGAGGAGGTGCTTCAAAGTGGTCAAAGAGGATTCATCACCTTATCTTAAAAAACAATGTAGCAAAATGGTTTGAAGTTTCCTGTTCAATGAGCTTGTATAAAATCATCTCGAAGGGTGTCTTCAAGAATGAGAAGCTCTTTGAGCGAAGTGTTCACATGGCAGAGCTCTCATAGCAAATGAAATTATCGAGTCTAGGCTAAGGGAAAACAATCCCGAGATCATTCATAATTAATTTCTTTAAAAGTTTTTTGACTTAGTTAATTGGAGTAGCTCAGATTCGGTACTCGATTGAGGGATTGGGTTCATATTGTTCCCTCCACATCTTTTTCGTTCTCTTTTAGCGGGTACCTCGTTGGCCACGTAGAAAGGCCAAGAGTTCTCTTGGAGTGACGCAAGGAGGTTTTCTTACAAGTGTATTAGGAGATCTGCGTACAAGTTTATGAAAAGCATTGGTTGTCGTGGTTCTCAAAGTGGAAAAAAGGTAGCCTTATTTATGGGTTTGATTTAATGATTGGTTGACTTATGTTGTTGTGGGCTTCGCCAAGGTTCTAAAGGCTTTACTTTTTCGATGTGCCTCGCCCAACAGCGTTGTGTCATAGTTTAGTCAAGACGAGAGCAACCAAGAAACCTAAGTATTTTTAGAAAAGTAACTTGAATAAAGGAAAAAATCCTTATGCAAATAACTTAAATCACAATCTAACTTGTTTTCAAACTTCAAGATGATTCACAACACGTGTTTAAAAAACATTTTTTTGTTTTACTAACCCAATTTTTGAACCCCTTGTTGCAGCTCTTGTGATTATGTTATGTGTTTGTGTGTTTTTGTTATCATGTTATGACCTATGAGTTATCATTACTAGTTTCTTGTAACAATATCCAAAATTTTGAGATGGCCTTCTCCTTGAGGAAATGAGTATGAGGCAGGCTTAGTGCATGCCATTTATGTTTTTCCACCACAATTCTAAAAGTATTCAACAATTAGTCATAAAAAATTCATTTCCACGGATATTAAAGTCGGTGAATGGTTACAATTTCTCCCTTAAAGTTGAAAAAGTACATTTACTATCGTGATTTTTAAACTTCGTTACATTTTCTACCATAATACCAACTTTACCCATATTAATTAATCAAACTACATTTACATTTTCTCCCCTCAAACAATTAATAAATTTCTATTAATAACTTAATCCCTACATATTATTTTGTAATTAGAGATTGCCTTGATTTCAAATTTTATTTTTTATTTTATCTTTTTTTCGCCTTTTTATTTGTTTCTAAAAGACGCAAAGCTGACCATACCAAAGTTAAGAGAAAGAGGTCGGAGACAATTAAAGAAAAACACACTATCAATTGTTCTACGTGTAAACAACTAGGCATAGAAAAAAATTCTTGCATCAATCTTGGCTGATGTATTTTTTGTTTTTGTTTTTAAGCAGCTTGAAACTACCCACTTGATTAGGCCTTGAACATTATCTTTTGATGTAATTTGTGGTTGAGTAATCTTATTTTGGATGTTATTTGCCTTTTTTTTTTTTTTTTAAGCAAAGCTTGCAATTTTGACTGTGAATTTTTTATAAAGAAATGAAAACAAAAGAAAGAAATCAGGGCAATCTCTAATAATAAATAATATGTGGAGATTAAGCTATTAGTAGAAATTTATTTGTTGGTTGAGGGGAGAAAATGTAAATGTAGTTTATGGGTAAAGTGGTTATTATCAAAAGCTAGGGTAGAAATAGAGTTGACAATGAAGCAGATTTTCATGGATGTCCACCTCGCCCCGAATGGGGCGGATTAAATTTTTCTTCACGGATTTCGAGGCGGATATGGGGATTTAAATTGTATCCATCACAGATTCGGGGCGGATACGGATTTGACCATATCTGACCTGTGGATATCCGTTTATATAGGATATTATTGAAAATACCCATATAACATGAAAAACCATAAATCCCATCCCTACATATACGGTCATTTTTGTCTTCCCAATACATAAATTTTCATTATTTCTCTCTCTGTACCAAAAAAGCAACCCCTACTCTCCAGTAAATTCCTTCTCATCCTCCGAGCATTGAGAAGATCATAACAGGAAGGAGGATAGCAGAAGGAAGAAGAACAAAGGGATTTGCAATTTTCTTGAACCAACTCTTCAAAATAGAAATCTGCCATCCTACGGATGATTACTCATCTTCTTCATCGACATCGTCTTCATCTTCATCAGGAGGAGCGTCTTCTTCTCTTGCCGCTCTAGACATCCGACATTCCTCTGCTCATTGTGATTCATCTCTCGCATAAGTTTATGGAGAATTTGCCTTCGCCTCTTCTTATAGAGACAGAGATCTCGACCATCCCCGTGGAATCCTGTTACTACTGGAGTAACTGGACTGGGTGGTGTTTAGTCGAAAAAGAAAGAGAAATAGATGATCCAAGGGAAAGGTCGATCAGATTGGTTATGGTTCCATTACCAAACACTCTCTCTCCTGTACTACCCTTTTTTCTTTTTTAGGGTTTCTTTCTCATATTAGATCGCTTTTTCTTCTTAAGACAATTATTTTTAACGGTTCATGATGGAGTGATAATGCTTTTAACAAAAAACACTAAATGGTTATTCGGGGCAGATTTAGGGATCTGCGATATCTGGCGGGGTTGGGACGGATTTGCCCAAATTCACCCTGTTGCCATCCCTAGGTAGAAAATGTAATAAAGTTTAAAAACTAAGGTAGTAAATGTATTTCCACATTAGGGGCGAAATCCTCTGGCTTTAAGGTTCGTGGTGTAAATGACTCGTTATAGAAACTAAAGTTGCTTTGTGGATACGGGGATATCCGTTGGGTTTTTTTTTTAAGATAATGCTTTCTCTTTTTGCATATATATTGATTGAGCTAATATTGTAGAGAAGATAATGTAAATACCTAATAGTGGATGATTTGTTGTTTTGTTGTAGCACAATGACTTTCTGCTCCTGCCATGCTCTTTTATGATTAATAGAATATTGATCCTTGTCTAATTTATCAAAAAGGGTCAAGTTTTTCACTTGCACGTGGAGTGTGTGGTGTGTTGCTTAAACAAATAAATTGGAATCAAGTATTAGTAAAATATATGTATTGTGTAATCAATTGAAGTAACTGCATCTTTTGATTAAATGATTGAGTTTCCCCTTGTCTGACGATTATGTTTGGGAGTCAGCAACCTAAAATGTTTTAAATTCATTTTAGCAAATGCAAAGAGTCTATCTGTCTATGCTAAACTGCATAGTTGAGCTCTAAACAATTCCCCTGAGCCCCTTGCTGTGAGTATGGAGCGTACAATTTGTCATCTATTTTTTAATTGCCACCTATCCTTAACAGTTACCAAAACTCTGAAATTGTTTTAATCCAAGAAGCTTAGCACGAGGCAGAATGTATGACTGCTTGTGATTTTATAAAAACTGAACAAATTACTGTAATGGATAGTTGAACTCCTTATGTCACGTATTTGTGATTTTTCCTCAGAGCAGTCAGTTATCACGACATTTCATTTATTCTAGTACCAATTGTGTTTGTTTGTTATGCAGCCAAAGAAGAGATGGTAATAAAAGGAGTTCTGCTAATGATGATGTGAATGGTAACAAGCAAAAATATTCATTCTCCATGTGACAAGCATTGCTTTTTAGTTGTGTTCTTATTTTTATGAAATGCTTTTCTTCCCTTCTGAATTTGATGCCATCGAATCACTAAAGGTGCACATGTAAATCCAAATGACCTGCGATACAAACTCATGCGCAAAAGCAAGTCTAGGAGAACAAGAAGTGATAGCGAAGAACAACAAAACAAGAGGGACCTCCGCGAAAAGCTTTCAAGGACAGCTCAGCCTCCAACAAGACCCGACACCCGACATCGCATGCCTGAAACAAAGGATGCTAATCTTCTAAGGAGAGTCCCTCCAACTAGAAGTGCTGATGATTTGTTTCAGATGGATTCTGTGAGAAATTCTTACTCTGCATGGACTTCCGATGGAGTTAGACGTAGATCTCCAGATAGAATATTAGGTACTTCTAGGGGTCTTTCTCCTCCAAGGAATATGGATAACCTGCGGCCAGTTTCTAGGGGTCTCTCTCCTCCAAGGAGTATGGATAACTTGCGGCATGTTTCAACCATCAGGCCTGTTGGTGCTGCAAGACCTCCTTATATGGGCAAGGATGTTCTTGATGCGTCAAGACCTACGTCTTTTATGGTAAAAACTTCTGTGCCACTTGAGCCTGGAAAGCCTATCATACGACTTCCTCCACCAAGTGCCCCTGGCACGACACAAAAACTATATATGGTACAGCTTACTTTCTCTGTTTGCCAATTACCTTAACTTTGTGCTGATACGTTTTATTATTTTGCATATCCTTATTTAATGACTGAAATCAGTGTTTGATATTGTACAAAATACAAAACACAGGAGATAAATTGCTTTACATGCATCTGATAAATTGCTATATATATATATATATATATATATAGATAGATAGATAGATAGATAGATAGTTGGTGTTCGTATTTTTGTCTGCCTTTAGTGAATTTCTCTATTACTACTGGCTGTAAATTTGTATGCTTTTCCTGATAAAAAAAAGTGATGAAGCTAATTTTCATAGCGGCATGATGCATCTTAGTCTATGTAGCATAAACAGGATATGGGATAGATATATAAAGCGTCAATCAATAACTACCACAAAATTTATTCTGGTAGATCATCTGCATGATTAGAAATGTTTATTTTAGTATCGGCATGAATCAGACCACCAAATTCTTAAATAATAGAGAAAATTTCTGTTGCATTGCATGTCTCTGCGAGATTGTCGCGTTTTCATAAGATCTTCAAATACTTTTTGATGTGTTGAATATTTAACTTTCTCGTCTTATCTTAGGTTTTACTTCTTTTGGAAGAATTTATGATTTATATACGGCTTGAGACCATGTAAGACAACATTGTTCAAATTGTTGTTTAGGTTTTTGAGATTTCTCCCTTCTATTTATTTGTGGTGCTTGAGTGTGCTTGCTTCAACCAAGAACTACATAAGACCAGCATCGAAGCCATGTTGCTACCTTTGATTGATTTATTTGAATAGATTGAGCATTTCCGGTTAATGATTGGAAGAATCATCGGTGAGATAAGGGAGATGCTATCTCGACACGTGAGATTTTTTTTGGTCATTTGGAATGCTAGAAATGGTAGGATCTTCAAAAGTTATGCTGTTGATGGATGTAGTTGCTATTCTTTGGGATTGGGCCTCCTCAATGTAATATCAATGTTCTCCTAAAAGTGATATTCCTTGGGGCTTAACTTGTTGCTCGTGTTTGGAATTTCCAATATGTTTCTTTGTTCTCCTTAGGATTCTAGTCATATGGGTCCAAATTACTGGGAATACCAAAGATTTGAATCGTTACAATTTCTGATATTCAAAATTCTGAATGTTGCATTTATTATTATTATTATTATTATTATTATTATTATTATTTGTTCAATTTCTATGATGGCTGCAACTTTTAAAACAGATTTGGTTACTTTTTCAGGTGTGGTGCAAGTTTTGTGTTCATTTGTAGTCACTCTGTTTCTCTTTCGATTTGTGCAGGGTGAGGAGCCACTGACTGTTGCTAATTTATTGCATTCATTGGGTCTGGGAAAATATGTGATTCTCTTTCAAGCTGAGGAAGTAAGAAACCTTCTTATCACTTTCTTCTTCTTCTGTCAAATAAAACTTTGAATTCACCAGTATAATACATGGCAATAACATTATTTGAAAGTTTGTGTTTCGTACTATGTCGCATGGACCTTTTAACACGTGTTAAGACACTGGAACCTGGAACGTGGTGTTAGGCTTGTCTAGCAATAACATTATTTGAAATTTTTTTCTTTTTACTGTTAAATTTATTTTAGTTGTGTGTGTGTGTCTGCATGTGTGCGCATGTGTGCGCATGCGCTCTATATGAAGGATGCTTTATCTTTGAAATGTATTTATTAGTTTAGGGAAGAACAAAAAGTAACTATCATGCTAGAATGATGATGTGTGTGAAGTCTTAATATCATGTGAAATTACAGGTGGACATGACTGCATTGAAGCAAATGGGAGATCAGGACCTGAAAGAGCTGGGCATACCAATGGTATTTTCCTGCATACTAGGACTTAATCAATCTTTGGCATTCTTTATTTCTGTGTAGCTTGATAAAGCCTTCATAACAAATAATTTTGGTTGGAGGAGAAAAAACTTGCATAGAAAACTTTGGAAAAAGAGTTTAGGGAGAACAGAGAGAAAGTATAACTTGACTTTGAACCATGCGTTCTCTTAAAGTTAAAATTGTGGAAATAAGCTTTTTCTATATGCAAAAGAACATGGTTATCTTCAAGATCATGAGCTCATTTTTCTTACTATTTATTTCTTTGTTTGTTTGATTTAAACCAAATACAGCCTTCGAAGATAACTGTTCATGATTTCTATAGCCTTTGTTTCCTTTTTTCAACCCCTTGTGTGAAATGAAGTAACATTCTCTTTCTATGACCAATGTCTTTCTTGATTGCAGGGTCCAAGGAAAAAGATCCTCCTTTCTGTTTCGAGCCATTTTAAACGGCCACCATGAGGACTTTAATACATGTACGTTATAGTGTACGTGTGAACCATCACTTTCGACAGTCTTGTATATCAAACTTATATCCAGGATATTGTTTTCCAGTTCTGTTCTACTGGAATGTGTTAGATGATCTTAGTAACCTGGTCTTTTTTATTTATTTTTGGTTTTTTTAATATCATCAACAGCAGCTTTTTCAGTTTTTTCCAGTGATATACTGAAGCTATAGGAAGGGCAATGTGTCATCCTTTAGTACTTAGGCACGCACCTCGGCTCTAATTTTTCTGTTGATTTGGTGGGGTAACTAAACCTCTTAGATGTCAAGGTCAAGAAGTGAAAACGATGTCTATGGTGCTAAGCAAAGAAACTGGTTACAAAATCTTTTGTGGCTTTTCAGAGTTTTATTACATAGCACTCTAATTAAAACTCATATTTTGTTTGGATGGAAAGAGCAAGCATTGAAGGTGCAAACTCATTGCAAAAATCCACATGGCCATTGCATTAGGCAGATTTCATGAACTCGTGCTCTTTTAAGCTCATTAGGTGCTTTCATTAGTTCTTTCAGTGTGGCTTTGTTCGCCACATCCTTTAATAATTGCACGAAAGGAAATATCAACATCAGTGGAGGGGGGAAAGACATCCTCTTTGTCAACGTAAATTGCTACTACAGAATATATATTTGCATTCAATTATTTTACCTTTTATTTTCTTGAATTTGCCTGAAGGCTAACCAAACTATTCCCCCGTGTTTAGAATATATATAGGTGCAAAGTTACATCTCTGGTTCGCAATCTATGGTTAGCACAACCTATTTCTACGTGGTTTTCACATGTCAGGCATGCAAGACAGACCCGAGTAATATTTTAGTTTAAAGCTCTCCCAACTCAAAATCCTGTTCACTGATGAGATCCTGTTTATGCAATTGTAAAGAAAACAACTTGGTGCCTAAGATTGCCAGCTTTACATGACTCTTCTGCCAAGATTTGTTGCCAAGCAAGCTGAACCTTAGAGTTCGCAAAACATAGATTACAAAATGGATTTGAAGAATCATCACTCCCACAAACTCGTAGCACAGTAACATGCATCATGAGCAAATCAAAGTGACACACATAACAACAACCCTCTCTGGATTCGATCATCATTATAGATGACGAAATCTTTGAATGGCTACTAGATCTTGGATGCATTGTCTTTTAACTTTTGTCCTCTAATCCCACACACCCAAATCTCTATACTTCTCTCCAAACTCCACATTCCTTAAAAAATCTCCCTAAAAAAGAACTCAATAAGTCTCTCTGCAAAGAAGAATGTTTCCTTGTTGTGATGTGTCACGATCCTAGGTAATGTAATTAACCTTTCCCTCCCGAGTTTGTTGAACCACACGTCCAAGGTTCGAGTCCCGGTAGAGGCGCCTAGAGGCTAAATAAAAAATAGCATGTGTTGAATTGTTAAATACTGGTAGGTGAGTGAAATTGCCCAAAAAAGAATAAAAAAAGGAATAAGTTACCACCGGGCTAGTGTCGATGGAGTAATCCCACGAGGACGGGTTCTTTGGTGAAGCTATGCAAGTGGAGTTTGTTGTACCATTGAGATGGGTTTCTGCCACTAAATTTGAGGGCATAGAGAAAATAGAATGCATATTTTTGCCAAACATTTCCTAAGCAAAGAGAGTAGAGAGCTGGAGTTAAAAGATAGTTCGAAGGATAAACGGCCAGGGAAGGAAAGAAATAACTAGAAAAGAGGACCTCACCAGGCATGGTCCTCAAGTCCTGAACCAAAACATAGATGGCGAAGGCAAAAGATAAGGTTAGGATTTCTTCAAAACTCAAAAAGACAAACGAGTAGTTAGTTTATATGAATGAGGGGTGATGCAATCAGACTCGCGAACTCTCACACCCAAAGTGAGTATCATACAACTAGACCAAATACCCATGACACACTTTCCTCCTGAATTGCTTTAGGATTACCACCACTAAAGTCTAGAAAAATCACCACAAAAATCCCTATTTTGCTCGAAGTTACATTCCGCCTGCTGCAAGAGTCAAAACCATACTGCTCATACAGATGAGGTGAACACCCTCAAATTTCAACAAAAATAGGAAAAATAACACAAACATCTAATACATGCACAATACACATATCACATAAAGCCTTCGGAGAAACAACTTTCGCATTTAACCCATTCTCCTACTCAATCAAATTCACGTCAGACGTGATTGTCACAGCATGCTTCTCTGATAAAAGGGTATTTGAACACTTTTCTAACTGCTTTGTTTAGTACTAAAAGTTATGTCACCTGGAAACTTATCACAAACATATATGTAACTAAATGAGACATTAAAGTTAAGAGTATATTTAACATAATTTCAAGTCATCTTTCAGTGATGCCTGTAATGACCCGGAGCCGGAGGATGAAAAACTTGTCCCTAACAACGAATGACAGACTTTATCTCATTCCAATACTTTTTCCTCTTATAGTTATGCCAGGGGGTCTGAACCCAAAAGAAATAGGTCCATACGCATGTTTTTTTCTATTGAAGGTTCAGACTTCAGAGTGCAATTTGACAGAGGACAAGGGTAGGCAGAGGAAGGTTGACTTTCCTTGTCACTCCCTTTCTTGGAGCAACTCCGACAAAGTTTCCCATGTGTAACAAGCAAGCAATTCAAATCGAATTTCAATTCATTAGGAATTCTTTTGTTTAGATGAAGGTAGGCTTTTTCCCTGTCTGAGCTGGCTGGTATCCAACCCATGGCCTTTGAGATCCGAAACACCTGTGTAAACGAGATGAATGTTACAGATTTCCACAATTACTATAACAGTACTTTTGAATACTTACATGAGTGTCAACAGGAAAGTCATCATGCTGAAGATGGAACATCAGAAGACAAGCCACCTGCATCTCAATATGATAGCAATCAGGTAATGAACAATCACATAAAATTCATAACAAACTCGTGAAGTAGCATTAAGAGATCTCAAATTGCATGAGTTCATGGATCTTATCCCAGAATGAGCTAATCCAATGCAAATGTATACAATGACGGACTATTGAATGGGAACTCATTATTTGAGTTACATAATAAAAGCACTATGCATTTTATGATGTTTCCTTCTGCAACAGAATTACAAAGAGGCCAGATTGTACTGGAAATTCAGCTGTAAACAAGGATCATTCATCATTAGAGTGAAACATACTATGCAACAATGACACTCTATTTCTACCAAAAAAAAGTGCATCGTGTCGGATACTCGTGTCGACTCTCACGAATACTACCATCGGCTCTCTATACTTAGATTATCAACTTTTCCACAAATGTTTGAAAATTTTTAATTCTATACTAATATTTGTAACATATTATGGCAAATTAGCAGTACAACAGTAGCAATATTGACCTAATATTCAAAATTATTGCTGAGAAGTAAATAATACTAAAATGTACACACATGTCCCTAGCATATCTCTACTTTTTTTTTCCTGAAGTGTCCGACACTTTGTATCAATATCAGATATAGATTTTGTTGGTATCGTTGTTAGGCAATCATAACACAAAAACTTTGGGACAACAACAGGACACTTCAAGCATTTTCCTGACACTAAAGTCAATTAAGCAAAATTACTCCTTTGAAAACCTAAACGCCTTGTGTATAACTATTAGATGGCCTGAAACCCTAAGAGAATATTCCCGAATTGTTTTTGAGAGTTAGTTGGAAGTTGCTAGATGACACCACATTCTCTCAAATTGCTTTTGGCTGGGAAACCTTTTTCAATTGTAACTTTCTTTTCCTTGTTGTTGGCCTTGTTGTGTGAATGTCTTGCTCTCATTTTGTATTTTACTCACATTCTCTCAAATTGCTTTTGGCTGGGAAACCTTGTTCAATTGTAGCTTTCTTTTTTCCTTTGTTGTGTGAGCGCTTTGCTCTCGTGTGTATTTTTTTTCTAATCCCTTAACCCTACCACCCCAGATGCTGCCGGCAGGGTTTCAACACTGGACTTGTGAGTCCATCTGCTGCAGCTGGTACTATATTTAAACCCAACCACCTCCCCCCCCACATTAATATATCTTTTTTTGTTGTTTTGCCTATTTAAAAAAAGGTGTCTATGGCTCATCCAACATGTGGAAAGAAAAGTTCTTGAAAATGACAAACTAAAAAGAAAATAGAAAGGGAGGGAGAGGGATATTAAGGAAGGCATTGCAAAATTAATAGGACCACTCAACAAGCTGACATGACATACTCATTTTGCAGTAACAGGTATCAGTAAACTGTTAGGTGTCAATATTTTATTTAGAAAGGGGAATCAATTTCCATCTAACCAGCACATGTCAAACACCGTTAGGTGTTAAAAAGTGCCTAAACATTCATTATGCAATGAACCAAAATAGTTTCAGACTCTCAGACTTATCACCCACAAAAATTTCCCACATTTGGTATAATATACATATGATGTCATGTGTAACACCACCACCAAATATATTTGGCAATGGCGTGATTTATCAACATGAAAACTCGTCAGAAAATGCTTTTTCATACATCCACACTATATGTACTATCTATTAAGATATTACCTTTTTTCTTACAAAATTTCTTTTAAGCGTCTTGATTCCACAGTTTTCTGCTCTTGTCCACCATCCTAAGTGCTAAGTCACACAATTGTGTCCTCAAAGAACACCATAACTAAATGCTTAAAGTTATTCTAGGGTTCCTAATTTGGGTTCCTAGAGTTCCTAATTTGGGTTTCTAGGGTTCCTAATTTGCTCTCAAAGTTATTTACTAAATAACTTTGAGTAATCTTTCAATTTAATTAGGAATGTTTTAGTTTCCTTTTAGGATTAGGCATTATTTTCTTTTAGGAATAGACTGCTTGTTAATTTTAGTAGTTTTTTTCCCTTTATAGTAATATTTCAATTATAGTTTAGGAAGTGATTCTGAACCTAATTTGGGCCAGATTTCTGGCAGTATATTTTTTTTATTACGTATTTTGTTTTAGCATGATTATTGGAGTTTTGCTAATTTTGATAAAATTCTAATAATTACGAATTTTAGCTATAAAGCCCGGCTTGTGGGCTGATTTTAGGTAAACCTTTTGATATGAGTAATTTGATTAAACATTAGAACATTTCTCTATGTTTTAGACAATCATCTTGTGTTCTTCCCTGTCAATTATCTGTTGCTATTAGCCTGCAGAATAATCGCTATTCTGCCCGACGTCAGTTGGTATCAGAGCTTCAACATCTTCTTGGGGTGAGATTTCATCAGTTTTTATGGCTAGTGGTCGTGGTCGTCGCGGGCAGGTTCTTAACGAGGAAGCCCCTCATGGTGATCGTAGCGTTCAGGATGTTATGATTGAGGATTTACAGAGGCAAGTTGCAGAGCTAACCCAGAGTCTAACGGCACAGGATTTCGATAATCGTGAGATGGAAGATCACGATTCTGATTCCAGTTTTGAAAACCCGTATCACAATCGTGCTCGATTCTGGGAGCACCGTGGTCTGGAGGATCGTCATGGAAATCTCGGTTTCAAAGTGGATCTACCAGAGTTTTCTGGTACGTTACAGGCCGAAGGATTCGTGGATTGGTTGAATGAAGTAGAACGTATTTTTGAGTATAAGGAAGTTCTAGATCATGTCAAAGTGAAATTGGTTGCCATCAAACTCAAAGGCAGAGCATTTGCGTGGTGGGAGCAGTTGAAGCGATCACGAAATAGGTAGGGCAAGACCAAGATCACTGATTGGGAGAAGATGAAAGGTCACTTTCTTCCCGTCGGCTACACTCAAACCTTATTTCAGCGACTTCACTCGTTGAGGAAAGATACCCTATTGAAGGAATACAAACAAAGTGCCAAATCTTCTGTGTTTGTGGATGAGCGAATTGAGAAACTGAAGGAAAAACATATTGATTCAAAGGTTATTCTTAAATTGAGTGAAGATATTAAGACAATAGTTAAGCAGGAATTTGAGATTAGCTCCGAAAATGAACCAGTTTCACACCTTGAGTGTTTGATTGCTTTTCTCATTCAGAAGTACAAAGAAGCTAATGAACAACTCGGTTTATCTAGAGAAGTGTTTGGTTTAAAGTTGACTGCACTGAGTGAATTGGAAGTACAGATGCATCAGTTAAGCTCATTGAGTCGTCGGCAAGAAGACGAGATTCATATCCTGAAGGAAAACTTAAGGGAGATGGAGGGTAACCTAGAAACTTTTCATTCTGAGCTACAATTGAAAGCAACTGAACTTGAGCAATCAGAACAGAGGACATCAACTTCCAGGGAGAAGCTTAGCATTGCAGTTGTGAAAGGAAAAGGCTTGATTGTTCAGCGAGACCATCTGAAACAGTCTCTATCAGACAAGTCAGCTGAACTTGAGAGGTGCTCTCAGGAGTTACAGTTGAAAGATACCAGGCTTCACGAAGTTGAAACAAAACTGAAAACTTATTCTGAGGCTGGTGAACGTATTGAAGCTCTGGAATCTAAGCTTTCGTACATTCGGAACTCTTCAACAACATTGCGAGAATCTTTCCTTCTCAAAGATTCAGTTATTCAGAGAATAGAAGAAATTTTAGAAGACCTGGAGCTGCCAGAGCATTTTCATTCTAGACACATAATCGACGGGATTGAATGGCTGGCAAGATCAGTTACCGGGGGTTCCATACAAACAAATGATTGGGATCAGAAAAGTTCAGTGGGGGCAGGATCATATTCTGATGGTGGTTTTGTTGTTATGGATGGCTGGAAAGATGAAGTACAATCCAGCTCAAATCCCGGTTTAGATGATTTGAAAAGAAAATGTGAGGAGCTCCAAAATAAGTTCTATGGAATGGCTGAGCAAAATTAGATGTTGGAACAGTCTTTGATGGAACGGAACAACATCATGCAGAGGTGGGAGGTAGTTTTGGACAGGATTGACATGCCTTTGCAGGTGCGATCAATGGAGCCAGAAGAAAAGATAGGATGGCTGGGACGCGCCCTCTATGAAGCTCACCATGATAGAGATTCTCTCCACGAAAAGATTGAGGACATAGATAGCAACTGCAGGTCACTAACAGCTGCCTTAGAAGATTCACAAATGAAGCGATCGGATCGTGAGGTGACTCTTCAAGTTGTTACACAAGAAAGGAAGTTTCTTTCTGAGAGTCTGGAGAATCTCTCCCATGAACATGAGAAGATCTCAGAGAAAGTTGTTCAGTATAAGCTTGAAAATGAACGCTTGCAGAATGAAGTAACCACTTTGCAAGAAAAATTGGTTGAAAATCTTGAGAGTAAAGATTATCTTCAGCATGTTGAACTTGAAATTAAGAGATTAAATGCTTTGGTCAGTGACGCATTGCAAGACCAGACTGCAGAAGACGTACACTTTGGTGGCACTGATACTGAGTGTTTGGAAGGATCTCTTCGGAAACTTATAGAGAGTTATATGGCCTTATCTTCTGAGAAAGTTGCTTGCAACGATGCGTTGAATGAGCGTCATGCTGAAGATTCTGATGTTGTAATTGTTAAGCAGAATATACGTAGAGTTGTACTTCAATACATGAAGGTATTCAATCAACAACATGTAGAGCCAAGAGTAAGAAGAGTTGCATTGAATCGTGGCGCTGAGTACTTGGAACACCACTTTCGTTTGATTGCGTTTTCTGCATACCTTGGGAGTGAAGCATTTGATGGTTTCTGCGGGCAAGGTGAAACAAGAACCACATTTAAGACATGGTTGCATCAGAGACCGGAGGTTCAGACAATGAAATGGAGTATAAGATTACGGCCCGGGAGATTCTTCACAGTCCCTGAGGAGTTGAGAGCAGCACAGGAATCTCAACACGATGATGCAGCAATGGAAGCTATCGTCAAGGCTCGTAATGGGTCTGTTTTGGGAAAAGGTTCAATATTGAAAATGTACTTCTTCCCTGGTCAAATAACTTCTAGTCACATACAAATCCATGGTGCCCCGCATGTTTACAAGGTAGATGGATATCCTATATATAGCATGGCGACTCCAACAATTTCTGGCGCTAAAGAAATGTTATCTTATTTGGGAGCAAAGTCTACTAGAGGAGTAAATGTTGCTCATAAAGTGATATTAACCGATCTAAGAGAAGTAGTTCTTTACATTAATGGCACGCCCTTTGTCCTTAGAGAACTAAATCAACCCGTTGATACACTCAAGCATGTGGGAATCACTGGCGTAGCGGTGGAGCATATGGAATCTCGTTTGAAAGAAGATATTTTGGCTGTGGTAACACAGTCAGGTGGTCGGATGCTTTTACACTGCGAAGAATATAATCCTACCCTAAATCATTCCAGTGTAGTAGGATATTGAGAAAACATTTTCGAGGTTTATGAACTCAAAGAATTGATTATTATAGTAAAGGAGTATGTGTTAGGTTTGCAGATGGAACTCAAGAGAAGGGAAATGAAAGACAATCCAGTACGCCAGCAAGAGCTAGCAGAGTTTTCTGACATGGTGCCAGAGGATCTTCCTCCTGGGCTGCCGCCAGAGGATTTCGATGAAGCTGTTGTGAACTCGAGGACGAGTTCTTTCTAACCCGGGGTGACTGATGCAGGAGGGTTTCTAGGGTTCCTAATTTGGGTTCCTAGAGTTCCTAATATGGGTTTCTAGGGTTCCTAATTTGGGTTTCTAGGGTTCCTAATTTGCTCTCAAAGTTATTTAGTAAATAACTTTGAGTAATCTTTCAATTTAATTAGGAATCTTTTAGTTTCCTTTTAGGATTATGCATTATTTTCTTTTAGGAAGAGATTGCTTGTTAATTTTAGTAGTTTTTTTTTTCCCTTTATAGTAATATTTCAATTATAGTTTAGGAAGTGATTCTGAACCCAATTTGGGCCAGATTTCTGGCAATATATTTCTTTTATTACGTATTTTGTTTTAGCATGATTATTGGAGTTTTGCTAATTTTGGTAAAATTCTAACAATCATGAGTTTTAGCTATAAAGCCCGGCTTGTGCGCTGATTTTAGGTAGACCTTTTGATTTGAGTAATTTGATTAAACATTAGAGCTATTTCTCTGTGTTTTGGGCTATCATCTTATGTTCTTCCGTGTCAATTATCTGTTGCTATTAGCCTGCAGAATAATCGCTATTCTGCTCGGCGTCATCCACCATCCTAAGTGCTAAATCACACAATTGTGTCCTCAAAGAACACCATAACTAAATGCTTAAAGTGGTACTAGAAAAGTTCTACTTCTTATCAAACTTGACCAAAAAAGTTCGACTTTCTTTTAGCCTTCAAAGCTTGCAAACAAGTAGCTATTACGATCATCCTTACCATTAGAAGTCACAAAAAAACTATTGGTGCCATCATCAGTACAATGTTAATACTTCATAGATTTGTCCGACTTTTGCCCTGCAAAACTAATGGCATATCGAGGTCTACTAACATTTTTAGCTGAAACTGAGTTTACGCCCCCGATTCTTCTTGACTGTGGGTCAACCGTCTTTTTCCCAAGTCACATGAAAAAATGTCCTCGTTTGTTTAGAGGAAATTGACCATCTCAGAATTCTTAAATAGAGACACGGTTGTCTTTTTACTTATAATTTTGTAACTCAAATTTCCAAAAAAAAAAAAAAAATTCACTAATAAATATATTCATACTAGACCAAACATCCAAAGGAAGATAAAACTTTACAAGAAACAAATTTCCAAATTTATTCTAAGGGATGATCACAATTTTATCTTCTCCAAACCACTCCACCCTTGCCCACAAACACCACCACGTAGCACCACACCTCCTTTCTTTCTCATCTCTCAAAATACCCACCACCCACAAGATTACCCATTCCACCATAACTCCAAAAAGTCCCATTGCTTTAGAAACCTCCAAATCACCAATTTGTTCAAAACTCAAATTCCCAACTACCGAATTAAACCTTTTCTTCTCAAAAGAGATTTCATGTGTTTAGTCTAGAATAGTGGAAAGAAAATTTGGCATAGTGCACGCGGTTGAGATCCTCACCGTAAGATACTTCAAATATCGACAAACCAAAAACAAAACTTCACTTTGATAGGTCTCTCCACATCATTGTATCTACTAGATGTAAGGTTCTGAATCCAACAAATAGGGTTTAGTCAGTAAAAATAAGAAAAATTGGAAGAGACGCCTACTTATTTCACTCTCTAAGATCAGAAGATCAGATCACTCAAAGATCCTTCCTCAGGTAACTTAACTTTAATTAATGATCCTCAATTGTCAATAAAAATTACCAAACAAGCAGATAGATAATTCGGATACAGATGAGTCATCAATATGTTCCTCAGACATCGACCAGTGATCTTCATGTTGTGTAAACCCACTCTATAATTCGGATGATTACAAGAGGTACACCTTTAAGCAATCTCAAGGGTTGTCAGGATCTTTTATTGATCCAGAGTGATGTCGGTTTGATACGGAAACCAATTGCTGGTAAGATGGAGCTGATGGAAGAAATATAGTTGGGACTAATTATAATTGAGAGGCCAGAGGGTATAGGGGTTTAGAGGAAGGGAAGAATTATATCCGTCTGAGAATTGTATCCATAATTAGAAATATGTAGTTTTCTCAAACTCTGACCCAAAGCTAACTCAATTACTAAATCTATTGAAAGGATGGTAAACATAGCCACTTAATCTTGGATTGCAAAACGCCAACCAACAATGAAGCGGGAAGTGACTGAGTTGATCATCCTCCGTTTGGGGAATACCATTCCAGCTGGTAAACAATGAAAAAATTATGAGCTCCATTAACAGAATGGGAATCTTGCTTCAAATATTTTAGCTGTCATACAAGTACTTCATAATTTGACGAAAGAAACCAGTGTCACTACTACTTCATCTGAGCCCAGTGGCAGTGAACAGGTAGCTTCACATCTCTTATTCAAGCCTGCATAATACTATTTCACCCACTCCTATTCTAGTATAATAATTTGTTTTTGTTTCACACTTTAGGATGGTTACAGGAATCATATCTTCTTGACATACTTCGAGATGGTTAAGACTCAGAAGTGAAGTTTCTTTCAAATTCGAATCATAATACCACTGAGAAATAATTAAAGAGTAATGCTTTTAATATTTAGTTCCAGTTTACGTATTCACCACTTAATATAAGACAAAAAATCTTATAATTGAAAGAAGAATGTACACAATCATGCAAAGAGAATCGTCACTTAAATCTGCAGTTAGAAGTATGCACCGACCTTTATATATATATATGGTGCACATGCATTTCCCTGTCACATGATTTTTGCGAGATAAATAATAGCTTGTGCCAAAGTAAAAATCAGAACCAAAGCAAAGCAGAAAAAAAAAAAAAAAAAAAAAAAAAAAAGGAAATTACCGTTTTCGGCCCAATACCCTTGAAACTACAAAGCTCAGTCTTGATTTCATCAACCGACATCTCTCGCAAGTGCTCCAAACACAACTTTCCCTTCCTTTCAATAAGCCCATTGAGTAAATTCTTAATACATGCAGCTTTTGTAACAGCCAAACCCCCACACTTAATGGCACTCTCTACAAATTTGGAATCCGCGGAAACAACCTTTAAAAAAATGATAGCATAAACAAAATATTAATGTAATGTTGTATCAACTATACTTAAAAATGAAATGTAAGTGAAAGGGGTAAGTTTGTTTAATTACATCTTCCCAACTGGGAAAAGTGGACTTGAGAGAAGCGAAAGCCCTTGTGGAATTAGCTTGAGTAGTGTTTTGGGATAGAAGAATTCTTATCAGACCATCCAACACGCTCTCATTTTCCTTTGCAAGTTCCACTTCTTTCAATAATGCCTCTGGGTCTGGAAGAGATGGGATTCTTCTACGGTACTTGAGGAACTCTTGAGGAAAACCGTGGAAATTGAGTAGATTGTCTCTCGCTGATTGGCATTCTTCGGGAGTGGGTTGAGGGTGATTAGGGTAAACCTCCTTGGATTCCAACAATTTGCTGCTGCTTTCTTTACCATTACCATTAGCACAGCAAGGGCTAGGGTTTGGGTTCTTTTTCTTCTTCTTGTTACTAGTAATAGTAGTAGTAGTAGTAGTAGTAGTAGTAATTGCAGTAGAATTAGTGGTAGAGTCTGGTTGGAGGAAGCATTGATGCTTTCGTCTCCTCCTGTTTCCCTCCTGCATTTTGATCAAAGTGACGGAGGGAATGAAAGAATGAAAGAAGAGTCGAGCGTGTTAAAACTAGGGATGGCAGTGGGGCGGATTTTCACGGATATCCGTCCCACCTAATCCGTTTGGGGCGGTTTTGGATATGCCTAGACGGTTTTTGGGGCGGATACGAATATCCAAACAACATCCATTAAATATTCGGGGCGGATACGGATTTGGACATATCTGCCCCACGGATATCCGTTTAAGTGTTGATATTACAAAAATACCCTCAACCCTTTATATACTGAAAAAAAAAATTTACATCACCCTCTCCCCTCTCACCTCTCTCTCTCAATCACTTTCACTTCTGAAAAAACAAAAAAAAAACCCTCAGCTCTCATAAAAACCAGAGGAGCGACTTCGTCCCTTCACCCTTCTTCTCCCTCAAAACAGCAAGCAACCCTCCCTTCGAGCGACTCAGCGAAGGCTTCGACCTCCCTCCCTTCGACTGACTCAGCGAAGGCTTCGACCGACTCAGCGAAGGCTTCGACCGACTCAGCGAAGGCCGCGAGCGACCTCCCTTCGACCGACCTCCCTTCGAGCAACCTCCCCTCACGCCGCGAGACGCCAAGATCCTCCCGCTCAGAGATCAAGATCAAAAGGGTTTCTTCCTCAGTTCCTCTCCCCCCATCAGAGATCGAGATCGAGATCAGATCTGAGACTGAGATCGAAATCTGAGATCGAGATCAGATCTGAGACTGAGATCGAAATCTGAGATCGAGATCTGATCAAGATCTGATCTGATCTCAGAGATCGAATTTTTGTTAATTTTTTTGTTAATTTTTGTATTGTTTGTAATTTCTGGTGTATGGTTTGTAATTTCTGGAATTTTTTGTAATTTCTGTAAGATCTCACAAAAACCAAATCTATTATAATCTGTTTTTTTATTTTTTTGTGGTGTGATTCGATAATTATAATCTGTTTTTTTTTTATTATTATATGAGAATCTGTTGGTTATTGTTTTGATATTTGATAATCTGTTTTTTTTTTTTTTTTTTTTTTTGTTCTCCGGGTTTTTGGGCGGGGCGGATATCCACCAAACCGTCCGGTTCGGGGATGGTTTTATAAAATATTGGTAAACGGATATTCGGGGCGGATTTGGATATCCGTGATCTCCAGTGGGGCGGGGATGAATTTGTCCAAATCCGCCCCAATCCGCCCCGTTGCCATCCCTAGTTAAAACAGCCTTTTTGGAGGAGCCAAGTTTGGGATCCAATTTTCACCTTTTTTATTTTATTTTTTTTACATTTTTATTTCTCTATTTAAGGAGTAATGCTACAGTGCCCGGTGCACTGTAGCACCGTAGATATGCATCGAGATATGAGTTGTCGCTTATCTCGATGCATATCTACGGTGCTACAGTGCACCGGGCACTGTAGCCGGGCACTGTAGAATTTTCACTATTTAAGAAACAATCACAAACACTATCTATATACCCCCAAGTCTAGTAAGCCTCCCCTCCTTTCTATGGTTCAAACATCCAAGACATTGCTTCCAACTTGTTCCCCAATCTCCAAATCATTAGTTTGCTTCATTTATGATTGTTTTGGTGTTTGGTTGGTGCATTGCGTAGGGAAACTTCAAAATGGAAGAAAATATAGAGTTTTGAAAATGACAACGTGTTGTTCAAGTGTTTAAATGCACACAAAAGGACATAGAAATGGTGTGTTTTTTTTTTTGTTGAGCAAAGATGGGGTGGGCAATTTAGCATCATTCAAAATGATGATACATATAGACAACAAACTCAACTTGACGTAAACACATTATTTTTTAGCATTCCGTCGGGCGTTTAGTAGCAGAGTATGTCGTGAGTATGATTTATAAATGTAGGGGCTAGAAGAGAGTGGTGATCAGGGATGAGAATTGGAAGACGGTCAATCGAAAATGATATTCTTTCTCCAATGTCGATAGGGGATTATATGTCCATTTTTATTACAAATTACTTTTTTCCCATACCCTACCACCATGGGCTTTCATCATATTTGAGTTTGTCAATGTGGGCTAGATGTGGGAGTTGAGCCTTCTCTGAGACGTCGATGCTCCTTGGATATCACTTCTAAGGGTTATTGGTTCAATTTTGCTCCAACTCCTTAATTCCCCGCAAATTTGTTTTTTGTGTTATACCTTTCTTACTATTTTCTTCATTTTGTGTTCTTACTCTGTGGAGTATGACCATTTACACATTTGATCATGAATAAGTTTAAAATTATATTATCTTCTGCCACAATATTTGATTTATCGAAAATGCTAGGAAATCATGTTTTTGTAACCAGGTTTTGTAACCATGGTGATGTGGCGTAATCTTGAAAGAATGATGAAATCTCCAAAGTGTTTATACGTATCTCGAGGTTGTAAAAAACTCCTCTAACGATGCCACATCATCCTGGTTATAAAAACATGGTTACAAAACCTGATTCCCTAGCCTCACTACCAAAATCTAACTCATTTGGATTGGGTAACACATAAAACTCATGTCAAATTGAGGTGTATTGCACAACATAATTTATTACACAAATGACCATGCACACTGTAAAGTAAATTAGATAAAAAAAACTAATAATTTGAGCCCACAATTTTACATTAATTAGGTAAATTGGTTAGTCCCCAGAGTTTTCACAAATACTTATTATCAACCAGTTGCATCCATATGAGAAAAAACCTATGTTGCCTACATATCTTTTACACTATATAATATGAACATTTTTAATTTGAGAAAAAAAAAGTCATGGTATATATGTTACATGTTGTAGTCGGAGCAATTTAATTTGAGAAAAAAAAAGTCCTAATATATATATTACATATTTGTTCAATTGAAAACATGTGCATCTTTTTAGATCAACCTTACTTCAAGAGGTCTAATTCAAGGTTTTATGAAGGTGTCTGCATCTCTTTCGAGTTGTTGTACTTCTGGTGGTTTGTTGGAGATTTATGAATGCCCCAACAATTACTTCTCTCCATATTCCTAAGGTATGATTTCTAATGATTGTCAAAGGGTTTCTTTCTTGATTTTATTTGCGAACCAAATTCCACTATGAAATTTCTTATATATTTGTTTATTTATAATTGGTTTGACAGTTGGGGGAGCTTATGACAAAGTTGATTTGAATTGGTTTGTGTTTGAATTCAGGATCATCCATCAATGAAAATATCAATTCAGTTGAGTATTAGTTGAACCAAACAAATGAAGAAAAAAATTGATCAAAATTTTATTCATTTAAAAGCACTTAGAACGCTTTACATTTGCATATCTTTACTAATAATCAACTATTGTTTCTAGGAGTTTATTTGTGAATTACAATGTTACCAACAGGTTTGAGTATTTCTCCCCACTTCTTTTACTATTATAAATATCTTGAAAGAATACATGAGTTTATTTCCTTTAAAAATTGGCAAAAAATCTTGTCATGATAAAATTGTTTTGTGAATTACTTTGTGGTTCCATGAAATCTCAAATAGCTTCCTCCTTGGTAAACTATTAGTTCAATCAAATGGGGAAGAGGGATAAATATCTCAATTAAATGTAGAACATATGCATAGGGTTGGTACTGGAGCGGATTTTCATGGATATCCACCACATTTGGAGCGGTTTTGAGTTTTTTTAAACGAATTTCGAGCGGATTCAAGGATCCGTCACATATTCGGGGCGGATACGAATTCGCCATATCCGCCCCGCGGATATTCATTTATACAGATATTTGACAAAAATAACCTTAGGCCCTTGAGAGAACCCTAAACTAGGGGTGGGCATTCCATCCCGCGATACCTTTCCCGTGTCGATCCCGTCCTGTCCCGTCCCGATTTTTCGGGTCTTAATGGGATTGAATAATTTCATCCCGATCCCGTCCTGTCCCGATCTAGAATGGGATGGGATGGGATGAAGATTTTCAATCCCGCCAATCCCGTCCCGTCCCAAACTAATTTTTCAATATTTATTATTAATATTTATTATTTATTTATTTATTTTAGGATTGCAATATTTGGATGCCCGTACAAATTCCCTTATGCATATAACATTTTAGCATCTAAAATTTTCAATGTCGTTAGGCTATCAACTCATATTTGAAGACTAATTTATTTAATTGTTTTTAACTAGGGTACATTCGATTTCATTGAAAACTTTGGATACTCAACCTATAATACAATTTAATGGATTCCTAGTATCATCTCATTTGCAAGGATATAGATATGCATGAAAATTAAATTCTGTGAGAGATTCCAATGACAGCTTCATGTGCTTATTATAACATATGATAGGGTCCCTAGGGAGTTAATTTGGTGGGTGCTTGAAAGGAAGAAAGTGTCTCAATGTTATGTCGATATCATTAAGGATATGTATGAAAAGGTTGTAACAAGTGTCCGCTCAGTAGGTGGGATGTCTAGTGAATTTCCAGTGTCAGTAGGACTACATCAAGGGTCGGCGTTAAGTCCATATCTCTTTGCTTTGGTCATGGATGAGTTGACGCGACATCTGCAAGAAGATGTACCTTGGTGCATGTTATTTGCAGATGATATTGTCTTAATGGATGAGACTAGTGCAGGTTTAGGACAGAAATTAGTTAAGTGGTGGGAGGCTTTACAGAGTAAAGGTTTTAAAATTAGCCGTTCGAAGATGGAGTATCTAGTGTGCAACTTTGGGTGTGAACCAAGAGGGAGAAGTAATGCAATTGAGATCGAAGGTGTCGAGGTCCCAGAGTGTGAGGCTTTTCGATATCTAGGATCTATAATTCAAAAGAATGGGGCTATTGGAGAAGATGTAGACCATAGGATTAAAGCTGGGTGGTTGAAATGGATAATGGCGTCAGGAGTATTATGCGATAGAAGGATGCCTGCAAGGCTAGAAGGGAAATGCTATAAGACAATTGTTCGACCAGCCATGCTATACGGTCCAGAATTGTTGCTGACGTTAGGCTCAGAGTCATTGTCCTAAACCCAGAGGTGCAGGATACTCCTCGTGCAAGAAACTTCTTTAACAAATGTAATTTTGACATCAACTACAAGCACAGGAACCCCACATTTCATACCTGGAACAGACCTGATCCAGGGTGGATAACAGTCAATTCGGATGGCTCTTTGGCCACCGATAAAGGAGGGTATGGAGCATTGGTTAGGGACCATACGGGCAGGGTGCTAGCAGCAGCCTCGGGGGCGCAAAGGAACCAATCTGTACTCCTCCATGAGCTGCAAGGTGTCGAAATGGGGCTGAATCTGGCTGCTCGAACTGAATACAGAAAGTTGAACATATGCATTGATTCCGCAACAGCAGTTCACTTAATCAAATCAGTCAAGGCTCCTCCATGGGAGGCCTTGCATACTGTGAGACGGATCAAAGAGCAGCTGAAGCTCTTCGAAGAATGCAACATCATGCATGTTATGCGGGAGACGAATAGGGCAGCGGACAAGTTGGCCAGCATGATGCCGAGTGTGGCTTTCATAGAAGTCACATCTAGCTCTTTTGCGGAAGATATGAAAAAAATAATTTTTGAAGATGCTAGTGGTAGGCAATACATGAGATTGTAATGAGCTTGTAATTTCTTCCTTTTCTTTTTTTCCTGTGGTCTGGGGAGCCCATTTATACCCCACGCTTACCTTTCAAAAAAAAAAAAAAAAAAAAAAAAAAAAAAAAAAAAGTAGCAGAAATGCGTATGTTAAGGTGGATGTGTGGTAAAACTCGTAAGGATAAAATTAGAAATGAAAGAATTAGGAGATACTTAGGTGTAGCGCCCATAGAGGACAAAATTAGAGAAAGACGTTTAACTTGGTTTGGTCATGTGTGGAGGAGACCAAGCACGACGCCAATTAGAAAATGTTTAGATTGGCAAGTTCATGGAGGGTGTAGACGGAGGGGACGACCGTTGAAAACTTGGATGAAAACGGTGAATGAAGATACCATTGAGCTTGGATTAGACGAGGAAATGTGGGAAGATCGCATTGCTTGGAGAACCAAAATACATGTAGCCGACCCCGAAAATCTCGGGAATGGGCTTTGATGATGATGATGATTTCATTTTCAGCATGGTTATGTGTGAACATGCAATTTGCTGAAGATTTATTTTAGTTATTGAAATTGCATAGTAAATTTGAAACACGCTGATCCCGTCCCGTCCCGATCCCGTATGAACGGGATGGGTCTATCTTGTCCCATCCCGTCTCGTGCTGTCAGGACTAGTACCGTTGGTCAGGGAAATCAACGTCAGAGGCCTTTCAAGACTTTCCTAATGGTCTCAAAACTCAATGTTCCCTTTTGAAAAGTGCCCAAATGCTTAGCATCTATATTATAGGGGGAAGGTTTGAGCTCTTGACTGTGAGGACGTGTTGCCTCCATTGCATAGTCGGGCCAGACTGTACCGCTAGCATTTTTATTGTTTTCTTTGCATTACTTTTCAACTTCAAACTTGTATTTCCATCGATCGATAGCATCGAACTAGTCTTGAGCAACGTCCTTCCGAACGTTCCTCCCCATTGTAATCTATTGAATGTTAATGAGAGCTTTTGCTGACTATTGTGCATTGTTATATTGTCTACAGATTGATATTGTGCATTTTCAAGTTAATATTTGTGCCCGTCAAAGTAACTACTCATAGGCTTACTAGTGAATTGGATACCTAGTGCCACACGGATTGCTAGTCCGTGACAGTTGGTATCAAAGCTAGAGCTTGTTGAATGCAAACCAGGATGCAGGAACTAAGTGAGCGCCTTGGCGCTATGGAGGAACGACATGCTAGTCGAATGCAGAGACTAGAAACCAGAATGGACCAGTTGAGCTGTTTGGGAGAACAGATCAGTCGCCTTAATGGACTCTTTCACTTGGCAGATAGAGTGGATTCGCTGGCTGAGCACGTCGACAATTTAAAGGGACGAACAGTCGCTATGGAAGAGTCGCCTCACCCCACAGCTCAGGTGATGAGTGACTTCCAATTACAGTTGGAGGACTTATTTGCAAGGGTTGGCTTGCTGACCAAGGCCACAGGGACGACTGATCACCCTAGGATGAAAGTGCCTGAGCCAAAGTCATACGCTGGGGTACGAGATGGGAAGGAGCTAGAGAACTTCTTGTTTGATCTGGAGCAGTATTTTCGCGCGGTGAACCCCGAATCAGAAGAAGCCAAGGTCACCATGGCGACCATGTACTTAGCAGGTGATGCGAAACTATGGTGGAGAACCAAATACGCAGATATGGAAGAAGGTCGCATCCTTATTAGAACTTGGGCAGACCTAAAAAAGGAACTCAGAAATCAATTCTTGCCTGAGAATACTGATTTCTTAGCAAGGAGGAAGCTCCACACCATCAAACAGACGGGCAATATTCGAGACTATGTCAGGCAGTTCTCAACTTGCTTGCTAGATATTCGAGACATGTCTGAGAAGGACAAAGTTTTCTGTTTCATGGAACAAGCTCAGCCGCTTCTGCAAGTAGAATTACAAAGGCAGAAGGTGACAAATATTACAAGTGCTATTGCAGCAGCAGAAAGGTTTAGCGATTATATGCCTATGGCTGGATCCACTTCGCTCATTCACTCCACAGCTAGAACTGGCAGTACCAATTTGAGCTCAGGGTCGAATGCTCGATCACCTCACCAAAACTGGGGAAACTCAAATCAGAACCGAGGAAACTACAATTCTCGGCCGTCCAATCAGAATTGGAGTTCCAACAGAAATTGGAATGCCAGCCCTAGCAACTCAAATTACAACAACAAAGGAGGGCAAAACTACTCTGGGCAGTGGAGACCATCTGCACCTGCCCCATGCATTCTTTGCAATAGCAGGGATCACCCAACAGGCAAATGTCCATCCAAACCAGCCCTACACTCATTGATGTCCTTGCTTCAAACAGAACCTTCTAACTCGACCGCATCGAGCTCGAACCCCACCAACAGTAAAACCTCCCAGATGGGAGCTCTACGCAAGCTCAATGCTGTCAAAGGAGAAATGTATGAGCACCCACACAAGAAGGCTTTACAATACATCGACATCACTATCAATGGGTTCCCTTCCCAAGCATTGTTGGATTCAGGAGCGACAGACAATTTTATTGCCCCAGAGGAAGCTAAACGTGTGGGTCTGAACTTAGAAGGAGATGTGGGTAAGTTGAAAGCTGTCAACTCTGAGGCAATCTCTATTAATGGTATGGCTAGAGTTGTGTCACTACAAGTTGGTCCATGGGAAGGAAGATCAAACTTCTTGGACGTCCCACTTGATGATTTTAAGGTGATTCTTGGCCAAAAATTCTTTCGAGGAGCTGTAGCAGGACCACTACCTTTCATGGACTCCTTGGGCTTTTTTGGACCTACCCAGACTACGCATTGTACCAACCTCAATTCGACCCACAACTCATGATAGAATATTGTCGGCGCTCCAAGTCAAGAGAGGCTTGGCCAAAGGAGAAGATACATACTTAGCTGTGGCAAAGCTAGAAATGGAAGATGATACTAGCAAAATCCCCGAGGAAGTTTCCCAAGTTATTGCTGACTTCAGCGAAGTGATGCCGAATGAATTGCCAAAGAATCTACCTCCCAGAAGGCTCATTGATCACGAAATTGAGTTAGTGCCTGGTGCCAAGCCACCCGCACGTAGTCCATATCGCATGAGCCCTCCAGAGTTGACCGAATTGAGAAAACAACTAGATGGCTTGTTGGAGTCGGGATTCATTCAACCCTCTAAAGCACCTTATGGGGCACCTGTTCTTTTTCAGCGGAAACATGATGGCAGTCTTCGCCTTTGTGTTGACTATAGAGCCTTGAACAAAGTCACTATAAAGAACAAATACCCGCTACCGCTCATTGCAGACTTATTCGACCAACTTGGATCCGCTAGATACTTCACAAAACTCGACTTGAGATCAGGTTACCATCAGGTCCGCATTGCTGCTGGCGACGAACCCAAAACTGTTTGTTCTACTAGATATGGGTCATATGAGTTCCTAGTAATGCCCTTCGGGTTGACCAATGCTCCAGCTACGTTTTGCACCCTTATGAATGGCCTGTTCCGTCACCTTCTAGACAAGTATGTGGTTGTCTATCTTGACGATATTGTGGTTTATAGTGGGACTATAAAAGAACACCTACATCATTTGCGAGAAGTGTTCCAAATCCTTAGGGATAATTATCTCTTTGTCAAGAAGGAGAAGTGCGCATTCGGCCAGACCCAGATCAATTTCTTGGGTCATGTTATTGGCAATGGCAAGATTCAGATGGACATGGAGAAAGTCAAGGCAATCCATGATTGGAACACTCCAAGATTCAGGAGGATGTATTGGCCTATGTTCGAACATGTCTTATTTGCCAGCAAGATAAGGTTGAAAGAGATCGACCAGTAGGCTTACTAGAGCCCCTGCCTGTTCCTACTCGTCCTTGGGAAAGTGTTTCCATGGACTTCATTACTGGGTTACCGAAAGTGGAGGATTTCAGGTGTATTCTTGTAGTTGTTGACCGATTCTCAAAGTATGTGACCTTTGTGCCGACCGGACTGACTTGCACAGCCGAAGATACGACGCAATTGTTCCTCAAGCATGTAGTGAAGTATTGGGGACTGCCCGAAAACATTGTTAGCGACCGTGATGCTCGCTTCACAGGAAAGTTCTGGAAGGAGTTGTTCAAGCTCTTGGGATCCAAACTTAATATGTCGACAAGCCAACATCCCCAATCTGACGGACAGACTGAGAGCTTTAACTCTATGCTCGAAGAATACCTTCGTCATTTTGTAAGTGCAAATCAGAAAAATTGGGTGGGACTACTTGATGTTGCACAATTCTGTTTCAACTTACAAAAGAGCTCAGCTACTCACTCCAGCCCCTTTCAGTTGGTCACTGGTCAGCAACCATTGACACCACATACAGTACTTACCGGATACCAAGGACCCAGCCCAAGAGCTCTTGAATTTGTCAAAGCTTGGCAGAAAAACATTGAAGTTGCTCGAGCCTATCTTGAGAAAGCCTCCCGTCACATGAAGAAATGGGCCGACAAGAAACGACGGATTGATCCTTTTGAAGTCGGGGACTTGGTATTGGTGAAGTTAGATATGTTCAACAAGTATAAAAGGACAGCTAGAGCACACAACAATCTGTTTCGCAAGTATGAGGGACCGGTACAGATTATTGAGAAAGTAGGCAAAGTCTCCTATCGCGTCAAGTTACCACATTGGCTCCGTTTCACCCATCCTGTCTTCCATGCAAGTAACTTGAAGTCCTACCATGCAGATGCCACTGATCCCACAAGAAATGTATCTACCCGAGCTTTGCCTAAGCATCCTACTAAGCCAGATCGAGAAGTGGAAGAAATCTTAGCTGATCGCCTCATCAACAACACAGGCCCGGATAGAGAGTATTTGGTCAAGTGGCAGGATGAACCTCCTTCAGAGATCAGTTGGGAGCCAGTCGAGCATCTGCTGCCGTACCTCTCAAAGCTGAAAGAGTACTTGGAAAAGTTCGCTGCGAGGGCGTCAGCGAATTGAGTGTGGGAGAGTGTCAGGACTAGTACCGTTGGTCAGGGAAATCAACGTCAGAGGCCTTTCAAGACTTTCCTAATGGTCTCAAAACTCAATGTTCCCTTTTGAAAAGTGCCCAAATGCTTAACATCTATATTATAGGGGGAAGGTTTGAGCTCTTGACTGTGAGGACGTGTTGCCTCCATTGCATAGTCGGGCCAGACTGTACCGCTAGCATTTTTATTGTTTTCTTTGCATTACTTTTCAACTTCAAACTTGTATTTCCATCGATCGATAACATCGAACTAGTCTTGAGCAACGTCCTTCCGAACGTTCCTCCCCATTGTAATCTATTGAATGTTAATGAGAGTTTTTGCTGACTATTGTGCATTGTTATATTGTCTACAGATTGATATTGTGCATTCTCAAGTTAATATTTGTGGCCGTCAAAGTAACTACTCATAGGCTTACTAGTGAATTGGATAGCTAGTGCCGCACGGTTTGCTAGTCCGTGACACGTGCCCACCCCTACCCTAAACTTAAACAAGTCTCCGCCTCTCTGCTCTTTTTCAAGAGTGCACAACTCTCTCCTCCTTGCAACTTCTATCTCCTTATGCGCATTGTCATTCTTCTTGACCTCACTTTCTCTTCTCTCTCGCAGCAGAGCAACCCTCCACCATCTCGATCCGACTTCTCTTCCTTCTTGTTTTTTCCATCCACAGTTCCACCTTGCAACAGTCTGCCACCTCTCCGCCGTCAGCCCTTCCTTCTCCACCTTGCCGCCGTTGCCAATAGCTCTCCATCATGTTCTAATCTTTGCTTTGGTTTCAATCATAGATCTGCAAACATGGCGATATCAAAATTCTTGTCTCAGAAAGAAGCTAACATCATATCCATGAATCTGGCAGCTGATGTTATGATTCCACGTTCAACACAGTGACACCCCGTTTTGTTTGTTACTTAAGAAGTGCCTTTTCAACTCTCCACTTTGGTCTGTCCACAAGTATAATTTTATTGGCTTTTCTTGTAGAATAAAATTAGTATGTTCTACATTATCTTCTATTTTTCAACACTTGTAGAGACAGTTTTGTAAGAGTAATTGATACAAAGTGAACTCTGGAGGATGCATTGTGAAAATGTGGAGGGTTACAACTTTCTTAGTGATGTATTTGTGTTTGAGGCATATTACTTGTAATCCACATTAGTGACTGGTCCAATAAACCAAACAATCAAATGTGAAATATGACTAGGTTAGATCAGTTATATCTTATGGTCAACAAAACCAACCTCCCAATTAGCATGTTTCTAATTTAAACCAGGCAAGTCAAAATGTTTGATGCAGAGAAGATCCAGGCTGCAATGAAGGTGTTGGAAGTTTTGTTTTGTCTTCTTTACGTTATGCTTATTCTTTTCTTCTAGATTCATCATCATCATCATCATCAAAGCCCATTCCCGAGATTTTTGGGGTCGGCTACATGGATTTTGGTTCTCCAAGCAATGCGATCTTCCCACATTTCCTCGCCTAATCCAAGCTCAATGATATCTTCATTCACCGTCTTCATCCAAGTTTTCAACGGTCGTCCCCTCCGTCTACACCCTCCATTAACTTGCCAATCTAAACATTTTCTAATTGGCGCCGTGCTTGGTCTCCTCCGCACATGACCAAACCAAGTTAAACGTCTTTCTCTAATTTTTTCCTCTATGGGCGCTACACCTAAGTATCTCCTAATTCTTTCATTTCTAATTTTATCCTTACGAGTTTTACCACACATCCACCTTAACATACGCATTTCTGCTACTGCCATCCTATGCGTATGTTGTCCCGTAGTAGCCCAACATTCTGAACCGTATAGCATGGCTGGTCGAACAATTGTCTTATAGCATTTCCCTTTTAGCCTTGCAGGCATCCTTCTATCGCATAATACTCTTGACGCCATTATCCATTTCAACCAACCAGGTTTAATCCTATGTTCTACATCTTCTCCAATAGCCCCATTCTTTTGAATTATAGATCCTAGATATCGAAAAACCTCACACTCTGGGACCTCGACACCTTCGATCTCAATTGCATTACTTCTCCCTCTTGGTTCACACCCAAAGTTGCACACTAGATACTCCGTCTTCGAACGGCTAATTCTAAAACCTTTACTCTCTAAAGCCTCCCGCCACTTAACTAATTTCTGACCTAAACCTGCACTAATCTCATCCATTAAGACAATATCATCTGCAAATAACATGCACCAAGGTACATCTTCTGGCAGATGTCTCGTCAACTCATCCATGACCAAAGCAAAGAGATATGGACTTAACGCCGACCCTTGATGTAGTCCTACTGACACTGGAAATTCACTAGACATCCCACCTACTGAGCGAACACTTGTTACAACCCCTTCATACATATCCTTAATGATATCGACATAACATTGAGACACTTTCTTCCTTTCAAGCACCCACCAAATTAACTCCCTGGGGACCCTATCATATGCTTTCTCCAGATCAATAAAAACCATATGCAAACTCTTACGTGCCTCTCGATATTTTTCTATAGTTTGCCTAAGTAGGAAGATGACCTCCGTAGTAGACCTACTTGGCATAAATCCAAATTGATTATCCGAAACCGTGGTTAAACTCCTAAGTCTTTGTTTTATAACTCTCTCCCAAAGTTTCATCGTATGGCTCATAAGCTTTATCCCTCTATAGTTCGAGCAATTCTGGATATCCCCTTTGTTCTTATAAATTTGTACCACAATGCTATGTCTCCATGAATCTGGCATTTTTCTAGTTTCCAAAATCCTATTAAAGAGCTTAGTTAGCCATTGAATCCCAACTTCTCCCAGACATTTCCATGCTTCAATTGGGATATCATCCGGTCCAACGGCCTTCCTTGTCTTCATTCTTTTTAAAGCTTCTCTCACTTCTGTGGCACTAACTCTGCAATGGAACACGCGATCTCTCCCTTCCTGTGAAGCATACCCCTCCAATTTTAACTCCCCTACATGTGTTCCATTGAGTAGGTTCCAAAAGTAATCCTTCCATCTATCTAAAATAGCTTTATCCTGCATTAAAACTCTTTCATCCTCATGCTTAACACACTTAACATGACTCAAGTCCCTAGTCTTTCGTTCTCTAGCTTTAGCTATCTTGAAAATATCCTTCTCCCCTTCCTTCGTACCTAGCCTATTATAAAGAGCATCATACGCTCTCTTCTTAGCTTCCCCTACTGCTCTACTACTCAACTTCTTAGCCTGCTTATAAAGCTCATAAGACTCTAGGCACCTATCTTTTTGCCACACCTTAAAGCATCTTTTCTTTTCCGCAATGGTTTGTTGCACATCCGCGTTCCACCACCATGTCTCCTTACCATAGAAACCTCCTCTTTTGGCCTGTCCTAACTCTTCCTTCACACATCTTCTGATTCGGTTTTCCAAATGTTCAAAAAGATCCGCGCTACTAGTCCGATCCTTTGCTTCTAGATTCTCCCAACCCTCTGAAACTGACTGGCCACCCAAAATCCTCTTTCTAAATCTTGGGCACACATCTCCCTGTAAGGTCCACCACTTAATTCTCGGTCTAACATGTTCGATAGCAATACGACCCCTACTCTTAAGACAAAAATTGAGAACTAACAACCTATGTTGGTTTGTCAGACACTCCCTTGGTATAACCTTACAATTTTTACACCTACCTAAATCGTGTCTCTTCACAAGAAAATAATCAATTTGACTTCTATTACGCCCACTCGCAAAGGTCACCAAGTGATCTTCCCTCTTCTTATAAAAAGTATTTACGATCCCAAAATCCTGAGCTAAAGCAAAATCTAGAATAGAAATCCCCGCAGTGTTTCGATCCCCAAAGCCTTGACCTCCATGTACCCTCTCATACCCAACTCTATCCTTACCGACATGGCCATTCAAATCCCCGCCTAGGAAAACCCTATCGGAAGAGGGAATTCCAAGAACTAACTCCTCTAAAGAGTCCCAAAAATCCTTCTTAGTCTCCTCGTCCAAACCCACTTGGGGTGCATACACACTAATAACATGCACTATCTCTAGTTCTAAAGCTAATTTAATACTTATGATTCTATCTCCAAACCTCCTAACGTCGACTACTGCATCCTTAAAAACTTTATCTACCACTATTCCCACCCCGTTCCTAGTGCCATCTTTACCAGAATAGAAGAGCTTGAACCCTCCTCCTAAATCTTTAGCCTTGTTCCCCTTCCATTTTCTCTCTTGAAGACAAACTATGTTTACTTTCCTCCTACGCAGGGCATCCACTAATTCTATTGTCTTTCCCGTCAAGGTTCCTACGTTCCAAGAGGCTAATCTAATCATTCTATCTCTAGCTCTAACCTGGACTAGCTTCTTTACTCGCCCCCGCCCAGAATGGTGCGAGAACCCTTGCCTATTTAACACTACAGCCGGGCGCCGCTGCAGCGCGCCTTGCTCATTTGTCACTACACCCGAGCGTAGGTGCAGCGCGTCGCTTATAGCGGGGGACGCCCTATCCTTCTGCATTAATCTTTTTGAACCAATATCCATGAAAAAGGATGTGATGAGTTTTTTTACGGTTGACTATCATAAGCCTAACACCAACCCTCCTCCTTTATCCGGGCTTGGGACCGGCCGTTGGAACGGGCGGAGTTTTTTCTTCTAGATTATAGAGACAAATTTTTTTTTTTCAAAATTAAATGGTTAATTTGGAGCGGGGCGGATATCAGCCAATACATCCAGAATGAGGATAATATTTGAAGAATATATAAACAAATATTCACAGTCGATTCGAGGATCCACGAATCCAGATGGGAATTGATTGATCAAAACTAGGCAAAGGTTTTTGCACGACTCACCACCACCTCTGCTATTTACTCTTCTTCCACCTCTCCCTCTTTCTCTCTCCGCTTCCATGAATTTGTATGAAAACCAACTCATCTCCAAACCCTACTTTTCTCAATTTCACGATTGTAAATAGTTGATGAGCAATATCTCTTTCTTCCTTAGATCTAAGCACACTATCACTACCCTCCACTGTCTCCTCCCATCTCTGATTAAGTGGTTGTGCTCGAAATTGAGATGCGTTGTTGGTGGTGGTGTGTCTCAAATCAGAGTGCGATGCAGGTTGGGTTTGGGGGGGGATGGAGAAGAAGGGTTGGTTAGTATAAGATAAGACTCTTTCTCAACTTGGAGTAAATCTCAACTAAAAATTAGTGTTATCAATTATTTTGGGTTCCTCCCATACATCATTGGCGAGACTTGAACCAGGCTGAGAGGTTTATTTATTTATTTTTTCTATTTTCTACACAATTTTTTTTAAAAGTCTATATTTTCATAAAATACTTGGTAGGCAATTTTTTTTTTTTGCATAAACATAAACACATCTCCCCACTGTGTGGAAATAATCAACTATTATGGTTAGGGGTTTATCTCTTTTTATATAAAATTTTCCATCTTATAGTTTTGCAAATATATGTTGCAAGGTTCGAGTTTATGGATAATTTTTGTTTGTTGAACTTTCAATTGGAGTAGGTTTGCAGTCAACTGATTGATTCCAACTTTAAAGACCACAAGTGAATGTGTGAGATTGATTTGATTTGATCAAAGTTCAACACTTCTTCTTCTTCAACACAACAATAGGTTTGCTTTCATTTGATCTTCATTTTTTGGGTCATTTAGATTCATTTGTTTGTAAATTTTTGAGGTTTTGAGCACTTTTTAATTGTTCAAATTTGCATTCCCGAAGGACAACTTCGAATAAGTTTGTTGCATGCCAAAAGTGTGATAGACATATAGGTTATACAAATTCAACTTTCGAATAAGGAGAATTAGTAAAATTCATGCTCTAATGCTTCTGAATAAGCAATGCTTGAAACTCTTGCAGAAGTTGTACATGTTTCAGAAGAAGTTGTATATGTTTTAGAAGTTGTACATAAAGCTCCAAAAGTAGTATTACATGATACTCCATAAGAGGTCAATAAGCTCCAAAAGTAGAGCATTACATTACGCTCCTTAAGAGGTTATCTTTGAAAAATCCAATTTCTCCATTATCTCAGAAGTGGTTATTCACATCTCCTGAAGTAATTGTAAAAGTCTCCGAGAGGCTCAAGTATCCGATAGTAATGAGATCTCAATATATCAAGAAGAAATGTGGAATCAAATAAAATGATCATATTCACATATATGGTAGCTATCGAAATATCAAAAGGCGATTATATAAATAATAATATTTCGCCATCAAACATCTATGAATGTCGATAAATGAAATGATTGGCCAAATGAAAAGATAATGTCCAAACGAAATTGGGTTCCCTTGGGAAATGTGGTGTCTTTGGATTTATAATACAAACACTTAAGTGTGTAAATACAATGAGTGTTTGTAAGAAAATAAAATGAGAAAAATGCTATTGTCAGATATGAGACGAGACTTGTAGCGCAAGGTACTACAACATATATTGGTTTGTAGGATGTGACTTTATGATTTGCGTAACTTGATAGGTAACTTTAATGTCTTCCATACTATGCACGTCCTCTGGATACATCCTAATTGGAAATATTTGCATCAACAACGACGCTCACGTGTTAGACGCCTTAAAGATAAGTCGTCGGTTTATTAAGGAGAATTATATGGGCAAAAACGAAGAAATCGAAGAACCGAAACTGCTCCCATTCACTTCTGAAACAGCTTTAGAAAACTTGAACTCCATTTCAACATGTTCTTCCATGATTCTCTACAACTGAGTGGCAACAATGGCGATTCTCATTCTATTACTCTCCCTCTCTTTGAACAATTTGAGTTCATTCGTTTTACAAACTCTCCATCATGATAGTAGGACGCATAGAAGAAAATCTCGAACCCAAACCCAATGAGAGGCATCATAATCCAAAAGCTCCTTATCAACATTTCCTTGTTAGGGCACTGTAACTCGAGAATGAATAAGATGGAGGACTCGATTGAGCTTCTTTTCCTCCTTTAGGGTAATATAAATCTACATAGCAAAAGTTTTCTAGAGATTAGGGAAACCGCTTTAAAGAAGACACAACGAACTCTCCTCTTGCATTGTAGAGGCTTAACAAGGCGAGCACATCGTACACCTGGTTAGTTTCTCTGTTTTGCTTCTCTCTTAATATCTAATATTTCACTATCCCTATGACGTTTTGTTTGATTTGGTATTTTCACTTTTTCAAATTGGGTTTTTTTTCGTTCTTAGGGTTGCTAGTGACTAGGACTTTTTTTCATTCTGATCTAGTTTATGTTCTCGATCTGACTCTATTTAGGTTTCCTGAAGCCCTTAAAGAGGATATTGAACTTTTAATGAGTTAAAGGGATTTTCGCTGTGGGATTCTAGCGATTGAGGTATTTGATTGAGTTCATGTTTTGGAAATATCAGTTTATGGAGAGATTTTAAAGAGGGAGAGAGAGGGGGCTAGGGCTTGTGCAGGTTCAGTAATGGCAGAACAAATATAAAAGGCATTTTTGAAGCAAAGATTCTAGAAGGCCTAGGTTTCACGCCTAGGAGGCTGCCTGGACCTTCCTGGGCACGTGCCTGGGAGGGTCTTTGGCATGTGAAACCCAGATTTTGGCTCCAAAAAATTTGAGCATCTTGCTCATCTCGCTCCTCTGATCGAAACCTCTTCTGCTCCTTCTCAGCCTCTCTGCTCATCTCGCTCCTCTGTTCCTCCTCAGCCTCCTCTGCTCATCTCGCCTCCTCTACTCTGCTCATCTTGCCTCCTCTGCTCCTCCTCAGCCTCCTCTGCTCCTCAGATCTCGCCTCCTCTGCTCCTTCTCACAGACTCAGAAAACAAGAAGAAACCAAAGAAGAAGAAACAGAGAAGGAATTCGAAAAGCTCCCTCGCCCATTCCCTCGAAGAAGAAGTCCCCATTCGAAAAACTTCAAAATCTCTCAACACTACAAAGGTAAGTCCCTCTTTGATTTCTTGTTGATTTCTTCTTGTGGGTTTCTAGATCTAGGGTTTCTACTGATTTTTTGTGTGGATTTCAAAGGGTGGGGTTCTAGATCTAGATCTAGGGTTTCTGATTTTTACTCCAATGATTTTGAAAGCATAGGATATTTGTGTGGTCCCTCTGGTTGTCATTAGGACCTTGTTGTGATTGTACAAATTGAGAAACATTTGTGTCAAGTAGAATCAAGTGTTGTCATTAGGTGTTGTGAGGGAGAAACATTTGTTGCAAGTAGAACAAGTCTTCTGTTTTGTCATTAGGACCTTATTGTGATGCACAAATTGAGAAACATTTGTTTCAAGTAGAACCAGTATTATGTTGTGATGGAGAAACTTTTTTTGCAAGTGGAACAAGTCTTATGTTTATCATTAGGACCTTTGAAGAATCGAACAACTCTGATCTGCATTTTGTTGGAGGCATCTGGAAAGAATGGACTACTACCTTTGAAGACAATAGTATGTTGAATTTCGATTTTTCGCATTGTCTGAAACCATTTGATCAAGCGGCCTTCACTTACAAAATTCTTGCTTTCATCTATGAGCCACACATTACGAAAAACTCTTGTATTCATTTTGTTTGAGGCATGCGAAAAGAATGGTATAATCTTCCAATGCAATAGCCTCTTGAACTACAGATTTTTTTCATTATGTTAGTTGAGACAATTTGACCAAGCTATCTTCAGTGTACAAGATTTCGGCAATCTTCATGTAGGGAACTTATTAACTTTCAGAGCTGTTACACCATGAGAAGCATTGTTGATGGATGATAGGTCCATGAATCAGTTATATTTGTTTTTTGATTATCCTTTAAGTATATCATTGACATAACAGTGTGAAATACATTTCATAAAATGCTGACTAGTTCGTCTTAGCATCTAAGAATGGTTCCACTTTGTTGAACAATGGAAAAAAAGAATGCAGTTGGATTTATCATGTTGTTTAACTTGAATTTTAAGTGCTTCCTTATTTCCTCATATAATGGTGTAGAATAGCAACACACATAGTTATTTTTCTGAATTTTTTTCGAATGTTGTGCAGATGATTGCTTTTGTGATTTTTTTTTAAAATGCAGGAATGGCATTCAGAGCATACGTCGTGTACCGTGGTCGTAGACCCAGAGTATATCTAGACTGGAAAACATGTTTATATGCGGTATCAGGGTATAGGGGTGCCTCGTATAAGGGGTTTACATCAGTTGTCGAAGCTGAAGAATCATACGAGAGGTGGCTTCGCTAAGAAGCGGCGAGAGAAAACTAGAAAGAATTAAACATTAATGAAGATGTCAAAGTTAACGATTGTGTTTTTGACGATCAAGCCGCTCAAGTCAATGACCAAAGAAATGACACCCAAGGGAACAATGATCCTTGGGCTTTAACGAGGGAGTTAATCAACACTTTAATAGTAGTAATTATTATTTTAATTGTACTATTAATTCTTAAGCTCTTCACCGAATGATGTAAATATGTGTAATGTAATATGTACATAAAGTTATGATGAAACTCAGTTTTTTCTTCTTCACTTTGTTTTGTGTGGTTTGGTTTTGAATGAAAAGGTGTTTGATGAAATTATGTGTGAATGAAAGGTTACCTTTCAGAGGTTCTTCAGCTTAGCTCTTAATGTCTTCTTTTTTTAGTACTGCAAATAGTTCTTAAACTCATACTAATGGAGGTGTAAGTTCAATATGCTGATTTGGTTTTATATATTCAGGCCGAGGCAATCAGGAAAATACAGAGCTCCTAAGAAACAAAAGGGAGGTGCCTAGAACCCATACTGATGGGAACATAGTTTACTGATGCACAAGTAGGCTCTGTATAAGCATAATTTGCTGCTTAAATTTTTTTGATTTCTCATATATGTTTGGCTTGGAATAGTGTTAGACGACAATATGGCCTAGACAGTCCGGAAACATGCTGATTGTTGAGCATGTCTTAGGTTTTTCTTGACAGACATAAATGTCTCTTCATAAACTCAATGTAACTGGGCAGATGTTCTAGACTTGGAGGCGAGTCCTTGTTCAGCCATAGAATATTGAAGTGATATTTGATCATTTTGGCTACTTTTTTGGAATATTGAAGTGATATTTGATCATTTGTTTGGCTAGACCAGACAACTTGGTTGATTTAAAATCCAAACTGGGATCTCTCTATTTCAACTAAAAATTTGCAGATATAGACTTTTAGCTCTCTGACCAAGAAATCATAATGTATGAACAAATGTAGATGATGTGATTCTTTCTTGTATTGAACACTCAGCGTGATTAATGGAGATTGGAGAATCAAATGCAACAATGAGACCTGGTCAAATAGAAAGTTCAAGAAACAGAGTGAATATTTACAGAAAACTTTGATTAGAGCATTCAAATTCAAAAGTTAAAAGTCTACATTTTCAGATATGGGGGAAGCCTGCAAGCTGTAAAAATATACATGTTCACTAACAAGATGTGAACATGGTTGCTATAGAAACTCCCTATTTCACATGTCCATGTGACTGTAACTACAAAACCGATTGCAGATAACGAGCTTTCAACATGTAAATGATGACTGCAAAATGGACGGTATCACCAAAACTATAAATGTTTTTGCGTATAAGCACAGGCACGTCTAATTTACAATGAGGCTGGAATTTTGTATGCCAAATTGTAAACCCCATCAAAATAGTATTCTTCTGGTGTCCAAAAGCAATGATGTATTGAGATCCTTCATGCAAATGAAACTTTGCAACTGACCATTCCGAACTGAAGTATTTTGGCAATACACCTACAAATAGAGGAAACCCATAATTTCAATTAAGACAAAAAACTTAAGCTCGGGTTCTTTAACATGCACAACTAGTCTATAACTGATAAGATTCTGATATGATTCTGCAGAATGAAGCAAATCAGTCCAAGAGTTCTTACAAATTACAATGATTAGTTCAAGAACCTTGCAATGTAATAATCTAAGTAGTTATTAGGACATTGTGATGGCCCTCATAACATTTAAAAAAGAACGATATACATCTGTATGATGAACATTATATAAAAATATATACTAGAGATTCATACCATATGTATGCAAACCAGAAACAAACTGCAAAACACATCACGTAATAACAGTGACTGTAAACCACAATGCTACTATGCTTTTATGTTAATCAACAAGACCTGATATCTTAGAAATTTTACATACCTTCTTCACACATAAAGTTGTAATACTACCTAAAGCAGCACTGGAAAAGAAGATTTATTTAACAAGAGTCAAGCCAAGTCAGAAGATTTCTTTAACAAGGTCATAACGACAAACAAAAGACTTGTTCCACTTGCAAAAAAAGTTTCTCCATCACAACATAATACTGGTTCTACTTGAAACAAACGTTTCTCAATTTGTGCATCACAATAAGGCCCTAATGACAAAACAGAAGACTTGTTCTACTTGCAACAAATGTTTCTCCATCACAACACCTAATGACAACACTGGGTTCTACTTGACACAAATGTTTCTCAATTTGTACAATCACAACAAGGTCCTAATGACAAACAGAGGGACCACACAAATATCCTCCCATGCTTTCAAAATCATTGGAGTAAAAATCAGAAACCCTAGATCTAGATCTAGAACCCCACCCTGTGAAATCCACAAGAAAAATCAGTAAAAACCTTAGATCTAGAAACCCACAAGAAAAAATCAACAAGAAATCAAAGAGGGACTTACCTTTGCAGTGTTGAGATATTTTGAAGCTTTTTGAATGGGGACTTCTTCTTCGAGGGAATGGGCGAGGGAGTTTTTCGAATTCCTTCTCTGTTTCTTCTTCTTTGGTTTCTTCTTGATCTCTGAGTCGGTGAGAAGGAGGAGCAGATGAGGCAAGATCCGAGGAGCAGAGGAGGCGAAATGAGCAGAGCAGAGGAGGCGAGATGAGCAGAGGAGGCTGAAGAGGAGCAGAGGAGTGAGATGAGCAGAGAAACTGAGGAGGAGCAGAGGAGGTTTCGATCAGAGGAGCGAGATGAGCAGAGAGGCTGAGGAGGTTTCGATCTGATGGGATGCTCAAATTTTTTGGGGCCAAAATCTGGGTTTCACATGCCAAAGACCCTCCTAGGCACGTGCCCAGGAGGGTCCAGGCAGCCTCCCATGCGTGAAACCCAGGCCCTCTAGAATCTTTGTTTTTGAAGTTATCAAAGGTTATTCAACAATTCTAAAACACACTGGAAATTTACCTGGGATTTCGCTTGGATGGTGCTAGGCACGTGCCCATCCAGGCGTGCCAGGCACGTGTGATTAAAACGGACAAAAAAAAAAAAAAAAGCGAAGTAACATCGCTTGACCTTCTTCACCAAACATACCCCTTCATTTCACCTCACCAACCTCACCAATGGACATTTCAACAACAACCCATACCACCTTCTTCTTCATCTCAACTTTCTTCATCATCATCAACTTCTATACAGTCTCTTCACTCTCCTCTGATGGCCAATCTCTCCTTTCTTTGCTATCTTCAGCTGACCCAACATCAACAGTTCTCTCCTCTTGGGACCCTTCACACCAAACACCTTGTTCATGGCAGGGGATCACTTGTTCCCCTCAAAACAGAGTTATTTCACTGTCCTTGCCAAATACATTTCTCAATCTCTCATCACTGCCTCCTCAATTATCATCCCTTTCATTCCTACAGCTTCTCAACCTCTCCTCCACTAACATTTCTGGCCCAATCCCATCATCATTAGGCCTCCTCGCCCATCTTCGCCTACTTGATTTCTCCTCAAACTCGTTGTCTGGGGCTATTCCAACTGAACTCGGTGCGCTCACTTCACTCCAGTTCCTTTTCCTGAACTCAAATCGCCTTTCGGGTCGTATTCCAAAGGGAATCCATCAACACACTAAATTCTTCAGCTGCTCTATTAAAGGAGCCAAAGGAGGCTGACTAGTGAGCTGGAGCAGGTGGGGAGCATGGTGAAGAAACTCGAAGCGAAGGAGTTGCAACTTGGGGTTGGTGGGTATAATCATTCGCAGCTTTTGGTGAATGATCCTATGGTTAATGGTGGGTTACTGAGAGTGAATTCAGATGTTGCGTCTGTGGGGAGAATGAATGAAATGAGATTCCTCTCTTCCAATCCCCAACCATTTCTTCTCACTCACTCTGCTTTCTTTGCTTTTGATCAAGATTGAATGCAGTCTTTGGAGTAGTGGTAACCAAAAAAGAAGCAACAATTAAGCCATTAGAAGGAATGGGTTTTCTTCATTCTCATCTGCAAAACCAAAGGCAAAAGCAGAGAAGGAAAGAAGAGCAAAGAAGGTTGAAGAAGAGGGAGTTGGGGGAAATAAGGGATTTGGGGTTGAAATTGCAAATGAAGTAGTTGATGAGGAGTCAGTGGTGGAGGAATCAGATGAGGAGGAGGAAGAAGAAGAGGATGAAGAGTCAGTGGTGGAGGAATCAGATGAGGAGGAGGAAGAGTCAGTGGTGGAGGAATCAGATGAGGAGGAGGAAGAAGAAGAAGATGATGATGCAATGAGCTTCTGCGATGTTGGGTTCGTGGTGGAGCAAATGGATGGGGATGAGGAATGCTGCCACTGTCCTCTTCTCCCTTCACCACAACATTTGGGTTCATTCATTTTTTTTTTTTTTTTTCTCACCTTTAATCGCACGTGATTGGCATGCGTGGATGGTGCACGTGCCTAGCACCATCCAGGCGAAATTCCAGGTGAACTCCCAGTGCGCCCTAGCATCTCTCCTAGAAGGTTATTTTATGCTCAAACAAGTGAGTGAAGGGAAAGATATTGGAAAGGGTGGTAACTGTTGTTTGAATAGTGTCTGGTTGATCTTTTAAGATACCCTAAGATGTGATTGAAAGTAAGATCCATCTTATCTATCAATGTGTTCGAAAATATGAAATCGTATGGCTATGGTTTGGGCTTACATGCTTATGTGTTCGAAATCTCAAGTTTTTTATTTATTGCTATAGAGTAATAAAATTTTTCCTTGCATCCTTTTTCAGTTGTCATTTTTTTTCTTGCATCAACAATTATTTGGGTTGACAATTGTATTTACGTGTTATGGATTTTTTGGGATTTGTTTCTTAGGAGTGCTTTGTTGTTGGTGAAGTTGATATTTGCTGCAAAATAGTTGGTGAAGTTGGAAAGTATGCAATAGTTGGGTAAAATTTTCAATATTGTTGTTGTGAAAGCTCCCCTGTGACCGTTAGATGTGAAAATCATGGAGAAGGGATAATATCTTAATCATTAACCTTATCAACATAATAATAGGTTAGTACCAACTTGCAATTTGAAAATTTGTTGCCAATTTTTTACTCCTTCTTTTGAATAAGAGTTGGCTAAGTAGCATGATTAGACAACAATCTAAGTTCTAATACCACTACCATTATTCAATTGGGATCCTATTTAGTTCAGGGACTACTATGAAGCCAGGTCATTCATAGCATATGATATCTTGTTAAGCGAAAATTCTACGACGCCTAGTGCATGCCTGGATGGTACCAGGAACGTGCACCGCATGGTACCAGGCACGTGGGTGGCTTGAAAAAAAAAAGGATCTGATTTGAACCTAAAAAAGGGGAAGAGGAAGAGAAAAGGGATCTGAGGGAGAGGAAGAGCAAACTTGTAAGAGGAACCTGCAAAAGGGGATCTGAGGAAGAGGAGCACCAGGTTCGCCTGAAGGTTAGAGAAAGGGATTGAAGAGGAAGCTAAGAGTTCGCTCGAGAAAAGGGATTTGAAACTAAAAAAGGGGATTTGAGGAAGAGGAAGACCATGGTTCGCTCGAGAAGGAGAATTGGAGGAGAAGCTCGAGAACTAAAGGAGAAGCTCAAGTACTGGTGGAGGACGACAATTGAAGCTCGAGATGGGGTAAGTGATGTTCACCTCCATAGATGCTATCTTCTTCTCCTTCTCCTTCCGCTTCTGCATTCGTTTTCGGATTGTATGGCTGTGAACTTCATTGCTATTTTGTGTGAATTTGTGACAATTTATGAGGCGTTATGCAAATATGATGTGAGAATTTGTGTTAGTAAAAATTTGGTTTTCTTCTTCTTCTTCTTGTGATGTGAATTTGTGTTAGTAAGAATTTCTGCAAATGTGATGTGAAAAATTGTGTTAGTAAAAATTAGGTTTAATGAAATTAACATCCATACAATATATTTGTGAACCAATGTTTATTGAATTATATGAACCAATTCACAGCCATGGCGTTGAGGATCTCCACTTACAGTCTAAATATATTTGTGACAAAAGCAAAAAAAAAAAAAATTGGTTAAAATTTGTGTTAGTAAAAATTAGGCGAAACCGATGGCTGTGTTAGTAAATTTTTTTTTACTGTGTTATTGGCATCTATAGCTTAATAACATTTTTTTTGTATGTTGAAATAAGGATCTTAACCCAACAATGACATACAAGGCGTATGTGGTATATTGTGGTCGTGTCCCTGAAATTTACGCAACATGATATAGAGGTAGTTTGTACAAGGGTTTTGCCTCAGTTGCCGAGGCTTATACTAGTTATGAAGATTGGGTTCGCTCAAAAAGGGTGGAAAATAACTACGAGGCAAACAAATCAGATGAAGAAGTGAAAAAGAAAGTGAACAAGAACTGCGAGGCAAACAAATCAGCTGAAGAGGTGAAAAATAAAGTGAGCAAGAACTACGAGGTAAGAAATCTCTTCGAAGAGATGAAAAATCAGTATCGCGTTCGTGCGGGTGAAGCTCAAGCGAACATTGATCATTGGGCATTGACAAAGGGATTTGATTAATGCACTGCTAGTGGTGGTTATTATGATAATGGTAGTTATTTTGTTCAAACTTGTGGCTTTTTGAATACTCTGTAAGTCGTATTTCAAACTTGTATTCAGTTATGTTCTGAATGAATGAATATTTTGTTAATATCAGCAAAGGCAAGTTTCTTGCTTTTTTGCATAAACATGTTGTTCTGAATGAAGAGTACCAGTGCTTCCATGACATTGCTATTTTACATTGTTTTTGCATTTTGGATGTGGTTAAAATGCACTCTAATGAGTTTGTTTGTCATTCTTTTAACTTCATGTATGCTTTTATTGGTCTCTTGAAACATTTAATAAGTAATAATTGATGCATGCATTCTCAGTGTTTGGTGAAGCCTCTGGTGAAAGAAAGCACCAGACCAATTGACATGAAGCTTCATAGCGATGTGAGGGCAGTGGAGCGTGTTGAATTTGATCACCATGTAAGTTCGTACATATCCATATGTTATAAGTATCCCTCAAGGTTCTTCTAGTATCAAAAGATGCATGATGCTCAACTCATGTTGAATAAGCTGTATTTCATTTATGTTTTGCACAAAATTTACTGGCTCTTCACTGAGATTGACTTTGGATTTTTTGTTGTTTATTTTTGCTCATTCATAGGTTCAAGAGAAGTTAAGCTTGATTGAACAATATAAAATGGAGAGAGAATGGCAGCAGAAAGTATGATATTATCAATCAACATTCAACTCCTAAATTTAAGATAAAAGTAGCTTCCTTGGTATCTAACCTTTCTCATTTTCTTATAGTTGGCAGAAGAGGAAGAAATAAGGAGACTGAGAAGAGAACTTGTTCCAAAAGCTCAACCCATGCCCTACTTTGACCGACCTTTTGTTCCTCAAAGGTAAAAATCCCAACTAAGTTCATCCCAGCATGCCATGTAGTGACTGTTTATAAGAACTAGCAAGTGCTTTAGATGTGTTTGTGTGTGACGAGAGAAATCTTGACCTGACGGGTTTGTTAGTTAGCACTAACTTTTGAACCTTGATTCTCACCTTATTCTGTCATCGTCCATACTATGATATTATGGTGGATGAAATGTTTTTTTTTCGTCTTATTTTCTAAGAACAAGAATGATCTCTAATCCGTTATCTGTTTTTGCAGGTCATCTAAACATCCAACTATTCCAAAGGAGCCAAGGTTTCACAATCCTCAGCACAAGAAGGTCAAATGCATGTCATGGAGTGACATAAACATCTTCTCCCAACAGCATTGAAAATTCTGAAGAGATAATGAAATGGGACACTATCATCTTCATTGGTCATTGAAGATTGTTGATTCATTTGTTTTTCTTTATTTTTGCTCTGCCAAGCAAATAATCGCATTTTCCGAAACTATTGGCAACTGTGGCATGTCTTTGGTACATGTCTTTGGAATATTGAAGTGATATTTGATCATTTTTGCTACTTTCACTGCACTAACTGAATTATAGCAGTGGTTCATTGAACCATAGAGAAAAACTGGAATTACAGCACTCAGTAGCATACCAACCTGAAAAATTGAAATTACAACCTGAAAACCTGGAATTACAATCTGAAAACCTGGAATTACAACCTGAAATTACAACAAATTACAACCTGAAAAATTGGAATTACAGCACTCAAAACTGGTTTTCAACCTGAACCTAGTCTTCAAAACTGCTAATACAACCCGAATTCAAAACTGAACCTGGTCTTCAAAACAGTGGTTGAGAATATGGAATCCTTCTGCATCCACAACAGAGTTGATATAAAAAAAAAAATTAGTAAATCAATGTGCCTGACTCAATTACAACCTATATGCCTGTTGAAGTAATTCAAAAGGTTTAAAATAAGAACTAACATAGTTTGAGATCCTTACCAGGGCGAAAATAATGAGCTATAATCTCCTCTAAAATTTCTTCATTTTCCATACTTTCGTTATTTTCTAATGTATCCATCCTTGAAAATATGAATTTCATAACATCCCTTAAAACAATAAAAAAAAGATGTATATGGAGTCTAATCTGAAAACACAAATTTTTTACGAAGAAGAGAAAACACAATTTTTTTACGAAGAAGCTAATCTGATTTATTTCATGTTTTCCTTTTCAACAGACATCTATAATTTTCATTTGATGCTCTCTTTTCTCATTAATTTGTTCACTGCATTTCCATATTGCTGTTAGGTTCTTTGGTTCTCTTTGCTACTTTGAGAAGGTAAGGTTGTTCTATCATGGGAACTAGACAATTTTCAAAGATAATTCACTACATGTTAATTCACGGCAAATTTTCAGAGATAATTTTTTAAATGTCATTTGAACAAAGGAAAAACGAAAAAATTCGTACAAAAACAAGTTAAACCAATACCTTTTTTCTTTACAATTCAACATGCTACAAAATTTGAAACAAGTGTAAAACAAATTCAACCTCCTCAATCCAAAACAATTCAACCTAGTCAATCCAAAAAAATGACAGAGAAACTTGGAGTATTCTTCTTCTGGAATAAATTCAACCGACTCAATCCAAAAAAATGACAAGAAACTTGGTGTATTCTTCTTCAATCCAAAGCAATTTAACCTTCAGGAATAAATTGTTAATTAAAAAAAAAAAAACTCACCTTGAAATTTTTTTTCCGCAAAAGAGCAAACTTGGAGTATTCAGCAGAATAACAAACTTGTTAATTAAAAAGGAACTTGGAGTATTCTTCTTTAATCCAAAACAATTATGAAATTTTTTTTTCTGGAAAAACTCACCTTTAGAAATAAATTCAACCCACCTTGACTTGGGTTTGTAACTTGGATTTCGGCTAATTGGGTTTGAAACTTAGAGTATTCTTCTTCTTCTTCCCTCTTTTTTCAGCGAGTTACTTTGCCCTCTTCGATCCTTTGCTTTCTTTCCTTCTCTCTGTCGATGCTTTTGATGAGGCGTGGAGGACGACGACGGAGGTGGACGAGCCGGACGTAGCGGAGGTAGCGAAGGTGGAAGAGGCGAAACTCCTCGTTTGGAGCCCTAGACTCTTTCTTTTCCCTGCGGGTTTTTTCTTCCCTATTTTCCTTTTTTTGTTTTTTGGCTTCTGATGGAGCAGTGAAGTGGCACGTGCCTGGTACCATCCAGGCACGCACCAGGCACCGTAGTCTTAAAAATTTCTAGATGCACCTTAAAAAAACTTGTATATTGTGCATCTAGAAATTAAAAGATTCCTCCTTTTGACATTTTTCTAAGTTCGTTTGGTTTCAATTAACTTACCCCATTATTATTTTAAGATAATGGAAATTACCCAATTCATTATGGAAGTTGTATCTAACCTTTTTTTTCCAATGTCAATCTTAGTTTTTTTTTATATTTTTTTTTCAAAGATGAAACTTATGGATGTTGCTTGGCTTCTTACAGGGGTATATATGCTGATGATAGTAGACTTGGTATGAGTTTCTAGCAAGGCAATTTGTTTGACAATAACATGCATGATCATTATTTCTTTCAGGTACATATATTGACAAGAATTGTTTGCTCAAAAGGCATGTTACTGTCAAACAAGTCTCTCAAACTTCACTTTGACAATATATGTACCTCAAACTTCACTTTGACCATAAGACCCAAAATCCACAAAGTCAATTCTTGTCAATTTATGTACCTCAAACGTTTTTGACAATAACAAGTCCCTCAACCAGACCCAAGAATTGTTTGACAATAACATGACTTGATTCAGAAAAGAAAGCACAAAGTAAAGTTTGAGTTTTATTACATTCACAGTGAAACTAATGTTCTAACATGAATTTTTTTGGTAGAGATGTTAATCAAAATTCTAAATGCATATTGCAGGTACTACTCTACATATGGTCATGTTGCAAGGCTAGCTGAAGAAATTCAGAAAGATGTTGCCTCTGTGGAAGGAGTTGAAGCCAAATTGTGGCAGGTGTGTGCATATCTTGTTGTGATTGCCTAATTACTTGGATATAAATGAAGCGATGTTTTGGAATTTGTTTACAATTTTTTGTGTAGAATAGCAAACATAGGCACATGTTCTGAGTTAAAAGAACTTTTATCTAGATAGCATTCTCCTACAATCTTATATGCTAGTTATGTTTAACATTTCAACAACTTTTGAATTTCAATTTATGTCCACCATCTATAAGCAATTAAGTTTGAGGTCATTGAGTATTATAAAACTTTTTGGAGGGATGACAAGCTCAATCATCGATAGACTCAAGGATGAAAGTATAATAGAAATATGAGAGATTGTACAACATTCTTTTGCTATCAACCATTTTCTCTTCATTTGTGTACATTGTTGTAAAGCAATGCTGATTTTAGCTGTTGGATATGGGTCCTAAAATGGAGTGGCATCTTACATTTTACAGCAGTGGATCTCAAGGCGGTGGACAAAAGACAACACCGTAGGTTCCTATGTCATGAACATATTATTTATTATGTTTGCATTGCATTTTTTAACACAAACTAACTTGTTTCACTATGTTGCATTGTAGACTCACAACCATTACTCAATTAGTTCACCATGGAATGATCTTCGTACGCATTGGATATACATCAGGTGCTGGCACGTTTGAGATGGAGAAAGTGAAAGGTAGCAACCCATAATACAAGTACTTATGCAGGGGATTGCACCAGACAACCATCCGAGCTCGAACTGGAGACAACTTTCCACCAGGGGAAATGCATTGCTGGAATTACAAAGAAGGTGAACGGATCTACTTGATTTGCATAGTCATTACAACCACCAAATAGCATTCATATGTCCATTTTTTTTTCTTTGTTTGTGTTCTCAATCCATCTTCCCTATAATAAGATGAACTTCATTGATTATAATTTTCTGCGATAAGCTATCTATGTCCTATTCAGAAAAGTGTTGTTATTAGTTAATGAGTTTGTTTTCTTCTTGCTTTAACAAAGTGTTGTAATATATAAGACATATATGTCCCACAAATATAAACCAATTGAATTGAAAAAAAAATTGAATCGGGATGGCATGGTATTGGTTCGGAACCAATTGGGACTGCTCAAGAAAATTGGCTATCCCAGACCCACACGGACCGTGCCCACCCCTAATATTTTTTTTTTATTTTTTTTATTTTAGCAAACTATTTGATGACATGCATTTGACGCCATTGTTTACAATATGATGTCGTGCATTACGCACCCTCAACAATTAGTTAAGTCTTGACAACACGTCGTTATTCATCAATTACATCTTGCACAATGACATTTAAGGCATGTCATTGTTTCACATTTTTCATAACTTGCTAAGGACGTCATTGATGACACTTATGATGTGCAATTTAAATTGTTGTACATATTAGGGACTTATATAAAACCTTTAAGGACATGATTCGATTACACAAAATGCATGTCGTGGATTGCACTACACTTATTACGGTCCTTGATTCCTTGACGTGTAGATGGACGTCTTCATAACATTGATGACGTGCAGTGCACGTCATCATATCCTATACATGTAGTGAGAGTTCCTGCGGATACCCGACATTGATGAAATATATTCCTAGGTTATTAATATGACTACATTTCCATTAAGTCTGTAGTTTCTGAAAATTTAAAATGCGACTTATGAATGTTGTAACTAGTTGGCTATTCAGATCTGTTTGACCCTTATGAGGGTAGCTCGTAGATATGTTCAATATTTATGAGTTACAGTGCAACTATTTCTTGGGGGGTCTATTAAACGAACTTATTGATCAACTGACTACAATATATGATGATAATGTTGCATGTATTGTTCAAATGTAAGAAGGTTTCATCAAAAGAGATTGAACGAAAAACATTTTAATAAAGTTCTTCTACCCACATGAGCTTCAAAAGAACCATGTGATTAAAGTTGAACAAATTCAGTCTAGTAACAACCTTTCTTCATCAAATTGATTTACAAGATTAATCATCAAAGTAATTATTAATCATCAAAATAATTAAAGTTCTACTATCATGAGGGGAGTCATTATCAGAGGCAATATCCATTATTCAGAAGTATATCCCTGGGTGTGCATTCAGAAGTATGCTATGAAAACATCGGTACACGATCATATAAAAGCATATATAGTTGATTTATGTGCATTGTACTCTTTTTCTTTTAACAAGGTTTTTTCAATAGGTTTTTGCTGTCAAGGTTTTAACGAGGCAACATTATACGCATGAAGCATAATGTAGTATGCAAAGTTAGTGGCTGTACTCTTTTTTCTTTGACATGGTTTTATCCGATTTTTTTTTGGTCAAGATTTTAACAAGGCAATAACGAGGTAACATTATGCACACCACCATATTCCTAAAGAATGTTGTACTCTTTTTACATTTATTCAAGTTATGTCCCAATTATGTTTTACTGGCAACGAGACAGAAATGGTGACAATTATTGGAAGCAACAAGTTCAATATTCAACTTCCATTGATCATGTGATTGTTAATGGGAGATCTGATTTTGCAAAAGATTCTAGATACTTTCCGCACACATGCACTTCGATTTTAACATTTGATCACAACAAGATTTGATTACTTTGTATAATTCATTATATATGTGTATGAATTCATTAAGATTGTGATTGTTTTGAACTAATTTGATTATTTATATGACACACACATTCACTTCGGTTTTAACCTTCGATCGCAACGACATTGGATGAACGCATTTTTCACTCCAATTAATTTTAAGTTTCGATGTATCATCATAACTGATTGATATTTAGTGGATAATTTAAATCTACCACTATTATTCTAAGTTATGATCACTTGAATTAAGTGCTTAGTGATTCATATATTATGCGGTACATGCATTGATTTGATCATCACTTGAATTAACTGCTTAGTGATTTATATATTATGTGGTACTCGCATGGGTTTTGATTACTTATTCATATATCACAGTAGAATGTGAGAGAACTACCTACATAAGATTTTATTGGTTCCTCGTTAATCACAATTTCTCAACTAATTAAGAAATAATAGATTGTGTAATTTATGTTTTGTGTCGAACAAACAGTTCAAGGGTCTATATTCTGTACGGTTCTCGTTTGGAACTTATCAAAGGGACCTTGAAGCCTTAGTTGATGCTAATGTTTTAATGAAAAATCATAATGCCATACGATTTGGTTCCATGGTATTTTCAAAAGAAAATGTCACCTATTAACATGTTAATAAACCATAGTAAAATGAACGTTGTAGTATAATGCAAAAATGAAAAATTATATTTCCTTAATATTCTATATTATTATTTCATCTCTTACTTCTATACACACGTATCTCTTCTTCATTTACATACCAGTATTATCAAGGCCTATTTATAGGCATGTACATCAGCATAAGGTGGACATCCACACCCATGCAAATGGTGGTAGTACCACCTCATGTTGATCAACATGTTGTGGTGGGCATTCACACCCCATGCCACCTCATGGCATGTGACATCCCCCCTTTGGTGCTCATCAATCTAAGATATTGTCCACCAGTAGTTTTGGGCACGTGAAATACTGCCTCGTTAAAACATTGCTAGGAAAATTCAATGGGACAAAACCTCAGCGAAGGGGAAAGAGTACAATGCACAAATTGTCCAGAGTCTTTTGCAAAATCAGGTAGCCCCTTAATAATCACATGATCAGTGGAAGTTGAATTATGAATTTGTTGCATCCAATAATTTTCACCATTGTTGTCTCATTGCTAGTAAATCCCAGTGGGACAAAACTTGGATGAAGGTAAAAACAATACAATATTCTTCAGGAATATGGTGGGTGTGCATAATGCTGCCTCATTGCTGTCATGTTAAAATCTCGAGAGAAAAACCCAGTAGGATAAAACCATGTCGAAGGAGAAGAGTACAACTAACAATTTTGCATGTTGCAGGATGCTCCATGCGCATAATGTTGCCTCGTCAAAACCTTGACAGGTAAATTCAGTTTGAAAAACGTTGTCGAAGGAATATAATGCGCATAAGTCAACTATTGTATGCTTCTATATGATTACGTATCATACTTTTGGATTCTTTCGTAGCATACTTCCGGATGCAAACTGGAAGGTATACTACTAGATAATCCCCTTGCAAATGACACCCCCTCATGATAGGAGAACTTTAATTATTTTGATGATTAAGTTGAAACATGTCAATCTCGTAAACTAATTTGATGAAGAAATCTGCAAGGTCGTCACTAGACTGAATCTATTTGACTTTAATTACATGTTTCTTCTGAAGCTCATGTAGGTAGAAGAACTTTATTCATGAATACTCCTCTAATGAAGCTTTCTTGCACTTTAACAATACATGCAACATTATCATCATATATTGTACTCGACTGATCAATAAATTTGTTTAATAGAACCCTAAGAAATAACTGCCTGCAACTCATAAATACAGAATATGCATGTGTACCCTTATAAGGGTTAAGTAAAGAACTTGAATCTGCATAGCCAACTAGGTGGGAATGGTTACATAAATCACATGAATAAACTCATATCAATGGCCCCACGAAGATATATGTGAATTCCATGCCAATATCTATAAGTTTGTGCAAAACTATACCTAGCTAGTAAATGCACAGAAAAAACTATATCGGGTTATGCATTTGGTGCCAAATATAACAATGCACCAATGATACTCAGATATGGTACTTCAGGACCGAGTAACTTTTCATTTTTTTTTTTGGTTGATACAAGTCTTTCTTGATATCTAAAATAAGTCCATGCACTAAGCGGATGAGAGTTGTCCATGTGAAAAATGTTACAAATCTTATCAATATATATACCTTGATTGATGGACAAATATTCTACTAGTACTTTAATTGATCTACAGGCCATAATAAATATGTTATTCCAAGGGTTTTCATTTCAAATTTTGTTGTTAGATAACGAACAGTATTTTCAAGGTCCAATAAGAGCTATTATTTACATAAACTGCTATTATGACAAAAATAGTTAACGCTTTTTTAATATAGATATGGTTAAATTTGCAAAACCTTCATTCACATATATTCTCTAACATAGTTATACCACATTATTCCGAAATGGTTCAAATCGAGAAATACATGTCTTAGTTGTATTGAGTAATTATTTCATGGCTTCGCTTCAGGTAGAGATTTTCTTGTAAATAGTTGTATCTAGCAAAGTAAATCCTTCAAGGATTTTATAAATATATGTGTTGAAATTCTCATATAAATAAGTAGCTACGACATTCATAAGTCACATATCAAATTTTTAGAAAGTGCAAGACTTAATGGAAATATAGTCATATCCATATTCGGAGAATATATTTCATCAAATGTCGGGTGTCGCGAGTTTTGTCTTATATCTGACAGTCTTATTTTGTTTTCTTATAAACACTCATATGAAACAACATGGTTTACATATTTAAGAGTTTGTACTATAGGTCCTAATACACCACATTTTCAAGCGAACCCAATTATACTTGGATAAATCTTTTCATTTGGCCAATTATTTATTTATCGACATCTATAGATTCTTCATGGTTTAATATCATTATTTTTATTACCGCTCTTTGACATTTCGGCAGCTACCATATATATGAATATGTCATTGATGATTATTTCATTTGATTCCTCATTTCTGCTTAATTTATTGAAATCTCATTATTACCATGTACCTGAGCCGTTCGAGGCTTTTAAAATTAATTCAAAGATATGAAAAACCACTTCTGGATTAATAAAGAAATTGGATTTTTCAAACATGACATCTCCTGGAGCGCTATGTAATACTACTGGAGCTTCATGACCTCTTTAGGAGCGTCATACAATGCTACTTCTGGAACTTTATGATATCTTTCGAGCATCATGTCTACATTTAGAGCTTCATAACCTTTTTAAAAGTGTTATGTAATGCTACTATATGAGCTTCATAAACTCTTCAGGAGTGTTAGGGCGTGACTTTGTACTAATTCCATGTTTTAGGAGAGTTTAATTTGTGGAACCTATAGGTCTGTCACGCTTCTGGCATGGAACATATTCATTAGATGTTTTCGTCGAAGTTTGTCCTTCAGGAATACAAATTCGAGTAGGTGTCTACCACGCTTCTGGAGTGCCATAGATTCATTGGTTGCGTTATTCGAAGTTTGTCATTTAGAAATACAAATTCGAACAGGTGTCTACATAGCTGGTACATGTGACTGTATCACTTTGGCTACATAATAAATGCATCAAGTAATTAATTCATAATTTTCATATGATATTTGATGATAATTCACACCATTCCATATCATTATGTTGTTTAGTAAGAACTTGCCTATTTTCCATAAATGGTGGAATATAGTCGTATAAAATTGACAGTCTGTAAATCTAGCAGAAAAGTCCCCAGTTAACGAATAGTATCTCTAATGTAAGTTTCAGGCTTCCAACATTAGATGTGATGCTAACATGTTAATGAAAATTATATCTAATGTAAGCTTCATGCTTCCAACATTAGACATGATGCATATATGTTGAATCCGAAGCCTTTGATAAATTGCATAGGTCTAGATATGATAGACACCCTTTGTATCTTAAGCGACAGTGTTGAGAAAAATGTTCTGACTTGTGTATATAATTATATTTTATAGGTAGTGTCACTATTAATGAAACAAATATAATTGTCCATCATTTGAAGTTTATAAACCATAATTTTAAAGAAAATTTTATATAGTAAATAAATAAATCAAAATAATCATAATATAATACATTGCATATGTTTAACAAGTAGTAGTAAAGTTATGAGAAATAAATAAGTATTCTAATGTAACATCATCTATGATATATATCCGAGAACTTAGCTAATATTTGAATGATATTTTCATTTTCTGTAACAGGTGTTGTAGACCACTTCTAATGGTTCCTAAAATAAGTATTAGACACAACCTCTACTGGGGTATTACATTGGCTAGTGACTACTCTGGGAGTTGCCACATATTTACTATAACAACCACTTCTAGGCTACTACATCTTCTAAAATCATTATTATAGACCAAGATGACCTTGTATAATAATTAATCATCTTCTAAAACAAGTTACCAGGTTTGAGTATTGAGCACGATACCACTCTTAATGTGGCTATTATGGCGGTGCAAGAAAATAACATTACCCACCATAACATATAATTTCATTATTATATATAAATATATAGTCAGTGTCATTTCAGCACTCTCTCCCCTAACCAGTAGCAGAGCCAGGAATTTCATTAAGGGGGGCAAAGTGACAAAAACTATAAAATAACTTAACAACATTTATTTGCATGAATCTTGACATATATTGTACAACATTTATTTGCATGAATCATGAGTTATATTGTTTTATATTATTATAATTTCAAGATTATAAAAGTGTATTTTAGCTACCAATCAAGTTATTCATTACAAATGTTTGGAAATTTTAATTGAATATATTTGAAAATAAGATTTATGCTAGAGATTTAAGGTAAGATATAGATAGATTTTTTTTTTATAACATGTATTTTAAGAATATTTCATATGACATTCAATGGGTTTTCAACAAGCTTGTTGTATTCAAAGAAAAATCAATCAAAATATTGTTACCCATCTATGCTAGTCACTAAGGGAAACCAATATACATGAAGCACAAAACTACATAATGTAATGTATTTGTAATAACTATTTGATACATTATATTAGATAGAGGAGGCAAAAGGGGGGCTTGGAAAATGTTTGATAAATAGAAGGGGGCAATCTAACAAATCCCAAATAATTAGGACCCACTTACACCATGTACTACAAAGGATTTCCATAACTGAGGGGGCAATTTCAAAAGTGTGATAAATAGAAGGGGGCAATCTAATAAATCTTAAACAACTGGGACCCACTTACACCATGTACTACAAAAGATTTTCATAATTGAGGGGGCAACTTGAAAAACGTGATACATAGAAGGGGGCAATCTTAACAAATTCCAAACAACCGGGATTCACTTAGACCATGTAGTGTAAAAGATTTTCAAAATTAGGGGGGGGGGGGGACTGCCTCCCTTGGGCTCTATGTGGCTCCGCCAGTGCCAACTCATGCTTTGAGTTGCAAATGCGAGCTCTTATGTCAAGAGTTTCCTTTTTGGGATTGATTTGCAGACATAATGATCATCTGATGACTTCTTTGTGCAATGATAAGTAGTTCCTAATTGATCATGTGCTATCTTCTTCCTGTAAGGTAGAAATCTCTGAAAACTCATTAATGGGATCTTGAAGAAGATCCTGAAGCTTTTTTCATCGATGAAAATATGGGTTTTGCTTGTGATAAGATTGATAGAAATAGGTATAGATGAAATATTGTAACAAGAAAAGTAGTAAGTAATGGGACATCATAATGTGTGGAGTGGTGACAATTGTGCGTAAACACACACTCCTCCCCATTTTCTATTATTATTAAATACATGTGCTCTCCCATTCAACATTCCATCTTTCTGCACGAATTAAAGTAAAATATAAAATTTGTTATACACCACCTCACCACTTGTTACTATTAGACGCTTAGAACGTGATACATGTGTGATATTTGATAAAGTTCGAGCTAAATGTGGACATGTTTGGTTAGGACTTGGCAATAGCAGCAAGATGTAGAAGGTATCGATGGGATCGATCGGGTTTTTGAGTGACATTTGGGAAGTTTGTCAACCGCCATAGAAACCCTCTAAAAACACGAGCCAACCCAAAACTCGACCGAGTCCAGGTTCTAAAAATAGCCCTCTTATCTAACTCCAAATAATCACCGATTACTCAACGATTAATCACTAAGTTTGCTATCCAGGTCAAGAGGTCAGCATATAGTATATCTCTCTATTTGCTATTAAATTCTTCAATAAGAAAATAGTCGATCCTTGAAGAAAATTGAAGGTTATTGTGACAATCAAAACAATTTATAGAGGACATCACTATCGTTTCATTCTAGATGTTTGATTTTGACCCCCCCCCCCCCCCTTCCCAATTTTTTTTTCATTTTCGAGACTCGTATATTATTATGGAATTTTTATGTGCCTTACAACCTGAAGGGATTCGAGGAAAGGGACAATGGCATGCCATACAACAATTAGAATGGCCATTGGGTTTAACTTGTACATTAAAAACATGATGAATCAATTCATAGCCTTATTGTTATATGTACAACAGTTACAAGATGTACAGTCACATCAAAATTTCAGAAAAACATAAGCTCTGTTTAAATGATTTACCTTTAAACTATTTTGTATAAAAAGTCTCAAAAAATAAAGGTAAAGAAAAATTATCAGAAAACATCGTGCTGATAACGTGTTATATACTGCAATGATGGAATAAATTTCTTCTCATTTACATAAAGGTAAATCATGCCTATTTATATGCATGTACACTAGGTGGACATCCACACCCATGCAAAGGGTGGTGGTGCCACGTCATATTATGTCAACATGAGTCAACATATTGAGGTGTGCATTTACACCCCATGCCATCTCATGGCATGTAATACTCTCCTTTGGATGCCCACCAATCTAAGATATTGTCCACCAGTAGTGTTGGACACACGAAGTACTACCTCATTAAAACCTTGCTAAGAAAACACAATGGGACAACATCTCAGGAAAAAAAAGAAGCAAGAGTACAGTGCGTAAATTGTCCAGAGTCTTTTGCAAAATCAAGCATCCCCTTAATAATCACATGATCAATGGAAGTTGAATTGTGAACTCGTTGCATCCAATAATAATTGTCAACATTTGTCTCATTGCCAGTAAATCCCTGTGGAACAAAACATGGACGAAGGTAAAAAGAGTACAATATTATTCAGGAATATGGCAGGTGTGCATAATGTTGTCTCATTGTTGCTTTGTTAAAACCTTGAGAGAAAAACTCAGTGAGATAAAATCATATCAAAGGAAAGAGTACAACTAACAAATTTGCATGCTACAGGATGCTCCATGTGCATAATGTCGCCTCGTTAAAATCTTGAAAGGAAAACCTAGTTGAAAAACCTCGTCGAAGAAAAAATACAACAATGCACATAAATCAACTATTGTGCGCTTCTATATTATTGTATGACCATGGACGTACTAAGTGGATGAGAGTTGTCCATGTTAAAAGTGTTACAAATCTTTTCAATAGACCTTGATTGATGGACCAATATTCCACTAGTATTGTACTCGATCTGCAGGTCGAGAAAAAGTTGTTTTCGTATATCTTTCATTTCAAATTCTGTCATTAGATACTTAACAATATTGTCAAGGTCCAATAAGAGATATTATTTACGTAAACAACTATTATAATAAAAGCAATTAACGATTGCATAATAAAAACATGAGCAAATTTGCGTAACCTTCCTTGTATAGATATTCATTAAGATAGTTATACCACATTCTTCCACCATATTTCAAATTGTATAAAGCATGACTTAGTTTTATTGCGTAACTATTTAATGGGTTTGCTTAGGGCAAAGTAAATTCTTTAGGGTTTTTCATTTAATATCTGTGTCTAGTAAAGTAAATCCTTGAAGGATTTTTATTCATGTCTATGTCTAAATCCAAATATAAATAAGCAGTTACGACATTCATAAGTCTCATATTAAGTTTTAAGAAACTATTATACTTATTAGAAATGTAGTCATATCCATAAACATGAAATATAACTCATCAAATGTCTGGTTGCTATAGGAACCCTTGTCTCATGAGTCTTATCTTACATCTGATAGTCTCATTTTCCTTATTTATTTTCATACAAATACTCAGTTGAAACCATCAGGGTTTATATGTTTAAATGTTTGTACTATAGGTTCAAATATATTATGTTGCTCAAGGGAACCAAATTCGACTTGGATAACATCTATCCATTTGGCTAATCATTTCTTTGTCCACATTTATAGATGCTTTGAGGTTTAATATCATTATATAATTACCCATTGATATTTCGGTAGCTGCCATATATATGAATATATATGATCATTTAATTTGATTCAACAATTCTTCGTATTATAGTGAGTTCCCATTATTATCAAGTACCTGAGCCTTTTCGAGGGCTTTTTGAATCACTTCAGGGATATAAACAACCACTTTTAGGTTCTGGAGAAATTGGATTACCTCTTCAAGAGTGTTATGTAATGCTACTTCTGGAGTTTTATAACCTCTTCAGGAGGGTATGTAAGTAATGCTACGATTGGAGCTTCATGTACCACTTCTTCTGGAGCCTATACAATTTCTGCAACAGTATCAATAATTGCTTCTTCAGGAGAATTAGGTCATGAAATTTTACTAATTCTCATTTTTCCGGAGAAATAATATTTGGAATCTATAGATCTGCCATGCTTCTGGCATGCATTAGACTTAGTAGCTATTTTATTCGAAGTAATGGTCTTCTGGCATGCACATGAAACTCTAAGGTAACACTTTAGCTATTTTTTTCACGACAAAAACTTTTTCACAATAAAATTTACGGTAAGTGTCTTCACCTTGTTGGAAGACCATTACTAAGAATAAAATAGTTACTAAGTTTGTTGCATGTCAGAAGCATTAGATTCCAAAATTAATTCTTAAAAAAAAAAAATGAGAATTAGTAAAATTCATGCCCTAATGCTTTTGAAGAAGCAATTCATGGAACTCTTTCAGAAGTTGTATAACCTCAGAAGTAGCATTACATGAAGTTCCATAAGAGGTTATGAAGCTCTAAAAGTACCATTACATAACGCTCATGAAGAGGTTATCTTTGAATCCAATTTCCTTGTTACCTCAGAAGTGGTTATTCATATCCTTAAAGTGATTTCAAAAGCCCACGAAGAGATTCATGTGCTTAATAATAATGAAATCACAATATATTGAGAAGAAATGTGAAATAAAATGAAATGATCATCGATGACATATTCACATATATGATAGCTACTGAAATGTCAAAGGATGATATAGATAATGATAGGGGTTTTTAGAATACCCCCGAAGTATAATACCTAATTAGTAAAACCTTCTTCACATATCGATAATTAGACTTACCCTCCTAAACTAATGCTTCCATGCTTTGACCGTTAGGGTCATATGTGTTATGACAAAAATACCCATCACTTGAGGAACACACTTATGCCAAATTTTTTGTCCATATATAACGCATCTCGATACATGATTAAGGGCTATAGTTAAATCAAAATCTAAATTAAAGCGTTACACATCACAAGGTGAAATTGAGGGGTTGGATTGAAAAAAAAATCTTCTCTTCTCCCTTGGGCCCACCACCACCACTCCCATCTCTTGGGACCCGGGGTGGCTCCTGTGCACAATGCGCAGGAGGACGTCCTGTGCAGGAAGCACAGCCGTTGGATTAGATCCAACGGTTCAGATCGAAGGATTTAAAAAACTGGATTTCAAAAAAAAAAAAAAAATTTTTTTTTTTGAAATCCGTCGATTTGAGCCGTTGGATCAGATCCGACGGCTGTGCTTCCTGCGCAGGACGTCCTCCTGTGCATTGTGCGCAGGAGCCACCCCGAATCCCATCTCTCGTTCTCCCTTCACTTCCACCACTTCTTAACTGAACACCTATATCACTCCACCTACTTCGATCTTCAACGCCACCATCGCCCTACCCACTGCCTCCAACACCGCCATCACCCCCACCTACCCACCTCTAGCACCACTATCGACCCCATTTACAATCTCTTTCTCAATCAATCCATATTGCCTTCGAGTCATATTAGTTGACTTTGCTTACATACATTTCTCTCTCTCTCTCTCTCTCTCTCCCTCTCTCACGAATCTCTTTCTCCCCAACCCAACAACCCCATAGTCCTCACTTTTTCTTCCCTCATTTGAATTGAATTCAAGACTAAAATATTCACTCCAATCTTCTCTACTGCATCCGTCCTCAATCGATCAACCCTCCATTGCATTAGATGACGAGAGAGTTTCAGTTCTTCTCTTCAGCCTCCAGATTTCTCTAAGTTTGCTTTAATGGATAAGAACATGATGATGGGAGATTCGGATGGCAAAAGTATGCGCATCTAGAAATATGCACCTTAGGCTTAACAAATTGATCCAAGTATTTCAAGAACTCTATGGCATGAGTTTCACTGTTCCAACAGTCCTTTCTCCAATCTCATTTCCCTATTTTTCATGAAGTGTTTTTTAGAACACAACATTAGTTACCTTTTTTACTCACTCCAGTCTTATCTACTGCATCCATCCTCAATCGATCAACCCTCCATTGCATTAGATGACGAGAGAGTTTCAGTTCTTCTCTTCAGCCTCCAGATTTCCCTAAGTTTGCTTTAATGGATAAGAACATGACGATGCTCTTCAGCCTCCAGATTTCCCAAAGTATGCGCATCTAGAAATATGCACCTTAGGCTTGCTAAATTGATCCAAGTATTTCGAGAACTCGATGCCATGAGTTTCACTGTTCCAAGTTTGTTTTTTAGAACACAAGATAAGTTCCCTTTTTTGTGGAATTATAGAAATTTCTTAGGAGTGTTGTTTTATATTTGGAAGGTTTATTGTCTATGGAAAGCTCATTTCTAAGATCACTGAAAGTCAGAATGTGGGGTGGAAGTAGTTCCTTCATAGAGGTCTGCGAGGAAGCTCGAGGGATTGACCTTATTGGTTTGCTGAATTCAATGGAGTTACAACAATTGTAGGATGAATTATGTAGTGTTTAAATAGTATGAGAATTGTTCTCTTTTTGGGTGCAAGGGGGGTGGAAGTGGAGAGTAATGGTGCCTCTGGAACATGTTACAATCTCTCCTATTTGTGAACTCAGTGGTTGTTGCGCAGCTGCTGCGGAAGAAAATGAAGATGATGATCCCTCCACTCCTCTTCTTGTTTGGGTTTTGACCTCATGGGTTCAGCTGTTGATGTTGAGTCCATCAATGGATAACAACTCAAGTCCTTAAATAAAAAACAAGAAGAAAGAATTAGTGGGAAATACAAGTGATTAAATTGAGGAGGTGTTTTGGGTTCTATGTGGCATCTGTAAAGGGGTTTTGATGAGGAGGAAAAGAGAAGAGTAGAACAGAGTGGTAGAGTAGGTCTATTCGACATTACAACATCATTACAACATGGGTGGGTGGGGGGATGAAGGGAAAAATAAGAAGAGGACGAGGAAATGAAAGGAGGAGGAGAAGTGAAAGTGGTGGTATTGGAAGCCGGCGGGGGTTGCTAGGGAAGAAGAAAAAGATGAAGATTAATTTTTTTTTTTTTTTTTTGCAATCCAAACCCTCATTTTCACTTTGTGATAAGTAAAGATTTAATTTACATTTGAATTTTATTGTAGCCCTTAATCGTGTATCGAGATGTGTTATTATCTTTAGGAATATATGGACAATTTTTTACACAAGTGTGCTCCTCACGTGATGGGTATTTTGATCGTAACATATATGACCCTAACGGTCAAAGGATGGAAACGTTAGTTTACGGGGTAAGTCTAGTTATTGATTTTTGAGGGGGTCCTACTAATTAGGAGTTTTAGTTGGGTGGCATGTCTAAATGGCTCATTAAAATATTAAACTGTGAAGCATCTATAAATGTCGACAAATAATTAAAAATCCAAATGAAAATATGCTATCATAGTGAAATTGAGTTCCCATGAAAATGTAGTGTATTTGGACCTTTAGTACAAACACCTCAACATGTACCATGTTGGTTTCAAATAAGTGTTTGTAAGAAAAAAAATGGAAAAAATGAGAATGTTAGATTTAAAAAAAGACTTGTGGCAGAAAGGTTCCTACAGAAACTCGACATTTGATGAAACATTTTTTATGGTTATGGACGTGACCTACATTTCCATTAAGTCTTATAGTTTCTGAAAATTTGATATGTGACTTATGAATGTCATAACTACCTATTTGTATGAAAATTTGGACATATATTTATAAAATCCCTGAACGATTTACTTTGTTAGACATAACTATTTACATGAAAATCCTTGAAGGATTTATTTTGCCTGAAGCAAAACCATGAAATAATTACTCAATACAACTAAGACATGTTTTGTACGATTTGAACAATTTCAGAAGAATGTGGTATAACTGTCTTAGAGAATATTTGTATAAGGAATGTTATGCAATTTTAACCATGTGTTTTTATTAAGAAATCGTTAATTGCTTTTGTCATAATAGCAGTTTATGCAAATAATATAACTCTTATTGGACATTGAAAATAATGTTAATTATCTAACAACAAAATATGAAATGAAAGACCTTAGAAAAAAAATTTTGACTCGGCCTTCAGATCGAGTAAAGTACTAGTAGAATATTGATCTATCAATCAAGGTATATTGATAAGATTTATAATATTTTTCACATGGACAACTCTCATTCACTTAGTACGTCCATGGTCACCTGATCGCTAAATCTCAAGAATGACTTGTATCAACCAAAATAAGAAAATGAAAAAATAGTCGGCCCTGAAGTACCATATATGAGTACATTGGTGCATTGTTATATTTGGCACCAAGTGTATAAACCCTTTATTCCTATCCAATAGAAGAAAAGTTTGAAATTCTACCAATTTCATGGCTGTTTAGGTCTTGTTTTGTGGGTTTTTCAGAAACAAAGTTGGGTGAAAAGGGAAGAGAGGAGATTCACATCCTTTGAGAGTCTCATATAGAAGAGAAGAGAGTTCCACATCAACCATATATTTTCACGATGAATATAAATATTGAACTTTCATAGTGGATATAAACATTGAAATGAAAATCAAAATTCAATACAACATAAATTCTTAGTAAGACCACTTACATCTTTAACCCTTTTGAATAAAAAGTTTAAAAAAAAAAGACGAAAGAAGATAATACCAGAGCGTCATGCTAATAACATCTAGTAATTTAAGAGAAGTATTACCAAATCACTGTGAAGTTCACTTTCATTTCATTTATGTTCTTTCTCTATTTTTGTACAAAAAATCTTTTTTTCATTATATACATGGTGATGAGTCAAGCCTATATATAGGGATTTATGGTTAGCATAAGGTGGATATCACAATCACCACCTCATGACACCTAGTTTCTATGTTGCCACCTCAATAGCATGATGTGGACATTCACAAGGTTCCGCATCAAGTCTTTTAATTTAAAAGAAGTATGACCAAATATCTGTGAAGTTCACTTTCATTTCATCTATGTTCTTTCTTTAATTTTGTACAAAATACCTCATTTTCATTATATACATGGTGATGAGACAAGCCTATATATAGGCATACAAGGTTAGCATGAGGTGGATATCACGATCACCACCTCATGACACCTAGTTTGTATGATGTCACCTCAATTACATGGGATGGACATCGACAACACTCCCTTGGACGTTCTCCACATGCTAGTTGCCTCAATAAAAACCTTGCTAGTAAACCCAGTGAGAAAAACCTGGAGAATGGAAAAAGAGTACAAATTCTTCAAAAATATAGTGGGTGCGCATAATGTTGCTTCATTGTTGCCTTGTTAACCTTGATAAGAAAAATCAATGGGATAAAACCATGTTGAAGGAAAAAGCGTATAACGACCAATTTTGCATACTTCAGGATGCTTAATTCGCATAATGTTGCCTCGTTAAAACCTTGACAAGAAAATCTAATGGGAAAAACCTTGTCGAAGGAAAAAGAGTACAATGTGCATAAATCAACTATGTCATATTTTTATATGGTCGCATAACATAGTTCTAGAGGAGGATATACTTTTGGATACTCCCTTGATTGATAATAGAACTTTAATTACTTTGATTGTTAAGCCAACGTATGTAAATTTCATAAACTAATTTGATGAAAAGATTTGCAAGGTTGTCCCTAGACTAAATTTGTTTGACTTCAATCACATTGTTCTTCTGAAGCTCATTGTTTGACTTCAATCACATTGTTCTTCTGAAGCTCATGTGGGTAGAAGAATTTTCCTGGAATATGTTGTTCAATCTCCTTTAATAAAACTTTTTTTTTTAATTATACATGCAACATTATCTTCATATATTGTAGCTGACTGATCAATAAGTTTGTTTACTAGATCGCCAAGAAAATAGATGCGCTGTAACTCATAAATACATAACCTATTTGTGAGCTACCCTTATGGGGGTCAGACAGATAACTTGAATTTGCATGAACAAGTTTGGTTAATAGATCGCAAAGAATAGTTGCACCGCAACTCATAAATACATAACATATATGTGAGCTACCCTTATGGGGTCAGACAGATAACCTGAATTTGCATAGCCAAATAGGTGAGAATGGTTAGATAAATCAACTGAATAAAATAAACTCATATCAATGGTCCCACAAAAACATATGTTTAACTCAATTACAATATATATTAGTCGATGCAAAAATATACCTTGCTAGTAAAAAGCACAGAAAAAAACTATATTAGGTTATGCACTTGGTGCCAAATATAACAATGCACCAATGATGCTCAGATATGGTATTTTAGGACCGAGTATCTCTTCATTTTCTTCTTTTGGTTGATACAAGTATTTCTTGAGACCTAAAGATTGGCCGACCATGGACGTACCAAGGGGATGTGAGTTGTCCATGTTAAAACTGTTACAAATATTTTCAATATACCTTGATTGATGGACCAATGTTCCACTAATATTGTACTCGATCTACAGGTCGAGACAAAAATTGTGTCTAAGGTCTTTCAGTTCAAATTCTGTCATTAGATAATTATTAGTATTTCAAAGTCCAATAAGAGTTATATTGTTTACATAAACTGCTATTAGGACAAAAACAATTAACGATTGTGTAATAAAGACAAGGGAAATTTTCATAACATTCCTTGCATAGATATTCACTAAGATAATTATTCCACATTCTTTCGGAATGTTTCAAATTGTGTATGACATGTCCCTTTTTTATTGCGTAATAGGGCTGACAACCGAACCGACGGTTTGGTTTTTCACCTAAACCGTGAACCGAACCGACTTAGGTCGGTTTTAAAATTTTCAAACCGAAACCGAACCGACCATTAACAAAACCGATCCGAAACCGAACCGATTCTAATTTATGCAAACCGTAACCGAACCGAACCGACTAAAATCAAACCAAAACCGAAATAAAACCGAATCGACCGACTATTTTAAACATATTGTTTTATTTATATATAAAATATATATTATTTATTATATATATTCGGTCGGTTCGGTTTGGTCGGTTAAAGTCACATAGAAACCAAAAACCGAACCGACCACTTCGGTTTTGAATTTTCTAAAACCGAAACCGATCCGAACTGAATTTAAACCGAACCGATTGGTTCGGTTTAGATCGGTTCGGTCGGTTTAGTCGGTTTGATCGGTTTTTTGTTCAGCCCTATTGCGTAATTATTTAATGGCTTTGCTTCAGGCAAAGTAATGCTTCAGAGATTTTCATGTATATATTTGTGTCCAGCAGAGTAAATCCTACAAAGATTTTTATAAAAATCTGTGTATAAATCCCCATTTAAATAAGCAGTTACAACATTCATAAGTCGCATTTAAGTTTTAGAAACTACAGGACTTATAGGAAATGTAGTCATATCCATAACTGGGGAAGATATCTCATCAAATGTCGGGTTGCTATAGGAACTCTTATGTCACGAGTTTTGTCTTATGTCTCACAGTCTCATTTTTCTCATTTTGTTTACTTACAAACATTAAGTTGAAACCAACAAGGTTTATATATATGTGTGTCTGTACTATAGGTCCAGATATACCGTGTTTCTCAAGGAAACCCATTTCCACTTGGATAACATTTTTCCATTTGGCTAATCCTTTTTTTGTTGACACTCATAGATGCTTCGTGGTTTAATATCAATTTATAACATCACCCTTTAATATTTTGGTAGTTACCATATATGTGAATATGTCGTCGATGATCATTTCCCTTGATTCCACATTTATCCGTAATACATTTAGTTCTTATTAATATCAGGTACCTGACCCTCTTCAAGGGCTTTTTAAATCACTTATGCATGGGATATGAGGAATCACTTATGGGTTATGGAGAAATTGGAAAACCTCTTTAAGAGTGTTATGTAATGGTACTTCTAGATCATCATAACCTCTTCAAAAGCGTTATGTAATGATACTTCTGGAGCTTCGTGTACAACTTTTTTTGGAGTTTGCACATTTTCTGCAGAAGTTTCAATAATTGCTTCTTTAGGAGCATTTGGGCATGGATTTTTACTAATTCTCCATTTTCAAAGAATTGAATCTTTAGAAACTATGGATTGATCATATCTCAATCATACCGCAAGCGCACGATTATCTATTGAGTTAGTTAACGACAAATACCAGTCGAATCCTACAATGAGAGCTATCAATTGGAAAACTAATATTTAAATCTATCTTAAAACTTAACCTAGTTAGAAAATAAGAGGTTGATGAAGTAATTGAACCAGAAGCTAAATAAAAACTATGTAAATAAATTAGAAACAAACATGGAGAGACTTAGGGCTTTAGTGATAACCACCATGGGTTGATGGTTTTCTTAGGCTTATCTCAAGATTTTATTCTTCCAATCATAACTCATCCTTAGATAGGTTCTCACCTCACCTAAAGATGAGAAATTATAAAATGAAGCTTATGTAATCAAACCAATTGGATAATCATTTCTAAGATTATAAGCATGATCTAAAAGCATATAAGGAATCCATACTTAAATGAAATACCTAATATCTAACAAATCATGTATACCCTTATACTACAATCATACTTAAAGCATTAAAGGGGTGGGTTTGTTAGACTGATACTAGTGAAGACATCTTGAATCTACGACTTTAAGAAAGATGAAAGCAAGAGCAAGAAATGTATCCATTATTATGAAAAACAAAACTTCCATTGATTTCATTAAACATTGACATTCAAGTACATAGAGTATGCTAATCACAAAGTTGGTCTAATTTACATGAAAGAAAATACCTTGAGAATGCCTAATTGAGGTCATCCTCCCATGGGGCTCACTCACACCTTAAGAGGGTGTTTAGCCACTCATGGTAAATCTTAGGTTTCTCATGGTTATAAACATAAAGAAAATGGTAAAACTTAGAAGTAAAACTCTTCAAGACTCTAAATCTCTAACTCTCCATTTTATTTTCTTCCAAGTTCTCCCCTTTATACTCCAAGCATGGGGTATTTATAGGTGAAGAAATGTGAGATGGTAGAATGGGAGGTAGAATAAAATAGGGAAAAGATAAGGGAATATGATGGGAAGGTGGAATAAGGAATGGATAAAAAATATGGTGGAATAAAAAAAGAAAAAAAAAGAAGTGAATATATGGAGAATGGATGGTGGAATATGTAGATATTTCTTTTGGCTAGGATGAAGTTTCCATGTGGATCTCCAAATCTTCAAATTTATTTTCTCGAGATCCATAAATGATGGTGCTTTGTGGGCTTGACTTCACAGACCTTGGGTTTGAAAGTATTTGACAATGCATGTGTTTATCATCCAATGGGCTTTGTTGTTGAACTTAGTCTTATTGTGTCATTTTGTGTAAGTTTGATGATTAACATTTGAATTCCTGCATTATACAAAAAATACATGTAATGAGAGTATTTTATTAATTAATAGGACATAACAATTATAGAATTATGGGCGTTAAATGTTTCATTTATTAGCATATCATGGATCTGCCACATTTTTGGCATGCAACAGACTCATTAGTTGTTTTATTCGAAGTTTGCCCTTCAGAGACCCAAGTTCGAACTGATGTCTACCACGCTTCTGGCGTGTTGTAGATTTACTAGGTGCCTTATTCAAACTTTATCCTTCAAGGATACAATTCGAGTGGGACACAATTGCATGTCTTATGTTGTGGAATATAGTAGAATATTGTAGAACCTTGTTGTGGATGTCTACCTCCACCTCATTCATTTGAGGTGCATGATAAGAAATATATGCCACAAGGTGTTAAAGCCACTTTATAGATGTTAACACCTCATTTTGTGTTCTTACAAACACTCATTTGAACAAAGTTTACGCATTTAAGTGTTTGCACTATAGGTCCAAAAACACTACATATTTCAGATAATCCAATTCTGCTTGGAAAACATCTTTTCATGTTGGCGAATCATTTTTTTTGTTGCCATTCTTAGATGCTACATGGTTTATTATTGATGATACATCAAAGTAAACAGTCATCATAGTCACACGCGTGGTAGAAGATATCCATCACGGGGTTCTGGCGTCCCACCTGCTAGGCCAACTCATAAAACCAAATAAGGAAAAATCGATCATTAAGGCCCAAACATGGCCCATTGAAGAAAGACATAAATAAAGCCCAAATCCAGGCCCGCACGAATTAAAGCCCAAGTTCAGGCCCGCACGAGTTTTTTTAATAAAGAAGATGAACGTTGCATAAGAGTCATGGAGAAAGTTACCCATCCACGGACGCATCATCATAAAGGAGGAGACTTTTATGAGAATCGTCTCATTCCATTGTACCTCACATGTTGAAGTCATGTAGAGAATTAACCGTGACCATTATAAAGGTAAAGGGAACATTCGACAAAGGTATGCAACTTTAACTGAGTTTTGTCAAGATTTACTTCCTTCTTCAAACATAGTTGCTGACTTAAGCCTCAGAGTGCCTTCGGCCACCAAAAGTGGTATTTGGCAGTCTAACATCTGTTTTGCATGTCAAACTCGCAGGAGGACGAGATTTGGACGCATCAGTTTGGCACCGTCTGTGATTAACGACAAGTTTCCTTTCTGAAATGAAGATCCACAGTAACAAAGTACACCAAAGTCTGATCGACGCTCAACAAGTTGTCAGAACAGATTACACACTCTACAGATCCTCAACCCAGCGACAATCACAACAACCCTTCTATTGGCAACATTGTATTGCAAGCAGCACGCGATCAAAACGCAACTAAGATCATCGGGCCATTTGAATCCGACAATCGAGATCCACAACATGCAATAGCACAAACAACCCATAAATTCGACAACACCTTTTCGGATCCTCGGGTAGACCTGCTTGTGGTACAGATGAACCACATGACAAACATGCTGGAAAAACTCACCCAGGAGCGCATTCAGTCAGCTGATCCTATTTAAGAGCCGCCCCAGCAAAACTCCACCAATCGAACCTGAGAAAGCGACGAGGCTCCTACAGAACCTCAACAGGGAATTCTCGAAATCAATGAACTTCTCCAGGGTAACAACAAAACTGTTAATATGACAGGCTTCAAACAGGCTCTAAGGGTAAACAATACATGGGTAGGTTAAAAGGCTCAATCTAGGCAAACAATGATTTTTCTTCCTTTCCTAAGAATTACATGGTTTCTATGCCTTGGGTGAATTTTAGAACATAATGTAGTGGTGTGATTCAACTTTGATGTTTTATTCTCAAATTTTGACAGAAACAAAAAATTATAGAAATCCTGCAACAAGATAATGTAGGACACAAGAAATTATGAATTAGCGTATAACCCTCAGAAAGAAGAAAGGCTAGAAATCTCACAGGGTTCAAGCCTCCACTATTATCTCATGTTCACTAGATAATTAATCCACTTTTTCAAGTTTAAATAAGAACATCGAAGCTAAAACACACTCTCAATGTAAACTCTTAGAAAATGCCTAGCTTGTGAGTAGTACAAACTATTGTTTAATATTGACAAATTACTAACTTTCAAAGTTTCAAATACTACACTCAAATGTCTTTGCAACTAGATTTATGGAACCTAATCTCATCATGGATAAGTACTCGGGTTACAAAGATGAAAAAAATATATTTTTTCTTAAATTGACTCAATAAATTGAACAACCAATTTTCAAATGAGACATAAGTTTTGAAATATCTCCCCCCCAAACCTAAATCAATCATTGTCCTCAATGTTCTAAAATAAGACACCATGGGTCGAACTTAAACAAAAGAGAGACAATATTAAATAGAAATGGAAAGAGTATACCATTAAATGGCTTGAGTACTCAAATGACTTTTGTTAAGATCCAAAAGTAGGCTCCAATCAAATCAAGTCAAGTGATTTTGTTTTAGTTGACCTAATATCTACAATAAAATCTTAGTTTAACAATAAATCATACAAAAACAACCTAAAAATTTGTGAGTCATACCAAACATATGTGTATGGGACAATAGGTGCAATTGATTTGACATGCCTCACAAGTGAATCGAAGGAAACCTTTGAATATGAAATTCTAATTTGAGCTCAAAAAATGTTTCCTTAAAAGAATGATACAAGTTCAATTTGTTATCAAGAGTAAAATCAATTTGGTGTTCTAAGAGAGGCCATTGGTCAGGCATGGATGGGTCATCGACCTCTTTAGGTTCTTCACGATTTGTTTTACATTTCCCAAAATAATCCTCCAAAGTTTTTGAAATATGCAATTCAATTCTAAACTCGAGGAACTTCCTAATATTGGACAGAATGTTAACAAATTTCTCAGGTTTCACATTTGTATTGGATATGGATGTTCCAACAATGGTCAAACGAGGAATATCACCACATGGTAACTTAATTGATTTTTATTTTGTGTCGCTCTCTAAAGTGTTTGTATGACCAATAATGGGTGACACAATATCATTAGTCAACATATGGTCAGCTAAGGAGTGACTAGACAATTTTACAAGCTCACCATGCTTAACAATGTTATCCTTTTAAACACTCAACTCATGATTCAACTACAATCCTTCTTCACCACATTGTCTCACTAGTTTCATCCAATCATCATGCTCTACTTGGCGAGTTTGAGGGGTTGATATAGGTATATCATTGTGGTACAATTCATCAGATATCTCACTATCCTCTAATAGATTTTCTTTATATTCTTCCTTTACATTCATCAATGTATCATTTTGACGCCTTAAATCCCAAATTTCAGACAAAATTAAAGTTGGTTAGTGGCCTACTGACTTTGTTATATCTCTCATATGAAATGACTTAAGGATTGCATATATTGATCTAGGCTCTCTTGGAATGAGGGAGAAATGTTAGTTTTCTCCCATGAGCTAATTGGATATGAAGATGGTGTGGATTCCATATTGTGAATGACGTGGTATGGATTGGTCTCTACCAAAGGCATTGTAGGACAACTAAGGTAATGCTCATAGCTATGCACATATTGGGGATCAAAGGATGGTGTGGACCTAAAAGGTTCATAACCCCAATTTGGTTTGGTTTGGTTCCAAGGTGGTTGGTTTCCATATCCATTTTGTGAAAAATGATTGGTATAATCAAAACCAAATTCTAACGGTTGATCTTGGTTTACTGAAGCAAAATAATTTACCTCGGCATTGTCGTGATCTTCCCAATGAAAATCCATAATTGTATGGCTCCTAACACAAGAGAAACTCTTTGACACTGAACTTGAATAAATCTTGATTGGATTTTTTTTTTGAAAATTTTTTATGTCTAAAATCTAATGCAACCTAATATGATATGATCTAGATTAAATGCGATATGTGAATGCACCTAAATGGAGTTACTAATCATGACACCAAATAAGGCTCAATCAATTCCTATCTATCCATTTAGCAAGCACCAAGTTGATTATCTTCAATTAAGTGCAAGGGACAATCGATTTTTAAACCCAATCTAATTGAAGTGGATAATGATTTTGAGCATCTCAAAATCAATTCTCACCCTAGTTAGATTTTCCCATATGTCTTGTAAGCAAGTAAGATGTAGTTTATTACATCAAAATTTCCTAGATCACCACACTAGGCAGAGATGCGTTCTAGCCAAGTTTTACCTTGTTTGGTGTGCTAGAACTGGCTAAGCCTTTGAAGGACGTCTTTAAGATCCAAGGATTTTTTTACTATGTTTAACTACAATGTAAATACTTTCAAGAACCCTTGTGTTCCTAATCAAAATAAGATTAGACTTGTGAGAAACTCCGTCGAAGCACCACTCTCTAGGCGAAAAGGTAAGAAATGACGGTGAGTCACATTGGTCTTTACCGACACATACCAATTGGCACTAGAGCAGCCTTACTTCGAAAGAGTTCAATCATAATCTATTCCTTTTCTGAGGTCTTATGAACATCTTTCTAATTGGCTCTAGTTATTTGAGTTCATTTTATTAAATTTGGCAAAATTTGAATGTATTGGAGTGATGAGGTAGGGTGATCAAATCCTACTCAGTTGCAATTTGCCAGGTTCGCTCTTATGTAGTTTAGCACAATTCGATATCTTGCAAAAAGTTTAAACACTAAAAAACATTTCAAAAACACTTCTTGCAGGAGATTCGAAGTGGGTTGAGAGAGGTACCTCACTTTGCTTTCGGTTGAATCTTAGGCCCTGTTTTAGTTATTACAACTTAATTTGTAATCCTCACAATCACTCAAATTGTTTTTTTTCTAATTATGATCCAAATGTCCTCCATTGTTCACTAAGTTTGCCAAAGTTCTTCTCAATGTATCCTTTATGGGAAAAACCTTAAAATTATACCATAGGAGAATGATTAATAGCTTCAAATACAAAGTATAGAACCAAAGTTTTGAAAATAATTCAGGTTTGGCAAAACAGTGTATTGCTGGAAATTTCCAAAACTGATAGATCGACTTTGAAAAATTGTGCAGAGTTCAATTCTTAATGAAATTAAAATTTTCAAATTTCCATGGATTTCTAACAAACCAAAGGTTTCACAGAAAAATTCTTAAAAATTAGTTGAAAGCTAGAAGGTTCCTGAAATTCGAAGTGAATGCAAAAAAATAGTACACTGTCCAGATTGCGTAAACGCTACGAGAATTCAAATTTGTTTCAACCATTTCTCCAAATTAAAATACAAAATATGATCTAGAAACTAGACACGATTTAGAACATGATAGGATTTGGAAACGATCAAAATAGAATCATAAATCAGTAGAAACATGCCTCTAAACAACAATAATTTTCAGCAATCAAATTTTAGCACAGGTAATCCAATTTCAAAAATTCGGTTCTCACTAACCTTTGATCCAATGAACAAATGGAAAGATGTCCATGAAAGCATAGATCATGCATATTTACCAAATAAATTAAAAATAGAAAATAGAAAACATTAGATACTCAAAAAAATGAAAAAAATGAAGACGTTCAGATTTCCAGAGTACAAAGTGTTAACAAATACTGCAAATGCACCTAAACTATGAAAATGAACCTAAACTAAACTAATGATAAACATTCAAAATTGACTTTAAAACTAATTTTCCATTGATCTCAAATCATACCGCAAGCGCACGGTTATCTATTGTGTTAGATAACAGCAAATACGGGTCGAATCCCACAAGGAGAGCTACAAATCGGAAAACTAATTTTTAAATCTATCTTAAAACTTAACATAGTTAGAAAATAAGTGGTTGATGAAGTGATTGAACTAAAAACTAAATAAAAACTATGTAAATAAATTACAATCAAATATGGAAATACTTAGGGCTTTAGAGATCACCACCATGGGTTGATGGTTCTCTTAGGTTTATCTCAAGATTTTATTCTTCCAACCATAACTCATCCTTAGATAGGTTCTCATCTAACCTAAAGATGAGAAATTATAAAATGAAGCTTATGTAATCAAACCAATTGGATAATCATTTCTAAGATTATAAGCATGATCTAAAAGCATATAAGGAATCAATACTTGAATGAAATACCTAATATCTAACAAATCATGTATAACCTTATACTACGATCATACATAAGCATTAAAGGCGTGGGTTTGTTAGACTCATACTAGTAAAGACATCTTAAATCTATGACTTTAAGAAAGATGAAAGCAAGAGCAAGAAATGTATCTATTATTATGAAAAACAAAACTTTCATTGATTTCATTAAACATTGACATTCAAGTACATAAAGTATGCTAATCACAAAGTTGGTGTAATTTACATGGAAGAAAATACCTTGAGAATACCTAATTGAGTTCATCCTCCCATGGGGCTCACTCACACCTTAAGAGTAGTTTAGCTACTCATGGTAAACCTTAGGTTTCTCATGATGATAAACATAAGGAAAATGGAAAAACTTACAAGTAAAACTCTTCAAGACTCTAAATCTCTAACTCTCCATTTTCTTTTCTTCAAAGTTCTCCCCTTTATACTCCAAACATGAGGTATTTATAGGTGAAGAAATGTGAGATGGTAGAATGGGAGGTAGAATAAAATAGGGAAACGATAAGGGAATATGATGGGATGGTGGAATAAGGAAAAGGTAAAAGAATATGGTGGAATAAAATAAGAAAAAGATAAGGGAATATATGGAGAATATTGGATGGTGGAATATGTAGAGATTTCTTTTGGCTAGGATGAAGTTGCCACGTGGATGTCTAAATCTTCAAATTAATTTTCTCGAGATCCATAGATGATGGTGCTTTGTGGGCTTGACTTCATGGACCTTGGGCTTGAAAGTCTTTGATAATGCATGTGTTTATCATCCATTGGGCTTTGTTGTTGAACTTAACCTGATTGTGTCATTTTGTGTATGTTTGATGATTAACATTTGAATTCCTGCATTATACAAAAAATACACATAATGAGAGTATTTTATTAATTAATAGGACATAACAATTATAGAATTATGGGCGTTAAATGTTTCATTTATAAGCCTATCATGGATCTGCCACGTTTTTGGCATGCAACAGACTCTTTAGCTGTTTTATTCGAAGTTTGCCCTTCAGAGACCCAAGTTTGAACTGATGTCTACCACGCTTGTGGCATGTTGTAGATTCACTAGGTGCCTTATTCGAACTTTATCATTCAGGGATACAATTCGAGTGGGACACAATTGCATGTCTTATGTTGTGGAATATAGTAGAATATTGTAGAACCTTGTTGTGGATGTCTACCTCCACCTCATTCATTTGAGGAGTATGATAAGAAATATATGTCACAAGGTGTTAAAGCCACTTTATACATGTAAACACCTCATTTTGTTTTCTTACAAACACTCATTTGAACAAAGTTTACGCACTTAAGTGTTTGCACTATAGGTCCGAAAACACTACATATTTCAAGACAATCCAATTCTGTTTGGATAACATCTTTCCATGTTGGCGAATCATTTTTTTTGTTGCCATTCATCGATGCTACATGGTTCATTATTGATGATACATCAAAATAAACCGTCATCATAGTCACACGCATGGTAGAAGATATCCATCACGGGGATTTGACGTCCCACCTGCTGGGCCAACTCGTAAAACCCAATAAGGCAAAACCTATCATAAAGGCCGAAATAAGGCCGATTAAAGGAAAAAACCAAATCCAGGCCTGCACGAATTAAAGCCCAAGTTCAGGCTCGCATGAGTTTTTTTAGTAAAGAAGATGAACGTTGCATAAGAGCCATGGAGAAAGTTATGCCTCCATGGACGCATCTCCATAAAAGAGGAGACTGTTATGAGAAACGTCTCATTCCGCTGTGCCTCACATGCTTGAGTCATGCAGATAATTAACTGCGACCATTATAAAAGGTAAAGGGAACATTCGACAGAGGTGTGCAACTTTAACTGAGTTTTGTCTAGATTTACTTCCTTCTTCAAACAGAGTTGCAGATTTAAGCATCAGAGTGCCTTCGGCCACCAAAAAGGTGGTATTTGGCACTCTAACATCTATTTTGCATGTCAAACTCGCAGGAGGACAAGATTTGGACGCATCAGTTTTGCGTCGTCCGTGGTGAACGACAAGTTTCCTTTCTGAAAAGAAGATCCACAGTAACAAAGTACACCAAATTCTGACCGGCGCTCAACAAGTTGACAGAACAGATTACACACTCTACAAATCCTCAACCCAACGACAATCACAATAACCCTTCTATTGGCAACACTGTATTGCAAGCAGCCCGCAATCAAGACGCAACTCAGACCATTGGGCCATTTGCACCTGAAAATCTAGATCCATAGCATGCAATAACACAGACAACCTAGAAATCCAACAACATCGCCTCAGATCCTCGGGTAGACCTGCTTATGTTCCAGATGAACCACATTACAAAAATGCTGGAAAAACTCACCCAGGAGCACATTCAGTCAGTCGATCCTATCTAAGCACCGCCCCAGCAAAACTCCACCAACCGAACCTAAGAAAGCGATGAGGCACTTACAGAAGTTCAATAGGGAAATCTCGAAAGTAATGAACTTCCCCAGGGTAAGACTGCAATGTATTGTACGAACTAGCCAAGCTTCCATTCTCTAACGCCCTCATGATAACTCCCATGCCAAAGAAGTTCACTCCACCAAAGTTCGAAGTGTATGATGGCACCACTGACCCAATAGATCATTTAAGACATTTTCACCACATGATGGTGTTAAAAGAGACTAGGGAGTCAATCTTGTGTAGAACATTTTCGACTAGTCTTACTTCTACAGCGATGAGTTGGTTCAACAACTTACCACCAAGGTCAATAGACTCCTTTTAGGCGCTAGCCACCGCCTTTATCACAAGATTCATCAGAAGTCAGTGGATGAGGAAAAGACCACACTACCTCCTCCATATCAAACAATAGCCTGAAGTGACGATAAGGGAATACGTCACCCGTTTCACTAACGAGCTAACGATGATTGATGGATGCAGCGATGACACTTGCACCGCTACTTTCACCGACAGGCTGAAAAACGCCATTTTTTACACTCTCAACCTGGAACCCCCAAAAAGCATGGCGATCTTGTTGAAAACGGTCCAAAAGCACATTTCTCTCGAGGAGATGAAAGCTGCCAAGAAGAAAATTGACAAAGAAAGGTAGAGTCAGTCAAAGAAACGAGAAATGAGGGAGGAAAGAAGACGAGATGATGGACCCCGGGAGGATAGTGTTCAATCAAAGAGGCATCGGAATGGCGGAAGGAATGAATCCAACCAACAAGAATCCGGGAAGCTGCAGTCGGCACGACCAAGACACGAGTGGATAACAAGTGTAATGAAAAAGACATAAAAATCGTACACAACCCTGAAGACAAGCTGGGCCAATATATTGAAATATATGGCGAGTTGGGAAAACATTAACTGGCCACTCAGAATGAGAGGAGACTCAGAAGGAAGAGACAAAAGAAAGTACCGTTCCTTCCACAAAGATCAAGGGCATGATACTGAAGACAGCTACAAACTAAAAGATGAAATTGAACATTGGGTTCAGAGAGGACGACTCGACGAATTCATTGGAATTCTAGACAAGTTGCTCAATGGAAAAAAAAAAGATTTCACCACAAGATCAAAAGAATAGTCCAAGAAACTAATATACGCCTTATACTGCGTGGCCAAGGGGAACAAAATGATCAACTCTGCTGAAGAAGCAGCCAAAAACACCTCCCACTCGAGTTGATATCTATCGAAGTAAGAGTACTAATGCCAGACTAACCATTTTACCGATGCGTAGTAAAAGAACAGGGAAAAGCTTGTTTCAATCAACTAACACAATTCAAGAACCCAATGATGGATGCAAGCCCAACCCGAATTACAAACAACAAAATTGACGACAACAACCCGATTAAACCTTGGCAGTTGGTGCTGATGCAAATATGATTAGATAATCGGTGCTAGTGTGAGCATGATTCGACAATTTGTTGCTGATGTAAGCATTATTGGATAGTTTGGGGTTGATGAGAGCATGATCAAATAATTCAGTACTATTCAGCTACAAAGTCAGGAATGCCCCGAGTCCAGTAGCTACAATAACATATCCAACGAACGATGAAACATAAACAATAGCAAATCCGAAGACTTGAAGACATATGCATAGCAAGACAAAGCAACGAAAACATAAATCTCTGACAAGGATCGATATAAACCGAGCAAAGGTCAAGTGGATGAAGCAAACCACTCTACAATCTAGCGTAACTTTTCAAGAACGACTGCTAGGGTTGGTGAGAATATCGAAAAAAGAATATCAATAAAATTACAAGCTCAGAATCCCCATATTGTGCATGGACAACAGACTAAAGTCATCAAGACTCGATAATATGAAGCAATCAACATATCAAGCCGAAAGAAATCAAGACACAAGTTGGATATATATAGTAAACTTCTGGTCTTATCAACCACGAAGTGAAAGTTGGACGAATGAGTCAACTTAATAAAAGAAACTTCGGGTTGACTAGTACGTCAAACCAACGAAGTGACAGTTGGACGAACAAATCAATTTAATTCAAAAGCTTTGGGTTGACTAGAACGTCGAACCAAAGAAGAGAAAGTTGGACGAACGAGTCAACTTAATAAAAACAACTTCAGGTCGACTAGAACGTCAAACCAACGAAGTGAAAGTTGGACGAATGAGTCAACTTAATTAAACAACTTCGGGTTGACTAGTACATCAAACCAACAAAGTGACAGTTGGACGAAATAGTCAATTTAATTCAAAAGCTTTGGGACAAGTAGAATGTCGAACCAACCAAGTAAAAGTTGGACGAACGACCCAATTCCAAAGCTTCGGGTCGACTAGAACGTCAAACCAACAAAGTGAAATTTGGACAAACGAGTCAACTTAATAAAAGCAACTTCAGGTCGACTAGAACGTCGAACCAACGAATTGAAAGTTGGTCGAATGAGTCAACTTAATAAAAGTGACTTTAGGTTGAATAGTACGTCAAACCAACAAAGTAACAGTTGGACGAACGAGTCAATTTAATTCAAAAGCTTTGGGTCGATTAGAACGTTGAACCAACGAAGTGAAAGTTGGAAAAATGATTCAATTGAAAAGCTTCGGGTCGACTAGAACGTTGAACCAACGAAGTGAAAGTTGGATGAACGAGGCAACTTAATAAAAACAACTCCAGGTCGACTAGAACGCCGAACCAACAAAGTTAAAGTTGGACAAACGAGTCAATTTAATTCAAAAGCTTCGGGTTGACTAGAACGTCGAACCAACGAACAAAAAGTTGGACGAATGAGTCAACTAGATAAAAGAAATTTTGGGTCGACTAGAATATCATACCAACGAAGTGAAAGTTGGGTGAAGGAGTCAATTTGATTCAAAAGCTTCGGGTTGACTAGAATGTCAAACCAACAAAGTGAAAGTTGGATGAACGAGTCAACTTAATAAAAACAACTTCGGGTTGATTAGTATGTCAAACCAACAAAGTGAAAGTTGGACGAACGAGTCAACTTAATTTAAAAGCTTTTGGTCGACTAGAACGTCGAACAAACGAGTCAACTTAATAAAAACAACTTCGGGTTGACCAGTACGTCAAACCAAGAAGTGACAATTGAACGAACGAGTCAACTTAATTCAGAGAGCCTCAGATAAACCAGTACACTAAACTGATGAGGTAAAAGTTGAACGAACAAACCAACTTTCTCATAAAAACTTCGAGACAACCAACACAAGGTCGAGACGGAAAAAGTCAACTTGCTTGAATAAACTCTGACACATCAAGGATAAAGTCAACCCACTTCCAGACAACCAACGCGTCAGAGCATAAAAGAATTCAGATCAAGAAATTCAGACATGATCAATGTAGTTGTAGAGGCTTCCTAGTCAGTCAAAAAAATCAAACTAGAGATACACAGTGCAACTCATTTCGACAACTACGGCTGACCTAAAAAAGGTATAAGCAACATGAACGAGTCAACAAGACAAATTTAGACTACAAGTCAACATGGCGTGCAACAGATTCATTAATTGTCTTATTTGAAGTCTGTTTTTTAGATATACAAATTCGAACATGTGTATTTATAGATGGTACATGTGATTTTGTCACTTCGTGTACATCATTAAATGCATCAAGTAATAGATTCACAATTGTCTACAGATGCAACATACATCAAAGTTGAAGTATATCAACAAATCCGTCAACTTGTATTCATTCACCGTAATTTATACATATAGGTAACTGTCACTTATGTGTGTACAAATGATGTAACATCAAGCCTATTTATAGGCAAATTTAGAACATGCTTTCTATTAAAAACATTGCAAGTAAAGCCCATTGGGATAAAACTTGGACGAAGGGAAAAAAATACAACAATCTTCATGAATATGGTGGGTGCATATAATGTTGTCTCGTTAAAATCTTGAAAGGAAAACACAGGTTGATAAAACCATGTTGAAAAAAAGAGTACAACAACCAACTTTGCATACGTCAGGGTGCTTAACGAACATAAATCAACTATAGCATTTTTATGTATGATCCCATAACATACTTTTGGATGTTTTTGTAGCATACTATCAGGGGTATAATTATGGATACTCCCCCTGATAATGACACCCCCTCATGATAGTAAAACTTTAATTACTTGATCATTAAGCCGACATCTATCTATCTCGTAAACCAATTTTATGAAGAGGTTTACAATTCAAATATCATTAGGTCGGTGCAAAACTATACATTACTAGTAAATGCACATAAAAAGACTATATCAGGTTATGCACTTAATGTCAAACAATGCATCAATGCTACTCAGATATTGTACATCAAGACCAATTATCTTTTCATTATATAAGTCTGTGTGGAGATCTAAAGATAGGACGACCATGGACATACTAAGTGGATGAGACGTTTCCATAGTAAACGTGTTACAAAAATCTTTTCAATATACTTTGATTGATAGACAAATATTTCTACTAGTACTTTACTTGGTTTGCAAGCTGAGACAATTAATTTGTTTTCCAAGGTCATTCATGTTAAATTGTCATTAGGTAGTTACTAAGATAGTTATATCACATTCTTCTAGAATGTTTCAAATCGTATAATGCATGTCTTAATTTGATTGAGTTAGTATTTCATGGCTTTGCATCAAGCAAAATAAGTTCTTTAGGGATTTTTATGTCACTATCTGTGTCTGGTAACGTAAATCCTTCAGGGATAAGAAGTTCTATTAATGTCTAAATCTCCATATAAATAAGAAGTTATGACATACATGTTAATCCTTGTTTTTATCTTGTTTTCATGGAGATTTGTTGATACACGAAAATGACACTGTTGGTTTCTAGCATTTCTTGAAGTTTTAAAATGAACATTGTTTGACCAAGTTTTGTTGAGTCAGTAATGTTTGTGGGTAACATTTTCTAGAAACCCTCACGAAACTATAACTCGTCCCCTAGAGGTAATCTAGGGGTTCAAAGCCTTGTTGCACGTTTTCAAAGGTAAGTGCAATCGACGATGTCTGCGAAAGTGAGTTAGGATTTTCTTTTCGGTTTTCTTCTTTGTTTTGTTCGAGGACTAGCAAAATATAGGTTTTGGGGTATTTGATAATCACACAATTATAACATTATTACCTCTTATTATATTTTTGTTAATCCTTGTTTTTATCTTATTTTAGATTAATTATTAAATTTTTGTGTTTTTGCAGAATGTGGAGCTTTAATGAAGAAATCAGAGAAAAATGCAATGAACAATCCCAGATGGTGACTTCAGAGAAAGTGGAGGTGAAAATAACCTGAGCCCTTTACTTACACCGAAAACCAAACCCAATCAAACCCAAATAATATTTTCCCAATTATCCCATATTCAGTTTTGATTTTTTTTTCCTTAAATCACTCATTGAATCCTCCCCTTAACTTGTCCATATTCATTTTTCTTAATTTTCTATAAATACAAGAGAAATGAATGAGAAAGGGAAGGAGGAGAAGGGAATCAAGCCTCAATAGCAAAAAAAAAAAAATCCTATTTCCTTCACAAAGTGATTTTCATCGCCATCCCAACCAAGCAAATCTAGGTTTTCTCTCCTTCACCCCACTGAAACAGGGGCGTGACAACCCTGTTTCACTTCACCTCGCCACCATCCAAAAACCACAGCCGCCACCACCATCAGACACCACCTCCTCTCCCTGTTCCATCACGCCACACAGCAGCAGACCTCTTCATCCATCTCTCATTCCCTCCGCCACCTTCCCTGTCCAGCAACCAAGCACCGAGCACCACCATCAGACGCATCCACCATCACCACCTCGCGCACAAAATAGAGGAGAAACAGGGAGCATGTCCCTGTTTTCCTCCCTTGTAGCGCAACAAAATAACAGGAGCAGCAGTAGAACCCGAGTACCATCATTGGAGGACCCTCTCTCCCATCTCTCTCTCTGCCCGTTCTTCTTCTTCAGCAACACAACCACCTCAGAGCAACGCGAGCCACCATCACCCACCTCGAAACAGAGAAGCAGTACCGGAGCATAGAAGCAATCGTGAACTGAAAGAGAAGCAGCAAGGAATAGCAAAGCTCGCAAGCGGTACCGGAGCCGTTTGGAGGACGAAGGGGCTCGCAAGGAACAGAAACGAGGCAGCGCGAGCGGCGCTGCTCGCTGGAGATGAAGGTGCAGAAGAGTGCGATTTCTTTTGGCGAGAACCAACTATTTTTCAAAACAGTTGGCTGTTTGCAACCCCCAGTTTCATGCTGAGTACCCACAGCCTGCTGATCTGCTGAGTACCACCGCACCGAGAAGGCGACAAACCAAAAGGGTTGTATAATTTATTTTAATTTATTTTACAGACTTAAATGCTTAATTTTTAATTACAATTTTATTTCAGAAATTTGATAAATTGCTTTCACCTTTCATGTTCGATTAAAACTTGATATGTTTGGTAGTTAGATTCACACTTTATCAATATTCAAAGCATGTGCTACAAATATTGAGCTTGAACTTTGATTAAGTGTGCCCTAAAAAGACACTTAATGCTTGGTAAGAGTTTATTTGCTTGAGATAAATTGTTAATGTTTGACAGAAACTTGATATGATTGGAATTGGATTTTAATGATCACATCTTCGGTGCAAGCAAGGGATCCTCATCCCTAAAGCTTATCATTTATAATTTAAGTAATTTAGATTTAAATATATTTGCTAACTCATCGGTGAGTCCAAACCCCACAAAAAAAAATCCATCTCATCCATCTTTTCCTTTTATTTTATTTTTAGTTTAGTTTTAAAAACACTGTAACCCCATTTTTCTCTAAATTAGTTTAGATAAATTCTAAAATTCAATTGCATCAACTTCCTCGTGGGATCGACCCGTACTTGCCGTTGTCTATCAGTTAGACACCGTGCACTTGTGGTAATTACAAGCGGGTCAAATTGGCCTATTTATTTAGACCGGTTAAGTTCGCAACAAGTTTTCGGTGCCATTTCCGGGGAAGGTAGCGGTGTAATTGAATTTAAGATTTATTTTCACTAATTAAAAAAAACAAAATTTTATTTTTATTTTGTAAGGTTCTTTTTACACTCATTTCGTGTTATTTGTTTGATTTTGCAGAATACACGCTTCTCGAGGAAATTGGACGATCTTGCAAACATCAAGCAAATTTTAATTTTAATTAAATTTTTTTTTAATTTTGTGTGGAGAATTTTAATTTTATTTTCACCTCGTTTTACGAGTGTGTGGTGTAATAATTTTTAAACTCTATTGTTTTCCATTTTTAACCAACTAAAATAAAAAAATTAGAAATCAGACTTCTAAGACCAAGACTAGTAAATTTATTTGCATGTGCTTGTGTGTTGAGTGAAACGGATAAAAAGAAGTCGGACATTTTTTTGAATTGTGCTAACTTTTTGTGCAGAACGGAATACACACACTGTAAGTACTTCTATCACACGCAATGTATTAGCGACCCGGGTGCTTTATGTAATTGTTTACCATTGTGTGTTGGTTGTTTAAATTTCTATAATTGAGGATGCTAAACTTTAGTAATTCATAATAAGCAGACCCAACTTCCAAATAGAAACTGGTGGGACTTGATATCCCCACCTCATCACTCCAGCTGATTGTGTTTGAGTCTGTGCGTGATTTTTTTTAAGGTTAGTAAACATTTCAAACCTCACTTGGTGTAGATCTGTTTATGCGTTTTTGGGAAGGAGATTCAAGAGGTAGACTAATTCGAGATGATCCTGTAGAGTTGTCTGAAGTCCCCATTGACCTTCTAGAATCGTTCTCCTTGTCGAGTGAGACCACTGAAATGGCTGGGGAGAGAGCATTTAAGGATTATTTCTCTCCACGTTCCAATAACACCCCATCTTGCATTGTCTTACCTGAGACCACTGCAAGTAGCTTTGAGCTAAAACCATCAATTATCCACCTGTTGCCTTCCTTTTATGGTCTAGAAAAAGAGGATCCCTATCTTCATGTCAAAGAGTTTCTTGACATTTGTGCTACTCTGAAATATCCCAATTTTTCTGATGATTCAGTTCGTCTTAGGCTGTTCCCCTTATCTTTAAAAGATAGGGCGAATTCATGGTTAAACTCATTAGAAACTGGGACCATCGACACTTGGGATGCCCTATCAGGAAAAGTTTTGACAAAATATTTTCCTATTCATAAAACAAATGCCATCCGAAGAGATATATCTAATTTTCAACAGAAAGAGGGTGAGCATTTCTATGAATGTTGGGAAAGATTCAATGAACTCATTGCTAGGTGTCCCCATCACGGCTTTGAAAAGTGGCGCTTGGTTCAATACTTTCAAGACGCGTTAACCCCTCAAAACCGTTGAATGATTGACGCCACTAGTGGTGGGTCACTTATGAAGATGAGTGCTAATGAGATTTGGGAATTCTATGAAGCTATTTCTGAAAATTCTCAACAATGGGATTATTCAAGAAAAGACTCGGATAGGCGAAAGGGTGGTTTGTATGAAGTAAGGGATACATCATCTACTCCTCATCTTCCTCCTTCTTCAAGGTTGGAAGCAGTTGTAATGACAATGGCACAGAAGATTGATGCATATCTGGACAAGTCTCAACCAGCAGTGCAAACCAATGTTCCATACGAGGTTTGTGCTGCATGTTCAAGTTGTAGTCATTCCACATTAGACTGTCACTTGAAAAATGAGTACCCTGCTTATTTTGCCGAGCAAATCAATGCATTCAATACCTTTAGGCAATCTGGTTATAATCCACATTCAAGTTTTTACAATCTAGGTTTAGCCAAACACCTTAATCTCTCATGGGCCCATGGTCAACATCAAGGAGACCCAGTTATTATCCCTCAAGCTCCTCGATCTCCAATTCTTGCTAATAGGCCTCAATTTAATTCAATCCAATCAAGCATCTCAGCCACGCAATGAAGATGTCAAATCTATCATCACCCTTAGGAGTGGAAAACAAGTTGACAACCAAATTAGAATGCCTAATTTGATTGATCCTGAATCCCAATCCACGCTAAAGCAAGTCACGCCTCCATCTGAGAAGGAGGCTGATAAAGCCTCATCTTCTAAAGAAGATCATCATCTTGACTCTGATCCCACCAAGGTATCCTATATGCTTAGAGCCCCATTTCCATCGCGGTTAGTTCCGGCGAAGAAAGGAACAAATGGCAACGATATAATGGAAATTTTTAAACAAGTTCAAATCAATATTCCATTACTCGAGGCCATTAAGCAAGTTCCATCCTATGCCAAGTTTTTGAAGGATTTGTTTACACAAAAGCGAAAACTGAATGTGCACAAAAGAGCCTTCCTAACTGAGCAAGTCAGCTCCATCCTTCAACACAAAACCCCACCTAAGTACAGAGATCCTGGTTGCCCGACTATTTAATGTGTGATTGGTGATCATATGATTAAGAAGGCACTGTTAGATTTAGGGGCAAGTGTTAATCTATTGCCATATTCAGTATATGTTCAATTGATTCTTGGTGAGTTGAAACCAACTAAAGTAACACTGCAATTGGCAGACAGATCTGTCCGAGTCCCCCGCGGTGTGATAGAGGATGTGATCATTAAGGTTGACAAATTTTATTTCCTTGTGGACTTTATAGTCCTTGACACACAACCTGTTCACAATCCCTCTAGTCACATTACAGTTATTTTGGGTCGTCCATTTTTTGCCACATCCAATGCTATCATTAACTACCGAAATGGAATCATAAAATTATCATTTGGTAACATGACCGTCGAACTCAACGTATTCAATGTAAGTCAACAACCTCCCGAGTCTGAGGATTCCTTTGAGGTTAACATGATTGAGAGTTTGGCGGAACATTCATTTCCTCAGTTTAATGATCCTTTAGAGGCTTGTTTAACTCATTTTAATGATTCCATTAGGGAAGTCAATGCTTTGCTTGACTCTACCCCTATAATGGAAACCAGTTATAAATGGAAGCCTAGGGTGGAACCTCTTCCACTCAGTGAGTCAAAACAAGTCCCTTCTGTTGAACAACCACCCAAGCTCAACCTAAAAGTACTACCTGACAACCTCAAGTATGCATTTTTAGGTGTTGACAATACCTTAAATGTTATTATTTCATCTGCATTGACTGAAGAACAGGAAGGAAAATTGTTAGATGTTTTAAAAGAACATAAAACAACACTTGGGTGGACTATCGCGGATATTAAAGGAATAAGTCCAATCGTTTGCATGCATCGCATTCATATCGAAGATAATGCCAAAGTATCGCGTGAAATGAAACGTAGAATTAATCCTAATCTAAAGGAAGTTGGCCGAGCCGAAGTGCTCAAATTGTTGGATGTGGGTATAATCTACTCAATTTCGGATAGTCCTTGGGCCAGTCCTGTTCAAGTTGTCCCAAAGAAGTCAGGGGTAACGGTAATCAAGAATGACAAGAATGAATTAGTACCAACCCGCATGACCACGGGGTGGCAAGTATGTATTGATTACCGTAAGTTGAACTTGGTCTCAAGGAAGGATCACTTTCCTCTTCCTTTCATTGATCAGATGCTTGAAAGGTTAGCCGGACATGACTACTATTGTTTTCTTGATGGGTATTCCGGTTATAACCAAATGTCCATTGCACCCGAGGATCAAGAGAAGACCACATTCACATGTCCTTTTGGTACTTTCGCATATCGGAGAATGCCCTTTGGATTGTGTAACACACCCGCTACTTTTCAGCGGTGCATGCTTAGTATTTTTTCCGATATGGTTGAGAGGTTCCTCGAGGAGTTTATGGATTATTTATCAGTATTTGGTGATTCATTTGATGAATGTCTAAATCATTTAACTTTAGTGTTAAATAGATGTGTGGAGAAAAATCTTGTCTTAAATTGGGAGAAATGTCATTTTATGGTACGACAGGACATTGTTCTTGGACATGTAATTTCACACAAGGGAATTGAAGTCGACAGAGCCAAAATTGATTTAATTTCGAGTCTTCCGCCTCCAAAGACGGTTAAGGAAATTAGATCTTTTATAGGCCAGGCTGGATTTTATCGGAGATTCATCAAAGACTTTAGCAAAATCGCTCATCCTTTATGCAATTTACTTGCTAAAGACGCGGTTTTTGTTTTTGATGAAGATAGTTTGAAATCTTTTGAGATGCTTAAACAATTATTGATTTCAGCTCCAATCATCCAATCTCCTAATTGGAACTTTCCCTTTGAGCTTATGTGTGATGCTTTCGACTTTGCACTCGGAGCTGTCCTAGGACAACGATTGGACAAAAAGCCACATGTCATTTATTACGCTAGTAGAACTTTACAAGACGCACAACTTAATTACTCCACCACTGAGAAAGAGTTATTAGCTATAGTCTTTGCTCTAGACAAATTTCGGTATTACCTTATTGGATCCAAAGTAATTATTTTTACAGATCATGCGGCGTTAAAGTGTCTTTTCTCTAAAAAAGATGTTAAACCTCACTTAATTCGATGGGTCCTATTGCTAGAAGAGTTTGATATTGAAATTCGGGACAAGAAAGGTTCGAAAAACGTTGTAGCTGACCATTTATCTAGACTTCTGGTAGAGTCATCTAGCGAATATTTACCATTGAATGAGTCATTTCCTGATGAGCAATTATTTACTCTCTCTCAATTACCTTGGTATGCAGATATCGTGAACTATCTTGTTACATGTCAATTTCCTCTTAAGTGGTCTAAACAAGATAGGTCCAAATTTCTTGCTGAGGTTAGACATTTCTTCTGGGATGATCCATACTTGTTCAAGTATTGTCCTGATCAGGTTATCAGGAGATGTGTTCCTGAGAGTAAATTTCACAGCATCATCTCATTTTGTCACAAGCAAGCTTGTGGTGGTCATTTTCGTTCTAGAAAGACACCTGCAAAAGTTTTGCAGAGTGGTTTTTATTGGCCTACCCTTTTTCGAGATAATCATGCCTTTTGCACCACTTGTGATCGATGCCAACGAATGGGTTCCATTTCTCGTCGCAACATGATGCCCCTTACTAATATTCTTGTGGTTGAAATTTTTGATGTTTGGGGTATTGATTTCATGGGACCATTCTCGCCTTTGTTTGGCAATCTTTTCATCCTTGTTGCTGTGGATTATGTGTCCAAATGGGTAGAAGCAATACCATGTAAAACGAATGAACACAGGGTTGTGGTAAGATTCTTGAAAGATAATATCTTTTCTCGTTTTGGTATTCCGCGTGCCATTATAAGTGACGGTGATTCTCATTTTTGCAATAGACCGTTCGAGCTATTAGTAAAAAAATACTCCATCACTCATAAAGTTGGCACCCCCTATCATCCACAAACAAGTGGGCAAGTTGCAATTTCCAATCGGGAGATTAAAAATATTCTAGAGAAGACAGTCAGACCAGATCGTAAAGACTACTCTCAACGTCTGAGTGATGCTCTCTGGGCTTATAGAACAACATTTAAGACCCCAATTGAAATGTCTCCATATAGGCTTGTTTTTGGAAAAGCATGTCATTTGGCTGTGGAATTGGAACATCGTGCATATTGGGCCATCAAGACATTCAATTTTGATATGGTCAAGGCTGGATCGCATCGTAAGCTTCAACTTAATGAGTTGGAAGAGATCCGACATGATGCGTACCAAAATGCCAAAATCTACAAAGAACGAACGAAGATATTTCATGATAAATCCATTCTTCGTAAGTCCTTTGAACCGTCTCAAAAAGTTTTGTTGTTCAACTCTCGGTTACGACTTTTTCCTGGAAAGTTGAGATCTCGGTGGTCTGGACCTTATATTGTGAAAGCAGTGTTCCCACATGGAGCTATGGAGATCGTTAACCCTAAGGATGGCCATGTATTTAAGGTGAATGGTCAACGACTTAAGCCATTCTTAGAGTTACCTCGATTAGAAGTCGAGGTTGATGTGATTCTATTAGTGGACCCTGTGTATCAGAATTGAGGATCTTTTGGGTTTTGTCGGGCTGATGACGTTAAACCAAGCGCTACAGGGAGGCAACCCAACTTTTGTTGTAAAGGTGCATGTTGAGTGTGTATTTTATCTATCTCTATTAACTAATCCACAATTCTTTTGTCTCTGAGCTCTCATCGGTGGATTACTTGTGAGAATTGGTAAAATCTTCACCGCGGTAATACTATTCTAACCTCCTCTCATGTACTTATTTCATTCATTTGTCAAAATTATTTTGTTAAACATTGAGGATAAATGTTTGGATTAGGTTTGGGGGTAGGGTTCATGAGTCGGTGAATTTTTTCGTAGTGTTTTCTTTTCTTATTCTTAAAAAAAAAAAAATTGTGCTTTTCTGTCAAGAAAACTTGGTCTTTTGCGATTATGAAAATGGATATTAAATGTTTTATGCTCAAGAAAATGCAAGCCAACTTGACATATTGGTATATTGATAAAGACTGAAAGTTTAGTATGATCCTTAAGTTAGATCTAGTTGATAAGATTTTTCAACTCGATTATCTTTGCACCATGAGCCATGTTGGCATAATTTGAAGTTGATGAGTGAAGTATATACTAGAAAACCTTAGAATAAAAGTGGAGACTTAACCCTGAAAGTTTTGAACCTTTCTACTTTTTCGATGGTTATACATAAACTCTGATTTTTCTTGAGTCCGTATTATCTCGTTGATGATCTCATTATTCTCATATTTCTGATCAATTGCTTTGGGAATGACATCAAAATTGAATTATTACACTAGAACTTCTTGGCTTATTCAATTGAGATGTCATAATACTGACCCGAATTTAGGAAATGATCTAGGCATTTTTTTTCCTTTTCGTTCTTTAGACCATTAACTAGCCTTTTAACTTACCCATAACATTAACCTTTTTGTAGCCTTTTGAGCCTTAGAATAACTTTTATTTGTTAACCCATTAACAATTACCCAACTTTTCTAGGAATGTGTATGGATGAATATACTTGGTGTAAAAAGGGCATTAAAGAGCAAAATATGAGATATTTCATAAATCCTCTATGTGAAAAAAGGGTTGAAGAAAAGAAAAATAGTAAAAAAATAAAAATAAATGATTCTTCAATGAGGATAAAGATGTGAGAATGAAGAAAAAAATTGATGGTGCGCAACATTGGTTTATTCTTGATAGCCCTAATTGTTCGTTGAATGGGTGTATACATTCCTAGAAATTTTTGTTAGAATCCTTTGACATTCCTTATTAACCATTACCCAAGCCCCGTTACAACCCAACAAAGTCCTAGTTGATCTTAGGTAAAGGTTGGTTCCGTAGATGTGGAGATTTAATAACAAAGACCTATGGTGTTTGATTCAACATTCCCAAAAGTAATTGATATTCCTGTCCATGAGATCATGTTCATTCCATTCTTGAAAAGTCCGTTCTTCATATTACTATATGTGAGATGATTGTTTTCCATTATTTACTCTTTCCTCACATATAACTGAGTAAAATACCAAATCTCTGAGTGCTTTATTGTGAGTGACATGAGAGGTTTAAAGTCAAAACAAACTTTCTACAGGAGATTTAGTCATTATTTTAGTTTGAAATGAAAAGTTATGTTGATAGTGCTTTTCACACACACACATTGAGTTGAGGTTGATTATGAATTTTTTATAACTTTTTTGGAGAATATTAAATTATTTGGAGATTTGTTGATACACGAAAATGACACTGTTGGTTTCTTGCATTTCTTGAAGTTTTAAAATGAACACTGTTTGACCAAGTTTTGTTTAGTCAGTAATGTTTGTGGGTAACATTTTCTGGAACCCTCACGAGACTATAACTCGTCTCTTAGAGGTAATCTAGGGGTTCAAAGCCTTGTTGCACATTTTCAAAGGTAAGTGCAATCGACGATGCCTGCGAAAGTGAGTTAGGATTTTCTTTTCGGTTTTCTTCTTTGTTTTGCTCGGGGACTAGCAAAATATAGGTTTGGGGGTATTTGATAATCACATAATTATAATATTATTACATCTTATTATATTTTTGTTAATCCTTGTTTTTATCTTATTTTAGATTAATTATTAAATTTTTATGTTTTTGCAGAATGTGGAGCTGTAATGAAGAAATCAGAGAAAAATGCAATGAACAATCCCAGATGGTGACTTCAGAGAAAGTGGAGGTGAAAATAACCTGAGCCCTGTACTTAAACCCAAAACCAAACCCATAAACCCAAACCCAATGCTAAGCCCAATAAAACCGAAAGAATATTCTCCCAATTATCCCATATTCAGTTTTGATTTTTTTTATCCTTAAATCACTCATTGAATCCTCCACTTAACTTGTCCATATTCATTTTTCTTAATTCTCTATAAATACAAGAGAAATGAATGAGAAAGGGAAGGAGGAGAAGGGAATCAAGCCTCAATAGCCAAAAACAAATCCTCTTTCCTTCACAAAGTGATTTTCATCACCATCCCAACCAAGCAAATCTAGGTTTTCTCTCCTTCACCCCATTGAAACAGGGGCGTGACAACCCTGTTTCACTTCACCTCGCCACCGTCCAACAACCACAGCCGCCACCACCATCAGACACCACCTCCTCTCCCTCTTCCATCACGCCACACAGCAGCAGACCTCTTCATCCATCTCTCATTCCCTCCGCCACCTTCCCTGTCCAGCAACCAAGCACCGAGCACCACCATCAGACGCCCCCACCATCACCACCTCACGCACACAACAGAGGAGAAACAGGGAGCACGTCCCTATTTTACTCCCTAGCAGCGCAACAAAATAACAGGAGCACCAGTAGAACCCGAGTACCATCACTGGAGGTCCCTCTCTCCCATCTCTCTCTTTGCCCGTTCTTCTTCTTCAGCAACGCAACCACCTCAGAGTAACGCGAGCCGCCATCACCCACCCTTAAACAGAGAAGCAGTACCGGAGCAGAGAAGCAATCGTGAACTGAAAGAGAAGCAACAAGGAATAGCAAAGCTCACAAGCGGTACCAGAGCCGTTTGGAGGACGAAGGAGCTCGCGAGGAGCAGAAACGAGGCAGCGCGAGCGGCGCTGCTCGCTGGAGACGAAGGTGTGGAGGAGTGCGATTTCTTTTGGCGGGAACCAGCTATTTTTCAAAACAGTTGATTGTTTGCAACCCCCAGTTTCATTCTGAGCACCCACAGCCTACTGATCTGCTGAGTACCACCGCACTGAGGCGGCGACAAACCAAAAGGGTTGTATAATTTATTTTACTGACTTAAATGCTTAATTGTTTATTACAATTTTATTTCGGAATTTTGATAAATTGCTTTCACCTTTCATGTTCGATTAAAACTTGATATGTTTGGTAGTTAGATTCACACTTTATCAATATTCAAAGCATGTGCTACAAATATTGAGCTTGAACTTTGATTAAGTGTGCCCTAAAATTACACTTAATGCTTGGTAAAAGTTTATTTGCTTGATATAAATTGTTAATGTTTGACAGAAACTTGATATGATTGGAATTGGATTTTAATGATCACATCTTCGGTGCAAGCAAGGGATCATCATCCCTAAAGCTTCTCGTTTATAATTTCAGTAATTTAGATTTAAATATATTTGCTAACTCATCGGTGAGTCCAAACCCCACAAAAAAAATCCATCTCATCCATCTTTTCCTTTTATTTTATTTTTTTTATTTTTAATTTATTTTTAGTTTAGTTTTAAAAACACTGTAACCCCATTTTCTCTAAATTAGTTTAGATAAATTCTAAAATTCAATTGCATCCACTTTCTTCATGGGATCGACCCGTACTTTCCGTTGTCTACCAGTTAGACACCGTGCATTTGCGGTTATTACAAGTGGGTCAAATTGGCCTATTTATTTAGCCGGTTAAGCCCGCAACAAGTTTTTGGCGCCGTTGCCGGGGAAGGTAGGGTGTAATTTAATTTAAGATTTATTTTCACTAGTTAAAAAAAAACAAATTTTTATTTTTAATTTGGTAAGTTCTTTTTACACTCATTTCGTGTTATTTGTTTGATTTGTCAGAATACACGCTTCTCGAGGAAATTGGACGATCCTGCAAACATCAAGCAAATTTTAATTTTAATTTTTTTTATTTTGTGAGGAGAATTTTAATTTTATTTTCACCTCGTTTTACGAGTGTGTGGTGTAAAAATTTTTAAACTCTATTGTTTTCCATTTTTAATCAACTAAAATAAAAAAAAACCCAAAATTTCTAAATCAAAAGAAATTATAGGGAAACAATTTTAATTGTTACCCAATAATTTTTTTTATAATTTATAAATCCGACTTCTAAGACCAAGACCAGTAAATTTATTTGCATGTGCTTGTGTGTTGAGTGAAACGGATAAAAAGAAGTCAGACATTTTTATGAATTGTGCTAACTTTTTGTGCAGAACGGAATACACACATTGTAAATACTTCTATCACACGCAATGTATTAGCGACCCGGGTGCTTTATGTAATTGTTTGCAATTGTGTGTTGGTTGTTTAAATTTCTATAATTGTGAATGTTAAACTTTAGTAATTCATAATAAGCAGACCCAGCTTCTAAATAGAAACTGGTGGGACTTGATATCCCCACCTCATCACTCCAGCTGTGTGCAACCAATAGCCAAACATAATTAAAATCAATTAGCAAGTAAGATAGAGCCATCTTTTAGGTACGGTGTTCATAGGACAACCAAGACCAAAGATATCCAATAATTTTTGTGTTGACCGCTGCTAAAAGTGACGATGGGTTTAATCATTCAATGAACTCCGAGAGGCCACTGCCACAAGGGTAATTTACCCGGTACGCCGAGTCATAAGTAAGCTACGATCCACAAGGAGAATTGGTGTAACTAACAGTTTTGGGTTAGGAACACAAGCCTCAAGTGTACATTTAACATCACATCGTTCTCACATCTATTGGCTTACAGAGCGGTAGCACAAGGAAGTACTTAATTGGACCATTGTGACCTCATTCTCTTGTGCGATAATCCAGTTTCTTTGAAACAAAACTCTAGCCTACTGATTTTGAACTTTGTGGTGTAAAGTATACACTCTTAGGATCATCTTGTAGCACCCATTGCTCTGATATAAAGATTACATAAGAAATAATCTGCCCCCCAAAGATAAAAAGATACTTAATCTCAAAAACACTGATTGCTTAGGGAGGCATTTTTTCTTGTGCATCAATTGGTTGCTGATTGTGTTTGAGTATGTGCGTGATTTTTTTTAAGGTTAGTAAACATTTCAAACCTCACTTGGTGTAGACCTGTTTATGCGTCTTTGGGAACGGGATTCAAGAGGTAGACTAATTCGAGAGGATCCTGTAGAGTTGTTTGAAGTCCCCATTGACCTTCTAGAATCGTTCTCCTTGTCGAGTGAGACCACTGAAATTGCTGGGGAGAGAGCATTTAAGGATTATTTCTCTCCACGTTCCAATAACACCCCATCTTGCATTGTCTTACCTGAGACCACTGCAAGTAGCTTTGAGCTAAAACCATCAATTATCCACCTGTTGCCTTCCTTTTATGGTCTAGAAAAAGAGGATCCCTATTTTCATGTCAAAGAGTTTCTTGACATTTGTGCTACTATGAAATATCCCAATTTTTCTGATGATTCAGTTCGTCTTAGGCTGTTCCCCTTTTCTTTAAAAGATAGGGCGAAGTCATGGTTAAACTCCTTAGAAATTGGAACCATCGACAGTTGGGATGCCCTATCAGGAAAAATTTTGACAAAATATTTTCCTATTCATAAAACAAATGCCATCCGAAGAGATATATCTAATTTTCAACAGAAAGAGGGTGAGCATTTCTATGAATGTTGGGAAAGATTCAATGAACTCATTGCTAGGTGTCCCCATCACGGCTTTGAAAAGTGGCGCTTGGTTCAATACTTTCAAGACGCGTTAACCCCTCAAAACCGTCGAATGATTGACGCCACTAGTGGTGGGTCACTTATGAAGATGAGTGCTAATGAGATTTGGGAATTCTTTGAAGCTATTTCTGAAAATTCTCAACAATGGGATTATTCAAGAAAAGACTCGGATAGGCGAAAGGGTGGTTTGTATGAAGTAAGGGATACATCATCTACTCCTCATCTTCCTCCTTCTTTAAGGTTGGAAGCAGTTGTAATGACAATGGCACAGAAAATTGATGCATATTTGAAAAAGTCTCAGCAATCAGTCCAAACCAATGTTCCATCCGAGGTTTGTGCTGCATGTTCAAGTTGTAGTCATTCCACATCAGACTGTCACTTGAAAAATGAGTACCCTGCTTATTTTTCTGAGCAAGTCAATGCATTCAATACCTTTAGGCAATCTGGTTATAATCCACACTCAAGTTTTTACAATCCAGGTTTAGCCAAACACCTTAATCTCTCATGGGCCCATGGTCAACATCAAGGAGGCCTAGTTGTTATCCCTCAAGCTCCTCGATCTCCAATTCCTGCTAATAGGCCTCAATTCAATCAAGATGTACATCACTCTAACACTCGGAGTTTTCAGGATACATTGAACCAATTTATGCACAGAACAGAAACCATACTCGAATAGAACTCTCAGACTATCACCGAACTAAGAGCTATTTCTCAACAACAATCTCAAGCCATCCAAAAGCTTGAGATGACTGTGAGTCAAATAGCAAAATCCTTTCCTGAAAGAGAAGCAGGAAGATTCCCTGGTCAACCCATTCAAAATCCTAAGGGCCAATTCGAAATAAGTAGTGCATCTCAGCCACGCAATGAAGATGTCAAATCTATCATCACCCTTAGGAGTGGAAAAAAAGTTGACAACCAAATTAGAATGCCTAATTTGATTGATCCTGAATCCCAATCCACGCCAAAGCAAGTCACACCTCCATCTGAGAAGGAGGCTGATAAATCCTCATCTTCTCAAGAGGATCATCATCTTGACTCTGATCCCAACAAGGCATCCTAAATGCCTAGAGCCCCATTTCCATCGCGGTTAGTTCCGGCGAAGAAAGGAACAAATGCCAACGATATAATGGAAATTTTTAAACAAGTTCAAATCAATATTCCACTACTGCAATTGGTAGACAGATCTGTCAGAGTCCCCTGCGGTGTGATAGAGGATGTGATCATTAAGGTTGACAAATTTTATTTCCTTGTGGACTTTATAGTCCTTGACACAAAACCTATTCACAATCCCTCTAGTCACATTACAATTATTTTGGGTCGTCCATTTTTTGCCACATCCAAGGCTATCATTAACTGCTGAAATGGAATCATGAAATTATTATTTGGTAACATGACCGTCGAACTCAACGTATTCAATGTAAGTCAACAACCTCCCGAGTCTGAGGATTCCTTTGAGGTTAACATGATTGAGAGTTTGGCGGAACATTCATTTTCTCAGTTTAATGATCCTTTAGAGGCTTGTTTAACTCATTTTAATTTAGACTTCGATATTAATGATTCCATCAGGGAAGTCAATGCTTTGCTTGACTCTACCCTTATAATGGAAACTAGTTATAAATGGAAGCCTAGGGTGGAACCTCTTCCACTCAGTGAGTCAAAACAAGTCCCTTTCGTTGAACAACCACCCAAGCTAGACCTAAAAGTATTACCTGACAACCTCAAGTATGCATTTTTAGGTGTTGACAATACCTTACCTGTTATTAATTCATCTGCATTAACTAAAGAACAGGAAGGAAAATTGTTAGATGTTTTAAAAGAACATAAAACAACACTTGGGTGGACTATCGCGAATATTAAAGGAATAAGCCCAATAGTTTGCATGCATCGCATTCATATCGAAGATAATGCCAAAGTATCGCGTGAAATGAAACGTAGAATTAATCCTAATCTAAAGGAAGTTGGCCGATCAGAAGTGCTCAAATTGTTGGATGTGGGTATAATCTACCCAATTTCGGATAGTCCTTGGGTCAGTCCTATTCAAGTTGTCCCAAAGAAGTCAGGAGTAACGATAATCAAGAATGAAAAGAATGAATTAGTACCAACCCGCATGACCACGGGGTGGCGAGTATGTATTGATTACCGTAAGTTGAACTTGGTCACAAGGAAAGATCACTTTCCTCTTCCTTTCATTGATCAGATGCTTGAAAGGTTAGCCGGACATGACTACTATTGTTTTCTTGATGGGTATTCCGGTTATAACCAAATGTCCATTGCACCCGAGGATCAAGAGAAGACCACATTCACATGTCCCTTTGGTACTTTCGCATATCGGAGAATGCCCTTTGGATTGTGTAACGCACCCGCTACTTTTCAGCGGTGAAATGTCATTTTATGGTACGACGGGGCATTGTTCTTGGACATGTAATTTCACACAAGGGAATTGAAGTCGACAGAGCGAAAATTGATTTAATTTTGAGTCTTCCGCCTCCAAAGATGGTTAAGGAAATTAGATCTTTTCTAGGCCATGCTGGATTTTATCGGAGATTCATCAAAGACCTTAGCAAAATCACTCGTCCTTTATGCAATTTACTTGCTAAAGACGCGGTCTTTGTTTTTGATGAAGATTGTTTGAAAGCTTTTGAGAAGCTTAAACAATTATTGATTTCAGCTCCAATCATCCAATCTCCTAATTGGAACTTTCCCTTTGAGCTTATGTGTTATGCTTCCGACTTTGCACTCGGAGTTGTCCTAGAACAATGATTGGACAAAAAGTCACATGTCATTTATTACGCTAGTAGAACTCTACAAGATGCACAGCTTAATTACTTCACCACTGAGAAAGAGTTATTAGCTATAGTCTTTGCTCTAGACAAATTTTGGTCTTACCTTATAGGATCCAAAGTAATTATTTTTACTGATCATGCGGCGTTAAAGTATCTTTTCTCTAAAAAAGATGCTAAACCTCACTTAATTCGATGGGTCCTATTGCTACAAGAGTTTGATATTGAAATTTGGGACAAGAAAGGTTCGAAAAACATTGTAGCTGACCATTTATCTAGACTTCTGGTAGAGTCATCTAGCGAATATTTACCATTGAATGAGTCATTTCCTGATGAGCAATTATTTGCTCTCTCCCAATTACCTTGGCATGCAAATATCGTGAACTATCTTGTTACATGTCAATTTCCTCTTAAGTGGTCTAAACAAGATAGATCTAAATTTCTTGCTGCGGTTAGACATTTCTTCTGGGATGATCCATACTTGTTCAAGTATTGTCCTGATCAGGTTATCAGGAGATGTGTTCCTGAGAGTGAATTTCACAGCATCATCTCATTTTGTCATGAGCAAGCTTGTGGTGGTCATTTTAGTTCTAGAAAGACAACTGCAAAAGTTTTGCAGAGTGGTTTTTATTGGCATACCCTTTTTCGAGATAATCATGCCTTTTGCACCACTTGTGATCGATGCCATCGAATGGGTTCCATTTCTCGTCGCAACATGATGCCCCTTACTAATATTCTTGTGGTTGAAATTTTTGATGTTTGGGGTATTGATTTCATGGGACCATTCCCACCTTCGTTTGGCAATCTTTTCCTCCTTGTTGCTGTGGATTATGTGTCCAAATGGGTAGAAGCGATACCATGTAAAACGAATGACCACAGGGTTGTGGTAAGATTCTTGAAAGATAATATCTTTTCTCGTTTTGGTATTCCGCGTGCCATTATAAGTGATGGTGGTTCTCATTTTTCCAATAGACCGTTCGAGCTATTAGTAAAAAAATACTCCATCACTCATAAAGTTGGCACCCCCAATCATCCACAAACAAGTAGGCAAGTTGAGATTTCCAATCGTGAGATTAAAAACATTCTAGAGAAGACAGTCAGACCAGATCGTAAAGACTAGTCTCAACGTCTGAGTGACGCTCTCTAGGCTTATAGAACAACATTTAAGACCCTTGGAATGTCTTCATATAGGCTTGTTTTAAGAAAAGCATGTCATTTGCCTGTGGAATTGGAACATCGTGCATATTGGGCCATCAAGACTTTCAATTTTGATATGGTCAAGGCTGGATCGCATCGTAAGCTTCAACTTAATGAGTTCGAAGATATCTGAAATGATGCGTACCACAATGCCAAAATCTACAAAGAACAAACGAAAATATTTCATGATAAATCCATTCTTCGTAATTCCTTTGAACCGTCTTAAAAAGTTTTGTTGTTAAACTCTCGGTTACGACTTTTTCCTCGGAAGTTGAGATCTCGGTGGTCTGGACCTTATATTGTGAAAGCAATGTTCCCACATGGAGCTGTGGAGATCGTTAACCCTAAGGATGGCCATGTATTTAAGGTGAATGGTCAACGAATTAAGCCATTCTTAGAGTTACATCGATTAGAAGTCGAGGTTGATGTGATTCTATTAGAGGACCCTGTGTATCAGAATTGAGGATCTTTTAGGTTTTGTCGGGCTGATGACGTTAAACCAAGCGCTACTGGGAGGCAGCCCAACTTTTGTTGTAAAGGTGCATGTTGAGTGTGTATTTTATCTATCTCTATTAACTAATTCACAATTCTTTTGTCTCTGAGCTCTCATCGGTGGATTACTTATGAGAATTGGTAAAATCTTCACCACGGTAATACTGTTCTAACCTCCTCTCATGTACTTATTTCATTCATTTGTCAAAATTATTTTGTTAAACATTGAGGACAATGTTTGGATTATGTTTTGGGGTAGGGTTCACGAGTCGGTGAATTTTTCATAGTGTTTTCTTTTCTTATTCTTAAAAAAAAAAATTGTGCTTCTGTCAAGAAAACTTGGTCTTTTGCGATTATGAAAATGGATTTTAAATGTTTTATGCTCAAGAAAATGCAAGCCAACTTGACATATTGGTATATTGATAAAGACTGAAAGTTTAGTATGATCCTTAAGTTAGATCTAGTTCATAAGATTTTTCAACTCGATTATCTTTTCATCCTGAGCCATGTTAGCATAACTTGAAGTTGATGAATTAAGTATATACTAGAAAACCTTAGAATAATAGTGGAGACTTAACCCTGAAAGTTTTGAACCTTTCTAAATTTCCGAGGATTATACATAAACTCTGATTTTTCTTGAGTCCGTATTATCTCGTTGATGATCTCATTATTTTCTCATTTTTCTGATCAATTGCTTTGGGAATGACATCAAAATTGAATTATTACACTAGAACTTCTTGGCTTATTCAATTGAGATGTCATAATACTGACCCGAATTTAGGAAATGATCTAGGCATTTTTTTTCCTTTTCTTTCTTTAGACCATTAACTAGCCTTTAACTTACCCATAACATTAACCTTTTTGTAGCCTTTTGAGCCTTACAATAACTTTTATTTGTTAACCCATTAACCTTTACCCAACTTTTCTGGGAATGTGTATGGATGAATATACTTGGTGTAAAAAGGGCATTAAAGAGCAAAATATGAGATATTTCATAAATCCTCTATGTGAAAAAAAAGGGCTAAAGAAAAGAAAAATAGTAAAAAATAAATAAATGATTCTTCAATGAGGATAAAGATGTGAGAATGAAGAAAAAAATTGATGGTGCGCAACATTGGTTTATTCTTGATAGCCCTAATTGTTCGTTGAATGGGTGTATACATTCCTAGAAATTTTTGTTAGAATCCTTTGACATTCCTTATTAACCATTACCCAAGCCCCGTTACAACCCAACAAAGTCCTAGTTGATCTTAGGTAAAGGTTGGTTCCGTAGATGTGGAGATTTAATAACAAAGACCTATGGTGTTTGATTCAACATTCCCAAAAGTAATTGATATTCCTGTCCATGAGATCATGTTCATTCCATTCTTGAAAAGTCCGTTCTTCATATTACTATATGTGAGATGATTGTTTTCCATTATTTACTCTTTCCTCACATATAACTGAGTAAAATACCAAATCTCTGAGTGCTTTATTGTGAGTGACATGAGAGGTTTAAAGTCAAAACAAACTTTCTACAGGAGATTTAGTCATTATTTTAGTTTGAAATGAAAAGTTATGTTGATAGTGCTTTTCACACACACACATTGAGTTGAGGTTGATTATGAATTTTTTATAACTTTTTTGGAGAATATTAAATTATTTGGAGATTTGTTGATACACGAAAATGACACTGTTGGTTTCTTGCATTTCTTGAAGTTTTAAAATGAACACTGTTTGACCAAGTTTTGTTTAGTCAGTAATGTTTGTGGGTAACATTTTCTGGAACCCTCACGAGACTATAACTCGTCTCCTAGAGGTAATCTAGGGGTTCAAAGCCTTGTTGCACGTTTTCAAAAGTAAGTGCAATCGACGATGCCTGCAAAAGTGAGTTAGGATTTTCTTTTCGGTTTTCTTCTTTGTTTTGCTCGAGGACTAGCAAAATATAGGTTTGGGGGTATTTGATAATCACATAATTATAACTTTATTACCTCTTATTATATTTTTGTTAATCCTTGTTTTTATCTTATTTTAGATTAATTATTAAATTTTTGTGTTTTTGCAGAATGTGGAGCTGTAATGAAGAAATCAGAGAAAATGCAATGAACAATCCCAGATGGTGACTTCAGAGAAAGTGGAGGTGAAAATAACCTGAGCCTTTTACTTAAACCCAAAACCAAACCCATAAACCCAAACCCAATGCAAAGCCCTATCAAACCCAAAGAATATTCTCCCAATTATCCCATATTCAAATTTGATTTTTTTTCTCCTTAAATCACTCATTGAATCATCCCCTTAACTTGTCCATATTCATTTTTCTTAATTCTCTATAAATACAAGAGAAATGAATGAGAAAGGGAAGGAGGAGAAGGGAATCAAGCCTCAATAGCAAAAAACAAATCATCTTTCCTTCACAAAGTGATTTTCATCACCATCCCAACCAAGCAAATCTCGGTTTTCTCTCCTTCGCCCCACTGAAACAGGGGCGTGACAACCCTGTTTCACTTCACCTCACCACCATCCAACAACCACAACCGCCACCACCATCAGACACCACCTCCTCTCCCTGTTCCATCACGCCACACAACAGCAGACCTCTTCATCCATCTCTCATTCCCTCCGCCACCTTCCCTGTCCAACAACCAAGCACCAAGCACCACCATCAGACGCCCCCACTATCACCACCTCGCGCACAAAACAGAGGAGAAACAGGGAGCACGTCCCTGTTTTCCTCCCTAGCAGCGCAACAAAATATCAGGAGCAACAGTAAAACCCAAGTACCGTCACTGGAGGTCCCTTTCTCCCATCTCTCTCTCTGCCTTTTCTTCTTCTTCAGCAACGCAACCACCTATGAGCAACGCAAGCCGCCATCACCCACCCTGAAACAGAGAAGCTGTATCGGAGCAGAGAAGCAATCGTGAACTGAAAGAGATGCAGCAAGGAATAACAAAGCTTGCAAGCGGTACCGGAGCCGTTTGGAGGACGAAGGAACTCGCGAGGAGCAGAAACGAGGCAACGCGAGCGGCGCTGCTCGCTAGAGACGAAGGTGCAGAGGAGTGTGATTTCTTTTAGCGGGAACCAACTGTTTTTCAAAACAGTTGGCTGTTTGCAAACCCCAGTTTCATGCTGAGCACCCACTGCCTGCTGATCTGCTGAGTACCTTCGCACCGAAGCGGCGACAAACCAAAAGGGTTGTATAATTTATTTTAATTTATTTTACTGACTTAAATGCTTAATTGTTAATTACAATTTTATTTCAGAAATTTGATAAATTGCTTTCACCTTTCATGTTCGATTAAAACTTGATATGTTTGGTAGTTAGATTCACACTTTATCAATATTCAAAGCATGTGCTACAAATATTGAGCTTGAACTTTGATTAAGTGTGCCCTAAAAAGACACTTAATGCTTGGTAAGAGTTTATTTGTTTGAGATAAATTGTTAAGTTTGACAGAAACTTGATATGATTGAAATTGGATTTTAATGATCACATCTTCGGTGCAAGCAAGGGATCCTCATCCCTAAAGTTTCTCGTTTATAATTTCAGTAATCTAGATTTAAATATATTTGCTAACTCATCGGTGAGTCCAAACCCCACAAAAAAAATCCATCTCATCCATCTTTTCCTTTTATTTTTTTTTCTTATTTTTAATTTATTTTTAGTTTAGTTTAAAAACACTGTAACCTCATTTTTCTCTAAATTAGTTTAGATAAATTCTAAAATTCAATTGCATCCACTTTCCTCGTGGGATCGACCCGTACTTGTCGTTGTCTATCAGTTAGACACCGTGCACTTGCGGTTATTACAAGTGGGTCAAATTGGCCTATTTATTTAGGCCGGTTAAGCCCGCAACAATACATTAGTCGCATATCAAGTATTCCAAACTACAAGACTTAGTAGAGCGTAATCATATCCATAATTGTGAATACTAATCACAAATCAAGTATCGAGATGCCTCAAAATATCTAAAATGTCTTCCCAAACATTTCCTAGGAACACACACCATCCAACTTTGCCGACCCATCTATATTCCAATAGAAATAGCCCACCATTGGAAATTTCTAGTAAAGAACAAAAGGAGCTTTCATCCTAGCTACCTTAACCTCAAAACCGAGTTTACACATCACCTCATTGCTATGAAAAGAACTCTTTGGGACAAAAACATGATTGACCATTCTGAGCCAACCACAAACTTTCAATATAGTATATCTAGCACTCCAGTTCTTTCCCGCAAATCGGTTATTGTTTTTTTGAAGCCAGATTTCACAAAGGATGAAGGCGCCAGTTGAAAAAGGCATTCAAATTGAGTCTTTTGATGTGTTCTTCTAAACCATAACTGTAGCTGTGAAGTGACCTGTAATGACCCGATCCACATGGTTGCCTTGTATCTGATAATCTCAATTTTTTTATTTTGTTTTTTTACATACACTCATTTGAAAATCAACAAGGGTTACATGTTTAGGTGTTTGTACTATAGGTCCAAATATACCATGTTACTCGATAAACCTAATTCCACTTGCACAATATATTTCCATTTGGCCATTCATTTATTTGTCAACTTTTATAGATGCGTGGTTTAATGTAAGTATCATTGCCTTTTGATAATTTGGTAACTACCATTTATGTGAATATGTCATCAATGACCATTTGATTTGATACCTCACTTATCTTGATATATTGTGATCTCATCATTATCAGGAACCTTAGCCTTTTCAAAGGCTTTTGAACTGGGATATGAGCAACCGTTTATGAGGTTATGAAGAAATTAGATTTTTTAAACATAACCTCTTCAGAAGCATTATGTAATGTTACTTCGGGAACTTCATAATATCTTCAGAAGCATTATGTAATGCTACTTCAGAAGCTTCATAACCTCTTCAGAAGCGTTATGTAATGCTACTTCTAGAACTTCATAACCTTTTCAAGAAAATTATGTAATTATACTTCAGGAACATCATGTACAACTTCTTCTGGAGCCTGTACCACTTTTCAAGGAGTTTGAAAAATTGCTTTATCGAGAGGATTAGGGCATGAATTTTTCCTAAGTCTCTTTTTTCGAGAATTGAATCTATGGAACCTATAGATCTATCAGGCTTCTAGAGTGCAACAAACTTATTAGATGTTTTACTTGAAGTTTGTCCTTGAAGACACAATTCGAGCAGGTGTCTACATAGCTGGTACATGTGACTGTGTCACATTGGCTACATCATAATGCATCACGTAATTAATTAATATTTTCAGATGATATTCGACGATAATTCGCACCGTTCCATGTCATTATATTGTTCAGTAAAAACTTGCCTATCTCCCCCTAACGGTTGGAATATACTTAATAAGTTAATGAAAAATATCTCTAAGGTAAGTTGTCGGCTTCCAACATTAGATGTGTTGTATATATTTTTAAATTAAGCAAGGTTCTTCAGGAACTGCAGAAATATAACGCATGTTAGATACTCAATGTGCGTCATTAAATAATAGAAGATGAGCTCATCTGAAGCCTTCAATGATTGGGGTAGCCTCTGCTGGGGCCTCCAATAAATTGTATGTCTAGCTATGATAAACACCCTTTGTGTCGTAAAGACCGGTGTTGAAAATGTTCTGAGTTGTCAATATATGATAGGTCGTGGCATTATCATATATGTTTGTCAATCATTTTCAATTTATAAACTATACTATTAAAGAAAATGTATGCAGTAAATAAATTATCAAACTAATGAAAATATGATATACTGTATATGTTGCACAAGTAGTAGCAGGTATTCCAATGTAACAACATCTATGATATGTATTCTTGATCTTAACTAAAATTTGAGGGGACTTTCATTTTTTGTAGCAAGTGTTCTAGACCACTTATAGTGGCTTCTAAAATAAGTATTATACATATAGTAACATTGAGGTTACCACCTCTATTGGGGTGATTATATATAGTGGCTTGTAGCTACTGTTAACCGACATTTGTGATGGTTAAAAGTAATCACAGAGAAAGTCATAGTTAAACAATAACTTGAATGCATACAAATATGTTATTATACACCAAAATATGTCATACATCTCACATTAGTATACATATTATACCATTATGTACATTACAATATCATACCGTACCAAACATGGTGTATGTCATTAGTTCTTACATGTTCTACAAACCTTGGTACAACCTGATGGTTTCCAAGTTTGGTTGTGGCATCAATACTTATCTATCATATTCCACCATGTCTTTAGTCAATGCATATACGCAATGGTGACCATCAACTTCACAAGAACTGTCTAGAGATAGCCTTGTAGTTGTTCCAACATCCTCTGATCTTTATAAACATATCGTTATAGCCAGTAGGGGTGGGCATCCCATCCCGCGATCCCGATCTTGTTTTGGTCCCATCCCGCGATACTGATCCCGTCCCGGTCCCATCCAATATAGTCCCGATTTTTTGGGATTGATCAAACCCATCCTGATTTAGAGTGGGATGGGATCGAGATGGAGATTTTCAATCTTGCCCATCCCGTCCCATCCCAAAATTAGGTTAGTATGTTACTCTCAAATCATTTTTATTGTTCAATAAAAAACATTAATGTATTCTACTAATTGCCTTTGCTCATAACTATATCAATTAACATATTCTGCTAATTTAATAACATGGCATATAAACACCTTTTCAATTTTTTTACATCATGCAATTTTAACCTTTTCTATCGTGTTATTTTCACTATGGATGCATGAAGACGGGGAAACCATTTTTCCTAAGAAATATATCATTTGAACAAGTCTGTCACTTTCACGTGTTCATTGTATTCTGTTTGGATAAACACTTACTCAAATAGCAAGAACATCCAATATTGCTTTAAAAATTTGATAAAACATGAATCTTGATACAAAATTAGTGGACTGGATGAACGTGGTACCCTAAATTAGGGTTAGAGTATTTTACATGCTCATCCCGTCCCGTCCCGAACCCGTTTGGGATGGGATGAGGTCTATCCCGTTCCGGTCTCGAATGAACGAGATGGGATAGGGATGAGGTCCATCACGTCCCGTACCCACCCCTAATAGCCAGTAGGTGCGATTGGATCATATTCTAACCGGTAAGGTTGAGGTGGAGTAAATCTACTATAGGAGGTGAAGTTACATCTAACCTTAGCGGTTCGAGTGTATTCGCTCTCAAAGATTTGGAGTCTAACCTCATCAATTTAACAATCCCATTATGGATGGGTTGGAGGATGGTATTAAATTGAGATCGATTACACATCCGCACCAAAATTTTGTGTACAACACCTAGCTAAGAGGCTATATGATGACAAACAATACTGTTAGGTGTTTGTGGTCCCCAAAATACCCATGTCCTAAACACTCGATGGATCACTTCTTCTAGAAGCTCAAATGGTTGTCGATTGATTTCTTCCTCATGAACTTTCATATCTTTAGTACGAATTCCACCCTCAACAAATATCACATACTATGGACCCATGGTATCTTAAAGGTAATATACAAAAAGATTAAATGTGATACCCAAATATGAAACATGTAAAAGTCAATGTACAATCCAAGAAAGCATACTTTATCAAGATGACCATTTATCTGAATAATCACTCATGAGAAAATATAATACAAGGATTGTATTATCATACATTGTCCATCATCAAACACCTCGTGTGCACAAAATATTATAAAAACAAGATCAGAAAAACAAAACAAGCCCATCATATCCTCTGTTATTATTTCTAAACTAATGATGAAATATGCAAGGAAAAAAATCTCCAACAGACAAACAAGCCCATGCTCAACCTCTCTTTTCTCTTTCTCAAGTGTAATGAGTGTGGTCATTAATTATTTATTAGAATTTTTGATACCCAAATGACTATATATCCATCAGGTCATGATGAAGCTCACAAGAGACAGTTGTTTGGTAATGGGGCAAATGCCACAAGCTCACACAAAATGGTACACGTCATTGATTGTTTTACATGCATCTGTCAACATAAATAGAGTTATAGCCCGTTATTGTTGGATATGAAAGAATTATAGGGATGTAAGATAAAGAAGAACAAAAATAAATAATTTGAACTTGACCCAAGAATTTATATTCAACATAAATAGAATTTACTAATTGATTTAGAGTGACTTCTAGATTGATATAAATAACAAAATCCACATCCAGATAAATTAACGTGTCTTCCAAAATCTGCTTGAAATCTTAATATGTTCCAAGTAGACTTGAATCTTTTATAGATTTTTTCTATATTGTAAAAATAATGTTAACATATTTTTAATGAAATATTTGATGTCATTTGTTGGAATGCATTTCTTGATAGAGTTCCGGCTCTAGTAACACCAAACTTGCATCAAAATACATTTGAATGGCGAAGAGAAATTAAATTAGACCATGTGTAACAAGTTGGTCTTGAAGGCTAACATTGCTATCTCAAATGTTTATGGACGTAGATGTAATACCAAGATGAAAAATAGGCAATAAATTTAATTTTCGTATCTATAAGAAATGTAATTTTAACGCAAAGGAGATTATGGAGTAAAGAATTTTTATTTGTTTTTGTTAATATAAAAGTGATAACAAAAAACTGATTCTACTTTTTAATAAGATAACATAAAAATCTTATTGATTTCATATTGATACTTACGATTTTGTAGAAAGATACCCCAATTCAAATGCTAGCGATATTAGTTGTGTTGCTCATTATATTCCCCAAGTCCCTATAAGAATACTTCATCAATCTTCATCTAAATCACCAAAGCAATTTCTTTTCATTTAGCTTTAAACTGAAATTGCATAATGTTGGGGGTTTTTGTGAAAACTATATTTCTAATGAGTTTTGTGATGATACCTGAAATACCACTACCCAAAGATCTTGCCATTTTCTTTGGTAATGAAATCAATTTGTTTAGATTTGTATCAAGGAAAATGAACCTGATCTTATCCAAGAAATTAACAGCGATTTAGTTGTGGCCAGAAGAATCAGGTTCTCATGGACTAGTGAACAAAATACTCTCACATGGAGAAAAGATGGTAGATGTTGTATACCATGAAATTGTATCTACGATTAGAGATATTTAAACGAACACCCCCAGTATGAGACTAAATGCTACTCACAATACCCGAATGTTAGGATACTTTATTGATTAATGTTCTTTCAATACAATAGACATCACATTTCTAGACATGTAAACATTATCCTAGAAACAATATGTGATGTTATTTTACATGAACCCAACTCATTTCTAATTCATCGATAAAACATTTCGCGAGTTCTAACTCAATAAATTCCAAAGCTTCTAACCAATTACGGAGGGAAACGTCATTGTTGAATCTTTTTGCTAGGCCTTACTATATGGTCGAGCCACATTCTCATTCTCAATTTTCACATGCTTGAACTTTCAATGTTGCAGAGCCTTATCATTCTCCCCCTTTTTCAGATAAAAGAATTATGTTCCTCACCTTTTCAAATGGCTACCCTTTGGCCAAAGACGAATAGTTGACTTCTTCACATACATATATGTATATAAACACATAATTTGGTCACTATTTTCTTTTGAAATTTGTTTCATTTTTTAAATATATTTTTAACTTGTGTGTTTGATGTGGTTTTAGGAAATGAGGACATGTAGTGGAAGAAATATTTGTATAAGAGACTAACGGAACTGTGATGCCTTGATGTGGAAAGATAATTTTCTTTATGAGGAGGTTGTCCCAAAGATTTTTAATGGAAAAGAAAAGGCAAAGTTCACGGTGAATAATATACACTTGTGGGCTCGTATGTACAACCCCAAATGGACTCAACGCCGCCGTGAGTAACAAATTGTCCCCTACAATAATCTCCTTGTTCGTGTCTAGTCCGTGAATAACTTGTTATGATATTAAAATAAATGTACCAATAAGAGTGGTCAGTGAATAAAAATGATGACCTTTTTTTTGTTTAATTTTTGATGAATTATTTTGTTGGGCCATAATTTGCCAATCGAAAGCAATACCACTTTGGTCCAATTTTATAATGTCCCTTAAACTTCGTGTCTAGTTGTATAAATCATGTCAAAGTATTTGAGGACCAAGATGTAAATTTTGAAAACACCCTGCTTAGAAGAATTTGGAAATATTGACATATTTTTCTTTGTGTGTTATCATCTTCGAAAGTTCAATCATTATTTTAACTAGGGGTTGAAAGTTGAAACACACTACATGCGCGTAAATTGTGGAGGTGAAGATTACAATAGAGGGAGATGAAGTATGCTTTGAGGAGGGGCGCATTTTCGGGGTTTTGTAATATGGGCGGGGGCAATTTTGGTCTAACTGAAAGGTCAAACCGTTTGAACTAAATCAGTTAAGCTAGTCGAAACAAAAACGGTCTAGCTAGTTTGAACTGATCCGGTCTAGCTGGTCTTGACGGAACCAGGCCCAAACACCATCCAGGTCTAACTGAATTTAACTAGGCCCAAAAACCTTAGCAGGTCCAGAAATAAACTGAGTCAGCCTGGTTGACTCATCGTCTTCTCCACCACCTGCCTTTGTTCCCTCTCAAGACCAACCTAAACATCACAAAAAATCAAAATTTTAGATTCAAAGATGGAAACTTTTCAGTATCTATCACCAACCATCTAATAAAAATGCGAAATTCTCATCGAAAGAGCAAATCTGAGGACATTTTCTATTCAATCGAACTCAATGGGGTTGATCTGATAGCGGCGAAAACCCAATTGAACTTGATGGAATCGTGAGAAATGAAAATCCTATAATGAAGGGAGAAGAGGGAATCAGATCTGAAAGAGAGATCTAAACCTTCGGTGAGAAACCGAAGGGTTTGGCGAACTTATCATTTCCCCTGTTTTCGAGGAATTGAGTGAAGATGATGAGGATAACAGAGGGTGATGGTCTGAGAGAGGGAGGGAGGCCGATGGTGGCGAGAGAAGGGAAGGGGAAGGGGAAGGGGAAGGGGAAGGAGTGGGTCTTGGTGGCAACTGTTGTTGGCAGCATGGAAGAGGAGCAATCGAAGACTAGTTGTGCGACTGAGTGGGAGAGAAGAGGGAGGGGATACGGTGGAGAAATTTTGATATGAGTGAGGGTAAAACTGGAAAAGCGAATATATGCACAAACACACGCTTTTTACTATTCCTAAGCACACTTGGGGTTATATAGTCGAGATGTCTTTTAAAATCCCTGAGCTGTCATACTAAGGCCTATAACTTGTACAATTCTCCATTAATTTTTTTTTTTCTCAGCGAGAAAAACATATGAAGAATCTAAAAGAGAAGCACAACTCCAATTTTAGAGAAGCACAATTCCAATGTTGAGTTTTTTTTTTTTTTCATCAAGAATCCTTACTTGGTATACAAAAGGTTTAGGAAAAATAATCTACCTTACTTGGTGGTAAAAATGGGTTTACTTGGATTTGTCATTAAGGAGGAGGACAGAGACAAAGTCCGTGAGAGAGAAGTTATCCAATAAACTAAAGTAATTAATTCTTCAGAACAAGACCAAAAGACGGGCATTTCGATTTCTCGACAATCCATCTCTCTTTTAATGGCGGATCAAAGAAGAAACTAGTCATCTACTCTACGTCTCCTATTCGCCTTTGACTCTCTTCTTCTTCTTCTCTCCTTCACAACGACAATGAGGTCGTCGTTGCAGAGAGTGCTCGCGTTGCTTTGCTTCCTCTGGTTAGGGTTAGGGTTAGGGTTCGAATTGGGGTTTGGTTTGAAGGTCCCCTTTAGGGTGAAGGACGTGCTTCCAGTTCTCCCACGACAGGTGTCTTGGCCTGTGATGAACAATCTGCACAGTGCTGTTGATCTCTTGCCTGCCTTTGTTGGATCGGTTGCTCCCGGTAATGGCTCGATTGAGTGGAAAGGTTCTTGCTTTTTTGGCAATCAAGCTCGTTTTGAGTTCACACCTGCTCCTAATGCCGATGATAAGGGTCTCGGTGGTGGTCTCATCTACCTCACGGTACTTTATTTTATTTTATTTATTTATTTATTTATTATTTATTTATTTTTATTTTTATTATTTTTACTTTTTACTTTTGTTTAAACATCGGCTGAGGGTGAACAGTTCAGTTGAAATGCTTACAATCATTGCCATTAATGCCCACTAGTTTTATAAGTGGCAGCAATGGTAGTGTGTTGCGGTTCAATTTATTTTGTTTTTAGGGTTAACTACACTTAACCAAAATTTGGGACTGTTTTTAAGTGATGGATTTGGAAAATTTTAATTTGCGTTCAGAAGAATGTTTCGCCATGTGTATGTGCTTTTAAGCAAAACAAGAGAAAAATTAATGAACAGTGCCTCATTCAAAAGGATTACGTCAACTTGATTGAAAGATTGTCTCTCTAAAATTATCAAAACAAACATTTCTGCCCAATTCCATATGAAAGCCTTCACCTTCAAGAGGACAACGTGAATTGTTCTTGAGAGGAGTGTAAGGAAGTGCTTGTTTAGGCTTTAATTAGAACCTCTAATTCATGGAAATCATTCACTCAGACGCTGTCCTGAGGTTTATTAATGTCTGATAAGAATCATAGTCGATGTCTGAATCAGACATTTTACCAAATAACTACCATATTTTCAAATTTTCCTAGATTTATGTCTTAATCAAACATGAAACAAACATCCTCTAGGTTAGCAAATACCCTATTTGTTCTTCTTTCCAGATGTTGCCAGATGTTGTAGGTGATGAAATGAGATAATCAATGTCAAATGCATGAACCAAGGGCTTATCTCTAGTTCAGTTAGTGATCAAGTTCTGTAGAGAAGCATTGTTATCTCTCAGATATCTCTGAACTCATATAGGAAAGGTTTTCATGTATCTTTTGCAGCAAAGTTGCATTCAGTTAGAGGATGGTCTATGGGTCATCTTGCATCCAACATCAGCAGCACCTTAGTGATTATCATACACTTTCTTCTTAAGTTGCCAAGCGTCATGGTCCTACTAATGCAAGCAATCTAGAGGAATAAAGCTATTCGAGGAGGGGTGGTCTTGACCCTTATATTTTTACTCGAGTTGGAAGCTATCCTCAATTGGATGGACCGGTGGTGAGCAGAGGATTGGGAAGGAAAAGAGAAACCATTACAATCTAAGTTATTAATGGGGCAAAAAATCGTCGATTAATCGCAATTCGGGGTTTGATCGAACCGAATTGGGTGAAATCGGTTAGGGTTTAGCGGACACCGATTAATCGGCCTAGCCAATTTTCCGATTAATCGCTATGTATAAAAATATAAAAAACTTAAACTCAAGAAGAAGAGAGAAGATGAAGATCTCTAGACGGCGACGACGACTAGTTCTCTGGCTCTGGAAGGCGACGACGACGACGATCTTTGTCTCTCTTTTCATCCTTTTCTTCAAACCAAATCAGAAATGTATGTACCACTTCAACCCTAATTTTCCTCTTTTTTTTCCTCCCACTTGGCCTCCCCTCTTCAACTCCCTCCTGTGTAGAATTCATATGGACCGGAGGAGCTTGTTGATTGAGGTTATTTGTAGTGATATGGTTGGTGAAACTGTTGGTTGTCAGAACTTTCATCTTTTTGTGTATTTGACATTTTTTGCATTATGACTGAGAGCACTCATAACTGAACCTCATAATTTCTTTGGACGTTTGTGATTATACGTGACAAATTCACACAATTTTCACGCACATCAATCATGACTTTCTTTATTCTTTGGTCTTAAATTTATTAGCATTCTCTGGATGTGGAGTATTTTTGTTTGTACAAAGTGACCCTTCTAGAAATATCTTTAGAGCAAAGTAATACGGTTTACCTTCATGGGTTAGTCTGATAGGTAGATTGATTCTTCTTGTTAAGTCTGACAACTATTTTACTTTTGAATGTTTGTCTTGGTAGCTTGGATGTTAAAACAATCTACAATTTTCTTTTAATTTATTTTCAAGTAGCTTGACAGATAATTAGTAAAGTTATATAATTACAAATTTACACCATTTTGATTAATTTTAAAAAATATATACTTTGAAAAATTGACCGATTAATCCCGTTTAATTGTAATTCGGCCATAGATCGCACTGCGACCGCTTTTCGATTTAACTGCATAGATTACAATCTGGATTCCAGGAGATTTGATCTTGAGAGTTGTGGGTTGAAGTAGTTGTAGGCTGTCGCTAATTGGGGAAGATTTGTGGGTTTATATTGCTAAAATACTTTCTTTAATATAGTGCATTGTTTTTTTTTTCCCTCATTTGTTTTGTTTTGCTTTTGTTCTTATGTGGTTTCATGAATGATTCTGCTTGTTGTTGACAGACCAGTGCAGCTCACAGCTGGACCTGTATGGATCTCTATGTATTTGCAACACCTTATAGGGTTACGTGGGATTACTACTTTTCTGCTCGAGAACATACATTGGCATTTGACTCGTGGGAAGAACCTGCAGAGTTGGAATATGTATGTTTGAGTGGATATTTGTTCCTTTGCATAATATTTTAGATAAGTGGATCTTGTCACATGACACTTTTGGTAACAATTGACCAGGTAAAGCAACATGGGATATCTGTCTTTCTTATGCCATCAGGGATGCTGGGAACCTTGATGTCACTAATAGATGTTTTGCCTCTCTTTTCAAATTCTGGCTGGGGTCAGAACTCCAACATAGCCTTCTTACATAAGCACATGGGAGCATCATTTGAGAGACGTGCTAAGCCTTGGCAAGCTACAATTAATCCGGATGATGTTCATTCTGGTGATTTCTTGGCATTATCAAAGATTCGCGGTCGGTGGGGTGGATTTGAGACACTAGAGAAATGGGTAACCGGTGCATTTGCTGGCCATACTGCAGTCTGCCTAAAGGATGATCTGGGCAATCTGTGGGTTGCTGAATCTGGGCATGAGAATGAGAAGGTATGACAACAACTTCACATTTCAATTCATAAAAGTGAATTTAGGAGGGAATACTTTACAAGTAGACAAGCTTCTAGATTAAGCATGGTATGGGATTTTCATTTGCATTCTGCAATATCGTGCATTTAGTGGATTCATTTAAATAAGGCATGTGGGTTTGTTTTCTTTACAAATATTGTTCGGCTATTTGGAACTTAATACAAACGCAGGCCAAGGATTTGATTTGTTAGAAAAATAATTACTCTTTTTTTTAATTAATTAATTATTTCCTCACTTGATAGGTTTTGTCGTTTTGACATCATGAAAATTATTTGACATCACAAAATTTCTCTTTAATGCAAGTAGTAAGTTTCATTATACTTGTTGATTTGCAGGGAGAGGAGATCATTGCCATAATTCCATGGGAGGAATGGTGGGAGCTGTCATTAAAGGATGACTCAAGTCCCCATATAGCCTTGCTTCCGTTGCACCCTGACTTGCGTGCTAAATTCAACAAGAATGCAGCATGGGCCTATGCTCGTAGCATGTCTGGCAAGCCATATGGTTATCACAACATGATATTTAGTTGGATTGACACCATAGCTGACAACTATCCACCTCCTCTGGACGCTAACTTGGTTAGTACTTCCATGAAAGTTTTGCTTTATGCATTAAGTTGTGTCTGAAATTTCGAGAGGCATTCCATTGCATGATTACTAAGATGTTATTTATCTGCTAGTCTTGTTCTCAACACACTCCCATCTTAGTTTATTTTTGGTATATAAGTTTGCATATTATGTACTAGATTTCATCCATGAAACAACAATGTATTGCATTATTATTAGTTAAGTGCCAACCTCCAGAACTGAAAATGCAGAACTGGTTATAATTTGAGTTATTTTACCAAGACTTCACAATGTTGTGCAAGGATAGTTGTGAAAAGTGGTTGCCTCTCACATGCTAGCAACCACTTCACAGTGCCCTCTCTAGTTGCCATGGAGTGCAATGTTAGAACATAATTCACACCAGCCCCTACCCATCCATCCACACACATGCAAATCACACCACTTATTTCCCTAGTTTCTTGGAGAGTATATTACATAAGTTGCTAGTCTGCCTATTTGTGCAATTTCCTAGTTTCATTTATTTGAATCCCTTTGCAGTTTTTACTTAAATGCATGCAGATCTGACTTGTTCTGATGTTCAAGTTTAACCTTAACCTTATTTTGCAGGTTGTTTCCATTATGTCTATGTGGACTAGATTGCAGCCGGCATACGCTGCTAACATGTGGAATGAAGCTCTAAATAAGCGTTTAGGGACAGAGGTAATTATGAATCTACCTGATTGCTAGAGTTTGTTGACATTAGTATTCTAAGACATCTTTATTATTATGTACTTTTGTTGTTGATCAGATACTAATGATCAAATGTCAGTGGTTTGCTTTTGTAATGGAGCATAAATCCTGTTGGTGGGCGACTTTCATTGTGCATTAAATACTAGACATGTAAAGTGCTATATCCATATTACAAATCAGAATGTTGTTTGTGGTTGGAGATAAAAGACGGCTGAGATTTATCCAAATATAAGAATCTAACAAATTACATAGAACTTAAAGCACCAAGAGTGCATGAGTTCGATTTTCATACCCAATATTTTGATATTTATTTATCAAACTCTGTTTATCATGCCAACAACATGGGAAATACCCTAGTCTATATTACATATCAGACTGGTGTTTGGAGTTGGAGATAAAAACGGTTAAGATTGAAAATTGCGGAAGATGTTAATGGTGGAGATTCATTATCAACAATGACATGTTTGTAAATAAGTTACAAGTAGAAAGGCAAATGAAATGAACAAAAAGATGAAAAAGTTTTTGGAATGCATAGGTGGCAGAAAGAGAATTTATGTTTTTTTTTTTTTTTAATAAAAATCATCATATTTATGTACTTATTTATCGGATTTTAGTAATCTTGGTATAGTTGAAATGCATTTTTTAAGATCTTTCAAATGAAATCAATCACTAATACAAATGCTTAAAGTTTTAAAACCAATCATTAATACAAATGCTTTTTAAATATGCATTTAAAAAAAATAACTGTAATCTAATGCACTTTACGTCTTAAGTATTTTGAATATTAAAACACAATCAAGCAAAGACCATGAACTCTATATTATCAAAGTTTGGGGAGGATTAATTGTGGCTGGTTTAAAATGTGTTTTTTGTCCTAATTATTAAAATTTTAACCAAGTTTGACCTATTGCCACGTCTCACATTTTATCATGCCAACGGCACGGAGAATACCTTGGTCTATATTACAAATCAAAAGGGAGTTTGAGATGGGAGATAAAAGAGGCCGATATTTACCCAAATATATGAATCTAACGGATCACAGAGCACATAAAGCACCAAAAGATAAGCTCCATCTAACATTTTGATATTTATTTATTTTTCTTCAATTGTTGATGGTGGTGATTAGGTATGTAAGTATGAAAGATGAAAACTTTAAGAATGATCATGTTTTGACAAGTTTTAAACTTTTATCGTGTCAACGGCATGGGGAAAAATAAATATATAATAGGAAAGGCAGAAAGGGGTACGTGAACTTTTTGTGTTTGTCCTTTTGTTGAAAAGGCTAATTCGGGAATTAAGGCATTTGGGTCTTAAGATGCCTCATTGCATAAGCATCAATTTTTGAAAAGAAAAGAGTGATGAAAACAAAAATAAAAATGAACTAATCAAAACATTAATCCCTGCAAAAAATGACTAATTAATCATGAAATTAAAGACATTGAATTTTTGTTTTTTTGTGGTAACCCTATTATGTATCGTGTATCATTAGAGTAACATTTACTGTATGTTGCCTTCAGGGTTTGGACTTGCCTGCGATTCTTGTTGAAACTGAAAAGCGTGGAATGACATTTGATCAATTACTTGCCATTCCTGAACTAGATGAATGGGTTTACAGTGATGGGAAATCAACGACTTGTGTTGCTTTCATCCTTGAAATGTACAAAGAGGCTGGAATATTCGGTTATCTCTCTAGCTCTATTCAGGTCACTGAGTTCACTGTAAGTACAGAATGTCTTAATGTCTTTCTACTTCATGAACTTGTAATCTACTTTTCATATATGCCAACATTTGTATTTGACATAACGTTCCCTTCTGCTTTCAGATTCGTGATGCATATATGCTCAAAATTTTCGAGAATAATAGAACCCGCATGCCAAGTTGGTGTACCAACAAAGATGGTAAGCTTCCGTTCTGCCAGATTCTTGGAGAGTATGGCATGGAGTTGCCTCAGTATAACACACTGGAGCCATATGCCAAGATGAATGAGAATTGCCCATCCTTGCCGCCAAATTATGAGAGACCTGTGCACTGTTGAACCCCAGAACATCTCCCATTATTGCCATCTCATACACTGTAGTTTTTGTATATCACCATTACTAAGCTAATAAAGATACTTTATGTGCGAGCTCCTAATATAAGTCTTCTTTCTGTATTTCATCGGTAATCTTAATCACGAAATGTGCATAATTTTGTATATTGTAGAAACTTCTGACTAATTGCTGTTTCAGTTTTTACTTTAGCCAAATTAGAAGATGGCCTTCTGTTATCAAGTGCAGTTCTTAACATTCTACTCCAAAACAAGTTACTAACAACCCAATGTGACAGGGAACATGAATTTAGTTCTTCAAAAGGAAACTGAAAAATCGAGAGGGTGTGATGACAGGATATGCAGATGTACTCCATGGAACACTTGTGCCTTAATTGAAGGGAAATAGTGACTGAACCCATCGAGTTTCTGGTGATTCAATCTATCTAGAAAGAAAATGCTACGGGTTTGTTTGATAGGGCATATAATCGATTTTGAGGAAAATCTTACTTTTCCTTGAAAATCTATTTCAGAGAAAACATCATGTTGTTCGATTGGCATATGAAAATTTGTCATGGAATTGTTAATTGTAGGGGTGGGCAAAAACCGATTTAAATTCGGTTAACTGATCGAACCGAAATATGAGTAGAAAGAAAATAATTTAAACCGAATCGAACCGATTATAAACGGTTAGAAATCGGTTTACGATTTTGAACCGACCGATTTATAACCGAACCGATCGATTAATTAGATATATATAAATAACTAAATAACAGGTAGGTGTCAATACCTGATTAGTGCAACAAATGCACTGCAGTACACCCTGTTGTACTGAATCACCCCCTTCTCTCAAAGTTTTCAATTTTGGGCTAAAATTGGGTCTGTAAAAAAATTGGGCCTGTAAAAAAAAATTGGACATGTTTTAATGAAAGTCTTTCAAATGCTTGAGCTTGAAATTTCGGCCCAACCGAACCGAACCGATCCGAAATTCGGTTAAACCGAATTCATCAGTTTACAAATACAAAATTCGGTTTCGGTTTGGGTTTTGGGCAAATCGAATGAAATCGGTTTTGGGCTCAAAACCGAACCGAACCGACATTGCCCACCCCTAGTTAATTGTTGTTTGAATAGGCAAAAAAATTTCATGAATTAATTGAATATTTTTATAAAATAATACTAAACAAATACTCATAAGGTAATTTTTCTTTGTTACACTTGTATCATGATTATTTCATCAAATAGTTCATATCATCGTATTCTCATTTGTTTTGGCAGCGACTATTCTACACCACCATTTCCTCTTTCTCACACCACCATAGATTTGCATAACTTAACATAACATATAAATCTAAACTCAAAACGAAAAAACGCAAAACAAGGTAACTTTCGACCAATTTAAACCCTCAATTGAGATCGATTCTCAAGTTCATCCAAACACGAAAGTTGTAGTACTATGAGTTATCTAATAAAGACAACTTGAATCACTTAAAAATGTTTTGAAGTGAGCAAATTATGGTCATTTTACTAAAGTCGCGCAAATCTGTCTCGCAATGAAAACGAGATAGTGTTCCTGACTTTTGACCAACTTATGTGTTTGATCAAGACCGATTCTCAAGTTGATCAAACACAAATATTGTAGTACTCTGAGTTATCTAATAAACACAACTTGAATCATTGGAAAATATTTTGAAATGAGTAAGTTATGGTCATTTTACTAAAGTTGCGCAATAAAAACGGGATAGTGTTCCTGACTTTCGGCCAACTTATGTGCTAGATTGAGACCGATTCTCAAGTTGATCAAAACACAAAAGTTGTAGTACTCTGAGTCATCTAATAAATAAAAATTGAAGCACTTGAAAATGTTTTGAATGAGCAAGTTATGGTCATTTTACTAAATTCGTTCAAATCTGTCTGAAACAATTTCTGTTCGCAGAGTTCACTGCGGGGTTTTTGAGATACCCGGCATTGTTCTCTGCATTTCGCACAGGACACTGCGGGGTTTTTGAGATACTCCGCATTGTTCACTGCGGGATTTAATTTATTTTTCTTAAATTGTTGATGGTGATGATTATGCATGTAAGTGTGAAGGATGGAAACTTAAGGGTGATCATATTTTGACAAGTTTTAATCTTTTATCGTATCAACGGTATGGGGAATACCCTAGTAATATATAATAGAAAAGGCCGAAAGGGGTCCATGAACTTTGTGTTCAGGTCCTTGTGTTGAAAAGGCTAATTCGGGAATCGTGGCATTTGGGTCTTAAGATGCCTCATTGCATAAACATCAATTTTTTTAAAGAAAAACGTGATGAAAGCAAAAAAAATAATAATAATAATAATAAAAAATGAACAAATCAAAACATTAAATCCCTGGAAAAAAAACGACTCTAAGTAATCATGAAAGTTATGACATTGGACTTTTGTTTTTTGTGGAAACCCTATTGTGTATTGTATCATTAGAATAACATTTACTGTATGTTGCCTTCAGGGATTGGACTTGCCTTCATATATCATTATCTAATCATAGTTTTACATGCTCCAAACACAGTCATAGATCGAAAATACACATATTGAGGCATATTAGCTTTGTAAGGTAAAATATAAATTTAGTAGATCTTACAAGAGGATCGCAATCGCAAAAATCGTGTCAAAATCGGAGTTACAGTCTGCATTTTAGACTTGGTCGAAGCTTGTTCAAAATAAATAAATCTCAATCAAGGTCAGGTTAATGGTCAACTTTGGTCAACGGTCAGGATTAATCACAATGAACTCAGGTCAACAATCAAGACTAACCACGGTCAACTATGGTCAATAGTCTAGTTTGTCCTACAGTTACGTGCAAGAGAGAGTTAAGTTTTCTTGGTTTCCATTCCTTGGTGGAGTAGAAGGATCGGAGTGGAGGGAAAATAACTTAAAATGAGGGTTTCTATTCTTTTGAGAGAGACTAAAGAAAATATAGGGTTATCAAACGGCCTTAACATGCATGCCTTTGTGACATAACAAATTCCTTTTTTTTCCATGAAAAATGTGCATATCAAACAGACCCTAAGACTTCTACTTTATTTTGATGGAAAACCATGCATTTGTGAAAATTATATTGGATGAGAGGAGAGAAAGGGGATGAGGATTGTATATGATAAAAATGAAGTTGAATCCTGATTAGGTAGGTTTGAACAATTATGAGATGTGATGATGCATCGAATAAGACTGTCATCACAGTCACACACGTGGTCTGTCACGAGGATCAAGTTTCCCAAGATTAGGCCAATGCATAAAACCCAAGAGGACGAATCCAGTCACGAAAGCCCAAACAGGGCCCGTCAGAATAAATCATAATCAGAGGCCCAAATCCAGGCCCAATAAATTCTCCCTCAAGAGGGAGGAACTACATAGAAATAGACTCGTGGATGGAGATATGCCTCCACGGACGTATGTTCTTAAAGGAGGAGACTGTTAAAGATAATGTCTCCCCTCATTGCGCCTCACATGCTTAAGTCACGCAGGGAATTAACAGTGACCATTAAAAAAGGTAAAAGGAACATTTGACAAAAGGTATGCAATTTTAACTGAGTTCTATCCAATTTTATCTCCATCTCCAACTGAGTTACCGACTTAAGCATCGGAGTGCCTTCAAGCACAAAAGGTGGTATTTGGCAATCTAACATTTGTTTTGCAGGTTTTACTTATTGGAGAGTGAATGTTGGACGCATCAGTTTGGCACCGTTCATGGGGAGCGACAAGTTTTACTTTCAAGAAGATAGTCTATAGTAGCAAACTTCCTCAACTCTGATCGACGATTAAGGAGCCCTTAGAACAAATGGAACACTCTACAGATCATTAATCCGACAATAATCAAATCAATTCTCCCACCGGAGAAGCTGCAATGCCGATGGTAAACACTTCAAGCCCAGCGACGAACACTGGGACGATCATGTCCGACAATGGAGAACCGCATGCGATGGCTCAAACATCCCAAGCATGCGCTACCATAGACCCTCGTGTAGACCTATTCATGGTCCAGATGGACTGTATGATCAAAATGGTGGAAAATTCACCTAAGAGCATGCGCAGTCCGCTGAACCCGTCCAAGCGCTACCTCAACAAAACTCAACCAACAGAGTTCCTCCAGAACCTCTACAGGCGAATCTCGAAAGCAGTAAACCACTTCAAAATGGGACCCCCATAGCAACATGACCCCTACTGAAATTCCATTCAGGATCGGAGTTACAGATCCCAATGTATTATACAAACTAGCCAGACCACCATTCTCCGACGCACTCATGGTGACTCCTATGCCAAAAAAGTTTACCACACCAAAGTTTGAAGCTTACAATGGTACCACTGATCCAACTGACCATTTACGACACTTTTACCACATGATGTTGAAGGAGAGCACGAAATCCATCCTATGCAGAACATTTTTGACGAATCTCACCTCCACAACAATGAACCGGTTCAACAGCCTATCACCAAGGTCGATAGACTCATTCCAGGCGTTGGCTACCGCCTTCATTACGAGGTTCATCGACAGTCAATGGATGAGGAAGGGGCCACGCAAATTGCTCCACACCAAACAGAAGACTGAGGAGACAATAAGGGAGTATGTTACTCATTCACTAACGAGTTAACTATGATCGATGGATGTAGCGACGACACGGCCACCGCTACTTTCACCACCGAACTAAAAAGATGACCCTTTTTCGATGCTCTGAACCTGAACCCCTGAAGAACATGGCGATTCTATTGAAGAACGCTCAAAACACATCATTCTTGAGGAGATGATAACCGCCAGGAAGAAGAGCGAATCCAAAATAGAAGCCTATTCAAATAAGCGAGAACGGAGGGAAGAAAGAAGGAGAGATGACAAACCCAGGAGGAAAACATTCAGTCAAAGAAGCACCGAACTAATGGGAGGTCCGAATTCAACCAGTAAGAATCCGGAAAGCCTCAATCGACAAGGCCCGGCATGAGCGAGTGACAAGCGTGGCGAAAAAGACATACAAACCATAAACGACCTTGAAGAACAGCCGAGCGAACATACTGAAACACAATGAAATGGGAAGATGTCAACTAGCCATTCAAGATGAGAGGAGACTCGGAGGGGCGAGACAAGAGCGAATACTGCTCTTTCTACAAGTATCACGGGTACGACATTGAAGACTGCTATAACCTGAAAGATGAAATCAAGCACTTAATTCAAAGAGGATGACTCGACGAATTTGTCGGGCTACCTGATAAACAACCCAAAGGGAAGGAGAAAGCAGACACCACCACGGGATTGAAGGCACAATCCAGAGAGATTATATACGCCTTACACTGTGTAGTCGGAGAAAACGACTAGACAATCCCACCAAAGAGACAACCAATAACATCTCCCACTCGAGCTGAACTATATAGAATTACGCTATCAAACGAGACCAGATAAATCAATACGACAACTTTCAAACGAGGAGCGTAGAGAAAATTGGCAATTCAAATAGAGGCCAACCAATTGACAAAATCCGAAGAAGCTTACAAGCTCGACTATTATCCACGACAAGGCCAACAACGCCTCCTACATTACTTACAACGAAGTCAATGCAAACAAATTATATGAGTTGACGAACGAAGCCTTGGCAACAGGTACCGATGTAGCATGATTGGGCAATTTGGGACTACATTCTATTCTGCTCAACAAGTCAATGGAACACACCCAGTGATTCGATCAAGAAGCATTCCGAGTTTATTAGCTACCTCACGATAACAACATACTAGCAACAAAATTACAGAGAATCATGGACGAAGAAGTTACAGCTAAAATGTTAAGACCACTCAAGGCAGAACAATTCTAGCAATTTTCAGAAAGACTTCGAGTTGGGACGAACAAGTCAACTTATTCAAATAAATTTGAGTCGACTAATACGTCAAACCAACAAAGTAAAAGTTGGCATGAACAAGTCAACTTACTCAAATAAGCTTCTAGTTGACTAATACGTTAGACCAACAAAGTAAAAGTTAAGTCAACTTACTCAAATAAGCTTCAAGTCGACTAATATGTCGGATCAACGTAGTAAAAGTTGGGACAAACAAGCCAACTTATTTGAATAAACTTTGAGTCGACGAACATATCGGATCAACGAACAAGTCAACATACCCGAAAAAACCTCGGGTCAATTAAAGCGCCAGATCAATGAGGCAAGGACGAATGAGTCAACTTATTCAGTCTTATATATCGGATCAAGAATTCAGACTCATAAGTCAAAATGTAGCTGTAAAAGCCTTCTGGCTAATCAAAATATCAGACTAAGAGGCGAAAGCTGAAAATACACATACGACTTACTTCGCCAACCACGAAAGGTCTAAAAGTAATAAGGGACGAGTCAATTCACTCACAAAACCATCCAAGCCAATACTTCGGAACATGGAACACTTTGGCGTGTGAATACTTGAGGATCTTAATGAGGAAAATCCCTTGATTGACAAGAACAAAGAAAGAAAAACTTCAGATGGTCTAAGCAAGCGCAAAAACAAAAAATGGATAAGCCTAAATCATTAATACTTACCACTATACTACAAACGACTTGATGAGGAAAACACACGCATCATATACAATGAATCACAACAAATGACCTAAAATGAATCACGATCTCAAAGAGAAAACATGCAAAACAGAAAATAATATAAAGAACAATACAACATTGTCAAAGGGAAAAGTATTTTCATTCATAAAATCACTTTGTTATATCCGGAGAAAAAGATTGTACATTTTGAAAAGGAGATAGAACATTCGGAGAAAAAAAAGAAAGTTCAGAGAAGATATGGTAGAGGCGGCAAGAGCATCTGATGGAAGAGAAACGAAACCAGTGGCAAGAGAAGATGAGATTTTCTCCTCAACATCGAGAGTAAACGATGAAGCCAGAACGAAAGGGTGAAGAAATGACAGTTGTTCATCTACAGGATCGTTCGAAAGATCCGGAGTACTATCCTCACCATCGTCATTCTCGAAGGCTTAATCAACCAAATGACAATACTCGGAAAAATGAATACCAAGCCCTTCAATATAGTCAAGAAGCTCAACCTGCCTATCAACCACTCTCTTCCAATCCTCCGCCTCCGCAATATTCGGTTTGTCTTTTGTTGCAGCAAGCTCATTCATAGTGGAAATAAGCTACATTTGGCGGTGGTCACCATGGCAGAGATGTTCGATTTAACTTCATCAAGTGAAATTATTAAGTGTTCTACCTGCCCTTCAACAATTCTACAGCTGACAAATTGTTCAATCACAGAATGTAAACCCTCATCATGGCCAGCTTTCTCGCTAGACAACTCATTTTACAACTCATTCAGACTGTGCAGGAACAAATGAATCCAAATGAGCGGGAGAAGAAACTAAGAATTCAGCCGCGTCATCGACATGAATGGAAGTAGATCGAGGATGAAAAGCGTCAAAACTCTAACCACAGTCAATGACCTCCTTAGACTGCTCCACCGCCAGCTGGAACATCTTGTCATCGATACCCCGAGGGTCGTCATTAGACCATTTAGCAACGTCGGGAACACCATAGGCTAAAATAAGCCTCTTTTCATTATCTTCCAACGGACGAGTAGTTTCCTTCTCACTCCTTTCCAACTCTAAGAAGTTCATCTCCTCAACCTCCTCGAGGGATAAGTGATCCTCTTTCACAACCTCCTTACCAGAGGAACTTAGACGAGGTGCAGTCCAAGCGGCACCACGAGTAGAAAGTCATTTCTTATTTGGAACACGATCAAGATTTATCAACAATTGCTTCGATGGGCTAGCGGGCCTCAGAAGCTTCCTCTTCCTGGAAGTCGGGTCAACAACACTGGTGCTAACAGGAGCATCTATATCCATAATGTGTTTTCCCAAACTCACTTCCCAATCAATCCTAGAATCACTAACACCAGTAGGAGCAACGCGAGCAGCAATCTCCTAAGCAAGGGATTCAGTGAGCAAAGCCCACTCCGCCTCGTTCATATTGTACAAGCCAATATGCTCCAAGATGTTCTTAGAGAGAAATGCCTCCACGGGAAACACATAAAGCTTCAAGAATTGGTCACTGATCCATCATTTTTTCTGCAGTTAACTACAAACCCTTCCGTTTGTTAGGGACTCGGAATGACTACACAATTGGACGACCTCACAGTTTGAGGTAGCAAGAGCTGACAGAAACATAAAACCAGAACCTTAACCAATCTTTATTATCATCATTGAGCTTCGCAAAATAGATAGGAGAACGGAGGAAACAAATGTCATTGGTCACCAGCAGACCAATGACTGAATGCAGAATCCTAACAGTCAAGGGAATTCCAAAAAGAATGGCCATCGCATAAGTAGAAACCATAATCCTCCAATCATTAGGACTCATTTGAGCAGGAGGAATGCAAAAAAAAAAAATCTAGATATTCCCAAAATAGCTCTAGAATTGGGAATTGAAGGCCGAAAAAGAAGATGCATGGATAGAGTGCAATATACCTAGACCTTGGACGACAAGGACTATCGTTTTGCCTAAGCGAATGATCTCGAGGTCGGATGGAAAATTATAGTCAGAACGAACATCGTTCGGCGTCGCCTGAGAAACTTTCTTGGGCGAGAAGTAAGCTTCACAAGTAGCATGCACCTCACCACTTAGTATATCGCCAACATACATCGTCAATGAATGAAATAGCAAGGAAAACGAATAAGGAGAAAGGAGAATAAGCCCTAATTTCAGAGATAGCGTAAAGAGATAAACAAATCAATCACGCCTCCTTTTATAAAGCCGAGCAACGAAGAGACTGCTCATAGGACGACGTGCGAGATATGATGACTACACGAAATCCCAAAATATGCATGGAAAACGAATAGACAAACAAGAGATCGGGATGTCAACTCACCAAAAGCTGCTAACAGCATTAAATGCAAGGCAATGATGAAATCGAAAGTCCAACCGTCACTGAGTTAGTGGCCACGTCAGCATACCCAATAACTAAAAGGGTAGTAGCTGATGATACATCAAATAAGACCGTCATCACAACCACACATGTGGCAGAGATCGTCTAACATGAGGTATCAAGTATCCCAAGATTAGGCTAATTCACAAAGCCCAAAGAGGATGAATCCAGTCACGAAAGCCCAAACAGGGCCCATTAAAATAAATCATTATCAGAGGCCCAAATTCAGGCCAGATAAAGTTCTCCCTCAAGGGAGAGGAACGTTATATAGAAAGAGATTCGTGGAGGGAGATACGCCTCCACGGACGTATCTTCATAGAGGTGGAGACTGTTATAGTGAACGTCTCCCCTCGTTGCTCCTCACATACTTAAGTCACGCATGGAATTAACAGTGACCATTATATAAGGTAAGGGGAACATTCGCAAAGGTATGCAATTTTAATTGAGTTCTGTCCAATTTTATCTCCATCTCCAACTGAGTTACTAACTTAAGCATCAGAGTGCCTTTGACCGCCAAAAAGGTGGTCTTTCGCAATCTAACATTTGTTTTACAGGTTTTACTTATTGGAGACTAGATTTTGGACTCGTCAAGATGTATACTAACTAGATTATGAGAGATGAAAAAGGGAGGTGGACTGTGAAGAGGATAATAACTACATCAATATGAGAAACTTTTTCGTGACTAAAAGAAATGATATTATTGCATGGTATTAAAAGAATTTGTAGACAGAGGTTACAAAAACAATAGTAATATTGGTAAGTGAGATAAAAGTTGTGTTATAGATGTAGGAGAGAACGAGGCCCACGGATGGTAGCATGATGATGGTTGCAAAAAGAAAATATGATTCAAGAACTCATGCCATATAAAAGAAAATATGATTTTATTGATGATAAGCTAAATAATCTATGAATAATCATGGTGATTGTTAGTAGCACCCACTATTTGGCTTAAAGCCACCATCGATTATAACACTCACACTAAAATGGTGCCCACCCTAAGAGCACCCACAATAAGTTGGGCGTCAACTATTATGCATTTGACTACTCCCTTTTATGTTATAAGAGCCACCCTCACCAACCCATCATTTTAATAATTACTAAATTATCTCTATTTACCTCTTCTATCATCTCTTTACCTCTTTCATCACCACCACTACCACCAATGTATTACACCACCATCATTCTCTTCATTATCTTCCCTTCAACTTCCTCATTTCTTTTCTTCCCTTACTCCTCGTCATTCATCTTCTTCACTTCCTTCTTATTCTCTTCATCTCTTTCCTTTATTTATCTTACTTATTTCTTCCTCCTCTACTATGTGCTATCATCACAAAGAACAAGGAAAAAAAGGAGATGAAAAAGAAAAAGGAATGAGGTTTTCGATCAAGCAAAAAGAGGGATTTTCAAAGTAGATCGAAAAAACCTTAATTCACTATTTACTCGGTAGATTCAACATAATTTTTGGCTGGTCGTATTGTTAAGCGACGTACTTTTCCACTAGCCATATGTGTCCATTGACATACTTTTTCGCTTGTTGTATGTATTTTTTGACATACTTTTTGGCTAGACGAATGAAAAACTCTATTGGTAACTTAGTGACTAGTACACACATATGGTTGTGTACGCCGTATGAAATATATTTTTTGTTGGCCGCATAAATGAATCAACATATTCTTTTGCTGGCCGTATGTGTATTCTGACATACTTTTTGTTGGATGGATGAATATATGTTGGTAACCAAATGATCAGGCCATACATACTAAAACAATTGAAGATCCCCAATATTAGGCGATTGAACGCAAAGTGATGACAACGCTCACGTGACAGTGAGAAGATGGATAAGAGGGGATGGCAGGTGAAGGTTATTGTAGGAATGAAAATTTGATAAACGAATGACGATCAATGATTAGCACCTCCCCTGGTGTTTGCTACCATTCAGAAGTTTTGCTTCTAAATGAAACTAAAAACAAACACCCATTTAACAATGTTTAATTCTTATTATCTTCCAACTTTTAGTTAAAAGCATAAATGAACACCCTTTAGTTTGGTTTTTAAGAAAACTTTTGGGGAAAATAGTGGGTGATTGAGATGATAAGAAGAAAAGATGTTCAGTTTGGATGTTGATGATGAATGGTGGAAGGAGATGGTGAAAAGAAGGAGATGGTGAGAGGAAGAGAGGTGAGTTTAATTGAGTGAGTTTGACAAATCTCGGCTTTGTGGGATAGGTGTGGGCTAATTAAATCTAATAGTTGGTAGTGGTTCTCAAAGTCCATCTTTTAACTTTAGATATGAAAATGATGAAATGATGGTAGCTTTCATCTAAGTAGCGGGTGCTACTAAAAATCACCACAATCATAAGCTAAAGAATCCTAATTAGAAACAACATGCATGTCCTTAACTAATCTTCTTAAATCTTCATCTTATCATTCATATCCCCAAGCTATAAAGAATTGGCTAAACCTAAAAGGTTTCATTTACACCATCCATCTCTTTTAATTCTGTCTTATTCGAGTGAATTGCTTCCACTTCCCCTAGTTCTTTTAAAATAGGTTGAGATGTAGGGAGAAAAATAATAATAATAATTGATGCAGTCATTTTTTGCTCCCTACTTTGTCAGTCCTGCTGACTTGCACATGGAATGCACGTGAGCCACAGACCATCGTTGTGTTGGCTATGACACTCCGATTCTAAAGTCAGACATGGATCCGAAGAAGCTGTAATGCTGTAAACAGGAAATTTGTAGCGTATCTTAGCTTACCAACCTCATGTCTTATTTATAGTGCAGGAGTCCTGGTTTGACCAGGCCATCGATGGTGTAGTTTAAGAAGGAGATATTCGTGAAGATTTTATTCTAATTAGGAGTTGTGTTGTAGAAGGGAGTTTTCTTGTTAGCCCTATGGTTTTAGATACGCGGAAGATAGTTCCCAATCTCAGGGTAATCCGTAAGAGGAAGTTTCCCTGTGTGATATGTACTCTGGTATTTGGTTCCTAGTTGGAAGCGGAGAGCTGGCGTAATTGGCTGTCCGAAGCTGATCCTCGAGATATTTCCCTTAGTAGGGCTTATGGGTATTGAGGATAGCTGTGAGACGTGTGGACTTAGCAAGTTGTATGAGTTCGGATCCGTTTGGCGGACTGCATTGGGCGGACTTAGAACCGCTTGGGTCGGATCGGTGTTGGGCCGACACTAGGGCCCGTAATTCCTCGAGATCATCATGACACGTGTATAGATCAGGGTCGTGACCATTTTGGTGTATCATTAGCTACTCCCCCGAGTTAGTGAGCCATCACATTAGTTCGCTAAGTCATCTCTTGAAAAGATACGCTACTCGTGATGATTGAGTTTGAATCGTTGCTTGAGTTGCACTGCATTTATTGAACGTGCGACGGTTCAGTGGAAAGGAGGCAGGAACCTAATCCCTATTTTGGTCATCTGTTGTGCAGAGACTAATTCTTCTATTTTCTTTGCTTTTAAAGATATTGCTCTGTTCATCTTCTGATTAAAAAGATTGTTCATCTTCTTCATGGCTCAACAAAACCTTCTTGATGATGCAATCTTGGCCAGGGGCTTAGTTTTTCGAAGACAGGTTGCTTTCTGAATCTGGCATTGCTGAAATCCGTACGAAGTTTGGGGTCCCCGAGGACCTGCCATTGTATGTTCTGAAGGGCGACCAAACACCAATGTCTCCACTGGCGGGGTTTATCTGCTTGCATCGCGGGATGCTCCAAACCGGAGTATGTTTTCCCGTTCTGGATGTGATTTGGGACTTCTTGGATTTCCTTGGAATTCCTCAGGCCCAGTTGTGGCCTAATGGATAGAGGACCATTCTTTTCATTCTGATTAGGGTGAAGGAAGCTGGCGTCTGCATGACTTCACGAGTGATCCAGTTATTGACTTTTCCTCGATTGAAGAGTAATGTTGTTTGTAAAATGACGCTGCTGGCTTGCTTTGCGAATCTGCATGATGACTTCAAGTTCTGGCAAAAGTAATGCTTCTTGGTCCTTGCGAATTCAAAGTACTTTCAATTCAAGGGTCGTCTGCTTGAGCGGGAGTTCAAGCTACTTCGCAAGTACAACTTTTTCTTTTGATTCTATTACGCTCGATTGCATGCTAATCGTTTTTCGTGTTTCTTCACAGGACAGTTTCCCACTACTCCTCTTACCCCAGAGGAGCAAAACACTATGGACACATTTCGTGGCTTGTTAACGAAGAATGTGGTGGACGTCATATGTATTCCCAACTTCATTCACAGTAGGCTATGGGACAACTGACATGTGGCCCCTACTCATTATCGGACATCGCGTGTTAAGTTTGAAGATGGGACCCCTAATAGGAAAAGGAAGACCACTAAGGCCAAAACTTTTGTTTTGTCTGACACGGAGGAGCAATCTGAGATGCTTGCCTCATTTGTGAGTTCGAAGAGGTCCCACATTAGAACTGCGTCGACTCCAAAATGACCTGCTCCTATAAGTGGAGCGTGATTCTGATCGGCAGGTCAAGGTGGAGGCCGATGTATCTGGCTGAGAGAAAGACTACCTGCGATTAGCAGGGGTTGAAGACATGTCGAATCTCAGTGCTGCATAGGTAGAAGCTTTGAGCGAAGAGTTGATGCGGGTTGCAATATCGGCTTCTGCTGGTACTGATTCGCATGAGACCTTTCCGATAAAAGGTTTTTGTAAGGATCCACATGATGTTCTTGAGTTCGATCGTCCCATTGGTGAGTTTTCTGATAGCGGCCGTGGTGACACAGGCTAAGTCTCTCATAGTCCGCATTGTTTACCGTCTCGTTTCAGGCCACATCTCAAGGTGTTGGAGGGTCTGTTGGATAACTCGCTTCCTTATCTTCCTTCGGATCCTGTTAAGCCGTCTCGCCCTAAAGGGTTGGTTGTTCGTGACAAAGGAAAGGCTGCGGAGAAGAGCCTGGGAACAGTAACGACTGCGAAGGGTGGTGTCGGTGTAATTCCTAATTTGGGAGAGCTCCATCCAGATGCGAGGATAAGCCTGTTTACACCGGACTTAGTGAGGATGAACACTCAGATCTGGCACTAGGAGGTCGACGTGGAGTATGCTTCGAGGAAGCATATAAGCAGGTACATAGCTAGTTGATGGATTACGCTCCAAAACCCGACGATGATACGCTAGAAAGGCGTATGGATAAGGGTTTAAAGTACCTTATGCTGGGGAAGTCTCATTTGAACTAGGTGGCCATTGCTGGGACAAAAGTTCAGGTGGCTCGTGAGAGGGTGTACACCATAGAGTGTGTCTTCTCACACATGCAAGTGCTATATTCTGAAGCGCTTTATGAAATTTAGTGGCTGAAGAAGCAGGCTGAGGAGAGGAGGCTGGAGCAATCAGCCATGGTTGTCGAGACTCAGAGGGTTCGTCTGGAAGCCCTTGAGTGCGATTTAACAGAGGCGGTGTCCGCAAGGGACATATTCGTGCAGGAGTGGATCGAACACGGTAAATTATGGAGGTTGAACAAGAATCTACGGCTGAGGCATATTCTGAACCGCGGTCTCTCGCTGAAGAGATTGCCTTGAAGAAGGTTGACTGGGCAGCTCCAAAACAACAATTAGAGTCTAATGTGAAGTTCAATGCTCGAAGGCGAGGAAGGACGAGGACAAGCTCGAATTAGTAAAGCATGAGCTCAATACTGTAAAGAGTAGTTTGGGTACAGAGCAGTCTCAGGTTGATGCGCTGACTGGCAAGTTGGAGCTATTAGAGCGTGAACATGCTGACGCGAAGGCGTGCAATGAAGAGCTTCTGCAGGAACAAGGCAAGTACAAGTTCTGTTGGGTTGTACACAGTAGACTGGAGCTGTTGGCGCTGATGAAGAAGGAACATCCTGAATGGGATCTTGGCCTCTATAAGAAGATGTCGTATGTAGACTTGTCCGATGCCTTTGCATCATTGGACGAAGAGGGCGATTCAGACCCTAATGCTCAGACCATGGCACGTATGGACGCGACTCCTGCTCCCTCCTCCATTAAGCTTAGATCTTCTATTTCTGTCTCCTCTCTCGATAAGGAGTAAACTTTGAATACTTGTATCAATTTTGCTTCAACTGTTAATGAAAACAGTTTTATCTTAAGTACGTTCTGTATCCGTTTTGTGTTTGTTGCCACTATTGTGTGTTTTCCATTTGGCCTTGTCATTTTACTTTGGCGTAGGCTGGTTGGATCAATAAGAAGTCGAGTGGTCTGTCTACAGTCGAGAGCTTGACCGTTTGCGTTGCGAATGACTCAGAGTCACTATTGCAAGTCATGTCCGTCAGTGGGCATTTCGCGGATAGTTTAGCCATGGCTTGCGTTACCTGAGCAATATCTCGTCCTTAAGGTAAGCTGCTGTGGGCTTATCTCGTTGTCTGATTCGTCGCCTGCATCTGTCGTCATAAGCGAGTTGTGATAGCCGAGCGTACGCGTGAAAGTACTTGTACAAAGTTAGGCGTTGTAAGCTTGGGTTGGCATTCTATATAGCACCTGTCTGCGCGTTGGCTGGATGATTTATGTGTCGGCGTAAGTGGCCTTTACTGGTAATAGAATGCCAGCTCGTTTGAGCGTGAAGACACTAACTGAACTGTGATTTATCTTTGTGGTCGCTATTTAGAAAGAAAGTGGTGGTCGCATGGCGAGCTACTTAGGGCTCCCACCTTCCGAACCATCTATGCCTGAACATAGTGGACTACAGGTTTGGTGAGTAAGGATTTGGCGACCATGCTGGAGATCGATGGTTCTGTGGCGAGCCGTCGACATCAGTTAGGGATTGACTAGTGTGATACCCTTGTGTGGGCGGACCTGAGGGGGAGGGTGCGGGAGAGGCCTGTGATGGCGAAGCCCAATAAGCCCATGAATCCCAAGAGGGGTTGGGCGAGCTACCAAGGGGAAATTATAGTCCCACATCACCTAGGTGAGGGAAGGGGATGTGCTATATATGTACGAGGTTGGATATACAAAGTACTACGCGTTTTAAAGCCGTGCGGGCCTTGGGCCCAAAGGGGACAATATAGTACTCTGTAGATCGGGTAGTGACAGAATGGTATTAGAGTCGGACCTAGCCGAAAGTGTGCCAACGAGGATGTTGGTCTCCCTTAGGGGGGTGGACTGTGATACCCTTGTGTGAGCAGACCTTAGAGGGAGGGTGTGGAGAGGCCCGTGGATCTCAAGAGGGGTTGGGTGAGCTACCAAGGGGAGATTATAGTCCCACATCGCCTAGGTGAGGGAAGGGGATATGCTATATATGTACGAGGTTGGATCTCAAAAGTACTACGCATTTTAAAGCCGTGCGGGCTTTGGGCCCAAATCGGACAATATAGTACTCTGTGGATCGGGTCGTGACAACTCTTTCGAACCATCTATACCCTTGCAATGGTGGCTACAAGTTCGAGACGAAGGGATTTGGTGGCTAGGCTAAAAAGCAGTGGCCCCGTGGCAAGCCGTCGGAATCAGTTCAGGCTGACTAGGCTCCAACCTTCCAAATCATCTACACCCGTGTGCATCAAGCTACAAATTTGGGGGTCTTTGTCGGCCATGCTGAAGAGTAGTGGTCTCGTGCAGGCCATCAAAATTAGTTCGAGACTGACTAGGCTCCCACCTTCTAACCCATCTACACCCGCGTAGTGAGGGCTACAAGTTTAGGGTTGGTAATTCAGCGCCAGGCTAAAAAGCAGTGGTCCTGCGGCGAGCCATCGAAATCAGCTTGAGACTGACTAGGCTCCCTCCTTCCAAACCATCTACACCTGCACAGTGGGGGCTACATATCTGGGCTTTGATTAGAAGCTTTCGTTGCTAGTCGTCACCAACTAGGCTTACCTGATCAGGTTCGGTGACCATTGACCACGAAGGGGGTGATGATCCCTGGTGAGTCGTCGTCACCAGGCATGACATCGCTGATTAGACTCCCACTTCCTAAACCATTGGGATCCGCACTAGGTGAACTAGGTGTCGGGATGAACCATAAGCCGTCTTCATCAGCCTCGGCCGACTAGGCTTGCCTGGTTGGAGAAAGGTATTGCCTGCTTGAGGGCGTGCGAACCTATGTTCGCAGGAGTTGTGCGTTATACGGACAAAATTACCTTAAATTAGCTGGTGATTCGCAGGTATGATCTGTGTGTCAGAATTGACTAGGATTTCTAGTGCCCGTGTTAGGCATGTAGTAGAATATTGTTTGAATAGTAGGTTGAGCCTATGGGCCCGCAGGGGGAGAGCTAGGGTTTATTGCACAAATTACGCTACGCGTACGGCGTAGATCGCATGTGTATGGCGTAGATCGCGAGACGGTTGAGTATCGATCACTCCCACTCAATTGATGAAGTTGCACGCAGAACCATTAATTGGACGCATGTGGTTTGTGTAGTTTCCTTGGGAACCGTCGTCTCCTCATTTCCCATATGGTATTCATTGCTGACAGTTAATGCTGAAGAGCTCGTTTAGTGGACAATTATGTCTATATAATGGTGTTTCTCAATCGTTGTAGGCACTATCTTCTGCAGAGCTTATCTCCTGTAATGTTTTTGCTTGAAGAGAATGCTTTGGGTTTTCCAAAGGCTGATGGGAGATCTCCATCATTGGAGTTTTCGAATGTTCTGACATTTATGCTGATTGAGCACGATGATAATCGATGTTATGCGTGGTCTCTTGTTTTGGGTGGGCACGTAGTTGATTTGCCAATATCTCGTAATTTCTTCTCATATTGCGGAGAAGAAGTATGGATTTCCCTTCAAGGGAGGAGTCTGTCGTTTATGCGTTGGTGCCTTGTCGTTGCTCTAGAGCATTTAATCTCAGAGATAAATGCCCAACTCCGAAGTGGTTGCATCCACCACTTTTTGATTAACCTCGTTGTCTCGCTCTGCGCTGGAATTCAGGATCTCGAGATTGAGAGGAGTTGGACATGGTCCACTTGATTGGGCCATTGACTCCCGGGTGCCCCTTTTGTCTCTACAGCAAGAAGGTGCACTCTACCTTTGTCAACCTGATACTTGTCCCAAGTTCACCCGGTCCGCCAGATCGAGCGTGTGAGTTGCCATATCTGGTTGTGGCTCATCACGGGGGCCCCGATTGTCGATTTTGTACCACCTCATACCATATTTGAGGGTTACGTCCGCAGGAGCTGTGTTGTTATTTGCAGATAGCGTGCATCTGAGAGTTCGGATTGCCTACTTTGGGTACCTTTGCTCTCTTTGTTGTCGGACGATTTATGCGAGTCCTTACTCCATGTTGCATTGGATTCATATGCTTGTAGTATGTAGTCTTTTTTATCCGCCTCTGGGCGTCCGTTGTTACATCTTTTCAATAATCAATAGAGTGTGTTTGCGCAATTTTTTTTCTTAAATGCTTGCAAATCACATGAGTTTTTAAGAATTAAAACTCTTCATTGACTATAGAAAGGGAAATAATAACTTAAATAGACTAACTGTTGACGGAGAGAAATTGATCATGGCCTTGAAGTGAATTCGTATGGCTCTTGCGGATAGTTGGTGCTTTCAGCGGATTGTTGAGCTTCATTGATGTCGTAGAGGCTAATGAAGAGTAAACCTTATGAGGGAGTTAATTTCCACACTGATGGAATGTCGGGAGGTTATACTCCAGCTTGTCTTGATATCCCCATTCTGTTGGTTGGAAAAGCATATTGCTCTTGTACTGCTTAACTACCCTGTTTCTCTGAAGCGAGCCACTGTTGTTGGGATCTTGTGTGAGTGGAGTGACGCGTCTGCAGTCACTAGGCCTGGCTCATGTTCAGATTGCACTATGGGATCCGGTTGGATCTAGAAACATTTATTTGCTTCAGTGTAGCATAATGGCAGCCTCGCGCCATAGGGTTGTCTCCACGTATTGTTCTTTCAAAGTGGTTACCGGTGTACTTAACACACTGGTGAAGGGTGGAGACTACTGCTTCCATCTGGTGAAGCTATGGTCTTCCCAAGATAAGGTTGTAGGTGGATGGTGCGTGTACTACCATGAAGTTTAGAAACATGATCTTTCTCAGTTGCGGCTCTCCTGCCACTACTGCTAAACTTATCTTCCCAATCGGGAAGCATTTCTCTCTACTAAATTCAATCAGCGAGTAGTCTAAAGATGTCTGGTTCTCCTCCTTGAGGTCCATACCACGGAACGCGTTGTAGAACAGTACGTTGAGTGAGCTCCTTGTGCCCACCAGAGCTCTATTTACCTCACACCTTGCAGTGGAGACGGAGATGGCTAGGGCGTCATTGTGCGGTGCTCAAACTCCTTCGAGGTCCTTGTCCATAAAGGTTAATGTGGGAATGGGGCTTTAAACCCTTGTGTAGCAAATGCATCTATCCTCGTCCGCTGGTTGTGTTCGCACTTCTAGTAGAGTCCGCTTGCAGGACTGGTCTACGTATGGACCGACCCCATGATGGACATAGATTATGCCCGGAGTCTCCTTTTCTATTTCCTTGACTGACTCCCACGGTCCCTGGATCGTCCTGGTCGCTTCAGTACTTGTTGTTGTCACGCTTGGAGGGATTTTCGCACTACTTTGGGGGCACTTCAGATCTTCCCAAATTTTCATAGAGTTCAATACGTTCGAGAGGCTGGAATTAAGGGGTGTCATGGCTTTAGATCCAACGTAGTTGGATGTTTTCTCTGGCATAGCCCGACCAGGGTCTGACCTGTTGTCATTACGTTTCTCTTGTTTCATTCTTCGTCCTCGCGTCTCCTTTACTCATTTTTGTCCTTAGGAACATAGAGCTTCTTCTCACCTTCGATTTCCTTCTTAACGGTCCTCAACTCTTCCAAAGTAATGTACTTTTGGACGCTCTTGAGGAGCTCCGCCATGTCTAATGAGGGTTCCAAGGTGAGGTCTTCGTAGAGTTTTCCCTCTTTTAGGCCTGCGGTGAAAGCCGTCACGGCTGTGTCGTCGCTACAACCGTCAATGAGCATTAGATCGTCGTTGAAACGCGTGACATATTCTTTGAGCGTCTCATTGGATCTCTATTTCAGAGAGAGTATGTAGTGTGGGCCTTTTTGGAGATGCTGACTTTTGATGAAACAAGTCATGAAGGATTCGATCGACCTCGGTGGGAGGATGTGGAACCACGTTAGTGCTGACTTTTTCAGGCTAGTGGGAAAAGTTATGCACATCACCTTCTCAGATCCTTCTTTGAGGGCCATTACATGCTGGTAATGGCATAGGTGGTCGAATGGGTCGGTGGTCCCATCGTAGAAGTCGAACTTCGGAGGCGTAGACTTTTTGGAAGGGCCTCATTCATAATACGATCCACGAATGGAGGAACAGAGAGACAGTACAACACGTCTGGGTCGTGTGCTCATCTGCGGAGGGGTTTCTGAGAGCCAAGCCACTCTTTCCTGGTGGTCGGCTCCGCATTAACCACGTCGCCTCCTCTAGTCCAATGAGAACTAACAGGGGTTTGACTCCCATGTGCTTGCCCTCTGCCGTCTTTCGGAGATAGAAGTCTGTGCTTCTCCTGATTGCCATTAGTGGATGGAGGGTTTTGTTGTGCGAGAGCCTCCACCGCTTTGGCGATCTGCTGTATTGACAACATATTTATCCTGGGGTTCGTCGTTGTTGTTGCTGGCGCGGGGAAGTGAGTCTGCTGCCCGTGCATCACCAAAACCGCTGAGAGCGGCGATACAGCGCCAGTATGAGCTTTTGACGTGTCCCCTTGTTATCCGTTGTTGCGTGATGTAGTGGTCACCATCTCTCTGTATTTCGGAGGGAGATGATGCTACTGAAAGGTTAGGAACTTTGTTGTCCCCACGGATGGCGCCAAACTGATGCAGCCATTTTCTGCTCCTTGCTTTGACCTAATCCTGCTGACCTGCACAAGGAACACACGTGAGCCATAGACCACCGTTGTGGTGGCCGATGACACTCCGATGCTAAAGTCAGACAGGGATCTAAGGAGGGTGTAATGTTGTAAACAGGGAATTGGTAGCGTACCTTAGCTTACCAACCTCATGTCTTATTTATAGTGCAGGAGTCCTGGTTCGACCAGGCCATCAATGACATATTTTAAAAGGGGGATCTTCATGGAGATCCTTATCTAATTAGGAGTTGTGCTGTAGAAGGGAGTTTCCCTGTTAGCCTTGTGCTATTAGATACTTGGGAGATAATTCCCAATCTCAGGATAATCTGTAAGATGAAGTTTTCCTTTGTGATATGTATTCTGGTATTTGCTTCCTAGTTGGAAGCGAAGAGCTGCTGTAATTGCCTGTTCAATGTTGATCCGCGAGATACTTGCCTTAGCAAAGCTTATGGGTATTGAGGATAGCTGTGAGACGTGTGGGCTTAGCAAGCTGTAAGAGTTCGGGTCTATTTGGCAGACTGTATTGGGCGGGCTTAGAACCGCTTGGGTTGGATCGGTGTTGGTGATGATACATCAAAATAGACCGATCGTCACGGCTATACACGTGGCAGGGAACATCCATCACAAGGATATGGCGACCCATCTATTGGGCCAACTCGTAAAATCCAAGGAGAATAAAGGTAGAATAAAATCAAACACAAAGGCCTAGACGTTGCTTACTATAAGAAGATATAATCAAAGTCCGAATCCTGGCCCGAACGAATCAAAACCTAAATCCAGGCCCGACACGAGTTCTCTCATAAAGAAGCAGAACGTTGCACCAAAAAGAATTGTGGAGGGACGCATCGCCATTAAGGAGGAGACTGTTACGAGAAACATCTCCTTCCATTGCGCCTCACATGCTTAAGTCACGCAGATAATTAACCGCGACCATTATCAAAGGTAAAGAGAACATTCGACACAGGTATACAACTTTAACTGAGTTTTGTTCAGATTTACTTCCTTCTTCAAACAAAGTTGCTGACTTAAGCATCGGAGTGCCTTCGACCACCAAAAAGGTGGTCCTTGGCAGTCTAACATCTGTTTTGTAGGTCAAACTCACCGGAGGACAATTTTTGGAATCATTAGTTTGGCGTCGTCCGTGGGGAACGACGAGTTTCCATTCTAAAAAATAAGATCCACAATTACGAAGCTCACCACAATCTAATAGACAATCAACAAGCTGCCAGAACAAATGACACACCCTAAAGATCTCCAACACAGTGACGATAACAACTCTCCTACTGGAAACGATGCACCACATACATATCACAAACAACAAGTAGCCCAAATCATCAAACCGATGGCACTCGAGAATCCAGATCCACATCATGCAATAGCCTAGACAGCCCAAGCATCTGGTGATGTTGTTACCTATCCTCAGGTTGACCTACTTATGGCTCAGATGAACCACATGACAAAGATGCTAGAAAAGATCACCCAGGACCGCATCCAGCCAATCGATCTTGTTCAGGCACCGCCCCAACAAAACTCTGCCAACCGAACTCAAGGGAGTGACGAAGTCTCAGCAGAACCCCAACAGGGAAACTTCGAGAACAATGAACCCCTCCAAGGCAAGACTTCATAGTGTGACAGAATGCTTGCTGAGATTCCATTCAAACCGCCATTCTCTGACGCCCTCATGAAGACTGCCATGCCGAAAAAGTTTGAGGTATACGTCGGGACCACTGACCCAACGGATCACCTTAGGCACTTCCACCACATGACGACAATGAAATAAACCACGATGTCGATCTTGTGTAGAACATTTTCGACTAGCATTACTTCTATAGCAATGAATTGGTTCAACAGTATACCACCGAGGTCAATAGACTCCTTCCAGGCGTTAGCCACCACATTTATCACGAGACTCATCGGAAGTCAATGGATGAGGAAAGGACCACACTACTTTCTGCATGTCAAATAGAAGCCCGAAGAGACAATACGGGAATATGTCATTCGTTTCACCAATGAATTGACAATGATTGATGGATGCAGCGACAACACATCGCCACAACTTTCACCACCGGATTGAAGAGAGGCCCCTTCTTTGATGCTTTAAACTTAAAACCTCCTAAAAGCATGGAAATCTTGATGAGACCAACCCAAAAAATCATTTCTCTTGAAGAGATGAAAGCTACCAAGAGGAAAACTGAACAGGAAATGGAAAAACATTCAAGGAAACGGGAAAGGAGAGAAGAAGAAGGATAGACGATGGACCATGGGAAGATAGCGGTCAATCAAAGAAACATCGGAACGGCGGAATAACCGAATCCAACTAGCAGGAATCCAAAAAGTCACAATCGACACAACCCAATCACAAGCAGATAACCAGCGTAATGAAAAAGGAATACAAACCATACATGGCCCTAAAGACAAGCTGGACCAACATCCTAAAGTTCATGGAAAATTGAGAGAACGTCAACTGGCCACCCAGATTGAAAGAGACCCAAAAGGAAGAGACAAAAGCAGGTATTGTTCCTTCCACAAGGATCACGTGCATGATATCAAAGATTGTTACAAGCTGAAAAAAGAAATCAAGCATTGGACCCAAATAGGACAACTGGACGAATTCATTGGAATGCCAGACAAACAGCTCAAAAGGAAAGAAAATGCACATACCACAACCACAAGATCAAATGAACAATCTAGGGAACTGATATACGCTCTACACTACATCTACCCCAGCAAAGAAGCACCTTCCACTCGAGCAGACTTATATCGAAACGGAAAGATTAACGCCATGAAGAGGGTTGCACCGACCGACTTGAGGACTCTACCAACGGATACAAATTCAATCCAAATTACCAACGAAAAAATTAATGACGACGAACTCCATCAAACCTCAGTAAGTGAAGCCAAATGATGAGCAATAACAGATCAAGCGAAGGAGGTAATGAATTGAACGAGAAAGAGTAACAAAAGACTGAACCCCCAACACTAGAATAGACATCAACCATGCAATGATTAAGAAGAAATCGTTCCACAATGTAGCGTAACTGCTCCAGAAAAATAACCGTTAGGAATGGTCAGGACATCCAAAAGGGAAAATTAATAAAATTACAAATTCGAAATCATCATCCCATGAAGGTTAAAAGCTTCGAAATGAAGCCATGCCAAAAAATCAACATATAAAGCCAAAAGGAATCAGGACGCAAGTCGGATACATATAATAAACTTCTAGTCTGACAACCAACAAAATAAAAGTTGGACGAATGAGTCAACCAAGTAAAAATGACTTTAGGTCGACTAGAACTTTGAAACAATGAAGTAAAAGTTAGATTAACGAGTCAACTAAGTAAAAATGACTTCGGGCCGACTAGAGCGTCGAACCAACGAAGTAAAAGTTGGACGAATGAGTCAACTAAGTAAAAATGACTTTGGGTCGACTAGAGCATCGAACCAATGAAGTAAAGGTTGGACGAATGAGTAAACTAAGTAAAACTGACTTCGGGTTGACTAGAGCGTCGAACTAACGAAGTAAAAGTTGAACGAACGAGTCAACTAAGTAAAAACAACCCCGGGTCAACTAGTGCGTTGAACCAACGAAGTAAAAGTTGGACGAACAAGTCAACTAAGTAAAAATGACTTCAGGTCGACTAGAGCGTCGAACAAATGAAGTAAAGATTGGACGAACGAGTCAACTAATTAAAAACGACTTCAGGTCGACTAGAGCGTCGAACCAACGAAGTAAAGATTGGACGAACGAGTCAACTAAGTAAAAAAGACTTCGGATCGACTAGAGCGTCAAACCAATGAAGTAAATGTTGAACAAATTAGTCATCTAAGTAAAAATGAATTCGGGTCCACTAGAGCATCGAACCAAAGAAGTAAAAGTTGAACAAACGAGTCAACTGAGTAAAAATGACTTCGTGTCGACTAGAGCGTCGAACCATTGAAATAAAAGTAGAACGAACGATTCAACTAAGTAAAAACAACTCCAGGTCGACTAGAAACATCAAACCAACGAAGCAAAACTCAAAGGAAACGACTTCGGGTCATCCGGATCGTCGAACCAACTCGAAAGAGGTAAATTCTATTTTTGATCAAACCAGCAAAGCAAACGATGAAGGAACAATTTAACACAACTCAAGAGAGCTTCGGATTAACTAACCCACCAGATCGACAAAGTAGAAGATAAGCAAACAAAATAGATTTATCACAAAAGCTCCAAGACAACCAACATGAGGTTGAGACGGACGTACCAAAGCATAGAAGAATTAAAATCAGCCAAAGTCAAGCAAAACAAAAATATAGCTGTAAAAATCAAAGCTGGAGTACAAATCATTTTGACAACAACGAACGACCTATAAAAGGCATAGGCAACACGAACGAAGTCAACAAGTTGAACCCCGACTACAAAGAAAAGCAAAAGAGAAAACTCCTATTCTTTCACAAAAACTATTTTATTACATTCAATGAAGAATGTCAAGGAGTAGGAAGTCAAACAAAAGGATCCCTAGCATCGTTAACAACATCATCTAATGGATAAGGAGTAGCCGGGTCACAGGCAGGAGCTCTCGCTTCAAGAGGAGAAGGCGGTGGCTCTTTAGCCGTTGGATCACCCGGAGGGTCTTCAGGACCATTTTCATCCTCGAAGGTCTGATAGACCAAATGACGGTATTGAGACAAGTTAACACCAAAACCCTCAATATAATCCAGAAGATCAGTTCGTCCATCGACAACTCGCTGCCAATATGCTTCATCCATAACACGAAGCCTGTCTTTAACAGAAGCAAGCTCACTCCTAGCCGCTATAAGTCAGCCTTCAGCAGTAGTGAGCATCGCGGAGGTATCAACCTAGACCTCATCAAGTGAATCCATTTATTGCGCCACCCTTTTCTCAGTAATGTCGCGGTTGTTAGAGCGATTTATCACAGCACGCGCAACCTCATCATGGAGTGCCTTCTCGGCGGATAACTCTTTTCCCACATCATGCAAGCGTGCATGAACATCGTCTAATTCGGCTATTAAAGATTTGAGCTCGGCCACAGACTGATCCCGTGCACCTTTCGCCTAGACCAACGAGGCTTGAGCAACCCCAGCTACTTTGATCCGCTCCGAGCCTTTTAACGTGTCATATTGATAAAGAACATGGGAAACACCAATAATAGCACAACTAGCCTCCTCTCCAGAGAAATCACAAGATTTTGACTAGCTTGATGACCTGAACCCACCACCCCTACGTAGGCAAGATGTGCCATCCCGTCCATTACCAGTCTAAGACCATCATCAAAATGAAGGCTCAAATCCAGCACAGGCATCGAAGGCCTTTCCATCGACCGTCTGTGTCATTCATTAATCAACTTACATGCACCATCATGCACATCTAGCCAAAAAACCAACAAAACTTCCCATTCGATTTGACTCGAATCTCTTCTGGGGTAGGTTCCATCCAACTTATCCGCGAATAAAGAATGCGGGGATCCGGAAGCACTAAGGAACCACCACCTACAGCCAGGAAGGAAGAAGGAACGACAGGAGAGCCATCCTCACCCTCTCATTGCATAGTAACCATAGTAGAAGTGGAACGAGTGGCAGTCCCTACGAGAACATAGGAGCCTAAGGGGGCTGAAAAAGGTGGGACCTCCGCCCCATCATCAAGAGGAGAAAAGAGATAACGAAGAGACTGCGTCTCAGGAACTCGATCACACGACTATTAAGCTCCTTAGATTGAACAACAGCCAATTGGGACATCTGGTCATCAATGGCCCTAGGGTCTTCATTAGAACACTTGGCAACGTCAAAACCACCATAAGCAGATAAGAGTTTCTTTTCGCCATCATCAAGCGGACGAATGGTCTCTTTTTTGCTCCTTTCCAATGCCAACTTCATTTCTTCCGCCTCTTGCAGACAATAGCGATCCTCCCTCGCAGGCTCTCTATCAACATAACATGAGTAAAGAGAAACACAACGAACATAATCAACGAGCCATTTCTTATTCGGAACACGATAGGAATTCAGAAACAACCGCTTCGACGGCTAACATGCCTTGGAACTTTTCTCTACCTGGAGTCGAACCGGTAGCAATGCTAACAGGAGCATCGAGATCCGTAACATCTGAGCTCACTTTCCCATCGACGATAGCGTTACCATCATCGACAAGGACAACACGGGCATCAATATCTGAAGCTTGCCTCTCAGTTAGCAGAGCCCGCTCGGCTTCATTCATGTTGTATAAACCGCTGCGTTTCAGCATGTCATCAGTAAGATAGGTGTCCAAAGGAACTACAAGAAGATGATAATCTATTCTTCAGTGGTCAATTGTAGATTCCTTCGCTTGTTGGTAACCCGGAAAGACCTCACTATTTGCCGACCATGCAAATCGAAGTAGCCTGAGTGGACAGAAGCGTTAAACCAATCCTGCGACCAACCCCTAATGTCAAGGTTAAGGTTGCCAAAACACACAAGAGAACAAAGAAACCAAGTGCTCTTAGACGACAACATAATGACCACCGAGTGCAAAATTCTATCAGTCAAAGGAATACCATAAAGGATGGCCGTTGCATATGTAGAAACCATAACCTTCTAACCATTTGAGCCCATCTCCACAGAAGGAATACCCAGAAGATCTAAATAAGACCATAATAACTTTGGAACTGGAAATTGAAAACCGGCGTGAAACATACGTGGGTAAAGTGCAATATATATCTTATTCGGACGACAAGGGTTGTCATTCTCATGAGGTATAATGATCTCAAGGTCGGATGGCAAAGAATAGTTGCAGTGGACGCTATTCAAGGTTGCCTAGGAAGCCTTCTTTGAGGAGAAATGAACTTCGTAGGTAGCAAGCTGCTCATCGTCCAGTAAATCTCCAGCAACCATCTCGAATAGGCAAGAAATGAAGGAAGAAGACTGATGATACACCGAAACGGTCCCAACTCTGCATCGTACACGGGTCATGATGATCTCGAGGAATAACAAGCATTGGCATCAGTCCAACACTGATCCAGCCCAAGCGGTTCTTAGCTCGCCAAATACAGTCCGCCAGACGGATTTGGATTCTTACAGTCTACTAAGCTCATGTGTCTCACAGCTATCCTCAATACCTGTAAACCCTGATAAGGCAAGTATCTCGAGGATCAGCTTCGGACGAGCAAGTGTATCAGCTTTTTGCCTCCTACTAGGAAGTAAATTTTAGAGTATGTATCATATATGGAGACTTCTACCTATAGACTACTCTCAGAACGGGAACTATCTCCTACGTATCTAGGAGCACAAGGCTAACCGGGAAACTTCTCTCCATAGCACAACTCCTAATTAGAGAAGGATTTCCACGAAGATCTTCTTTCCTAAGCCTACGCCATCGATGGCCTGGTCTAAACAAGACTCCAGTACTATAAATAAGACATGAAATTGGTATGCTAAGGTATGCTACAAATTTCATGTTTACAACATTACACCTTCCTTAGATCCCTGTCTGACTTTAGCATCGGAGTGTCATCGGTCACCACAACGGTGGTCCGTGGATCACGTGCATTCCTTGTGTAGGTCAGCAAGTTTGTAGGTCAAGGTCAAAGCAGAGAACGGAAAATGACTACATTAGTTTGGCGCCATCCGTGGGGACGACAAAGTTCCTAACCTTTCATTATAATCATCTCTCCTCAGAATACTAAGAGATGGTGACCACCCAATCACGTAACCATGAAAAACGAAAGGACACGTTGAACGCTCAGCCTAGCGCTACTTCATCGCTCTCGACGGTGCAAATAATGCACAAGCATCAAGCTTACGCCCTCGAAACAATAGCAACACTGACGGACCCCGAAAAGGATCCAATATCACTTTTTATACAACAAGTCTTGTTGATGATGAAGACGCTCAAGTCGATGAAACAAAAGCCCGACGAGACAATGAAGGTGTATCTAACTCGCTTCAGCTGTGATCTAACTTCCATCAATGTGTGCAACTACACGACGACCGTCTCGGCCTTCATAGACGGTTTGGGGAAAGGTAAGTTCTATAACTTTCTAACTATGGACCCACCAGCATATATGTCGGACCTAGGCAAAGAAGCACGGAGCTACATCAACCTAGAAGAAAAACCAACAAATAGGGGCAAAGCCGAGCCCAGGGAGAAATCCCCCCAATAGAGGGGGAAAAGGAGAATCGGCGGATGCAATATGCGTGCTTCCTGGAGCCCACTCCAATTCTGAACTATCAAACTCGTCCAGAAAATGGCCCTTAGAGATAGGAGGCTCCAAGCGTACGCAGCGAATAGCTAACACCGCAGGCCCAAAGGCATAACAACCACGTGCCCTCTAGCCTCTACAGACGAAGACGTCCAGGGCATCCAACTCCAACATAATGATGCCCTAGTAGTAACGATCTCTCTGGCAAGTTGGGAAGTAAGGAGATCGTTGGTGGACACTGGAAACTCATTGAACGTCTTCTTTCTTTGCACGTTCCGCAACATGCAACTAAAGGAGAAAACATTAACCCCCGACCACATAGGAGACCTCACTGAAGAATTCAACCAGTTCAAGAAATACCAAATGAAGTTCAACCCACAGAAATGTACGTTTGGAGTTGAGTTTGGAAAATTCTTAGGCTATACAGTGAACAAGAAGGAAATCGAGGCTGACCCAAAACAAATTTAGGCCCTTCTCAACATGAAAGCCCCCGCCAGCATCAAAGACATTTAGAGCCTGACTGGGAGGGTAGCAACACTCAACAAATTTATATCTAATTTATCCGACAAGTGCCTTCCTTTCTTTAAAATACGAATAGGAAGCAAAAGATACTCGTAGAACGAAGAGTGCGTACAAGCATTTCAAAGCTTGAAAGCATACATGGGGAATCCAGAACTACTATCAAAACTAGCGATGGGGGAGACACTCTACTTATACTTGTCTGTTTTCAAGTACGCTGTCAGCTTAGCCCTCATACGAGACGACTGAGGACCCAAAGACCAGTGTATTACAGTAGCAAAACCTTCGTGGAAGCGAAGGTAAACTACCCGGACCTGGAAAAGTTTGATCTAGCACTGGTTGTATTCTCTAGGAAATTGAGGCCCTATGTTCTGGCCCATTCTATAACCGTTCTGACCAAGCATCCGCTCCGCTCGGTACTGCATAAACCAATATTATCCTACAGGATGGTGAAATAGTCAGTAGAACTCAGACAGTTTGACATAAGCTATGCTTCATGAACCGCCATCAAAGCCCAGACGCTGGTGGACTTCATCATCGAGTTCATCGGTGGAAAAGAGCCAAAGACAAATCACCCGACCTCGAATTCAAGCATCCAGGGATGGTTCTTGCGCGACAACGTATCATCAATGGGGAAAGCAAACGAAACTGGGATCACACTTTACTCCCCCAACAGCTTCACCCTCAAAAAAACCGTCAAGTTCAACTTTCCCGCTTCAAACAACCAGGCTGGATACGAAGCCCTCCTGTCCGACCTAAAGCTAGCCTTGGGGATCGGGATAGATCACCTAACAACATACAATGACTCAAGGCTGGTAGTCAACTAGATCAAAGAAGATTTCAACAGCAAGGACCCCCACATGATAGATTGTCGTGAAAAGGTAAGGTACTCTGTGCAATGAGCGGGTTCAAGAGATGCGAGCTTGTACAATGCCCTCGAGATGACAATAAAAGAGTTGATGCACTAGCCAGAGAAGCCTCAACTTCTGCCAAAGTCTCAAGCGGTCTCATTGAATACCAAGAGCGATCAAGCCTCGAAGAAGAAGAGCCTAGAGATGTTTGCGCTACAGATACATCACCAAATTGGATGACTCCAGTTCTCGAATACATCACAACCGGAGCCCTACCGATCGAGAAGGTCGAAGCCAAAAGACTTAAAAACATAGCCGCAATGTACACTCTCCTAAACGACAAGTTATACAGGAGATCAGTGATAGGACCCCTGCTCAAATATCTGTCACCTTCAGAGGCAAGTCAGGTCTTGGGAAGGATCCATGACGGTATTTGAGGAAATCATTTGGGCGGGAAAGCCTTCTCTCACAAAGCTTTGAATCTAGGATATTATTGGCTGACAATGCAACGAGACGCCAAAGATATTGTCCGCAAGTACGACAAATGTCAGAGGTTGGCATGACACACACACATGCCCACCCAGCCAATGACACCGATGATGAGTCTGTGGCCATTAGCTGGGGAATGGACATTGTCGGACTGCTCCCAGCCTCAGCCAGTAATAGGTTAATTCTTGTGGCTGTCGACTACTTCACCAAGTGGGTCGAAGGCAAGTCCCTATCCAAAATAGGGCAGGCCCAGATAGAAAAATTCATATGGGCCACCATCGTCTATAGATTTGGCATCCCTAGAGTATTGGTCAGCGACAACAAAAGTCAGTTAGAAGGTATCAAGGTTAAAAAGCTGTGCAAAAGTTTGAATATCAATCACCACTTCTCCTCGCTAGGGCACCCCAAGCCAACAACCAAGCGGAGATTACAAACTGAACAATCCTGGAGGCGATCAAAACAAAGTTTGATGCTGCCAAAGGAAAATGGGTTACAGAGCTACCCGGGATACTATGGGCATATCGAACAACTAAAAGAATCCCTACCGGGGAAACACCCTTTGCCTTGGCATATGGGTCAGAAGCTATGGTTTCGGTAGAACTCGAGGTGCCAACCTTTCGAATGGAAGTAAGTTGGACTAGAACTCCTCGAAGAAAAGCAGGATCTAGCCTCCGCCAAGATAACTGCCTGCCAGCAACGAATAGCACAATACTACAACAAGAAGGTCAAGCCACGTGGATTCAAGGTGGCGCAATTGGGTACTCAGGAAGACTTAGCAAAGCACCAAAGAAGCTGACGCAGAGAAGCTGAACCCGAACTGGGAAGGACCCTATAGAGTAACCAAGGTCAACAGGCCGAGGATGTATTGGTTGGAAGACGTAAACGACGATGGAATTAAACGACCATGGAATGTAGAGCATCTCAAAAAATATTATCAATAAAATTATTTGCTTTTACTAAACTTCCATTGTTGCCCGTTACGGCTAACTCGACCTCCGATCATCCCTGCTATGACCTTACTCGAATATCACGCCCAACACCTAGTCCGCTACGCACGCTTCATGTCGATGACTCGCAGAGGGATCATTGCTCTCCAACAGACAATGATCACCAAACTTAATTACCAAGTAAGCTTATCAGTTCACGACTGATGACGACGGCTTCTGGTTCCCAACGCCTAGTCCACTGCGCGCGAGCTACGACGGCTGATGAAATGGGAGTCTAGTCAGTACTCACACGCCTGATGGCGACGGCTCGCCAAGAGATCATAGCTCTCCAACAGACAATGATCGTTGAACTTATCAGGTAAGCTTAGTCAATTCGTGACTGATGACGATGGCTTCTGGTGCCCAATGCCGAGTTCGCTGTGCACGGGCAACGACAACCGAGGAAGTAGGAGTCTAGTCAGCGCTCACACACCTGATAATGATGACTCGCCAAGGGATCGTTGCTCTCCAACTGACAATGATCACCAAACTTATCAGGTAAGCTTAGTCAGTTCGCGACTGATAACGACGGCTTCTGGTGCCCAACACCTAGTCCGCTGCACGCGAGCAACAATGACAGAGGAAGTGGGAGTCTAGTCAGCACTCACATGGCTGATGGCGACGATCGTTAAGGGATCATTGCTCTCCAACAGACAATGGTCGTCGAACTTACTAGGTTAGCTTAGTCAGATCACGACTGATGCCCAACGCCTAGTCCGCTGTGCGCGGGCAACGACGGCTGAGGAAGTGGGAGTCTAGTCAGCGGTCACATTCTTGATGATGACGACTTGCCATGGAATCATTGCTCTCCAATAGACAATGATCGCCGAATTTACCAGATAAGCTTACTCAATTCGCGACTGATGACGACGGCTTGTGGTGCCCAACACCTAGTTCGCTACGCGCGAGCAACGAAAACCGAAGAAGTGGGAGTCTATTCAACGCTCACACGCTTGATGACGACGACTCGCCAAGGGATCATTGCTCTCCAATAAACAATAATCGCCAAACTTATCATGTAAGCTTAGTCAATTCGAGAATGATGACGACGACGTCTGGTACCCAACGCCTAGTCCGCTGCACGCGGGCAACGACGGCCGAGGAAGTGGGAGTCTAGTTAGCGATCACACGCCTAATGACGACGACTCACCAAGGGATCACTATTCTTCTACAGACAATGATTGCCGAACTTACCAGATAAGCTTAGTTAGTTCAAGACTGATGACGACGGCTTTTGGTGCCCAACGCCTAGTTCTTCGTGTGCGGATGGAGATGATCGACGAAGCCAATGTCTCGTCGGCATTCTTACGCACGGTCATGACAACCCGCCGAGCGATCTATGCTCTCTGAAAGATAACAGTTTTTGGAGCATCTCAGCGGGCAATCTGCAATAAGTAGACTACAATGACTCACCAATAAACAATAACAGCCAAAATCAGTCAGTTTCGATACAACTCAACTGAGAAAAACATGTGTTCTGCCCGGTAGTACAAATTCTATGATCTGCAAAGCTTCTAATGAAAACATGACAGTACAGGACAAAACAATACTTTCATTAAAAATTTGGTTTGTCCCGGGAAGAACGTTTCAACTATTTTAAAGGGAAACAACCTCATCAGTAGTTTGTCCTGCGAAGCCAGAACCTTCCTCTCGAGAGATGGGTCCGAAAACAGCCCTCCTATAATGGGCGAAGTCAAGGTCGACATCGGGATGCTCTTCTCTGATAAGATCTAAAAGCTCTAATATTTCCTTAATGACCTCAGACGAGATTAACGGCCTCTGTACTGACATGTCCAAGTCCACCGCACCTACCAAGGCAGCATAGTGCGAACGCTCCTCTGACAACAAGCGTTATGCCTCACGAGCACGGTGGAGCCCCTCAGCGACTTTGGACTCAAGCTGTCTATGCACGACAATCCATTTTGTCTCTTCCCGCTTCCTCTCAGTGGCTTGGGTCTGCAGATCGGTCGATCAGTTGTCCACAACCGCATCAAAAGCGCTCCAACTCGGCCTGAGCCCCTCCCAGTTTAGCACGGGTTGAAGCTAAATCAAATTTTTCAGACCCCAATTGAGATCTTATATTCACAAACTCCGCTTCGGAGGCAGACACTGAGGCTCGCACAGCTCCCATGCTCGCGGCTTTACTGGAATTCTGCAGCCTACTAGCCAAGGAATCCACCCGGTAGAGAGCGTCTGAATACGACACACGCAGGTTTGCTAAAGCCTTCTCCAAAGCAAGGACTCACTCGCGAGCACTAGGATTCAGTGCAACTAAACCATGTGATTCAGGGGTGCAAATATTTGCCTCGGACCCATGGTTACTCGAAACGTCAACATGAGGTCCAACGTGCTCTCCCTCCCAAGCAACATAGGGAATACCAACATCAAGCATGAGACAACGACCTCCTGAAATTTCCATCTGAGCAGAACGCAATGGCCCAGGGGTAGAAACCGCCTGGTTAGAGGATTGTCTACTTTTTATAACAACAACAGGAGGCAAGCTCACCTCCAATTCTGCTAACCTAGTCGGGCTAGACAAGACCACACTCCTCTTCCTCGAATGACGACTAACAACCCCTTCAGCCGGCAAACTCGGCGTAGCAAGAACGTTGTGAGAACATCATAGCAACCCGCTTCGCACAACATTACCTGAATTATGACCTCCTCAACGGACGCCAAAAGGAGTTTGATAAACTCCCCCTTTATTTGTCTTTCCTCCTCAGTGAGAGTCAGGACTGCAAACTTCCCTATAAAAAATGACATCAAACTAGCATCACATCTAGGAACGGAAGAATGAACCAGTATCAAAGAAACTTATGACGGTCAAACTAGAACTATATGGGGACTTGACGGCTCTCAAGCCTGAAGTACGAAGAATTCACCAAAGCCAGAAACCAATACCTTTCTCAGGGCTCAATGTCATCCGCTACTGAATGCAAACAAGCAGGGCAATTCAGTATGCAAAGGCCCCTAGAATCCAACTGAGCGGCGGTCATATGATGGATTATCGCCAAGGTCAAGCTAAGGCTAGCATCATGTGCCCTAAGAAGAATCTCAATCAGAATCTTGAACCCGCTCGGAACCATCAGAGCGGGAGGCATGCGAAGATAAAAGAAGAAACCAGACATCATCAGGCACTAAGAATCGGAGCCCAGACTCAAACATGCTCCGATGCAAACTTATATACCCCTGAGGGGGTGTAGTTGGAGCCAAGTCTCCGAACATGGGAATGATTTCCAGATCCCTTGGAATACGGTACAAACCTCGAAGCCTGATCAACTCGGTTTCGTCGACCAGGCTATCCTAAGAAAGCTTGAGGCAAGTAAAGGATATCAGATCCTTGGAAGTAAGCTCAACATTATCTGTCGTCGATAGAAAATATGAATCGAACTTTACAGCAACATGATTACGTGAAGAAATAACATAGATAAGAAGAAAAAAAATCTTCTTCGAAGCATCGAATATTTATGGAGAAGACAAATCGTAGTTTCTCTCCTTGAGCAGTCGTGTAACCATTATTACCTATGTGCCACTCAAGACAACGCTTCGAGTTCAATCATCACGGCAGTACAGTTGTTGTTCAAAGAGTCAATGAACCGACTAAACGCCCCAATTACTCGAGGGGAGTAGCTGATGATACATTGAAACAGTCCCAACTCTGCGTCGTACACGTGTCATGATGATCTCAAGGAATAACACACCTTGGCGTTAGCCCAAGCGGTTCTAAGCCCGCCCAATACAATCTGCCAGACGAATTCAGATTCTTATAGTCTGCTAAAGCCACATGTCTCACAACTATCATCAATACCTGCAAGCCATGATAAGGCACGTATCTCTAGGATCAGCTTCGAACGGGCAAGTACAACGACTCTTTGCTTCCTACTAGGAAGTAAATTCCAGAGTATGTATCACATATGGAGACTTCTACATATAGACTTCTCTCATAACGAAAACTATCTCCCACGTATCTAGGAGCACAAGGCTAACATGGAAACTTCCCTCCACAACAAGACTCCTAATTAGAAAATGATATCCACGAAGATCTTCTTCCCTAAACTACGCCATCGATGGCTTGGTCAAACCAAAACTCTAGCATTATAAATAAGAAATGAGGTTAATAAACTAAGGTACGCTACAAATTCCCTGTTTACAACATTACACCTTCCTCAAATCCCTGTTTGACTTTAGCATCGGAGTGCCATCGGCCACTACCTCGGTGGTCTGTGGCTCATGTGTGTTCCTTTTTTAGATAGCAGGTTTGTAGGTCAAGGTCAAAGCAGGGAGCAGAAAACAACTACATCAAAGACGATAAAAAAAAGAAACAACCCTAATATCGAAGATGGCATAAAGAAGGAAATAAAACCGTTACGGTCTCCCTTATACAATCAAGCAACGAAGAGAATGGTCGTGGGGCGACGTACGGGATATAATGGCGCGCCAATTTCCAAAACAATGTGTGCGAAAACGAACATATAAATAAGTAATCGAGACGATCAACTGACCGAAAGTTGCTAACAACATTAATTTCAATGCAAAGATGCAATTGGGATACCAACAGCCACGAAGTTAGTGGATACATGAACGCGCCCACTAACTAAGGGGGGAGTAACTGATGATACATCAAAATAGACCGATCATCACGTTCATACATGTGGCAGAAAACATCCAACACAAGAATATGATGTCCTATCTATTGGGCCAGCTCGCAAAACCCAAGAAGAATAAAGCCAACCACAGAGGCCCACTATTGTAGTTCTCGAACGAGACGATTTTTGGACGCATTAGTTGGTATAAGAGTTATAACGCTTATGGGAGGATTTTTTATGTGTATAGTATAAATCTCATATATACGAATCAACTTAAAGTAGGAATCAAGAGAAGTACAGGTCGACTTTACTTTTTGTTAAAAAATGGTTTTTGGCTAATATGTGAGTAGCAAAAGTAATTTGAGATCCTCGCAATGAATTCATTTCAATGTAGTTAGTTCGGGCACCGCCCAATTCCTTGGACAACTACAATCAACCATAAAAAGGCTTATGTCACACGCTTAATTTTCCTTCCTATAAATTAGATGGACTCTACATCACGGTATGTACATATGATTCAAACTCTTTTCTAATTGAAATGGGGAATTGCAAAAATAGAAAACAAATTTTCCGGGGGACCAGGTGAGTCTAAATTATCCAAAAGCAGTAAACAAGTTTTGAATGGCACAAATCAAACACAGAAGGGTGTGAAGGCGAACTTGGGTAGAGAACAGCAAAGGTTAGTGATACAAAATTATAACAACCAAAAAAAAAACCTCCTAAACATCCTCTTAACCACTAAACCTCCTACTATCTCTCATTCCATGTTTTTCCATCCTTTCCCTCATTTTCCTCTCATACCCATCAGGTCTGCTTCCTCTCTTTCCTGAGGAATCAGCCTCAGATCTCATTTCTCTAACTCAACATCTCCTCCTCCTAGTTATAGTTCTACATATTTCTCTCTCTATATATATATTCTTCCTAACTTCTCATGGCATCTTTTTTTCCTTTTCTCCTCCTCTTCTCTTCCTTCGTCTCATTTATTCCTTTATCAGAGTCTAAACTCACCCCTACCTACTATGCAAAATCATGCCCACAATTTGATGATATCATACAAGAAACCGTCACCTCGAAACAAATAGCCAGCCCTTCCACTGCAGCTGCCACCCTCCGCCTCTTCTTCCATGATTGTTTTGTGGATGGTTGTGATGCCTCCATCTTCATTTCCTCCAACTCCTACAAAGCTGAACGAGATGCGGAAGAGAACCTTTCCCTTCCTGGTGATGGCTTTGATGTAGTTGTCCGTGCAAAAACCGCCCTTGAACTCACCTGTCCAGGGGTTGTTTCCTGCGCTGATATCATTGTTGCCACTGCCCGTAACCTTGTCAGCATGGTTGGTGGCCCTTTCTACCAGTTATGGTTAGGCCGTAAAGATTCATTGGTCTCCAGGGCTACCAATGTAGCTGGTAACCTCCCACTGTCTAACATGACCATGGATCAAATCCTCAATCTCTTCCAAACCAAAGGATTCAACGTACAAGAAGTGGTGGCACTCAGCGGCGCCCACACCATCGGATTCTCCCATTGTAAAGAGTTCGCAGACAGAATCTTCAACCCAAACAACCAAGTTGATCCAACCTTGAACCCAACCTATGCCAATGCATTGAAGAACATATGCAACAACTACCAAAATAATCCAAACATGGCAGCTTTCAATGACGTTATAACACCAGGAAAGTTCGACAACATGTATTATCAGAATTTGAACAAAGGTCTTGGCCTGTTGAGGACTGATCAGGTCATGATACAAGATCCAAGAACGAAACCTTTTGCTGAGACTTACGCAGCAAACCAAACCTCATTCTTCGAAGCATTTTCTCGGGCCATGGAGAAGCTTAGCCGACTTGCAATCAAGACCGGAAAGGAAGGAGAGGTCAGGCGCAGATGTGATTCATTCAACTCTATGACACATTAGAGAAAAGAGTATGGCGATGGATGATCTCTCTCATCTGTATTTTCTTTGAAATAGATGCTGTTCAATTTTTATTTTCTTTGGGCGGGTTAAATTATTTTGATTTATTGCTTCATTAATGGCGCTGGGTGTGATATCTTATGTATTACTTACTAGTTTATGTAATGTTTAATTTACCAAACTATTTGTTTTCCAATACAGCATCGAGTATCCTGAGGCATATCAAAATTTGTTTTCCTTGGGAAACGAAAAGGATAGCAAGTATCTAAGGTGTTTCTGTACAGATACTTGGTAAAGCAAGCGTCTTATAGAGTTTCGCGCTTACAGCATGGTAGGGTATTCATAACATCAAACTTGCAAAATCCAAAATCACAAACTCTTTCCACTCTACTGCCTGAAGGACCATAACAAGCATAAACCTGTTCTAGGGAAGGCCTCACCAGGGGAATTTTCAAATGAAATTGTTTATTTGTTTTTTTACAAACCTTTTGTAAACATTACCAAATGTTCTTTCATGTTAAATTTTACGGGGATAAAATTGCTTTCTTCAATTGCTAGAGTAGTTTTTAACTTTTAAATGGATGAGAGTAGTATGAGGGAGTATTTCAGACAGTGAATGGTGTAGTCACAGAAAAGGAACCTCATATGGCAGTAGGGTGTTAGCAATGGTCTCACCACCAAAGAGTTTTAGTGAGAGAACCTCTTACAACCAAAAAAATGCAAAGCAACACTTGGACTGTCACAAAAGGATGACCAAGCAAAATAACATATAATCCTATTGCATGAAGGATAAGAAACAAGTCTGTTGCCACAAGACCAGGCCCTCCAACACAGGTTTCTTGTTCTGCTAGTGAAAGAAACTCGTACTAACCATGGCCTCATTTTTCTCCAAGGTTTATTGTGAATGTTGAATAGACAGTTGCTCCTCCAAGGCATACTAACTGTACATCACTGTTGGAAATACAAACCAAAATTTGATAAATCTTGAAGCACTACTACAAATATTAGCTTAGGTAACGCCACTTAGATAGCACTTTTTTAAAGAGCTATCCAAGTGGGCACTAGGATAGCGCTTATTTGTCTTTAAAAAAAAAAAAAAAACGCTACAATAGCGCTTTTAATTTTTTTTTCAGTTAAGCGCTATCTTAGTTATGTCTTAGATAGCGCTTTAAAAAAGGCTATGAGAAAAAACGTTACCAAAGCTACCATAGCGCTTTTAAAGTGCTTGCATAGCGCTTCCGAAGCGCTATGCTACTTACATTTAGGATAGCGCTTCGGAAGCGCTATCCTATATATCACTACTAAAGCGCTTATATAGCGCTATCTTAGTCTAGCAATTAAATCTCATTTTTTCAGATCTTGATACGATCGGACGGTTAAGATCACAAGCCCTAATATAAAACCTAAATCTCGTTTTTTTTGGTTTTGCTATTGCCTTATTTTCAAACACACAGAGAGGGAGGAGGCGAGGAGGCAAGGAACCGAGGCGAGGAGGCGAGGAACAAGAGGAGGCGAGGAGGCGAGGAACCGAGGAAGGAGGCGACTCAGGCGAGGAACCAGAGGAGGCGAGGAACCGAGGAGTCGGAAGCTCAGGACCAGGTTCGTCTCTCTCGCTCGACTCTCACTCAGTCACTGTTGGTGTTTTGTGTTTTGTGTTTTGTGTTTTGTGTTTTGTGTTTTGGGGGTCTGATTGAACATTTGGGTTTTTTCAAGATTTAGTTTTGATTAGTAGATTGTGGGGTTTAACCCCCTTTTGATCCATTTGTGAGTGTGGGGTTTTGATTTTGGTGAAGAAGATGACAGTGGGGGTTGGGATTGATGTGTCTGATGATGGGAATTTGGTGGTTTTGGACAATTGTATATTGTCTGGTGTTCATGAAAATATTGATCTAACTCCGGCTGGTTGTGGAGATTTGATTAATGGAGCTTTTATTGGTGTCAGATCGGATCACACTAGGAGTCACTACTACAAATATTAGTTTAGGTAACGCCACTTAGATAGCGCTTTTTTAAAGAGCTATCCAAGTGGGCACTAGGATAGCGCTTATTTGTCTTTAAAAAAAAAAAAAAAAAAAAAAAACACTACAATAGCGCTTTTATTTTTTTTTTCAGTTAAGCGCTATTTTAGTTATGTCTTAGATAGCGCTTTAAAAAACGCTATGCGAAAAAACGTTACCAAAATTACCATAGCGCTTTTAAAGTGTTTGCACAGCGCTTCCGAAGCGCTATGCTATTTACATTTAGGATAGCGCTTCCGAATGGGAGAACAACGCCTCCTTACATAAAACCGCGCCCGCTCGATCTAACCTAGAAGGGGAGAACGCCTCCTTCTCTCTCTCGTCCCCCCTCTGTGCGTAGCTCTCCCTCCCTCTCTCTCGCCCTGCTCCCTATCTCCATTGCTCTCACTCTCTCCATTGCTCTTCCTGCCTCCCTCACTCCACCGCTCTCACTCTCTCTCGCTTTCGAGCTTTGGCTCTTTCTCGACGGAATGTTGTTGCTGTCTTTCTATGGTGCTCCTCTCTTTCTTTCTCCAATTGATCGTCTGTTTTTCATCTCTCAAGATCGAAAACTTTTTAGTCAAGTAATTTCATCTATCTCTATTGATAATTCACAACAACGAATCGATTCCAAGTTGAATTAGGTCAACTATTACTCTTTGCGCTCTCAAGATCGTCTGATTAGCTTAAGGCATTTGTTTTCTTGGATGATTTGTTGAAAAGTTTATATCTTTGATATTGTTAGGGTTTATTGCATATTGGGTTTTGAATTGGTTGACAATGCAGTATGCTAGAATTATTTGTTTGAATTAGGGATTTTTATGCTACTGTTAGGTAGGGAATTCTATTTTCTCTTGTTTTTCCTCTCTATAAATACAACAAACAGAGAGTTCCCTTTTCCCCCAATCGAACTCTTCACTGGGTTTGGGGTTTTTAGGTTCTGAGTTCTCCATATTTGCAGCGCATGCCATCTTCTGCCCATCAGGTAAAAACCATTTTTTTGTGTTTAATTTTACCATTTCTCCTTTGGGTTTTTTCTGATTTTGACCATTTGTTTGCAGGATGGAAGAGGAGAAGGAGAGAATGGGAATGAAGTGAAGTATGATTTGAGGAGCAGAGGACTGTTTGATATCATCTAGGTATGAGTTTATTCACTCATTTTCATTCTTTGTTTCTTAAGCCTTGATAATAATTGGAACTTTTAAGTATTTGAATTGGCATAAACTTTTAAACATATAGGGTGTGTTTTGGACTTGATTCAGTAGTAATATTTAGTCATCTTTTTAAACATATTTTGTTGGGTGCATAATGTAAAAAATGAAAATCATAATGAACTTTCAAAGGAGCAATGAACAAATCAAGGGTTTGGGGTTTCTATGCCGATGATATTCATCCATGTGTTCTATAGAAATTTCAAAATGCACAGATTCTAATATGAAGGTCTCTTTCATCAAATAGACCATTACACCGAAAATTGACAATTTAAAAAAGGCGGATTATGAAAATTCTGTTTGAATCAATGTACTTAACTGATAGTCCTTATGAAAATTCTGGAACTGAATTTTGTACTTGCATTACTTATGAAATTACTGCAAATTCTCTTCTGAGGCTTAGACAAAGAAGTGAAAATGGATGACAAATCGATAGCCCTTGAAGCAGTTAACAAGGAAGCTGTTGATCTGGTATACACTTTAACACCCCATGATCCTTTTAAACTTTTTTACTTATTCTAATTTTTTTGGGAGTTTAAGTAATTTATGGAGTCGTGCCAGAAAGAATTATTTTTCAAATGTGATAAAATTAGAAGCTGATTCTTGCAGGAAAACATCCCCATCGAGGAAGTCTTTGAAAATTGATGTTCATCTAAGATTTCTTATTTTCACCTTGGTTTTGTTTTTAATTTTCAATTGATGGCCATCACATGTCAGATTCTGAGACTAGATACAATGGTTGGGGATGCAATGAGATGAGGTTTATCAGGCGGCCAAAAAAAGAGATTAACTACAGGTACTGGTAATCAGAAAATGAGAAGTGTAATAGATGATTTAAGTATAAAACCATTTTGTGTGCTTTACTTAGTAGCAATGTTTAATTAGACACAATCTTCAGTCAGGTCATATAGGCAAGTGGAGTTTTGAGGACCTCGAACCTTCATATTAAAATAAATAAGCAAAAGTACACTACAGAAAGGTTTATATGTTAGTGTTTCACTAAATAACACAATTGGTTCATGTAAGGGAGATGATTGTTGGCCTAACAAGAGATTCATGGATGAGATATCAAATGGCTTGGACAGTTCTACCACCTTTCAGGTTGTTTCCTATCTTCAGCTTTGATGGGGGTTAGATTGGGAAACTTATTATTGATTGGGATAACTATGTAATGGATTGAAGGTACTTTCTTGTCATGATAGACCATTGAATGGCATATAGTTATCCAAATGAGTGATTCTTTTGGTGTTCTATCAGTCTGCTATTAGCGTCCTGTCATTTTAATTTACTAGTCTTATTTACAAGTCTGTGGCATAATGTTTTTAGAAATATACTTGATGGTTATTTGAGCTTTTAGTAGGTAATTGTGAGAGACAAAATCCAACTAACACAATGGATAAAGATCTTTATATGTTACTATTATAGCATAGTCTTGTTTGCTTTTTGAGTGTTTGATGATTTTTTTCTTTATTGTATTGATTAGGGGCATGCCTAGAAGATCTCTGAAAATTTTAATTATAGTGTTTTTGCCCTGCTATCTACTTAGTGATGATGTACATGCTAGGTTTGGATACACATGTACGTTTGGTTATGTTATATCAAAACTTTTCTGATGCATCTCATTTTTTTGAATTAGGATGAAAGAGAACTTAAAAGGCAGAGAAGAAAACAGTCAAACCGGCCTCTTAAGGTGATGCATTAATTCCTTTTCCTCTTTTTTTGGGGTTTTTGTACAAGAAATACAAATCTATTTAAGATAACGACTTCTTATATAGGTAGTCTACTAGTTTAGACTTTGATAACAATCTTCCAAACCAATCGAATTGTTGATCATAACTACATATCCATGTGGTTACTAGTAAGTTAACATGATCAGCATTGGACTATGAAAAAAAATTAACTTTCATGTAAACAGTAATTTAATGAGGAATTCAGTGTATTTGGATAAACAACATACAATTATTTTTTTTTTACAGAATTGAAATTTCTTTTCATTTTTCAGCTTCTTATTCAGATAAGTTACATACATATTGAACAACCAGAATCTTTTATACATGTCATAGCTGATAACAAATTTGATACAAATGTGATTACTTTTGGTTTCCCTTCTTTTTGCAAGTGGCACCAATATGTTATGCCCACCTAGCTGCTGCACAGATGGGGCAGTTCATCAAGTTTGAAGATTTCTCAGATACCTCATCTGGGCAGGGGGTCACTCGTGCAGGTGGTGCCAATGTTCCAGAGCTTCCCAGGCTTCAGGATAATGTCAAAAACTCTATGTTCTTCTGCTGATATCTGCCCCAGGCTTCCCTCCTGGCATTTTCTAATTCTTAGTTTAACATCTGATGTATCATGACAATAGGTGTTTGGACATGATCAATCTATGGGTGTTGTAGAATACGCCTACACGGCATATGAATACGCCGACTGGGAAGGTACTGTTCTTTTACTAATCTCTTCTTTATCAGCAAAAGTGGGGGTCCCTGACCTACGTTCAGCACGTCCATTATTTCACCAGTTTTCAGTTTTATCAAGAGCAATCACTCAGAACTTGAGATTTGGGCTTTGGCAACGAAGCCCAATGTACATCTCTGTCTTGAAAAAGGGCGATAACCAAACAGAAATTCTGCATCGTAGTGTATTAATATAACTTATTCAAAATGAAAATGTAGTAACACTGACTTCTGATGAGCTTATTTGCAATGAAATGGGTTTCTGAAAATTTGAAGACTTTTCAAGAAGATTTTCAGAAAAATAAAAAATAAAAGAGGACACTAACAGCTCTAGTAGTCTTTTTTTTTTAATTCAACTTGCAAAAATGGAAGTGGGGTTTCATGTTTTGCATTTTCATCCTTTGAAAGATTTTCAGTGCAGGAATTGTTTATAGATTTTTTTTGGGTAATGGAAACCCAAAAAACAAAGCTCCTCTGTTTTCAATTCATCAAGAAACAGAGTTTTGTAAATTGTAATTCAAAGAATTGCCTCAAAAGATTCTTTGTTATAGCAAGTTTTCACTCAAAATAGTCTGGTTGGGTATCTTTTGGTGGTTCTGAAGACTGTGGATCAGTATTATGTTGGGTCTAATAACAGCATTCAGGTGTTTTGATTATTCACATTCTATTGTTGTTGAATTTTAAGTTTCGGTTACCGTGAATGAGATGGGTTTTGAGTTGGTTGGTGATTGAGTTTTGTGGTTTTTATGTAGGGTGCTTGTGTGCAAAATGTGCTGGACTCGCTGGTTGATTCATTGTCAGCTGATCCTAGTAGGAAGTTCGTTTTCGTCGAGCAGGTAAAAATGGAATGCCTTGTTTTGACGTCTTGATTTTGGAATTCTTGGTTGCTGCTACAAATAAAGAAAAATGAATCAATGCCTTTTAATTGTTCATACTACATTCTCGATTATTAAGTTAATGAATCTTGGTTTAAATCATCAGTATCCAATTCTTTGATTTACTGCTCAACTAAGTTTAAGTATCCAATTCTTCAAATATCAGGCTTTTTTCCAGCGATGGTGGGCAGAGCAAAATTTTGAAGTGCAAACAATAGTGAAGAAACTAGTAGATTCTGGACAGTTGGAGTTCATGTACATGTCCTAAGCATTTATAGCTGTGGTTATAATTCCAAAGTGAATTTCATGCATTGTTAATTATTTGGTTATTGTTGGCCCAGTAATGGTGGTTGGTGTATGCATGATGAAGCAGCAGCCCATTATATAGATATGATTGACCAAACTACTCTGGGTCATCTCTTGATAAAGCAACAGTTCAACGTGATCCCTCGTGTTGGTTGGCAGATTGATTCTTTTGGACATTCTGCTGTGCAAGGGTACTTACTAGGGGCAGAGGTAATGTAATGGTGTTTCTGTTAATATTTATGTTTGGTCATTGAGAAGCTTTACTATAAACTTACATGTCGTAATTTGTTTGATCTAAAGACATCTATTATAGTAATAGCTTAATTATGTAAACATCACAGTTATCAACAATTCAAAACAAATTGTTTCAATTTAATGATCATTTTTTAGCGCTGTGTGTTAGCATTTTCTGACTTGGAAATTTGACAGCGTCTGTGTATGTGTATATTCTCTCGATCGCTAACTGATACGTGCTACAACTGTCCTGCAGCTTGGTTTCGACTCCCTTCATTTTGCACGAATTGATTACCAAGATAGAGCACGGCGCAAGGGGGATAAGTCTCTTGAAGTTATATGGCGTGGCTCTAAAACATTTGGTTCATCTTCTCAGGTTAGAAACTTTATCTTCGTTGGTCTAAGAGGGTTTATTGTATTTTCTATTGCCAATGAGCTTGGAGTCTCTTGCAGATATTTACCAATGCCTTCCCCGTTCATTACAGCCCTCCAAATGGTTTCCATTTTGAAGTGAATGATCATTCTGAGCCTGTCCAGGTACTAACTAACTTCATACATGACCATGTTAACACTTTTTTTTTTTGCTCGACTATTATTTGTTGTGATCTCTTCAGTTAAAATTTTAGAATTGCAGGATAATCCTCTTCTATTTGACTATGGCTATCGGGTCTCACAGATTGTCAGAGCAAGGTGCCATCACCAAGCGTATGACTGCAATTGAAGAAATGGCTGGTATGGATGTCCTTTCGGAATCTTCTCTGTTACTTCGTAGGCACGAGAAGGAATCACAGACACTTCCTACCCTTCAACCCTGTCGAGAAGCGTACTGCCATCACTTATGTCGATTCGAATGGGCAGGAGTGATTTGGTTATACAGCATCATCTTCTACTTCCCTCTTGATGTCTTCAAGTTCTTGATCCGTTACAGTTTGAGTGGCAAAGCTTGGGATACCGTGATTGAGAACAATTTTGTATCTTTATTGAATTTTGTATGAATGCTTAAATTATATTTTGAATGAATGAGAAACACTTAGTAATCATGTTGTGTCTTTATTGATTGATTGAACGTTGTCATTATTATATTAAATATTATATTTAGCCCAGAAAATCGGTATCGGAAAAATAGAAAAAACAAATCAAATAATGAAGCTAATTAAAAAAAATCAACAAAATTAAATAGTGCTCATCGAAGCGCTATTCAAGCTAATTTAAAAAAAAAAAATAGCGCTTACATAGCGCTTTCTAAGGCGCTATTGAAGTTAATTAAAAAAAAAAATCAACGCTTAGATAGCGCTTAATAAAGCGCTATCTAACGAAGCGCTATTCAAGTACGCGCCTTGCATAGCGCTTTTTTGAGCGCTATCTAAGCTACCATAGCGGTAGCTTAGATAGCGCTAAAAAGCGCTATCTAAGCCTATTTTTAAGCGCTATGCAAGCCTATATTTGTAGTAGTGAGTCGCCGCGTCTTTCCAGTTGGAAAACTTGAGTAAGAAACTCATCCCTTTTTTCTGTTGATGTTTGTCTGTTGTAAATTTGATTCCCATGCATTGTTCTATTATGCGATTTTGATTATAATGCTAAGATGGGATTTTTAGTTTATGTGACGTGGTTTATAATTTGGGGTCTTTTGATATGTGATGGTAGAGTATTTGTTGAAAATTAGGTTTTGGAAAATTTCAGGGGTTTAAGGTTCATGTGTGTTTTTCGATTCAAGCTATGAGATTCCCTTTGAGACTCAGTTCTTGATTGTGGAAGGAAATGATGGGTCCCAATTTGATGTGGGAAGCGAGGGAGGTGTAGGAAAGGCTCCGGTATACGTGGTTTTTCTACCAATTCTTGAGGGAGATTTCAGAGCTGTTCTACAGTATTTGCTCTATCTTTTATTAAAAAAAAAAAATTAATACTTTGTTTTCTTGTTGTTCAAATACATAGATTTTTGGATATACATATTGAAAAAAATTGTAGTGAATATTTATGAACAGATCTAGTTTAATTGGTCTTTCTCTCTTTTAGGATCTCTTCTTTTGTACCTCTTCTTTCTCTAATATGGTTCTTGCCTTCCTAGAGTGCATGTCATATTGAGTTTCTTGTGTATGCATTTTCTTCTAGCTTCTTCATTGTTGTTGGATCTCAAGATATGAAGTAAACTAACACAGAAAAACTGGCAGTATCTAAACACTGAAGTGGATAGAGTCAAGAAAGAGAATGATAGTATGCAGATTGAACTCAGGTCAGTATTAACCTTTGTTTTCTTATTTTCTTCAGCAGTAAAGTATTTGCATGTTGGGATCTTAAGCAATTAAAAATCTTGTTTGAGTGATCTCTTCTATACACTTCTATGTGAATTTCTTTCCTCCATATAGACACTTGAAGGGGGAGGACATAACCTCGCTCCATCCTAAAGAGCTTATCCCTATTGAAGCAGCCCTCCAACATGGCCTTACTAAGGTCATAGCCAAACAGGTAACACTATTCATTTATAGCAAACTTTTCTTTTTAATTTAAGGGGTTAAGTCAAGATCCAACTTGTTTTGTTGTTTTTCATTGTTTGACAGACGGAGTACTTCAAAATGATGAAGAAAAAGGTAAATTTTGATTAAGATCAACAAACAAACAACATTTTGTCTCTCTTATTTGATTGATTGATTGATTCGAGTTTTCTATTATTGGTAACTAGGGCTATGAATGCCAATGGTAGCCTGGTTAGTTGGTTAAGGCAGTGGAGTTTCATATCCCACGTCTTATGTTCGATACCCACTGGCGGCACGCTATCACCTTCCAAAAAAAAAAAAACTAGGGCTATGAATAACTTGTTTGTTAATAATTGTTTTACAGGAAAGAATGCTAGAGGAGGAGAATAAGCACCTCAGTTACATCTTGGTATGCATTTTAATTTTAATTCTTTTCTTTGTTTCGCCATGCATATATCCACACAAACAAGATGATGCCCACTATATATCCCTCACCTCGTGCCCAAGCTGATTTATAAGATATTTGTTGTGTTTGTTTACCATGTCAACTTTTGGGTTTGGTATTCTACCCTTAGGTGAATAAGTTTAAAAAAAGGTTTGAGGAAATTATCTAATTTTGATCTCAGCTTCACCTTAGGTGCTCAGTTTGTCCTAGGGAGAAAAATGTAACACAGGGAATTAGGTCACCGGATCTCCTAGATAAGTTGGTAGCTTAAAACAATGGGATCATGTTTTGGATCTCCTAGAAGCCATTCGGGATCCAAAATGGCCTCTGATCAGTTGAGTTTACTAATGTTGTTTCATCTTATACATTGGATAAAATCGTTTACTGTTTTTATGTATCCAACAGCATCAGCAGCAAGGTGAAATGGATGGAAATCTTAGGGAGATGGAGAATGGGTATCAGCAGCCAGATTGGGACATGTTTCATGTGAGCTAAACCATAACTTTCTTGATTGTTTGTCTTAACTTTGTTTTATTTTCGATCTAAGAACACCATTTTAACGAAATGTGTTTTACACCAGAGCCTTCATCCAATGGCTGAATACCATGGAGCAGCTCGCGCAATTGGAGGCTGTGCTATTTATGTCAGGTATCATGATCTTCTAAAGTTTCTATGTTCTGTGCCAATGGACAACTCAATATGTGTCGATTCTTATCTTTGGTATTGTTTCATGCAGTGACAAGCCTGGGCACCATGACTTCAACTTATTGAAGAAGCTGGTACTTCCTGATGGATCCATATTGAGGGCCAAACTTCCAGGAATACCTACAAGGGATTGCAGAATAATTAATTAGGTTAGACATGTGGGTAGTTCTGAGAGAGAATGATCTAGCCATGATTTATGAAGCAGACTTGGAAAGCTTCACTTAGTTTACATTGTAGAACTTCTTGGGACATTCATTCAATTCTGCTTAATCTTTCCAAAATTAAATAGTGTAATATTTTTTTAATTTACATTGTAGAACTTCTTAATTTACATTGTAGAACTTCTTGGGACATTCATCCGGAAAAGCGCTATGGTAGTTAATAAAAAAAATTCACCGAAATTAAATAGCGCTTTAGAAAGCGCTATTGAAGCTAATTTAAAAAAAATCAACAAAATTATCAAAGCGCTATTCAAGCTAATTTTAAAAAAAAATTAGCGCTTACATAGCGCTTTCTAAGGCGCTATTGAAGTTAATTAAAAAAAAAATCAACGCTTAGATAGCGCTTAATAAAACGCTATCTAACTAAGCGCTTAATAAAACGCTATCTAACTAAGCGCTATTCAAGTACGCGCCTTGCATAGCGCTTTTTTGAGCGCTATCTAAGCCTATTTTTAAGCGCTATGCAAGCCTATATTTGTAGTAGTGAAGTGTTGGGAATGCAAACAAAAGTTGGATGTATCTTGGAAGATCTAGAACATGATGGTTGGCATTCTCAAGTTATATTCATGTATGGTATTTAATGTCTCTACATTCTAGGTAAATTACATGTATCTAGAGTCCTCTACTACTAGTATAAATAGAGGACTTGTTTTGGGGTTGAGCAATGAAAGCAAGCAAGAAGAAAAGATAGAAAGTGAGAAACATTGTAGAGTATTGAGTCTCTTGAATTGTAAAGGTTGTAGCCTACTTGAAGTGATAATTTAATCATTTTTTTTCTTGAATCTCCCTAGTGCTCTTTACGGTTTGGTATAAAACCAACATAGTGGTATCAGAGCCAAGTTGATCTTGCAAGTCATAGTGTTGGAATCATCCCCTACACTTGTTTCACCATGTCAAACAATTTGGTGCAACCAAAAATTCCAAAACTCACCGGAGAAAATTATGAAAGCTGGAGCATCCAAATGAAGACGTTATTTGGTTATCAAGATCTTTGGGAAACTGTCATAGAGAGCTATGTAGAACCAACTTCGGCCATAGAAGCAACCTACACCACGGAACAAAAGAATTCTCTTCGTGAACTACGTAAGAAAGATAAGAAGGTGTTGTTCATTATTTACCATGGAGTCGGTGAATCTTTGTTTGAGAAGATTTCGGAAGCAATGACAAGCAAGGAAGCATGGGATAAACTCACAACTCTATACAAAGGAGTTGATTGAGTCAAACGGGTGCGTTTGCAAACGCTTCGAGGAGAGTTCGAGAATGCTCACATGCGAGATGGTGAAACTGTCTCCGGTTATTTTTCTCGCTTGCTTACCATTGTCAATCAACTAAAAAGAAATGGCGAATAGATTGATGATGTTCATGTAGTAGAGAAAATATTGCGAATTCTCACAAATAAATTTGAACACGTGGTTGTAGCAATTGAAGAATCAGAAGATGTCGAGAACCTCACTGTAGTGGAATTAATGGGCTATCTTCAAGTTTATGAAAAAGAGCTATAATTCCAATACTATTGAGCAAACATTGGAGTTGAAGCTATCTCTACATGACCAAAAGGCGAAGCGTGGAGGATATGGTGGACGTAAGGGCACCTATCGAGGAAGAGAATGCGGCAGAGAAAATTATCGTGCTCCTGATCAACAAAAGATGACACAAAATTCTAAGAAAAATGATGCTAGAGGATGGTCTGCTCGTGGACGTGGAAGTAAAAGAGGCATTGAATGCTACACCTGTCACAAGCACGGTCACTATGCTTCAAAATGTTGGTACAACAATCCTAGCCAAAAGGCAATAGCAAGTTTCGGGCAAGATTTGAAGCAGGAGAACGAGGAGAGTACACTATTGTTTATACAAAAAGATGCTCATAAGGAACAAGATCTGTTGTATCTTGATTCCGGGGCTAGCAATCACATGTGCAGGCAAAGGGATCTTTTTTCGGATCTCGTTGAAGGTGTTCAAGCAAATGTTACATTGGGAGACTCATCAAAGGTGTCGGTGCAAGGTAAAGGCAAAATTATATTTTACCAAAAGGATGATGCTCCACAATTTATCTCTAATGTGTATTATATACCCAATATGAAAAGTAATATTTTGAGCCTCGGGCAACTTCTTGAAAAAGGGCATGTAATAAATATAGAGAATTTTTCCCTTTCTTTAAGAGATGCACATGGGAGACATATTGCTAAAGTTCAAATGGCGAAGAATCACATGTTTCCATTGCATATTAACACAAGTCCTGAGAAGTGCTTGCAAGGAATTGTGAAGAACGAGTCATGGAAATGGCATCTTCGTTTTGGGCATTTAAATTTCAATAGTCTAAAGCTTTTTTCAAGAACTGGCATAGTTGGTGGATTGCCAGCTATTGAAGCTCCAGAATTTGTATGCGAGATATGTACTCTTGGCAAGAAACAAAGAAATAACTTTCCAAGTGGAAAATCATACACAAACACGATAAAAAGAAAAAAAAACTGATAAATTATTATAGAAGAAAAATGCATGTAGGCCTAGAAAATTAAAGAACAGATAAAATGTTGCAAAATTTAGGAAATATTACTCTTTAAAGAGGTGAAAATAGCTCATGTTAAGAAACTCACGGTCAGTGCATCTCTACCAAAGTAGTACACTGAGATTGTGTCAGGTGGGGAGCGTTAGTTCATAGAAATTGGTCTTGTGTTTAAAACGATGTGGATTTGAATAGCAAGTGATTGTTATAAATGTTTGAAAGGAATTAGAAATTGAAATAATAATTAGAGTTAATAGTGTACAAATATATATCCTAAGCAACCATAATCAAAGACTTGTAATATACAAAAAAAGACGGAAAATGACTTTTAGGGCATACTTTTTCACAAAATAGACAATTTAGATACTATAATTGATGTAATGGCTAATTTGTACCCACTTTATACTTTTATGACCAACAAGGATTATTTCATTAACCCAGGTTAACTCATAAAGTTATAAGACATATTTATCATTCCTAAAAAAACTAGAAAACCTAATTTTATACTTTTATGACCAACAATGACTCTTTTATTAATGATTTTAAAAAATATTTAGATACTTTGTGTCAAGTTTCTTTTCTTCCTTCAATACTTAGGATCATTGATGCTAAAAAAAATAAAAAATCAATAGAGAAGTTGTAAGTGTGGCAACGACCAGGATTGTGATTTCGCGAAATTTCGACGAAATTTTTGTTTTTTTGAAATTACGAAAAGAAAAAAGAGGAAAGAAAAAATTACATTTTTCGAGGGTTTTTTTCATTAACTTCGGGGTCTTTTTACAAAAAAAAAAAAATCGTAAAAGTACAAAAAACCTACTAAAAAGTACATTTTTCAAGGATTTTTAGAAACATTTATAGATTTTTTAATAAATTTTGAGTTCTTTTCTTCTTCTAATTATCATTTATTCTAATTATTTATTGATTTTTTAAACCAATTTCCTAATTAATATTTCTTCTACTTATATATTGATTTTGAAACTAACACTGATTTTTTAATTATAGGTATTTTCTTTTACTTATATATTGATTATAGGTATCATTTTATGTTTTTTCTTTACACAACAAAATTTTTCTCGAAAATATTTCTTAAAATAGGGAGACCGAAATTAACTCAAAAAACAAAATCACAATCCTTGGTTATAATTCCATTGGAATGTAAAAACTTATGACAAGTTAATCAAATTGATTTTATTAATTAAATAAAACCAAATTTCTAATCATCATTAACTAAATTATGAAAATGTTACCAAACCTTAGTATAATAATTTGGTTAACTTGTCAGTCAATGAAAACTTAAAAAAACTTATAATTTTTTGTTCATAATTAGAATAATTATTATCGATACCTACCAGCGGCATGGGGTGGGAGGCGCTAAGAGTTACAAAAATAAAAATAGAATCATTAATAAAAGAGTCCTTATTTGTCATAAAAATATAAAATTAGGTTTTTTATTTGTTCAGGAAGGATAAATATGTCATGTAACTTTATGAGTTAATCTGAGTTAATAAAATATTCATTGTTGGTCATAAAAGTATAAAAGTAGGCACAATTTAGTCATTGCATCAACTACGATATCGAAATGGTCTATTTTGTGAAGAAGTAGGTCTTAAAAGTCATTTTTTCAGAAAAAAGAAATGTTTAAAGGCAATTGTTATTAATTCTGTAAAACTCCTATACTATAACTTCTACAATTACTTTCTTATATTCCACAATGCAATTTTAAAAAAATAAATTAACTTTTATTATTTTCAAGCTACAGAGACCAACATATTGTGTTAGGGGTAATAATAATTCTCCAAGAAAGACCATTGGCTCACTTGATTAGTAAGTAATACTCTTTTATAAACTCACCTGATAAGCGATGATGTATCAATTAATTAGATATTAAAGCATAGCTTAATATAATCATTTCAAATTGCACTGACGAAAAAACTACCTCATTTCAAACCAAAAAAAAAAAAAAAAAAGTTCAATTGCAGGAAAGCAAGAACTCATTGAAAATACATCCACATTCAAGAAGACACACAACGAAACGAGAAATAGTTAACAAGCAAGGAAACTGAGTTTTGGGGAAGATTCAAGTAAAAAGGAGGGGGTTCCTTTGGTGTAGACAGAGGAAGCCAATCAATCAACCACGAACAAAGGGACGGGACGGGATCCTCCTAGCTGAGATTGCGAGTGACAAGTAGAGATGGAAAGGGTTTAAGAGATTTTATTGGTTTCTTTGAATAGCGGGAAAATGGGGGTAGATTGTAGAGAGAGATTATAACAATTGGTTTGGTGTGTTCGGATAACCCGACCCGAATCGAGTGGGAATAGGAACTTTTTTTGTTTTGTTTTGTATTGTTTTGTTTGTTGAAACTCGAGATGATGGTTGTTACTTGTTAGAGCCTTAAAGGCACCCACCCACACGTTAGATTACCAACATAAATGAATTTCACTTACACAATAGAATTGAATCTTCTTAGAAGAAAGGAGAAATATGGAGAATGGAGAGGAGAAACACCTATAACTATGTTGTCTGGGGTGTGAAGTGGGGCAAAGCACTGAGTTCCACTTCAACGGTCAAGAGTTGTGGCTGGGTTACAATGAAGTTGAGGCATAACCATAATTCTTTTATAAATTTTATATGGTATTAGTTATCACATACTAATAATAATTAAAATAAGACAATACTAAATAAAGTATATTTTTCTCATTTCGTTTGTTCATTAATGAAATCCATGATTTTATGATAAAAAAAAAGACAATATTGAATGAAAATAAGAGTGTTGAATAAAATATGAATAAAATAAGACAATATTAGTTATTATAACGAAGTTAACTTGAATCTCTTGATTTAAGGTGTTTTGTTCCTCAATTATGTTTTTGTAGTTGTAATTTTTACCAAATATTATTAGTTATTATTGGACTTTTGAATAAAGTATGCAATTAGTTATTATACCTTATTTAAGTTGTTAATATGTTATTTACAGCCCCAACTAGGGCTGGGCAGGTCCGGGTAACCGGCCCGAAAAGCCATAACCGAAGACCGGACCGATCATTCAAAAGTTGAAATTTTTTTGCCCGAGCCGAATGAGGCCGGTTAACCGAATGCTCGGGCTGGGCCGCGTCGTTCTCGATCTTTTACATCCCAGTTTTCAGCCTAAGCCCTGTATTGACTGGACTCCTCATTGGCTCAATCGTCCTAGTTGACGTTGTTGCCATGACCAAGTCCATATTGCAGGTTGTGCTGCTGCCAGTGACGCTTGGACTTGCACTTAACACCTATTCAAAACCAGTAGTGGAGATTATAAGACCCGTGATGCTTTTTGTTGCCATGTTTTGCACTTCACTGTGTATTGGCAGCCCTCTTGCTATCAACCGGAGTCAAATTTTGTCACTGACGGGTCTTCAATTGTTGATCCCAGTCGTCATGTTCAATACCATGGCATTCGCCATTGGATATTGGGTGTCCAAATTACCTTTCCTTAGGTATCTGATAATAATCATTCTCCCTTGTTCTTCATTGTCTTTATGACTGGTTTTGATTGTTGTGTTGCATTGGGCAAGCAATAAGAGGATGCGTGTAAAACGATGTCCTTATGCACAGGTATGCAAATCTCAACAATTGCAGGATTGCTAGCATCACAATTCCTTGGGAGCACCAATGTAGTCTCACCTGCATGCTCTGTCGTCACCATGGCTATAATGGGACTTTCCATTGCCTCTTCCTGGGGAAATGGATATCGATTCGGAGACGTGCTTAGTATTTTCTTTCCTGAAACCAACTCTGTTGTCCAAGCTTGACAACTTTACTCAACCTGCAGTCAATTCAAGACATCTGGTACTCGTATACAGGTGGTGAATGGCCAAATGGACTCAGTAGCAACTTCACCGAAGGAGTCCAGTCCAATGAAAATTTAACTGGTTTTTTAAATAATCGGGGCGGGCCGGTTAATCGGTGGGTTCTGGGATCTGAAACTGAATCCCGAATCGAAAATTCGGTTCGGTTCAGGTTTTGGGACCGACAATTAAATTAATATTTAAAAAACCGGACCGAACCAGCTCGATCGGTCCGATTTCCGGTTCGATCTGGTTTTTTGGTCTAAATTGCCCAACCCTAGCCCCAACTGAGGCGCGTCCAGCTAAAGCGCTGCATTGCAGTGCTAGGAAATGCAAAAGCGTTTGAAGCGAGAATTTTCCAAAGCGAAGCGACAACATTATCATGATGGATCTTCAGTCAACATAGCCTAATAATGTATTAATACATTCAAATATGTATTTCTTCCATATAATGAGAATCCCTCTAGCAGTCTCCAAAGTTGGGACAAAGTGCCAATGGAAGAGATCTCTGCCCCATATCTTTTTGATAAAAATCCTTCCAACAGTCCCCAAAGTGTCATTCAAAGAGATCTCTACTCCATATCATCTTAATAAGGTCATAATTTATAACGTCTGATTTTGTTTTTTGGATTAGAACAATATCTAGATTTACCCTTAATACCATCTTCCATACTGATCAATCTATTTAGACCCCAAACCTCTAGCGTTCCATATTATTAGTTTAATAGTCAATTTTATTCACAATATCCCCTTGATGAGTCTGTATTGGCTTTTCTCCCATCTTGCTTCTATTGCTTGTTCGCTTGAGGATTTTTACCACTTCGTCTGCATTTGTATCTATATCCACCCCACCAGAGCTTGTACCTGCAAATAGTTTTCTAGTATAATATTTCTCTTCAAATCCACTGTCTTACCCCTTCCTACCTTGTACGAGTTCACCACAAACATTTGGATTGGTGTAGTAGCCAAGTTTATTTGTTGAGTGGAGAATTGGTATGATTGTGACTGAGTAGCAAGCTTCGTATCATCTGTCATTTGGAGAGGTGAGTGAGAGTTCCGAACCAACAATTCTAACCGGCCATGTTTGCTGGGCACTTTTGGGTCATGTCTTGGTTTTTTTACAATTTCACCCCTTCTATAGGCGGTGTTTGTGGTTGTGTTTTAAAGAGAAGAGGTAAAAATGTAAAAAAGCCAAAATATAGCCCAAAAATAACCAGCAAACATGGCTGGCTGAACTTACTCGTTCTGAACATATGCAAAAGAGAGAGTTGTGGGTGTGTTTTGTGATTTGGCGAACTGTTTTTTTTCTTCACAATCTTGATGTATTTTTTACCCTTGGATTTCTGTTTAAAACATGCTTTTGTCAGAGCCTTGACCCTGGTTAAGATCTGAATCCACGTACAATTTCTTTCACTTCTATTTTTGGGATTGGCCCTTAAGTTTTCAGCTATTGAAGTAGCCTAGTTTAAGACATTCTCCATCTTATTCTGAATTGGGATTGGCTATCCCTGTACCATGCGGCGTGAGTGCTAATTCAGAATGCCCTACTGCTTTGAGGAACTGACTATAGTGCGTTCCATTTCTTGTAGCCACATTTTTGGCACATGCCCTCTCTTTTCCTATCTAATCTCGAAAGTTCTTCAAACATCTCAACCACAGGATTTCTGCAAGCTGCTGAACCGATTTGATTACATTTTTTGGGTTTCCAAGAAGCATGTTGCATGGGTGAAGCAAGGAGAAATCCACTGATTAGCCGAGTCAAAGGTAGGTGGAATTGCTTGTGGGATCGACCTTGCTGACTCAGAGAGAGAGTGTGAGACCCTTGATTAACTTCAAGATGAGCCGTGGGCTGAGATCGAGGAGCATTTCATGATGCGACTAAAAAACTTGCTCCATCCCGCCTATAGCAGCATTGGAAGTCACATTTTACATCCCATTAATGATTGATTACCTCTTTGTTTTTCTTCTTTGTATATGTCTCCTATTTCCCTTACATGCCCCAAACACTTTTCCCTTTATGTTGTTCTACTTTGGTCAATTGTAGTGACCAACGATGGTGCGGACATGTCGCTAACAATATGCTTCTTCAGCGTTTTCTGCTAAGGCTTTGGTGAGGCAAAAGTATTTTTTCCCCTTTAGTTGTCTTCTATAGCGTTATGTTTCTATTTAGGGCTGAACAAAAAATCGATCAAACCGATTAAACCAATCGAACCGATTAATTCGGTTTAAATTCGGTTTGGATCGGTTTCGATTTTAAAAAATTCTAAATTGAAGTGGTCGGTTCGATTTTCGATTTCTATGTGATTTTAACCGACCAAACCGAACCAATCGAATATATATAATAAATAATATATATTTTATATATAAATAATATAATATGTTTAAAATAGTCGTCCGATTGGGTTTTATTTCGGTTTTGATTCAATTTTAGTCGGTTCGGTTCGGTTACGGTTTGCATAAATTAGATTTGGTTTGGTTTTAAATCGGTTATGTTAATGGTCGATTCGATTTCGGTTTGAAATTTTAACGGTTTAGGTGGAAAACCGAACCTCAACCCTATTTCTGTTGCACTACATTAGCTAGTTGCATTTGTACTGTGAATCAAGATGCTGAAATCATTGTTTGACATCTTGATTTGTGACCATGACAATTCTTTTTGGGGACCTTGATGGTTGTCCATTTTGTTTAGGCTTCCATATCATCATCTTAACCTAGTACTAAAGCTCCAAGAAGATCATTGAGGAACATGTGAGTGGGCCCTCTTGTGCAACCTCCTCCCCTCAATGAGAGTGAATGAAAATGTTAAGCCCAAAATTATTTTTTTACCTATCCACATCTCATTTCAATTTTGAGTAGGGGTGAAAGCGCACTAAGTGTGCGTAAATAGTGGATATAAAGATTACATAGATAGAGAAAAAAAGGGTGGGGTGGTTGTGAAACAAGAGAAAAAGGATGGGGGGGGGGGGGGGGGGGGGATTGGTTGCGAAATAGATAGAGGAAGGCGAGGGGAGGGGGAACAACTGCAGTGGAGAAGAGGAAGAGAACGGAGAGGGATAGAGAGGACGGGATATGATTAGGGGTGGGCAAACGGGTCGACAATCCGCGGGTTCAACTCGAACCGGACCGTTTTGCTCTAAACGGTCCGGATTTTAATGATGAGTTTTTAGATACGGTTCGGATCGGTCGGGTCCGTTATAAAACGGTCCGGTCCCGGTTCCTAATTTTAAAAATGAAACGATCTCGTTTCAAATCAGATTAGTTGTAAAAACATAAATATGGAACTAAGTAACTCAACTAAGAGTCTAACCCTAACTAACCTCTAACTGTCTAACAAAGCTCCTACTCCTTTACTCTTTTGACCCCTACCCTAGCAAAGCTCCTTTACTCTTCAAGTCTTTAGAGGAGAAGAGAAGTGAGCAGTGAGCACCCGCAGGCCGCCTCCCCCTCTCGCATCCTCCGCTAACGGCTGCCAAATATCCTTCTCAATAGTTTCCTCTTGTGAAACAGAAGAGATCGATAAGCATGTGGACCAGATTGATGTTTAGAGAAGTAGAGATGGTGATAGACGAGGGCCTTGGGTACCCCAAAGCCTATGCAAAGTTGTGTAGAGATCCCCATCTCAACCCCTACAGCCATGTCTCTCCTTTCACTTTCATTCCTTACGCTTTACCCCATCAAGAGGTATGTTACTATCTTCGTGTTGCACCCTTTCGGTGATTTTAGCAATCTGTGCATGAAATTGTAGATTTGGGCATCTCTAATTTTGCTTAAATTTTGGGTTCTTGATGGGGTTTGTGTGAAATTCGATAAAATTAAAGCAAATATAAAAGATAGTGATTTGCACGATAGTTTGATTTCTTTAAGGTTAATTTTGCTTAAACTTTTTTCTTTCTTTCCCTTCACTGATTTGAGCTATCAATACATTGAAATTTTAGGTTTGGGTATCTCTAATTTCACTTCAGTTTGTGTTTTTTATGCCAAATTTATCATTGGATCTGCACCAAATTTGATAGTTTCAAACATAATTAGACATTTGCATGACAGTTTGCTTTTCAAGAGTGAAATTCTGGATGTTTGTATTCTTTGTGCATGTGTTATTGTCAATTGAGTTCCAAACGGAGACAATTGAAATTGAAATTCTGGATTTTTATGTCAATTGAAATTCTGGATGTTTGTATTCTTTGCGAACCGTTTGGAACCGTAGGAACCGGACCGTTCCAAACGGTTCAAGTTAGGTTCGGTTCCAACGTTCAAAATGAGGGGATCCGGACCGAACCGGATCCGTTGATTTTAAACGGTTCGAGTTAGGTTCTTCCAAATTTAGAACCGATCCGGACCGTGCCCACCCCTAGATATGATGAACATTGTTTAACTTGCGCGAGGGCAAAATTGAAAACTTAAAATCATGTTGATAATATACACTCTTTATTGTTCATTAATCAATGTTTGAAAGGGTTAGTTGATTGTAAAAATATAAATGTGGAGGGGAAAATGGAAAATAAAAAATTTAGATCTAAGGGTCTTTTTATAATTTATAAATAATTGGAGGACTTGAAATAAATTATATTAAAGCCTTAAGTATGATTAATGAATGTTTACATGGGTTTGGCTTTGATGGAAAATCAAAATGTTAGATGTGAGGGTTTTTCTTTTTATAATTTATAGATAAACTAGAGGGTTTTAAATAAATTATGTTATGGCCTTGGGGGTAATTAATGAATGTTTAAAGGGTAAATCAAAAAGTTAGATGTGAGGGCCTTTTTAGAATATATAAATAAATTAGTGGGCTTTAAATAAATTATATTAGAGCCTTGTGTGTAATAAATAGATGTTTAAAGGGACCGGGTTTAAATGTAAATAACAATAATTTGGAAGTGCAAAATTGGTAACCCAAATATCAGGTTGATACCTAAATGTACTGGTAGCATTTTCCACCAATAACAATTAAAAAATCCCTCCAAAACCACTCTAAGAAATTTTGAATTATGTACTTCCGTAATTTTCCCAACAATGAATTTCGCTACCTTAGGACCGTTATAGCTATGGCTGTCGTTCACTTGGGCTTCGATTGCCGGCTCTCCTGTCATCAGGTCACCAACTTCCTTGACCTTCTGGCACTGGATATTTTTCTTTATCTTTACCCATACAATCCATCCAACAATCCACTTAAACCCTAACCTTAATAAATCCCAACCATTCACTTTATCCAACAAATGAATCTAGACTATCAAATGCAAGGAGTTAAGTCAATGTCGTTGGATTTTGAATTTATATCGCAACTGTTCAAGCACATGCCATTGGTCTATAAATACATATTATTTCTCCATTCAAAGGGCATCTTTATTTTGAAATTTTATTTTTGGAGAGAGAGTATAGAGAAGTGCAACTTTAATTTGTATTCCAACATTTTTTTCATTGCAGTAGAAGTAAGTTTTATTTTTATTTAACTATTTCTTGCTTCATTTTTAGCAATAGTTCTTCTTTTTCAACTCTCGCCCTTATAATTTTTAGTTTACTTTCATCATTCATTGAGATCTAATTCTCCCCTCTCAAGGGAAAGAGATTGAGCCCCATGAAAATATATTGGTATTTAGATTGTATTTCATTTATGACGTAAAATAGAACAATGGATTGTAAGAAATACTTTGAAAGAATGCCTCACTTGTTAGATTATAATACTTTTTTATTCAAAATAATAAATTTATTTTGATGTCTTGTAAGATTTTCCAACAAAAAATACAACCAAAATTCAATGATGTTTTAGAGATGAAATAATCGATTTCGTTAAAGTTTGAGGGGAAAAAAATACTTTTACTTCTTAAATTTCACAAATCAAGTCATGTAGGTTGAAAAAACCATGAGATTTGAATATTTTGTGAAGAAATTGAAAATACATTATATTATATTATATTATTATGTTGAAACGTGGTGATTCTCATACCCTTGATATTCCTCCACGTTTCAATCTTACTCCACAAGTTGATTATTTTGTTTCACATCACCTCATCTTTCAACGTTTGATCATTTTTTTCTTCCCTTTATTCTTTAATTTGTGTATCAAATATTGCCCTATAATCCAAGTGAAGTGGTTGATAACCTCTATTTTTGGTATGCATTGTTAAAGTGTATTGTAGGTTGACGGAAAACAAATACAAATAATAATTATTTCTTTGATTGATGTCGAAAATCATGCAATAACAAGAAATCATAGTGAAATTCAATGAAGACATCGTTATCTCTTGGAAGTTTGAGAATGTAAATAAGAATGCCATGAATAAACGGAACATGTAAAAATTTTGATACAAGGTTTAGAGAAAGGTGGAAGTTGAGCCGAACCAATGTGGAAAATATGAGTAAGTCTAGGGAGCGAGGGAGGGCCCAACACCGCCCACCCTCCTCAAGATGCCCATCTCCATGCATCTCAAGGAGGGTGGGCGGTGTTGGGCCCTCCCTCGTTCCCACCCTCACTCTCTCCCCTTGCTCCCTAGAATGGGCGGGAAAATATGCAAACGCGATTCATCACCCATGGTTACACGATCAAAACAATTATATTCTTGAGGTGTGATGAGAGACTTGAGATGATTGGTAACACAACCAGTGCAATCAGTCAGTATCAAAAGTTGTGAGTTGGGTGCAGGAGCATGTATGGCATTGTAATTTTCATGAATCGTGTGATTAAAGATAACTATGGTTGAATCGGTTACTACAATACATTGCTACGTGTGTTGCTAGTACACTGTTACGGGTGCAGGAATGTTGCTTTCTTGACTTACCTGATCATAACTAGAATACTAACAAGGAGGATTGTTGTAGGGTGTTGTTTCTTGAAGTGAATGAGGCTTGGTTGTTGTTTCTAGTCTCCACTCTTCATCAACCATCGACCATCAAAGCCTATCCTTTCCACACTACAAGAAAATAGGATGATAGCGGCGGTTTTGTAGCGACGTTTAAGTAAAACCGCCGCTGAATGCTATGTATAACGACGGTTGGTCGACCGTCGCGGATTAATAGTATTTAATGGCGATTCCGTTAAATGGCGACGGTCATAGCCGTCGCTGAAAACTGTATATAACGACAGTTGGTCGATCGTCGTGGATAATACTGTTTAATGGCGGTTCTATTAAATGGCGACGGTTGTAGCCGTCGCTATAAGAAAAATCAGATTTTATAACCGAACCTTAAACCCTATACCTAATTTTATATTTATTTTACTCTCCATCATCCCCACCTCTCCACCTCCCCTATAGCTCCTCCCGTCCTCCTCCCTTTGTCGAGCAACCCTATTCTTCCAATCTTGTTGGATTCATCTCATTGGAAGTAGATTCCTAAAACCTGCACTGATGATATCATGCTCTGTTTTTCTTATAAACTGTTTAGTTTTTGTAAAATCTGTTTCTATATTCTGTTTGTATAAACTGTTTAATCTTTTTTTGTATAATCTGCTTGCAACCATGATTGCAAGCACCTACCAGTCGACAACTTATGAGATAAATCTGAGGAACTTCCAAAGCTTAACAATGATCATAACTTTCTAATCTACCAATTGCTTGTCATGCTTAATAGTAATGGTTTTGATAATTGGATTACCTAAACAGGACTTGTATTAATGGTGGGATCCATTTGGTTAATGATGCAATTTGGTGTACTTTGTATGATTAATTTCAGATGTGTTATCTTGGTCAACTGATTTTTGTGGCTTTACTTAAATCTTTACTCCAAAGGAAACAACATACATAATGCCTTTTTGTCCTAATTGTGTTTGGGAAACAAAATACATAATGCCTGTTTAACCTGTTTGTATAATCCGTTTGTATAATCTGCTTAATCTGTTTGTATAAACTGTTTAATCCGTTTGTATAATCTGTTTAATCTGTTTGTAGTGAGACTGACCCAAGGAAATACCATCCTCTGTCCTGGTAATTCTAATGCCCAAAATCATCGATCTTAGCTTCTTCTAGATCTTTCATGTCAAAATTTTGACAAAGTAGGTGCTTTGTTTCATTAATAACATTAATGTTAGAACAAATAGTAACAAGTCATTTACATACAAACAAATCTTAATGCATATATTATCAACAATCTTATAGCATATGCATTTATCACTCATTGATTCTAAAGCCATTAGAGATTACCAATGTATTCATGCCACTGCTTAGATGCCTCTTTCGGTCCATACAGAGATTTCACTAATTTACATACCTTGTGTTCCTGATCAGGAACAACAAAACCTTCAGTTGATCCATTTAAATTTCTTCATCCAGGTGACCATTAAAAAAAGTTGTCTTTACACCCATCTGATACACTTCTAAATTATGAGGGTTGTAAAGTGTAGGAAGTTAGGGGCTTCTAGGGTTGAGAATGATAGATCAAAGCCTTTTTTTGCGCAAGTGATAGCGGCCTTTTTCTATGATGTCAGAAGTTCCAAAGACTACCTTACCTAATGGTGAATCAAAAGGACCTAATTACTTCGGATTTTACAAACGAGAAATCCAGGAGCTGCTCTATCAAAAGAAGGATTTTGATTCTTCTTTCTCTTTCCAAAATTCTATAACATCTTCAAGAAGGGATAGTGGAAAGGTCAAAGTTGACAAGGATATTCATGATAGTACTGGTATTCAAATTGTCAGTCCTACTGGTTGTTCATTGTTCAGTAATGGCATTGGTGACAGGCTTTCTGATTTTAAGAAAGAAAAATTGAAGACATCTTTAAAGTAGAGTGTTACTGTCGTGAGTAAGGAAGTTGATGAGATGCTTGATCCGGTTATAAATATGAACCATTTAAAGGCACTTCTAGGAAAGAAAGAGAATTCAACTAGTAAGGCAAATGCAAATGATGGTTATGTGAACCATTCTTCTTATAAGAAGCTAAAGATATCCAATGCTCCTTCTTCAACTGGTATCCCTGGGCATGCAAACTCTCTGAGCCTACACCTATGTGAGGAGGCATCTGGGTCCGCTTGTAGGTTGGAAGCTCCAGTTCGCCATCATTATCTGCTGAAGAATCATCAGATACCTCACTAGTCTCTTCTCTCCTCCTTTTGCCAGGTAATGCATCCAACAGTTTTCTGTGGCCTTTCACAACTTTTGGGTCTTTCTTTTCCTTAGTAACGCCAAAAACATCAAAGCATAGGTCTTTCATTGATGTTGAGACACTTTTAAATTCAGATTATGAAGTTATGGATAATTTTTAATAGGTTAGAATGCTTTATGTGACACTCTGTTGGGCACACTTCTAACTAAAGTGTTGCCTTCAATATGCTAGTGGCCATGCATTGGGATGTTTCTTTACAAACAGTGACTTGTGGCATTGTAGACTTCAATATGTAATTTGGTTTGTAGACTTCAATATAAGGATTGCTTAATTATGCTTGAATGTTTTATTGTCTCCCCATGTATTGCAGAATAATATGGAGATAGATCAGGCAGCTTTTTCAATATAAGGATTGCTTAATTATGCTTTAGTGACTGTTGGTGGTCTCTTGCGCTCGTTCGATTCGTCCATCATCTTAGTTCTTCCATATCCCTCGAGGTATGTCTAACTTTTGTATCTTTCTCATAAGCATGTTATCATGTATTTAGCAATAAACAAAACAACATGTTTTAGATTTCTTACTGGCAATAAACAAAACAACATGTTTGCAAATAGCATGTTTACAAACAACATGTTTGCAATAAACAAAACAACATGTTTTAGCAATAAACAAAACAACATGTTTTAGATTTCTTACTGGCAGCATGTTATCATAGATTTCTTACTGGCAATAAACAAAACAACATGTTTGCAATAAACAAAACAACATTTTTAGATTTCTTACTGGCAGCATGTTATCATGTATTTAGCAATAAACAAAATTGCATGTTCTTAATTCTAGAATTCCTGCTGGCAGCAGGACATGTTTGCAATATGAACAAAATAGCATGTAATTAACAATAAACAAAACAGCATAAGCATGTTATTATGTATCTAACAATAAACAAAACAACATGTAATAGATTTTCTGCTGGCAGCAGGAAATATTTGCAATATGAACATAGCCATTCTCAAATTATTATTGTTTGATTAGTAGGATTGAATTTATTAGTTGTTTTGTTTTGATTGAATTCAAATATTTTGAAATGGACAAAACTTGGATTTCTATGCCGAGGAATACACTTGAATATGCTGAAGGATTGAATCAGTTTCTGGATTTTGCATTTGCAAACAAGTCATCTGATAATAGAATAAAGTGTCCTTGTCCTCGTTGTGCTTTTAGAAAATGGGAGACTAGAGAAGTGGTGTATGATCACTTGATTTGTAGACCATTTCCGAAAGGGTACACTGTTTGGTTACAACATGGGGAGTTGGGTACAAGTCAAAGTTCTACTGTCATGCATGTAGTGCAATATAGTCAGCCTATTCAAGATTCAATGCAAGACATGATCCATGATGCTTTTGCATTTTCTAGGCACTATGCCCATGAAGAATCTTCCACATCACATGGACCACATGAAAGGGATGGAAGGATGGGGGGTATAAGCAGTGGGTTGAATGATAAAGTTAAACAATTTTTTGGGTTGCTAGAGGATGGAGGACAAGAGCTATATGAAGGGTGTTCAAAGTACTCAAAATTATCTTTTTTGGTTAAACTGTATCACATTAAGTGTATTTGTGGGATGAGTGACAAAGCAATGTCGATGATAGTAGAGTTGATGCATGATGCATTCCAACATGCAAGGATCCCCGAAACTTTCTATGAGGCCAAGAAAACAATTAATAAACTTGGTCTTAATTATACTAAGATACATGCATGTCCGAATGATTGCATGTTGTAACGAGGATTGGATAAAGATAGACAAACAAGCAAGCAATGTGTCACATCTAGATGGAAGTCAAATACCAAGGGAAATGCAAATAATGTGCCTATAAATGGTAAGAAAAGAAAAAGGCAACCTGCAAAGGTTCTTCGTTATTTTCCATTGATACCGCGGTTGCAACGCTTGTTTATGTCTTCTAAGACTGTTGTTGATATGAGATGGCATGCTAGTGAGGATGGCAAAGATGGTCTGATGCGACATCCGAGAGATTCTGAGGCATGGAAAAAATTTAGTTTAACATTTCCTGAATTTGCTTTGGATGCACGTAATGTACGCCTCGGCTTGGCTAGCGATCGGTTTAATCCTTTCGGGAATATGAGTACTAGTTATAGCATTTGGCCAGTGGTTCTAGTTCCGTACAACACTCCTCCTTGGAAATGTGTGAAACAAACTTCCTTCATTCTTTCAATGATCATTCCTGGTAAGCGGATGTCAGGCAATGATATAGACATTTACTTACAACCTCTTATTGATGAATTGAAGGAGTTGTGGGTTGGTGTAGAAGCATATGATGCTTCGTTGAATGAAAGTTTCACAATACGAGCAGCTTTAATATGGACAATAAGTGATTTTCCATGGTTAGGGACCCTATCAGGGTGGAATACACATGTTAAACTAGCTTGTCCTTCATGTAACTTTGATGCGGAGTCTTGCCGCCTTCCACATAGTAAAAATGGTGTTTCATAGGTCATCGACGTTTTCTAAATGATGGTCACAAGTTTAGATTGAACCGAGTTCGTTTTAATGGCAAGCAAGAAAAAAGGAATCCACCAATACAACTATCAGGAACAGATATTTTGAAACAAGTAGAGAATATTAACGTTACATTTGGAAAGACACCCGAGGTTGAAGTTATAGGTAAAAGAGCTCGTGGGAAAAATACTAGAGTTGGTGAGGCGCAACAATGGAGGAAGAAAAACATTTTTTTTATCTTTCATATTGGGAGCATAACTTGATCCGTCACAATCTTGATGTGATGCATATTGAGAAAAATGTGTGTGACAATGTGATATACACCTTGCTTAATGAAAGTGGTAAGACTAAAGATCATCTTAATGCCCGAAAAGATCTTCAATCAATGGTTATAAGATAAGATCTCTGGCCAAATGAGAATGGGAAATACCTTCCTAGTCTTTTTACAATGACTAATGCAAAGAAGGACATATTTCTCAGGACTTTGAAACATCTCATTGTGCCAGATGGTTACTCAAGTAACATATCCAGATGTGTTGATTTGAAACAACGTAAGTTGTTTGGGTTGAAAAACCATGATTGTCATATTCTTATGGAACAACTGTTTCCAATTGCAATAAGAAATAAATTGCCTACTCCAGTGTCCGCAATTTTGGTTGATATGTGCTCATTTTTTCGACACATATGTGGTAAGTGTTGAATCCTCAAGACTTGGACAATCTACAACATCGAATTGTGCTCACACTTTGCCACATGGAAATCTTATTCCCTCCTTCATTTTTTACGGTCATGGTTCATTTAGTAGTTCATTTGGTTGATGAAGTCAAACGTGGAGGCCCGGCACATTATCGATGGATGTATCCTATAGAGAGGTAAATATCATAAGTTAAACCTTATGAATTATCACTTGATTTTCTTATTCTAATACATTTACTTTTATAATCCTGAAGGTACTTAGGACATTTGAAGTCCTATGTACGTAATAAGGCACAACCGGAAGGTTGTATAGCTGAAGGATACCTAGCCGATGAAATTATTATCTTTTGTTCAAGATATTTAGATGATGTGGAAACAAGATTCAATCGAACACCCCGTGTTGATGATGGGGTAATTGGTGTTGGATCTTCTAAAGTGGCTACTTTGTTTCCGTTGGTAGGCAGACCAGTGGGGGGTTCTTCATATTTCAATTTAACACCTTTAGAATATATGCAAGCACATCGTCACGTGTTGATCAACTGCACAAAAGTCAACTCGTTTCTTCAGTGAGTAAATTCTAACACTTAATATGATTCTTCAAAAAACTTTGTAATGGCTCATACTTATTTTTTATGATGTAACATTTAGGGAATATAGGACAGAAACTGAGAGAAGGCTAAGGAGTCGTACACGATCACAAGTTGAGATAGATAAGGTGGTTCATAAAGGATTCGTAGATTGGTTTAGGAGACACGTAAGTATATATTATATCAATTATTTATTTAAGTAATATAATCATGCATATGACTAATATGGTATCATTTTGATGTTAGGTTGTGAATGATGTAAATGGATCACATTCAAATGACATTATATTTCTTGCACGAGGACCACTTATTCAAGCAAGAAGGTTTACTGCATATAATGTTAATGGCTTCAAATTCCGAACATTAGCACGAGAAGATGGCTTGAAAACTCAGAATACTGGAGTATTTGGTTCATTTGGAACTAGAAGCTATGCAAGCAGTCGTGATAATAATGTCAGGGAAGGAAGTGTTCCTTATTATGGAAAATTGATAGATATCATTGAGTTAAACTATCATGGTCGTTTCATGGTTACCATGTTCAAATGTCAGTGGGCAAATACGACTACTGATAGAGGGATTAGAATAGATGAATTGGGCTTCACTTCCATCAATTTTTCTCGGTTGATACATATTGGTGATCATGAAGATCATGAGCCATATATACAAGCTTCAGAGGCACAACTTGTGTATTATGTGGAGGATGAGGTGGATAAAGAATAGAGTGTTGTTGTTCATTTAAAGCCAAGAGACTTGTATGACATGGGCGAGAATGAAACTGAAGACTCATTTTATGAGAATACGCCTTATCAACAACAAGACTTAGATGAGTGGTTTCAAGATGATAATGTTGATTTGCCATTGGCAATGGATGATATAGATGATGAACCTGCAATCAATGCTAATAATGACAATATTATAGAAGATGAAGATTTTGTATGAAAAATTATGTTTGTTATAATACATTACTATGACAATTTTGCTTATTGGTTTCAAACATGTTGTCTTCTCCTATTCATTATATAATTTATTATTTCACAATTTGACTTTTGTTTGAAGTTTCAGTGATGCCTAGGCCTAAACGTTTCAAAGTTGAATCGGATCCTATAGAGCATCCGACAAAATCTCGATCTTTTGAATCTAGTGCTCGGTCTCATCCAACTGCTACATCTGAGTCTCATCCAGTTGCTACATCTGTTTCTCATCCAGCTGCTACATCTATCTCTCATCCAACTGCTACCTCTGAGTCTCATCCAGCTGCTACATGGATCTCTCAGCCACCTGCTACATCCGTCTCTCATCCACCTGATGATATTGAGTCTCATCCAGTTGCTACACCCGAGTCACGGTCAAGTGTTCATGAACGCAAATCCAGAAAGTATTGGACAGTGAATACAATTGGTATGTTATTTAAACTTATTCAAGAAAATATTATATGTTAGTCGCTAATTTTGAATGAAGTATAACGAATATCAACTTGTCCTAGATGAGCAAGGGCTAATAAAATAATCTCATATGAGGGCACATGATGTTTGGTCACTTCCTAGAGGCACAAAAGTGATGATTCCATTTAACACTGAGCATCAACCTATTGGAGATGCAGCTGGTCTCTTAGGAAGGTTTTTAGGAGAATTGGGATCCGATTTTAAGGCTTTTCCAATTGGATACAACTCTTGGAAGGATGTGCCAAAAAGTTACAAGGATGGCGTGTATACTACTATTATACAGGTATGGCTTAATTTATGCTTGTCACTTACCTTGTTTGTAAGATTATTGATAACGATTTGAATACTAATGACTATTAATTTTGAAGAATAAACTACATGTGGAAGATCCAATGGCAGACCATTATATCTTGCAAAACATTGGGAAGAAATGGAAGGACAATAGGCATAAATTGGTCCATGAATTTTATGATCCTACACTGTCCAGATATGCATATTGCAAAACATCCCAAAGGCATTGATCGTAATGATTGGGCGCATTTTATTGACTACCGCTTGGATGAAAGGACAAAGGTAACACAAAATATTTACATTATTCATTTAGATAACTAGGAATATGCTAACAATATGTTTTTATCTATACATTGATAGGAAAAATGCAAAAAAAACATTGAAATTCGGAAGAAACTCTCCGATCCACACACAAGAGGATCAAAAAGCAATTCTAGGTTAAAGGCTGAGATGGTAATTAATATTTTACATCCTACCACACTTTAAGTTATCATTCTCAACAATATTATTTAAAGTTATATGACTTCATAATATCGGTGTAGGAATATGAACTTGGGAGACCTGTGAGTAGGGGAGAGGTGTATATTGCAACACACACAAAAAAGGACGGGTCTTATGTAACTAACGAAGCGAGACAGATAAGTGTAAGTAATTTAACTATTTTTTTATCGAACTATATTAATTAATGTTTAGATAAATTTTGAATTCAAAGTTTGATGGCTTGCCTCATTAATGTAGGAGAAAATTTTAGAGATTGAGAAAGAAGATTCCACATCACGATCCATATCACAACAAGATTCACTTGCTAAGGTGTTAGGAAAATAACATTCAGGCCGAGTTCGAGCTTTGGGATTTGGGCCATGTCCATCTCAAGTCTTTGGCAACACCAATAGTAGGTTTAGTGGGATGATGTCCTCACAACCAACGCAAAACACTGATCTTCAAGTGCAACAGAGAATTCACCAGCTGGAGTCACAGTTAGAGACAGAGAAATTAAAGAGGAAGGGATATGAGAGCATTTACATACATTTTTCAAAAGTTGGATGGAAATGTGTCTGCTGAGTTTGCAAGATTATTCACTACACCCGTATGTTTCTTTGCCTTTACATTAGTTTAATATATATTAGTTAACAGTGATATTGGTTACTTACTAAATATAAATCAATTAATTATTGTAATTTGGTTCAAGTTTAGAGTAATATTGTTGACTCATCATTTTCAGGCACAAGACAAAGAAAGTGGGCAAGCTTCACCAGCAACTGCAAGGCCCTCATCACCTAGTCAAAATAATAATGAGGATCTTCATCAGCTCCACTCTCCATAGCATTGTCTAATTTCTTTCAAGAACATGGTACAATTTCAGCTGTAGTAAATTTGATTTTAACTATCAAACTTCAAGAAATTCTACATGTACTAGCTTTGATATATTGTTAACTTTGATGATAATATAGGTTTTTTTGTTAAAGTTGATGACAATATAGTTGAAGTCAAGTTTTCTGTAATGATTTCAATATAAAATAGTTGTGTAAAATTGTGGGTTGTTTATAGATTGTTTACAGGTTGAAAAATGTGATTACATGTTAAAATGTGACTACAAATTACTTACATATTTCTAGTGTGCATAATACAATTATCATGATAATAATGACAGACATTAGCGGCGGTTTTAACCGTCACTAAAAGAATTACCAATTGGAATTTGGCGGCGGGTATAAACCGTTGTAGGCGCCACGGACTATAGCGGCGGTTAAGAACCGTCGCAGCATATTATAAAACGTCAATTCTTGCCCCATATTTAGCAACCGTCGCTATATGGTATTTAGCGACGGATTTTGTAATATCTGCGTTTAAAAAAAAAAATTCGGGCAGGGGTGTACTCAGTAGAGTGTGGTGGGGGCGCATAGCCACCCACCCTTTAAAACGACCCCCCCCCCCTTTTCTTCTTCTCTCTCTTTTCTTTTTTTTCTTTTCGTTCCAGTGAGCGACGCTGAGCTCTTCGTCGCCTCCTCTAGCAGTTTTTCGGCGGTTTGTTGATTTCCGTCCACCAAAGCTCACCTCTTTCTCCTCCTCATTTCTTCCTTCCCTTCTTCATTTCTCTGTGGTTTTTCGCAAAAAAAAAAAAAAAAAAAAAAAAATCAGTTTTCATTTGGGTTTGGAGTTTGATCGGTTTCCATAGCTCCGATCAGCCGTGTTGGGGCCTTGGTGGCGTCCTTGGGAGCCCTTAGAACCGACATGCAAGGTTGATTTTGGGGTTGGTCGAAATTTTTCAAAAAATCAGGGTGCATGCTCATTTGGAGGATTCTTTGGCATGAATCCAGGCTTTGGGTGCGTGGGTGAGCCTCACTTTCGTGACTCCGGGTGTTCTTAGACCCATTTTCGGCCTGTTGTGCAGTTTGGAGGCGATCAGACCGGAGTAGGGAGGGTTTCGTAGGGAGGGTTTCGGCGAGTTTTTGCCAAACTTTGGGTTGCGGCGGGGTGTTTGCCGAGTTTTTATTGCCTGTAAGTTTTTCTTTCAGTCACGCGCCGCTTGTAATTTATTTATTTTTTCAGTTTTCGGCTAGTTTACTCATTTGTGAGTCCGCCTTGCAGTTTTAAAATTTTCGTGGTCCCGCATTCGTGGTTTTGCGAGTTAGGAGCTTCGACCGGTAGGAATTGGGTTTTGAAAATCCATTCGGCTCAGGTGAGTGGAATTATAATATTTATTTTGATAAATAATTATTTGAAATCTTGAATTTAATTTTTACATTATACCGTCGATTGTGTATAATTGAATCCAAATCCGAAATTCGGGGTTTTCAGATATTTTGATAATTGTGTTGGTTATTTGTGAATGAATTATATATTAGGTTTCCTGAAAGCATGATATACTTGAATGAAATCGAATAGTGAATGAATTTTTGGTGTGATTAGGCTTTGGTGTAATGACATTGGACTTGTATGCTTCGTTTTCGAGTTTGCATAGTATGTCATGTTTTACCGTGGATTTTCGAGTCTTGAGCATGTATGATAATCGACTCGAATAAATTTATCGTGGTAAATTGGGTCATGTTGGGACCCTGGCATAGTCGTGGTTTTATAAAAAAGTTGCCGAATTGTTTATGATTGCACGTCTGTACCTTTGGTTATGTACAGACTTGTCATTTGTGCATGTGGATAGTAGTATAAGTGTCTTTACCCCACTATAATGCATGTTGTGTGGTAAGCTTGCTGAGGTACGGTGAGCCCCCGCACGCACTTGCCACTACAGAGTGCAGTAGGACGGGTCCCGGAGGACGTGCTTTGGAGATTACTCGCTTTCCCTCCCAACGCGCTTGAGTTTGATTGTGTTAGGTTGGCCGTGTTAGGCCAGTCATTCGGGATGTTGGAGTTTGTATCCTGGCAGATGGCACCCCATTAGGATACAAACAAGCCCGAAGTGGTACTGGTGCACGTTGTGGGATGTGTCTGGGTGAGACACATTCGTAGGGTATGCGGATACCTACGATATGAGACACTTATACAGAATTTTACAGAATTTTTGGTTTCAACCTGATTGCTATACCTAGAGACTAGGAAGAATTATGAGATTGTATTTATTTCCATCGCTTGATATTTACCATGTCTGAATCACGTGTACTGATCGGCATATATCGTAGACTTGTAGATATTGTTGAATCTGAAATGCTTATGTTGTTGCTTGTTACTTATCATTTATTGTGTGGCATGAATTTTCTTGGTATAGTATTTTGTTGTTTGTATTTAATTCGCTCGCACCAGCTAGCTTTGTGCTTTGCTGACCCCGCAAGGGGTGTGCTTCTATTGGAGTGCAGGCAATGCTGGCGTTCCTGCTGAGCGTGGCGCGTAGGCCCCGTTTTCCGTTGTAAGCGCATTTTGTGGTGTTTGGTCGTGTCCACCCTGTACGGGTATACTTTGCTTCCTCTGTGTTTCAGATGTACTATATGGTTATACTAGATGCTTGTATATTGGTTTGTCTTTATGACTTTGGCGGGGCGAATCAAATATACTTATTTTGTTCAAAATTTTATCGTAGTTTTTATTTTCGTTTCATTCTCGTATCAAGAATGTGTTATATTATGATGTTGTGGCCGGTTACGATCAGCCTGTTTTACGGGTTAGTTCACGCATCGACACGCTGCAATTCCCGTGGCAGGTCGAGGCGTGACAGATTTACCAACGGTTACTACAAAAAAACGGTTGCAAAAAAACGCCGCTGAATGCTCTTGTGCCGCCTTTATTAACAGCAGTCGCTGTATTATGTAGCGCTAAACACTTTTGAAAACCGTCGCTAAACACCTATTTTCTTGTAGTGCCAGTTTCCATTCTCCATGACAGCGCGTCTCTGAATCGACCATCTCTTCTTACAGACGACCCTCGCTCCACCGCTCCACCCGACTCAATATCATACGCAACCTTGCAAGGACGACACCGCATATCTTCTTCGCATCTGTTTATTTGCTCCCCACAACTTATCTCACTTGAAACAAAGATATCTCGCCTTTTGCTTGACTGTTGGGGTTGTAAAGAGGTGCCGACGTTTTGACGTGAAAGCTCCAACATATGTTCCTCCTGCTAATTCCAATTTCAAGAGGACCAAATCGACTTCAACAACAGTGACGGCTATAAGAGCAGTGGAGGAGAAGAAGAGAAGTCAGTCACAATGGGTTTCGAGGGTTTCATCGATGCTTTATGCCACACCAAATCATCCCGATGCTCCGTCTTCACTCCCTCACCAGCTCCTAGTAGTTACCACCATTACGACTCAATACAACTCGTCGCCTAGATTGCCGTTTCGGAATGGTTACGAGTCGTCGTTCTTTTCTAAAAGAGGATCAGTTGGCTGTGTACGCAGACAACGACCCTGATGTCCTCGCATTTATCGTCTTTTACCGGTTCACCACTGGTGTCGCTGAGTTCCATGAGCGAGATGATAATGTTCTTGATGAGGAATCTGGAAGTAAGTGAGTCCACATCGGTTCAGTGGAACGTTCAATACTTCTGTGATGCAGAGGAAGAAGAGCAACCAGTGATGGAGAGAGTGGAGTCTGGGAGAAAGCTTGCGTCGCCAAGATATTTGAAAAACTTAGTAATTTCTTATTTTTATCCCTCTCCTCTCAATCACTAGGTCTTTAGCTCTGGAACAAAACAGATGGAATGTGATGGGTTTTTGGCTGATACAACTGATTTTAATGCAGGGAAATGGTTGAAATTTTGGGTGGAGATTGGTTATGTTTTGTCTACAATTGAATTTGTTGAAGCTCAATTGAGTTCTAGTTCATTCCAGTTGCTGGGTATGGCCGATTTGGGGTTTTTGCCTAAAGTTTTTGCTTCAAGATCAACTTGGTTTAACACTCCATGGTTGGGGATTTTTCTTTCTAGTTTGATCACTCTTGCAGAGGTTAGTTGGGGTGTGCGGATATATGTCATTTTTAACGGAGCAAGGATGGTTTTTAAAAAAAATCGGTGATCAAGGCGGATTCAGGGATTCACAATCCTTGGCGGGGCGGGGGCGAATTTGCCCAAATCCGCCCTAATATGCCCCTTTGTCATCCCAAGATGTTGGACTATAATGGGTGACTAAATAATTTATAGCTAGGAAACTTAATTTGGGTTATAGTTAGTGATGTTACATAAAAACGTTCACATCCCTGAGCCATACAGGTGTCATGATGATCTCGAGGAATTACGGGCCCCAGCATCAGCCCAACACTGATACGGCCCAAGCAGTTTCAAGCCCGTCTGATCCAATCCGCCAGACGGACCCGAACTCTTACAGCGTTCTAGGCCAACACGTCTCACAACTATCCTCAATACCCGTAAGTCCTACTAAGGCAAGTATCTCGAGGATCAATTTCAGATAGGCAACTACAATAGCTCTTTGCTTCCAACTAGGAAGTAAATATCAGAATACATTCCACTCAGAGAAACTTTCTTCTACGTATTGTTATTGGATTGGGAACTATCTCTTGCGTATCTAGAAGCACAGGGTTAACATTAAATATCCCTCATACAACACAACTCCTAATTAGAACAGGATTTTCATGAAGATCTCCTTCCTAAACTACACATTCGATGGCCTGATAGAACCAAGATTCCTGCACTATAAATAAGATATGAAGTTGGTAAGCTAAGGTACGCTACAAATTCCATGTTTATAACATTATGTCTTCCTTAGATTCTTGTCTAACTTTAGCATTGGAGTGTCATCGGCCACCACAATGGTGGTCTGTGGCTCACGTACTTTACTTGTGCAGCTCAGTAGGTTAGCGGGATTAGGTCAAAGCAGGAAGCGAAAATCGACTGCATCAGTTTGGCTTCGTCTGTGCGGACAATAAAATTCTTAACTTTTCACTAGTGTCGTCTCCTTTTAAAATCCAGAAAGATGATGACCACTAGGTCACGCAACAACGAAAAACAGGTGGACATGTCAAATGCTCGGGAAGGTGCGGTACCACCGCTTTCAGCGGTTTCGGTCATACACGGGTTGTAGACACACGCCTTCACGCCGACAGACCCTCGAATCGATATGATGTCATCTCAAATGCAACAAATAGCCAAGGTAGTAGAGACTCTCACGCGATAAAATCCACCACTTGCCAATGGAGACCAGGAGCATCACGAGCCTTCGTCCCCGGAAGACGGCAGGGAGCAAGCACAATAAAGCCAAGCCTTGCTAGCTTTCATTAGATTAGGGGAGGCTGTGCGGCTAACATTGAGCCCATCGCTAGGGCAAAGAGGCTCGACCCTTAAAACCCCCTCCGTAGAGGGGCGCACGACCCAGATGTACTGTACCGCCTCTCAGTCCCACCATTTGTGGGCCGGATCATGAATAAGACCTTTCCGAGGAAGTTCACTCCTCCGAAGCTCAACTTCTATGATGGAACCACCGATCCATTTGACCACCTGCGACATTACCAGCACGTAATGACCCTAAAAGAAGGATCCAAGTCAGTGATGTGCAAAACCTTTCCCACTAGCCTGAAGAGGTCATCACTGACATGGTTCTATAGTCTTCCGCCGAGGTCGATCGACTCCTTCAAGACAGTGGCAAAAGAGTTTCTGACACGTATCGTAGGAAGCCAACATTTCGAAAAAGGCTCACACTACATACTTTCCCTAAAGTAGAGGTCCCATGAGACTCTCAAAGAGTATGTCACACGCTTCAACAACGAGTTGAGTCTCATCGATGAATGCAGTGACAACACGACCGTGACAGCCTTCACTGCGGGCCTCAAGGAAGGAAAGCTCTACGAAGACCTCACTTTAGAACCACTCTGGACATGACAAAGCTCCTCAAGAGCGCTCAGAAACACATTACCTTAGAGGAGCTGAGAACCGTGAGGACAAAAATCGAAGGCAAAAGGAAGCCCTCCTTTCCTAAGGACAAAAATGAGGGGAAAAAATGCGAGGATGAAGAACGGAGCAAGAGAAAGCGCAACGACAAAAAGTCAGACCCTAGTCGGTCAAAGCCAAAGAAAACATCCAACTTCGTTGGATCTAGGACTGTGACACCACTCAATTCCAACTTGTCAGATGTATTAAGCTTTATAAAGAACTGGGAGGATCTGAAGTGGCACCCGAAGCAGTGCAAAGGCCTTGCCAAGCGTGACAACCGCAAGTACTGCGCATACCACAAGGAAGGTGGTCACGATACCAACGACTGCAAGAATATGAGGTATGAAGTCGAGTACTAGATCCACAGAGGCAAACTGAATGAGTTCTTGAACTCTGAAAAGCGGTCAGAACGAATCGGAGACAGGGGGAGCTGGTTAAAGAAATAGATAAGGACACCCCATGGATAATCTATGTCGTTCATGGGGTTGGATTGAATGAAGACCAGTATTACAAGTCTCGCAAGCGAACCTTATTGGAGATGCGAACACAACCCGCAGACGAGGACAAACGCATCTGCCACTCAAGGATTCAGAGCCCCATTCCCATCTTGACCCTACGGACAATGACCTTGAAGGAGTTCGAGTGCCACACAATGACGCCCTAGTCATCTCGGTCTCCATAGCAAGGTGAGAGGTAAATGAAGCTCTGGTGGATACAGGAAGCTCGTTCAACGTCCTATTCTATAGCGCATACCACAGCATGGACTTCAAAGAGGAAAACCTGACACCCTTGGATCACTCACTGATTGGATTCAGCAGGGAGAAATGTTTCCCTTTCGGAAAGATGAGGTATGCAACAGTGGCAGGGGAGCCACATTTAAGAAAGGTCTTATTTATGGACTTTATGGTAGTAGATGCGCCATCAACTTACAATGTTATCTTGGGAAGACCATGGCTCCACTAGATGGAAGCAGTAGTCTCTACCATTTACCAGTGCGTCAAGTATACTGCTAACCACTTCGAAGCGACAATACATGGAGACTAACCTACGGCATGAGGCTGCCATTACGCCGCACTGAAATAGATAGAATGCTCCTAGATCCAACTACATCCTGCACGACAACCTGAACCAATGCCGGGCAAAACAACGACAGAGACATCACATTTAAGCGGTACAAGAGCAGTACGCTCTTCCGCCAAACGAAACGAAAAGGCCATGGCAAGCATGAACACATCCCTCGACGTTTCGTCGGTACAGAGATTGCTTTTCAGTGTCCTCATAAGTGCCTCGACAGCCCGCTGAACGATCAACAAGAGCAACACGAATTCACTTCAAGGCCAGGATAAATTTCTCTCCGTCAACAGTTAGTCTACTTTCAGTCGTTTGTTTCATTTTCAATAGTCAATGTAGAATTTTAGTTCTTAAAGACTTATGTGATTTGCAATTATTTAAGAAATAAAGGAAGAATTACGAAAACAAACTCTATTGATTATTGGAAAGATGTAACAATGAACACCTTGAGGCGGATATAAAAGACTACATACTACAAGCATCTGAATATAGTGCGACATGGAGTAAAAGACTCGCTTAGACGATCTAACTACATAAAGGTGTCTGAAAGAAGTCATGCAAGCTATTTTGCAAGTGATAATAAAGTTATGCGAACGGACTTCGCTCGACCCCTTCCTAAGGTAAAGACAAGGTGTCAGAGGGAATTGAAAAGACTGAGCGGCTAAGTTGCTCTGTCGAATCGCCCCAGCAAAGTGCCCGTACAATAGCATTGTAGACCTTACAATGGACTGATGATTTCCTCAAGAGACATCCCACCCCCCTTACAGGCTTCCCCAAACGGTTGTAGGCGTCCATGGGGGATGGAAGAAGGTAGATGAGGATGGCCACAAGCGGCGAATCAGACGAGGTCTCATAGTGCTGCCAAGTGAGGCCACTTTTCCCATGAACGACGCCAGGAGTTACTGAGAGATACCACACTTAAGCATCCACATCGGCTAACACTTCGATCAGCCATTGGTTATCAGCGGAATCCATGCACGCACGGACGCAAGCGATACAAAGTAACACCAAGGCATCTTCCTTGGTATAGAATTCGTACCACTTTTCTGCAATATGAGAGAAATTACGAAACCTCAGCAGATCAACTACGTGCCCACCCGGAACAGGTGACCACGCATAACAACAACTACCATGATGCCTGATCAGTGCAAATGTCAGAACACACGAGGACTCCATTGCTAGAGATTTCTCTTCAGCCTTTGGAAAACCCAAGGCATTTTCTTCGAACATAAACATTCAGGAGATAAGCTCTGCAAAAGATAATGCCTGCAAAAATTGGAAAACACTATTATATAGGCGCAATGGTTCACCAAACGGGCCTCCTGCATTAACTGCTAAGCATATAATACTGTGTGGGAAAAAAGAAACGACGGTTCCCAAGGAAAGTGCGCAGACCACGTTCACTCAATGAATGACGCTGCACGCAACCCCATCAACTCAGGGGGAGTAACCGGTGCTCAACCATCCCGCAGCCTACACCGTGCACGTGTCACCGCGCAATCTATGCCATACATGTAGCACAATCATATAGAAAACCCAACGCAATCGTACAGAAAACCCTAACTCTTCCTTTGCAGGCCCAAAGGTTCGATCCATTTGGCCCGCCATTCAAAAAGTATCTGCTACATGCTTGGCACGAGCGCAAATCCAAATCAACCTTGATGCACGGACCGTACCTACGGATTGCTGTTTGTTTTAAGGTAATGTTATCCACACAGTTCGCAACACTAGCGGACATGGGTTCACACGCCCTCAAGCAAGCGGAACCCCTATCCGACCGAGCAAGCTTAGTCAGCTTAAGCTGATGATGACGGTTTCTAGTGTCTTCTGACACCTAGTCCGCTCAGCACGGATCCCGATGGTCTAGGAAGTGGGAATCTAATCAGTGCTATCATGCCTGGTGACGATGACTTGCTAGGGACCATTGCCCTCATTCGCAATCAATGATCGCCAAACTCAATTAGGTAAGCCTAGCTAGTGACGACTGGCAACGAAAGCTTCTGATTAAAGCCCAGACCTGTAGCCCTCACTGCGCGGGTGTAGATGGTTTGGAAGGTGGGAGCCTAGTCAGTCTCGAACTGATTTCGATGGCTCGCCACGAGACCATCGCTTTTCAACATGACCGCCAAATTACCAACCCTGGACTTGTAGCTCACATTGCGCGGGTGTAGATAGTTCAGAAGATGGGAGCCTAGTTGTTGCGGGTTTAACTGGCCTAAACAAACATGCTAATTTGATCCACTTGTAATAACCGCATGTGCACAGTGTCTAGCTGGTAGACAACGACAAGTACGGGTCGATCCCATGAGGAAGGTGGATTAAATTGAATTTAATAATTTACCTAAACTAATTTGGAGAAAATGGGGGTTACAGTGTTTTAAAATTCGAGTTAAACAAAAGTAATAAAAATAACAATAAATAAAAGAAAAGAGTTGGAGGGAAACCACAATTTGTAAAATATTTTTCAAGCTCCTGAATCTATATTCAATTTTTTTTATTATTCCAATTTCAAATAAATGACTCTAGCAATGTATAAACTCCTAGCATTAATTGTCTTGTTAGGGCACAATTAATCACAAGTTTAATTATTCAATTAAAACATGCTTGATTTATAACATAATATTTTTCTATCAACATAAGATGCATGACATATTAGGTGAAAGTAAAATATTATAAATCGCGAATCAATTAATATTAATTATGAAATAATAAAGTAAAATGAAATTAATTCTAGAGTTTGAGACTTAATTCACTGTGGTGTTACAGAGCACTCAGCAGGGTGCAAACAGGAATAGGTCCAGTGTGGCTCAACAGATCCCAGTGGGTGCAAATAGTTCTGATCTTTCTCAGCATAGGTGCTCTCAGCAAGGTCCACTGGGTGGCAGTAGCATCAACTTGATTTAAGTATCTGTGGTGGTACTGAGTTATAAGGTGGAGTGCAAATAGTACCCAACCTTTCTTCCTCAATTCAAACAGAGAGAGAGGCGGGAAGACGCTATGGGCGATCTGCTCCTGTCTGGTGGTGAGCAGGGACTACGACAAGAGCTGATGTGGCCTTCCGGCGAAAGATGTTGGTGGTGGTTGATGGGCGTTGTGATGAAGAAAATGAATGAGAGATGAGAACCGAGTGGTGAGTGGTGATGCAACCGATGACGGTGGTTGAAGATGAAGTGAAACATGGTTGTCACGCCCTTGTTTCGGTGGAGTGAAGGAGAGAAAACATAGATGGATAGGCTGTGGGTGGTGATTTTGCTTGGTTGGGATGGTGATGAGAACCCTAAATTCTACCACATGCTCCTTGACACCACTAATATAAACCCTAAATTCTAAAACATTCCCTTCTCCTAGCTCTTAAAAGATTCCTCCCCACTCTCAAAATTTTGTTTCATCTTCTCTCCAACTCCCTTCCGTTAACTTCACATTACTAGCAACCAAAACCCTCTCTCTCCCATTACTCCCTACTCTAATTTAGTTTCACGAACGAACGAGGGACTGTGTGTGTCATTTGGTGTAGATGACTTTGTGTGTGATTGACTATATGTGCAAGTGATAGTTTGTAATGATCTGATCCACATGGTATCACTACAAAAAATGCATTCTAAAATGGCACTTTCAAAGTAGCGTTTTTATAAAAACGCCGCCGATGCTTAACGGGCTCTTCTAACTACAACGCGGTTTAATTAAATAATCCGTATGCAATACTGGCATTGATGTCAGGAAGCACCGATAAAGAACAAAAAAAACCGCCCCGCAAACACTTCCCGCTAATGACATAAAAACAATTTTTGTAAAAACGCCGAAAAAGAGGTAAATAAACCCACGTCCTTCCCTCATTTCTGTTCCTCCCCAAATCGAATTTGCAAATTTTCTTCTCCACTCAAAATCGAATAGCCATTGAAGCGACTCCAAGCAAACGACTCAAAATCGATTCGGTCCTCTCTCCACGGTCAGTCCCCTCTTTCATCTCTTCGCTGTTTCACTTCCTCTCTCTCTGTTTTTATACATTTGAGTCAAAAATCATACAATAAGCTTTTCATTTGCGCGCTGAAATCGAATGGAAACAACGCCCCCATCCATCCTTTCTCTTTGTGTGCGTGTGTTTCATGGGGTTCTTCATGGATGAAGTGGAAGTTGTTTTAGGGTTTTGGTTAATGTGGGTTATTGTTACTCTCTTTTCATTTTTCAGTATAATACAATACTATTGGGAGGAAAAACAAGTTGGCTATCGAGAATCAATCACACAACATTTCGGTTGTAAAGACCAACCACAACTACAAGCTTATGGTATGATTTTTTTTTTTTCATTCCTTCTACTACTGATTTATTTTGCAGTTCTTTCTTCTTCATAGTTGCAACTTTTAACATAACTTAAGTCTTGATTTTTTTTGTTTCAATCTATGAACTTAGAGAGTGCATATTTCAACAATTAAAACACGAAAATAATACTATGGAAGTCCATGCTCTATGTCAGTTTGTATTTCACTCGAGTAGTTGAGTATAACACCATGATGAGTAATGACACAGACAGACATAGGGTCAAAGTTAAAAATGAGAAAACCTAATGCAAATTAAGTTGAGTATGCAAAAGTGTAAAGATGTGGATTCTCTTTTTCATGTATAAATTAGATCGCAGCTCCTGAAGTTGGATAGCGCCATTGTAATTATGATTTGTATTAGATGCTTAGACAAATTAACTAGTAGTGTGACCCAACTCCAACTGGTAAACTCAATGGGTGAAGAATGTCAAATTGACCCAGATCTCCTGCCCTGTTGAGGCTGTGTCAGTTTTCTGAAAAGCAGAAAAATTTTCCACACAGGATCTTAGCCCATGTTAAGCATATTTATCTTGGAAAATGAGATGTGTTCAGAGTTCCTAATTTAAACAAGTACTATACACCTAGAAAGTAGGGCCATACGAGAATATAGAAGGAGACTGCATACACCCATTCATAGAATTTGAGTTGAATACACTAGTAGAACTAGTTAAAGGATATAGGAGGCATAACCCACCGTTTGCAACGAATTCTTGACTATGGAAGATGAGAGTAGATGTTGAAGTGGAAGAGGAAGAAGGATCATTATTGGTTAAACCTGGTGATGACTGACGAAGTCTAGCTCTGTCACGCCAGTGCACATTCATGTGACCTCCTAGGGCTTGTGCTGACCTGAATTCTCATCTACAAAAGGTGCATGTATAGGATCTTGGAGGCCATGTAGTACCCATGATATTATTAGTGTCTTCAGCAAACGCCCATATTTCCCATGAATCATCTTCATCTTGTGTTCCACATCCACGAATTTACGGTGACCCCAGGGTTAGGGTTTTGTTCTTGTTGTTGTTGTTCTTGTTTAGAGTGAGCAAGCTTTTGGAGTTGGGTCAAGGTGAGTAGGCCAAGGTCTGCAGCCATGACAATAGTAACACATAAGAGATGAGATGATAAAAATGATAATTGGAGAGAGTGGGTTAAATACAAGGGGATGGGTTCTAGAGGAGGAGAAGACAAAACCTTTACTCTGATTCTATCACAAGGAATTTAAAGGAAGCAATTTGAGTTTAGTATTAGTGTAAACAAATAAAAAAAAAAAAAAGTGAGAAGGAAAGAAAAAGAGGGACAGAGGAGAAGACTAGGCATTAAAATAAGCAAGTTCAGGCAACTAGTTCTTTCTTCAAATAAGGACAGTCATAATAAAAAAAAAAAAAAAGGGACAGTCATAATAACATTGCCTTGAACGCCCATTTAATTAATTACTGGTTTATTTAATGGAACTTCTTTTGAAGGAAATCAAATGTTATGTGGATTTCCCTTGTTGAAAAAATGTACCAATTCTTCTAACTTGGCACCGTCAACAAGATCCAGATCAAAAGTTTCAAAGGATTGAACCAACTATGATTGGCAAATCATAGTGGCTGTGGTGGGATATGTAGTTGGCAGCTTATCACTTATTGGCTCTCTAGTGTTATTATGGCTGTCATTGAAAAAATGAGAATTCTTGAATTTGTCCTTTAAATGTTTTCCCAAGTTGTGTAGGATATTACAATATCTCTGTTCGGTAATGTGAAATTTGAGTTCATCCCATCTATATGGGCAATTCTACTTTCTTTGGATGGGGGATGGGCTCACGTGCATTGTGCTCATGAAGCCCTCATATGCAGTAATTAGAGCCGTCCGATTTATCCGACGATGAAAACTGTTGTGGCTGCCACCAACGTACCCACGACGGACCAACCGAAGATCCATTTCAAGAAGCAGGGGCTGTTGATGACGAAGGCAGATGCGTTGCGGAGATCGAAAGAATGTCGAAACGGCATGAAACGTTACAGTTGAACTAGGCGTGGTGGATGGTTGGCGAAGTGAATAGGCTTTTAACCAAATCATTCAAAACTTCAACTTCAAAAGCCTCTCCCAAACAATATAAGCAGTGGTCAATCAGAAAAACTGGGGCCTTATACCCAAGGTGCAATCTGATCATCTTTTCCTGCTCATCTCCTAACTCATTTAATTAAGTTAAGCAACCTAGCTTCCAATCTTGAAGAAAAAAATAAATAAAAATAATAATAATAATAATTGAAGATCACACACATCTCCTGATGAGTACAAACCTAGCTAATTATATTCACAAATAACTGATCTCATTAAAAACAAACTCACCCCAACATGTTAAGTTCTCAATAACTAAATCACCCAAAATCAACTCTATAACTTAGGTTGGTTTGTTGCCAATGAGATAATGTGTCCAACGAAGCTAAAAGAAACAAATTGTACTCTAACGATGGAACCTCCTCTGGTTGTCCTAATTAAATGTTGAGACCAGCTGTAGTTATGCTTTGGGAATGAATCACAATGTTGTTTAATTTCATTCTTGTACTAGTCATCTTTTTTCTTTATATTCATTATTTTGATTATATCTATGGAAACTCGTTCATAACCCAGTAAATTATGATCACTACACTGATTACCAAAAACAAAATAAAATTGAGAGAAAATAGGGAATGGTCAAAACAGGTACAGACACGACGTCCCACCACGTGCAGTGGTTCCGGCCATTTTTCCACATTTCCTCATGGCATGCATATGCACCAAGGCGCACGGCTTTACTGAAATTTCTCTGGCCAGATATGGTAATTCAAATGTTCAACAATCGGTACTGCACGACTAGTATCCATAGGGAGTTCAAAAAGTTTACTGTGTAAGGTCTGCCCCTTCCAAATGACATCCTAGCTGACAGTGATTCCATGCCTAGTTCTTGCACTGAAAGGTATAAATTTTAATTAGTCTCCACTCCACAGACCATAAGTCCCACCTGGCCGGAACTATTACAGCCATAGAACAACAAAAATTATTACTAATCTTTCTTGTTGTTTTATACAGTTCATTAAGACCTCTTCAGTCAAATTGAATTTGTTTCTCTTATATACATTAAGACCTCTTCAGTCAAATTGAATTTGTTTCTCTTATATATATTAAGATCTCTTCATTCATTACTGTCTTCCTCCCAAATTCCCAACTTTTGTAGTATATTCTTGTCATATATTAGTAAACTTATTCATCCATGCATAAGGAGATTAAATTCTATTTATCTCTTGAATATAAAATGTTAGATAATTAGAAGATGTTTACTAATTGAGATGTAGATGTCCACAAAGCATTTTAATAAACTCATAGGTACAGAGATAGAAAATCAAGCTAGCTAGTGCCCACTTTTTTTTTTATTGACTTTTATTTAAGTTGATAAAAGGTAGTTTTTCTTTGTTTAATTATTTCTAGTCTGTACTTTCGTAGGATGATGTTGAGTCGAAGTAAGTTTACATAAGGAGAAAAGTTCTGGTCTACTTGCTCTCAATCACTTAACTATTTTCTCCCTGTTAGACGCAACCAAGACAACCCCAATCTTACTTTCTAATGACTTCAATGCTACATAGTTTACATTGTGTACGTCTTTCTCTTGTCATAAAGAGTTAAGACAGGTTGGCGCTTTGAAGTAGACTGTCTCGGTTAAGTGATGCCATTATTAAGAATCTTCTGAAGCATCTCCCCTCCCCCTATATAAAAAATCCTACTAATGAAATTCCTTACCTTAATCAACTTGTAAAGTACATAGTAAGAGTCTAATGAACAAATAAACTATGCTAGTACTCAAGCTAATTAAACTATGTTGTAATAACACTATGTTCACTACAAAAAATGCATTCTAAAACGACACTTTCAAAGTAGCGTTTTTACAAAAGCGCTGCCGATGCATAACATTACCGGGAATTGAATAGTCATCAAATGTTATAATGTATTATTATTATGTTATGACACTAGCTCACTTTTTGTGCATTTTTCAGGTATGGCGTCACAACCACCGAGAATTGATAGGTCACCCCCATTCCATTCGGAAGAGTCTTCCCCTAATATTGGGTCAAGTTCTTCTGGTATTTTTACTCACTCTAAACAATATAAACTCCATTTTTTCTTATAGAAATTGTACTTAAAATTTAAAAATTTTAACATTAATAATTTCCTTTACATAGGTAGCACGAGGAATAGGAAACCACGTGGATGAGCACTAGGACAGAAGGTAGCAAGTATACCAAAAGGAACAAAACTGAGTCTGGAATTTGATAACAGACATCAGGTAATAAGAGAGCACATGCCACTATTTGTGTCTCAATAGGGAATTGTCGTCCGGAACATGTAAGTTGCATCTGTTGCTGCTCCGTCATGGAGAAAACTTGACAAAGATTTAAAGGCCAAAATGCTTTAGTCGGTATTGGTACGTATTTTATCATGATAATATATGTGTATATATATTGGTAACAATATGCTAGATTTGATCAAATTTGCTTTTTTATTCAGGAGAAGTTCGACATAGGGGATGATCTTGAAAGAAAGAACTTGTTAATGAAGGAAATGGGAAAAAATGGAGGGACTACCGATTTGAATTGAAGGACTATTACGATATACATGAGGCAGATGAGGAACGACTTCAAAATCAACCACCATTTGTAAAAGAAGAAGATTGGAAATGGTTGATAAAAGAACATTGGTGAACGTCAAAGGTTCAGGTATGTACCTAAACCTTGAGATAATATCACACTTGATTAGAATATACTAGCCAAATTAAAAGAACCCTAGTTTTAAGCAAGGATGCACGGATACGGACACTCGCGTCGTGTCGGATACGGACACGACACACCGACATGATTACTTTTTACCTCTATATACCGTGCGCTGCTAATTTTTGCATTTATTAGTAGGACCACCTATCTTTGTCTTGAAGTTCGACGGTTAGCATCAGGCTAATATTTGGGGGTGATTTCATAAGTTAATTCAGTTCATACTAACCAAAGTTAGTTAAGTGATTACTAATAAAAGATGGAGGGTGGGGTTGAAAACTATTTCAAGGTTGCTACATCAACTAATTATTTCTTCCATTTTTTTTGGAGGGTGGGGTTGAGAACTATTTCAAGGGAAGTTAGAGAAAAAATATAAATAAAAACTCAAAGGCAATCTTGATGATTAATTATGGCGGCAAACATGGATAAGACTAGTTTTACTTTTCTTTCTTTTTTCTCGTTGGTTCCATTCATCAGGAGACTTGACTTGAACTCAAAAAATTTTACATTTGCAAACCACTTTATTAAGGCTTTGTTGGTTCAAAAGAAAAAAAAAAACTTTGTAGATGATGTAACTGATGGATTGCACCAATGGTGGCTTTATTTACTGCATGGAGTATCCTTTCATACTGTTATTATTCAACAGTTTTTACATTATATATGCATACTTCATTCTTGATGACATGGTTTTTCAAATCCATTTTTAATATATTCAAGAATTGTGTGATAAGAACAAAGACATGCGTGACATACAACAAATTCTTCATCGTGCAGGCAGAAAATCCTTCGCCCTAATTGAGGATGAAGAGGTAAAGTACAAAATGTTTGAGTTTTGGGTTTGAATATCAACTTAGTAGAAATATAGTTACTCATTTGTGTACATTTTCTATTGTTGCCAGATAAAAAGGATAGGAGTTCGCCCATCTCGTATTAGGATGTTTGAGCTTGCTTATACAGGCAAAAATGGATCATATTTAGATGTATTCACTCAAAGAAAGGCGGTCAGTTTTATTTTTTTTCAATTTAAAATTGTTGGTATCCATTACCATTTATATTACATATTCACTAATTAAATGTGCCCTTAAATGTAGGAAGAGATACAAAATCTTACCGTGCAACGAGAGGAGGGATTAAACTCCTTAGATGACGACCACAATTTCGCTCAAGTATTCGAGCCAGACAAACCTGGACGTGTACGTTGTAGGGGGCATGGGTTACGCTAACATCTGAAAACGGCACGAGTAGTCGTTTTGGATCTCAAGCTGCAGAAGAAGCAAGGCGAGAGATTGAGATTGCAAGGAAAGAGGCTGCAAAAGCAAAAAAAGAGTTGGCAGACTGCAAGAAAGTGGCCAGTGATGAAATGAATAAAATGAAGGATGATATGGCTATGATGATGCAAGTATTGAGGAGATTGATTGATCAAAACAATGGTGGATTTGAGACACATTAGCGGGGAGTTTTTTAAAGTGATAATAACTAGGATGTGTTTTGTATGCCATCAGTGATAATAGTTGTTTTCATTTTTTATCATTATTTGTTGATTTTTCCTACAATAATTTTGAGTTTTGCTATTGAATCTCCATGGTAAATTAGCTAGAGAGCTTCAAAACTTCAACTGAGTTTTGGTTCAACTCCACTAGTATAATTGTTAATTTTATTAATTGTTGTCTACGTGTTTGAAGTGGCTACCGATGTGCTATACTTGAATGTATATATATCTTGATGTAGAGCTCACTTATGTTGGGTTTTCTTACATGTTGGTTAAGACAGAGAATCCTATTTTGTTTCTAACTTTTTTGGATTAGTCATGTTGTTATAGGAGAATGTGGTATATGTTCTTTTTACAAACTTTTCATGATTGAACATATTGTTTTACTTATAAATATATTAAAGAGTTATGTTCTTTGTGTTGCTATTTTATTTGTTATATTTTCTGTGAATCTTATGTTTTTAATAGAGTTGGCAATGAGTCAAAGATAGGTTCATGGCAGATTCGCATTGGTAATAAGTTTTTAATTTAATGCTATCAATGTATTTATTTTAGTTGGAATCAACATTTTTATTATAGCACGCTGAGCTGCCCGAAACTGAAATTTTTTTAAGCAGGTTGAGCTGCCTGAAAATGATTTTTTTTATGCAGGTTTGTTAACATAACCGGCGCTTTAAAGTGCCATTACAAAGTTATAAATACGGTGTTTGTATCCAAAGGAGAATTGACACATCCATTTCTTTATCGGCGCTTATATAAGCTATTACGGTGTTTTAAAAAGTGTCGTAAATGTAGAATTTAATCGGCGCTTCACATAAAATGTCGCTAATCCGTTGCTGGCACATACTATTTTCGGCGCTTGTGCAACGCTTTAGAAAATGTCGGCAATGATCTAAATCGGCACATTTCTTCCTATACCGGCGTTTTTAGAAGTGCTGCTTAAAACAAATATGTTGTAGTGTATGATATTGTTCACTTTGGGATCTACGAGCATTTTGGGCACCGTTTTCTTTAGGGCATTTCTCTCACCTTTCCCCTCACGATTTTCATATCCGTTGTATCATAGTGGCACAACAGCTATGCTCATGGTACAATATTGTCCCCTTTGGGATCCACAAGCATATTGGGCTTCTCCCGTACCCTCCCCACATGTTCGCCCACATAAGGGTATCACAATGGCCCTTAAGAGCCGAACGTCCTTATTGACACACTTTCGGCTTGGTTAGGCTCTGATACCATTCTGTCACGACCTGATCCAGAGAGTACTATATTGTCCACTTTGGGATCCATGAGCCTATTGGGTTTCGCCTCTTCTAGGGCCTTTCCCTCACCCCTCACGGTTTTCCAAACACGTCTTATCAGAGTGGCATAGGGGCTATGCTCATGGTAAGATATTGTCGACTTTGGGATCCACATACCTATTGGGCTTCGCCTACTCTAAGGCCTTTATGTCACCCTCCTCCTCAAGGTCCGCCCATACAAGGGTATCACAGTCCACCCCCTTGGGAGCATAATGTCCTCATTGACACACTTTCTGCTGGGTAAGGCTTTGATACCATTCTGTAACGACCCAATCCACATGATATGACATTGTCCGCTTTGAAGTCCACGGGCTTTCTTAGCTCCGCCTCCTTTAGGGCATTTCCCTCACGGTTTTCATACACATTGTATCAGAGTAGCATAGCAGCTACGCTCATGGTACAATATTGTTCGCTTTGGGATCCATGGGCCTATTGGAGTCTTGAGCTTTTATGGCACCCTACCCCTCAAATCAGCCAAAACAAGGGTATCACATAGTTTATTTGCTTGGCTGCGAGGGCTTCGAGATTTTTGTTTGTTATTCAAAACACACAAACAACGGAGGTAATTTGAAAGCCTTGAATTGAAGTGTTTAGAATCAAAATCGAAAGCCATTCAAACATTTTCAAAAAACATAAATCGAACTCGAACTTGAAATCAAAATAGTAAAAATCGATCATGAACCGAACAATAATCCTCGCACATACATCAACTCACACTCACGTGTACGAAACAGTGGTCACACAAAATAATGCGCGATGCCCCATTTTTGAAAATAAATTTAATTATATTATTTTTTCCAATGTTCATAGAATGGATTATTTAATTTTACAATTTTATTTGGGGAACATATTATTTATAAGTATTAATTTATCGTTTTTTCCAATGTTTAGTATGGAAAAGACGAAAAAGGGTGATGTGTCTTTTTCGATTAGTGGTGGCAGTAGTGATGATCTAGTTGAGAGAAAAAAAAAGAATGAAGAAGAGAAGATGAAATGGTAAGCGAATTTATTGAACAAGTCGAAGTGATGAGATGAGTAATCCAATCATAAAGTCAAGTTCAATTGCAAAGTCAAGGTGTTGTGGTGGTAAGGGTGATGTACATAAGGGTGAAGAGGAGGAGGTGAAGGTTGCAGAAGAGGAGTGTGATGAGGAGGGTGAGGAGGCTACAAATGAGGAGGGTGACGATGATGATGATGGGGATGAAGATGAACCACTTGTTTCTCTTGAACCTGGTTACAATAGTAAATATGAAAATGATTTATATCCTAGGGTTCCAAGGATGATTCCATATTATAGGATTACTCTAGGCATGTTTCTCGCGCCATTTGGCATGGTGAGGTGGCAATTATAATATTTTTAGTTCTTAAAATTTATAATTGTTTTTGTTTTTATATTATTTGAATTCTTAATATTTTTGTTTTGTTATTGCTTGTTGCATTTAAGAATGAGACAAATTGAGATGTCAACATCAATTTAAAAACCTTTTAGATTGGAAGCTGAGAGAGGAGCCGAAGGAAATAAGGGGACAATTGTCAATAAGAGTGTTCTACGTCCTTGATTGACCATTATAAGAATCACATCAATAAGGTGACCATTTGTGCCTTCGTGAAGCGTTGGCATATTGACACGAATAATTTCCATCTCTCTTTCTGGAGAGATGACCATCACCCTATACGACGTCTATTGTATCACTCATTTATCGATCGTTGATAAGCCAATTATTGTAAAAGAAAATAAGTTGAATGTAGAAGAATGTGTCGAACGGTTAGTGAATGGTTTGGGCATTAAAAATGTTGAAGCACATAGGCATGTCTAGAAGAATAACACTTTTTAGAGATGAAGTTTATTAAGGCACATTGTTGTGGAAAAGTGAATGTAACTGATTCTCTTAAAAAGAAACAAGTTCTTAGGGGTTACTTATTATTTATCCATGGGATGATTATCTTTGCCGATAAGATTAACACAAAGGTTCGAATTGAATATTTAAAATTGCTGAAGAAGTCGGATGATGTTGGGACATTTGCATGGGGTGTAGGTACTTTGGCATGCTTGTATCGTCAACTAGACTGTGCTAGTAGGCCGGTACCAAGCAAATATTTGGATATTGGTCACTTTTGGAGCTATTTTAATATTTTATTCTTTTATTTAATTACCTTATACTTGTTTAACATATTTTACTAACTAATTTATTTTTTTCTTTTTTATAAGGATGAATATATGACCATTTTAGGCTTTGGATAATGTCAATGCTTTGTGGTAATGGGGCATCTCGATGACATGTCTCATGAAGAGGTAAAATTTAGTAATTAAGTACAAGTTTCATCTCATTTTTTCATTGACATTGATGTAGTCGATTCGTGCTCTCCTTCCTTACTGCTTACCTAATCTGCATAGGTAGCAAATGTGAGCTAAAAACCACCATGTGGTGGCCGATAACACTTCAATGCTTAAGTTAAATAAGGCTTAGGAGAGGCTTAAAACTGTAAACTGGGTTGTATTGCGTACCTCTTGTTCATCGACCTTATCTCCCTTTTATAATGAAGGAGTCCTCATTCGGCAAGGCCTTTGGTGGCATAGTTTAGGGAAAATGATCTTGTTGTGGAGATCCTTTCATAATTGGGAGTTGTCCATGTTGGATCGTTTTCCTACACAACTCGTGCTCCTAGATCTGTGGGAGAGATTTCCATTTCTGAGTGTTGTCCATGCAAGAAAGTTTTCTTGCCCGACTTATACTTTAATATATGTTTCCTAGTCAGATCCAATGTGTTGCTAGCCTGCCTGTCTTGGGTAGATCTCTCAGATACTTTCCTTAGAGGTCTTATGAGTATTGGGCCTCACAACGTGACTTGTGGGCTTACTGGCTCATTGCAACTCAGACCAGACTATATGGATTATGCCAATGATGGGCTTACTGTTGTTTGGGCCTCATTTAGCTTGCAATCAAGCCTGCTTCGTTCTGTTGACGAGATTATCATGACAAGTGTACAGTGTTGATTAGAGGATGGTTTGATGTATCATCTGCTACTCCCCCGAGTTAGTAGATCGTCTTATCGGTCCACTAGGTCATTTCATAAAGCAACTGTGCAGTCATGATGATTGAGTCTGAGTAATTTCATCGAGTGGCAAATTACATTAATTAGGCGTGCGCCAGTTTGAAAGCAGGAAAAGCGGCAGTTCAGTTTTCTATATAGATCTCCTGCCTGTGGAGCATAGTTCCTTTACTCTTTCAATCTCAGAGATTCTGTTTTGTTGTATTTTCTGTTGTGTTTTTGACTTTGCTCAACTTTCGTATTCGAAATCTTGTACCTTTTCTCATGGTGGGTCAGGATCAGCTTTCTGATGAACTGCTCGCAAACGACCATAAGTTTTTTGAAAAAAGGTTGCTCTCTTAATCTGATCTGGAAGTCCTCTGTAAGACATACAAGATTCCTGATGAACTGGTGTTCTGCACTCTGGGCGTTGATCTGACGCCATTGTACCCTCTTGAGGGGTTTATTTTTCTTTACCGAGGTATGCTTCAATCGGATGTCCACTTTTATGTTATCAAAGAGATCTGGGAGTTCCTGGCGTACCTCGGCATTGCACCCGCTCAACTTGTGCCGAATGTGTATAGGGCTTTGATTGCCATTCTGATTAGGGCTAAGGACGCTGGCGTCCGAATGTCTTTGAATGCAATGCAATTGCTTACTTCTCCTCGGATAAATGAGCATGTTGTGTGTGTGCTGATGTCACTTAACTGCTTTAGCAAACTGCCTGATGATTTTAAATCATGGCAGAAGTTCTATTTTATGTCTCCGGGACTCGACGTATTTTGAGCTTGCTGGTCGTCCTGCCGAGCGTGAATTTAGACCACTGAGTAAGTTGACCCCTTCTCAGTCTTGCTTGTGCTAACTGCATATTAGATTGACCTGCTGTATTTTTGTAGGAAGATTTTCTACTTCGCCTCTTTCTGCCAAAGATAAAACAACTTTGGATGCGTTATGTGACATGCCTTGTCTGGAGGTGGAAGATATCTTTAAGCCTTCTAATGTTGAGCGCAGAGGTCTGTGTCCTCATTGGCACGTGGCTTCCACTGTGTATTGGGTGAAGAAGCCAAAACATGAAGGCGTGTCTGTTTCGCGAAAGATGAAGCTTCCCAAGCTCAAGGTTCCAAGCCCTTTGAGGATGGCAGAAATAGATAAGGCGACTTCCTCTTCCAATGCATCTGAAGAGATCTCATGCTTTATCTAGGTCTATCCGTAGGCGTCTGGTCTCGTCCGAAGGACGTGATGTTGTCGGGCAAGAACCTGATGAGACTGATGTTTCTAAGGGGCGTGATGCTCAAGTCATGGCCCATGTCTCTTTTCCAAACTTGGAGAGAAAATATCTGCAAATAGTGGGCATGAAGGATGTTGCCAAACTGAGCACCAAGTAGGCGAAGTTTATGAATAAGATGCTGCTGTAGGCGGGCATGGAAGCTTTGAATGGTCGTCCTTTTTCAATAAAGAACTTTGAGCTCTGCCTCTCTCTGGATCATGAACCTGTTGAAGAGTCGTCTGATCGTCGGCGTCATGGTGAAGGTTATCATTTTTGTCGTCTGTTCTGTGCTCAATCTCATTTCTGTCCTCATATTCAATTGACGACGAGTCCAAGGAATAACTCGTTTCCCTCTTCTCTGTCAGCTGATGTTGGATCGGTACATGAAAGATAGTCGACTTTTGCGAGCAAAGGGAAAGTTGTTGATGAGGGCCCTGGCTAAGGGCGGTGCTAGTTTGATTTCGGCTCCAAATGATCTTCATCTGGATGCTCGGATAAGTATGTATTGCTCCAGATGTAATAAGGATTAGCAATCAAGATTGGCATCAGGAGGTTGACTTCTCTTACGATGCGATGAAGCATATTAGTAGGTGGAATGACTGGCTGGCAAACTATGCTCCGGTGCCAGTGGAAGAGACGCTAGGAAAGCGTTTAGATAAAAGGGCAGAAACATCTTGTGCTGGGGATGTTATATCTGAACCAAGTGTCCATATCTGGAATTGAAGTCGAGGCCGCTCGTGAGAGAGTGTATACCAAGGAGTGGGCCTTTGCAAACTTGCAGAAGTCATACTTTGACGCTCTCCATGAAATTGAGTCGTTAAGGACGCAACTTGAAGCTTTCTCTGATACTGGAGCAGAGTCTAGGTCAATGAGGTCGGAAGCTCAGAAGGCTCGCATGGAGACGCTTGAGTTTGACTTGGCTGGGGCATTGTTCGCGAGGGATCAATTCGAGAAAGAATTGAACCTTGTCAGTCTTGACTTCCAACTTGCTCGTGAGACTATGACTGGAGTGCAGGTTGTACTGCAGGCTTTCCATGCTAAGAGGATTAGAAAGGAGTCCGAGTGGACTGTTCGATGTCAGCGGCTAGAGGCCAATGCTGAGTTTCATGCAAAGAGTGCGCTGATGGCTGGAGAGCAGTTCCTTCTGTCGCAGAGTGAGTTGAATATTGCTAACGATAAGCTAATGCTGAGCAATCCAAGACTGAAATTTTGTCGGGCAAATTGGAGCAACTGAAGCAAAGGCTCGCTGAGTTAAGAGGGCGCGAAGAGAAGCTTCTCAAGGCCCAAGGCACATTTGAATTCAGCAGAGTCGTGCATGGAAGGCTGAAGCTGTTGCATCTGATTATGGAGGAGCACTCTGATTGGGATCTCTCTTATTGTAAAGATATTGCATATGCATAGTTCGAAGTGACCTACATATGTGTCTCTTGCTTCTTCCCCTGTTAAGTCTAGTTTTGTTGTATCTTACTCTCTTCCTGATAAGGGGTGAATCATGTACACTTTGCACTTTTTTGTGTTCCTTTGCTTTTCCTGCTAGCTTTTACCTGCTTTGTTTTATTTTGACATTAATTGTTAGACAATGAACTTTTTGGACTAAGAAGCGTATGTTTGTTTCGCTGTTGAGAACTCTGACTTCATGTGTTGCAATAGTTTGTGTACTTCTGGTCAGGCTCCTTTACAGAGATCGGAGAGTGTAATACAACCTCTGTCTGGCGGCTTGGCTGTCTGTTGGACTAGTAGTTGTTGTTGTTGTTATAAGCGTATTAGTCAGATTGTGATCCCAGCGCTTGCACCCTTGTAGATGATTGGACAATAGTCATTGCGAGTCGTCTAGGTCAAACTTTTAGAACTCTGGCCGGATTTTTTACTTGGGTTTAATGATAACACTCTATTGCTGTTTGTTCCTTTGCGTGTGCTGGGCCGGATCTGGCAGGGCATGTGCATGGGCCCATTAGTTGAAGGCCCAATTATAAAAAATCTTTATGGATTAGTGTGCCAGGGATACGACGCATTATGCGAGACGGTTCAATATCGATTACTCCTCCCAATTAATGGGGCTACTTGTAGGGTCATTAATTCAATAGATGTGGACTTGTGCAGTTGCAAATGGAACCGTCGTTTTCCCAATTTTTCGTACGTCATTTTATTTCTTGAATGTGTCTTGTACGAACAATTCTCGTATACTATAAATGAAAAACAAAAAACAAGAAACGAAATCAAAGCAACAAATAATTTAACTCCGAGCGGAGACTGAGCTAATTCGGCCTTGAAGGAGGCGCAAATGGTCCTGGCCCGGATTGCGTTGTCCCTCTACCAAAGTTTTTTTAAAAAGCTAACAAAGTTACTTAATAGTGGACTTCGTGCTAGCGGGCAATTCCTTGCTCATCAACAATTCTTGGAGTTGGTGCCCATTTGCTGAAGTATCGTTACTTAGTTCTTTATGGGATTGCCTCGCTAGCTTTGACTTATCAATCTCTGCATAGTTGGGCATTGGTTAACTGGGTTCCTCCGCCCTCATAGAGTGATTATCCTCTTTTTTCTAGGCCTTGCCTGACATGTTTGTTTCGTGGGCTCGAGCTGTAACTGGCAACATTTCAGTTGCTTTAGGGTTGCATAATGACAGTCTCTTGCTGCTGGCTGATATCTTTGGATAGTCCCTTGGGCATGGTTGGCTGTATATTTTATGCATTGGTGCCAGGTGGATACCCTGCTTCCATATGATCAGCCACGACCTTCCCAGAATGATGTTATTGGTGGACGGGGCTTCAACTACCATGAACTCTTGGACAAGGTACTTTCATAACTGTGACTCTCCTGCCATCACCATTAGATTGATCTTCCCGATTGGGAAGCACTTCTCATTGCTGAATTCGACCATTGGGTGGGTTGCGGGCATTAAGTCTTCCTCCTGAAACTGCATGTTGCGAAATGCACTGAGAATATGACATTTAGTGAGCTTCCAGTGTCCACTAAAGCTCTTTTTACCTGCCACTTAGCGATAAGGATGGAAATGACCAAAGCGTCATTGTGAGGAGAATGTTGCACTTGTCGGTCCTCATGCTGAAATGGTGTCTGCATCTCTGTTAGTGTCCTCTTGCGAGGGACCTGTTTGATTGCTCTTCTTTGAGACCGACCCCGTGGAAAACGTAAATGACACCAGGAGCTTCCTTTTCGATCTCCTTTATAGCGTCCAATTTTTTATTTTGCTCGGCCTTGCCTCCTATCTGAGCCAAGGAACTCCTTGAGTTTGCCTTTCCTTATCTAGCACTCGACTTCTCCTCTAAGTTTTCTACAATCCTCTGTATCTTGTCCACCTTCCTTGTGGTAGGCGCAGTATTTGCTGTTGTCGCGCCTAACAGGGTCTCTTTGCTACTAAGGCGACCACTTCAGCTCTTCCCAATCCTTGATGGAATCTAGGATTTCGGACAGACTAGTATTGAAAGGGGTGACAGATCTGGACCTGACGTAATTTGAGGCTTTGTCTTGCTTGGGGCGGCCTGACTTGGTCTTGTTGTCTGTGCGCTTCCTCTTGTTACTATCATCGTCTTCTTTTTTCTTCCCATTTTCCTATCCTTTTAAAACAGAGGGTTTCTTCTCTGACTCCGCCTCTATCTTGGCGGCCAACATTTCGTCTAGAGTGATATATCTCTGGGCATCTCTAAGCAAGTCAGTATATTGGTTGGGGGTCTAGGGTGAGGAAATCATAGAGCTTGCCTCTTCCCAGAACAAAAGTCAAAGCCGTGACGGCGATGTCATCACTACAACGATCGATGAGAATTAACTTATCATTAAAACAAGTGATGTACTTCCTTAACGTCTCATTTTGTTTTTGTTTTTGTTTTTTTTTTTTTTTAAGGTCATCAGATAATGCGAACCCCTCTGGAGTCATTGGTTGCCCATAAAGCGTGTGAGGAATGTCAATGCCAACGTCCCAAATGAATCGATGGATTTAAGAGGAAGGCTGTGGAACCACGTCAGTGCTGAGGTCTTCAGGCTTGCAGGGAATGATCGACACATTATTGCATCAGACCTTCCTTGAGCCCCATAACGTGCTGACAGTAGCACAGGTGATTGGACAAATCTCATGTCGTGTATTTCTTTGCAGCAGTTCATCCATGATATGGTCCATGAATGGAGGGACCGTGAGGTTAAACAACACGTCTAGGTTTGTGGCTCCGTTGCGGATGGGGTTGTACGAGATGTGACTGTCGACTCTAGACGCTGGGTCTTTATTGGCTGCCTCCACCTCTTGTTCATTAAGAAGTTGCTGGGGCAGCGCGACTCTCTTGAACATGCTCTCTGGAACTTTCTGGGGAGCAGGCCCTTCGTTGCTCACGGTCTCCCTCCGCAGGTGGAAGACTTCTTTGTTTGAGAGTCTCTAGCGTTTCTGCAATTTGTTGCATTTGTGTTGAAAGCAGGTCCACCCTTGGGTCTGTTGCGACTGCCACCGGTGCGGGGGTTTGAAGAGGTTCCTCCCGTGGCAGTGGTGGAACTGGCGGCGCTCTACAAGTTTGAGCGTTTGAAGGCTCGGCAGTATCTCTGTTGTTGTGAGACCTTGTTGTCACCATCTCCTTGATTCTATATAAAAGGTTGGAACTACAATTCTTTTTGAGTAACTCTGTCATTCACCATGGATGGTGTAAAATTGATGTAGTCGATTCCTGCTTTCCTTCTTTGCTACTTTCCTAGACCTGCACAGATAGCAAACATGAGCCAAGGACCACGGTGTGGTAGCCAATGACAACCCGATGCTTAAGTTAGATAAGGCTTATAAGAGGCTTAAAGTTGTAAAGTGGATTGTATTGTGTACCTCTAGTTCATCGACATTATCTCCCTTTTATATTGAAGGAGTCCTTGTTCAGCTAGCCTTTTGGTGGCGTAGTTAAGGGAAAGTGATCTTGCTGTGGAGATCCTTTCCGAATTGGGAGTTGTTCATGTGGGATAGTTTCCCTACACGACTTATGCTCCTAGATCTACGGGAGAGATTTCCCATTTTAAGTATTGTCCATGCAAGGAAGTTTCCTTACCCGACTTATACTCTAATATGTGTTTCCTAGTTGGATCCAATGTATTGTTGGCCTGCCTGTCTTGGATAGATCTCTCAGATCTTATGAGTATTGGGCCTAACCGCGTGACGTGTGGGCTTACTAGCTCACTGCAACTCGGACCTGATTATCTGGATTCTACCAATAATGGGCTTACTGCTGTTTGGGCCTCACTTGATTGAGCGTGCAATTGGGCCTGCTTCGTTCTATGGACGACATTATCATGACATGTGCACGGTGCTGATCAGATGGCGGTTTGATGTATCATCAGACATTAAATGTTTTGATTTTCTTTTCATAATTTAATAACTTCCTATGTCCATGATTAGGTCATTTGGGACCCGTATGTGAAATCGAAGCGAGTAATTCTGTTGCACAACATCACATATATGATTCCAAGGTTGTTTTTATGCCCCAACGTTGAAGAACCCTATCATTCAGATACAATGATGAGACGGATGGAAAGAGTACTAGTGATTTCAACCCTCAATTCGAACTGAAATGAATAATAGAGGTCGATCCGGCAAGAACTACTAAGTGAAGCATGAGATATTGTCATCATTCATTGAAACTTGGGAGAATCCTCATGTCAAGTGAAAACCAAGGTGCACCAGTAAGCCATCCATGGGAGTGCAGTGAGGACTAGCTGAAGTGGTTTCATCACTTTAGTTCCCTTTTGTCAAACCATCGTAGAATAAAAGAAGTCATCCCAAAGAAAACATTGTTTCTATTGAACAATACGGTAATTGAACTATAATTAAAAAACTTTGTATACATGTCAAATACAAAAATTCATTGTTTTAACTAAGTTCAAACGTTTCCTTGCAGAACAATGTGGTGGATGAGGCTTTCAAGTTGCTCAAACGATGGAAGAATAAGATTGTGTTCTTGGTCGTGGTGGTGGAGGAAGGGGATGTGATGGTGGTGGTAGTGTTGAAGGAAAGGGTGGGGATGGTGGTTGAATAGGTGGTGTTGGAAAAGGAAAGGGTCACATTGGTAGAGAAAGGGGTGGTGATAGTGGAGGAAATGTTGACAGTGGTGAAAAAGGTGGTGCAGAAAGTAAGACTAGAACCAATAAAAGGCATGAACAAAGAAAACAGTCTTGATGTTTTGGTCTAGGGTGTAGGTGTTTGTTTTAGTTAATGTTAAGTATATTTATTTTATATTTGTTCCTTATGTACTTTGTTTGATGTAAGGTGATGCAGTCATTTTTCGCTCCCTGCTTTAACCTAGTCCCGCTAACCTACACAAGTAACGCACGTGAGCCACGAACCACCATTGTGGTGGTCGATGGCACTCCGATGCTAAAGTCAGACAGGGATCTGAGGAAGGCGTAATGTTGTAAACAAGGAACTTGTAGCGTACCATAGCTTACCAACCTCATGTTTTATTTATAGTGCAGGAGTCTTGGTTCTACCAGGCCATCGAAAGAGTAGTTTAGGAAGGAGATCTTCGTGGATATCCTTATCTAATTAGGAGTCATGCTATAGGAGGGAAGTTCCCTTTTAGCCATGTGCTCCTAGATACACGGGAGATAGTTCCCAAACAAATAGCAATCCATAGAAGGAACTTTCCCTGCAGGGAATGTACTTTGGTATTTGCTTCCTAGTTGGAAACATAGAGCTGTTTTAATTGTCTGTCTGAAGCTGATCCTTGAGATACTTGCCTTAGTAGGACTTACGGGTATTGAGGATAGCTGTGAGACGTGTGGGCCTAGCATGCTGTAAGAGTTTGGGTCCGTCTGGCAGATTAAATTAGGCGGGGTCAGATCAGTATTAGACTAACGCTGGGGCCTGTAATCCCTCGAGATAATCATGACATGTGTATGGCTTAGGGATGTGACCATTTTTGTGTATCATCACCTATTCCCCCCGAGTTAGTGGACCATCACATCAGTTCGCTAAGTCATATTCTGAAAAGATATGACGCTCATGATGATTGAGTCTCAATCGTTGCTTGAGTCGTTCGCTACATTAATTGAACGCGTGTCAGTTCAGTGGAAAAGATGCGGGAACCTAATCCCTATTTAGGTCATCTGTAGCGCGGAGTCCGACTCTTTTATTTTCTTTGCATTTGAAGATACTGTTCTGCTCGTCTTCTTCATGGCTCAACAAGGACTTCTTGATGACGCAACCTTGGCCAAGGGACTGGTGTTTTTTGGAGACACTGCTTTTCGATCCCAGCATCGCTGAAATTTGTACAAAGTTTGGGGTCCCCAAGGACCAGCTTTTGTATGTTTTGAAAGGTGACCAGACGCCAATGTCGCCACCAGTGGGGTTCATCTGTCTGCATCGCGGGATGCTTCAAACTGGAGTGCGTTTTCCCATTCTGGACGTGATCTGGGAATTCTTGGACCTCCTTAGAATTCCTCCAGTCCAATTGGGGCCTAATGGATATAGTATTATCTTCCTCATTCTGATCAGGGAAAAAGAGGCTGGCGTCCGCGTGACTCCGTGGGTAATTCAGTTGTTGACTTCTCCCCGATTGAAGGGAAATGTTGTTTGTAAGATGACATCACCGACCTGCTTCATGAATTTGCCAGACGACTTTAATTTTTGGCAAAAATATTGCTTCTTGGCCCCTGCAGATTCAAAGTATTTTCAGTTCAAGGGTTGTTCGTTCGAATGAGAGTACAGGCCACTTCGTAAGTGTAACTTTTTTTTTTGACTTTGCTATGCTTGATTGAAGTTGGCTAATCATTGCTGGTGTTTCTTCACAGGACAATTTCCCACTACTCCCCTTACCCTAGAGGAGCAAAATAATATAGAAACGTTCTGCGGCTTGTCAACGAGGAACGTGGTGGATGTCATAAGCGTCCCCAACTTCATCCGTAGTAGGCTGTGGGACAACTGGCATGTAGCCCCCACTCTGTACCGAGCATCGGGGATTAAGCTTGAAGATGGGGGCCCCTTCTAGGAAGAAGAGAATTATTGGGGCCAAAGCTCATGTTTTGTCTGACGTGGAGGAGGAGTCTGATACGCTTGCCTCTTTTGTGAGTTTGAAGAGGTCCCGTGTCAGAACTGGGTCGCCTTCAGCACGACCTGCTCCAGTGAGAGAAGAGTGCGAGTCTGATCAGTCCGTCAAGGCGGAGGCTAATGTACCAGGCTGGGAGAAAGATTACTTGTGGTTTGCATGGTTTGAAGACAGGTCTAATCTTAGTGAAGCATGGGTCGAAGCTTTGAATGAGCGGCTGGTATGGGTTGCAATGGCTGCTTCTGTCGGTGTTGATTTGCGCAACTCGATCCTATAGAAGGCACCTGTGAAGATCCGCCTGAGGTTGTGGAATCTGATCGTCCCGTTGGTACTCTATCTGATAGTGGTCATGGAAGCACATGCCAAGTTTCATGTAGTCCACATTGTTCACTGTCTCGTTCCAGGCCACAACTTGAAGCATTGAATGGTCCTTTCGATAATTCGCTTCCTCCTCTCCCTCCGGATCCCGTCAGGTCGTCTCGCACTAAAGGGTCGGTTGTTCGTGACAAGGGAAAGGTCGCGAAGGAGAGCCTGAGAATAGTGAAAATTTCAAAGGGTGGTGCAGGCTTGAGTCCTGATCCGGGAAAGCTTCATCTGAATGCATGGATAAGCCTGTTTGCACCAGACTTGGTAAGGATGAGCACTCAGGATTGGCACCAAGAGGTTGATGTGAAGTATGCTTCGAGGAAGCATATAAGCAGGCGTCATAGTTAGTTGATGGATTGCGCTTCGAAATTCGAGGAGGATACGCTGAAGGTTGTATGGATAAGGATTTAAAGTACCTTATGTGGGGTATGTCTCACTTGAGCCAGGTGATCGTTGTTGGAACGAAAGTCGAGGTGGCTCGTAAGAGGGTATACACCATGGAACATGTTTTCTTGCACATGCAAGCACTGTACTCTGATGCGCTTTATGAAATTGAGCGGCTACAGAAGCAGGCTGAGGAAAAGAATTTGGAGAAGTTAGCTGTGGTTGCCGAGACTCAGACGACTCGTTTGGAGGCCCTTGAGTGTAAACTAGCAGAGGTGGTGTTTGAGAGAGACGAACTCAAGCAGGAGTTGATCTGGGTCTGCCGTGTTGCGGAGGCTGTGCAAGAAGTTGTGGCTGAAGCACATTCTGAACTGCGATCTCTTGCTGAAGAGAATGCTTCACAGGAGGCTGACTGGGCTGCTCAGAAGCAACAATTGGAATCTGATGTGGAGTTCAATGCCCTGGAGACAAAGAAGACCGAGAACCAGCTTGAATTGGGATGGCATGAGCTTAGCGCTGTGAAGGGTAGTCTGTCCACAGAGTAGTCTCAGGTTGATTCGCTGACAGGCAAGTTGGAGATATTGGAGTGTGAACTTGCTGATGTGAAGACGCGAGAGGAAGAGCTTCTATAAGAACAGGGCAAATGCGAGTTCTGATGGGTCGTAAACGACAGGCTGGAGCTGCTGGCGCTGATGAAGAAGGAGTATCCGGAGTGGGATCTTGGCCGCTATAAGAATATGTCGTATGTAGACTTGTCGGTTGCCTTTGCGTCATTGAACGAGGAGGACAGTTTAGACCCTGATGCCCAGGCCATGGTGCGTGTGGACGCAACTCTTGCTCCTTCCCCCCTAAGCTTAGCTCTTCTATTTCTGTACCTACTCCTGATAAGGAGTGAACTCTGTCTTTTGTACTCATTTTGTTCGACCGTTAATGAAAACAACTTTACCCATTTTGTGTTTGTTGCCTTTATTGTATTTTTTTGTTTCACCTTGTCGTATTGCTTTGGCGTAGGCTGGTTGAATCATTAGGACGTTGAGTGGTCTGTCTGCTGCCGGAGCTTGATCATTTTCATTGCGAGTAACTCAGAGTCGCTGTTGCATAGTCATGTTCGACGGCGGGCACGCTGCAGACAGTTTAGCCTTGGGTTGTTGTTTTGTCCCCGAGGTAAGCTACTAGAGGCTTGCCTCGCTTATATGATTGGTCGACAACAGTTGCTGCTTTGGATGAGTTACGATAGCCGAGCGTACACGTTAAAATGCTTGTGCCGAGTCAAGTGTCGTAAGCTCGGCCTGACACACCATGTAGCATTTATTTGGGCACTAGCCGGATGATCTGTGTGTCGGCGTGAGTTGTCTTTGTTGTTCATAGGATGCCTTTTCGTTTGAGCGTGAAGACATTGACTCAACTAGTTTTGACTTTGCGGCCGTTGTTTCATATGAGAGCGGTGGTCGCGTGGCGAGTTGCTTGGGGCTCCCACTTTCCGAACCATCTTTGTCCGAACAATGTGGACTACAAGTTGAGGGAGTAAGGATTTGAAGATTACGCTGAAGAGCAGTAGCCCCGTGGTGAGCCATCGACATCAGTTGGGGACTTACTAGTCTCCCACCTTTCGAACCATCTACGCTAGTGCGGTGGGAGGTACAAGTTTGAGTCAAAGGGGTTTGGCAACCAGGCTGAAAAGCAGTGGTCCCGTGGCAAGCCGTTGAATCAATTCGGGATTGACTAGGCTCCCACCTTCCAAACATTAACACTTGTGCTCATAAAGCTACACATTTGGGAGTTTTTGGCGACCACACTGAAAAGCAGTGGTCCCGTGGCGAACCGTTGGAATCAGTTCGCGACTGACTAGGCTCCCCACCTTTTAGACTATCTACACTCGCTTAGTGGGGCTACAAGTCCAGGTTTGGAAATTCGGCGGCCACACTGAAAAGCGGCGCTTCCATGGCGAGCTGTGTCGGAATCAGTTTGGGACTGACTAGGCTTCCACTTTCTAAACTATCTACACTCGTGCAGTGGGGGCTACAAGTCCATGGCGGCCACGCTGAAAAGCAGTGGTCCCGTGGCGAGTCGTCCGAATCAGTTCAGGGCTGACTAGGCTCCCACTTTCCAAACCATCTACACCCGCACGGTGGGGGCTTTAGATATGGGCTTTGATTAGAAGCTTTTCATTGTCAATCATCACCGGCTAGGCTTAACGGGTATGGCGATCATTGACCCCAAAATGAGTAATGATCCCTGGTGAATCGTCATTACCAGGTGTGATGGCACTGATTAGACTCCCACTTTCTAAACCATCGGGATCCGCGTTAGGCGGACTAGGTGTCGGAACATACCAGAAGCCCTCGTTGTCAGCCTTGGCTAACTAGGCTTGCCCGGTTGGAGAGAGGTTTCATCTGTTTGAGAGCGTGCAAACCCATATCCGATAGTGTCACATACTATGTGGACAACATTACCTTAAATAAAACCACGATCCGTAGGTAGAACCCGTGCGTCAAAGCTGAATTTGATTTGTGCTTGTGCCAAACATGTAGTAGAATATTGTTTGAATGGTGAGCGGAGTGGGCCAAGCCTTTAGGTCCGTAGAAGAAGAGTTAGGGTTTCCTGTATGGTTGCACTATGTGTATGGCATAGATTGCGTGGTAACACGTGTACCGCGTAAAGTGGGGGACGATTGAGTATCGGCTACTCCTCCTCAATTGTTGGGGCTGTGTGCAACATCATTAATTGAACGAATGTGGTCTGCGCAGTTTCCTTGGGAATCATTGTCTCCTCATTTCCCATACGGTATGCAATGTTGACAGTTAATGCTGGGGAGCCCGTTCGGTGAACCATCATGTCTATATAATGGTGTTCATCCATCGTTGTAGGCACTATCTTTCGCAAAGCGTATCTCTTGTAATGTTTTTGTTTGAAGAAAATACTTTGGGTTTTCCAAAAGCTGAAGGGAGATCTCCAGCAATGGAATCTTCGAATGTTATGACATTTGCACCGATCAGGCATGATCATAATCACCGTTATGCGTGGTCACCTGTTCTAGGTAGGCACATAGTTGATCTGCTGAGATCTCGTAATTTCTTTTCACATTGCGGAGAAGAAGTCCCCGAAAATATCGGGAATGGGCTTTGATGATGATGATGATGATTGCGGAGAAAAAGTATGCACTTTATTTCCCGGGAAGGGTTTGTTGTTCATGTGTCGGTGCATATCGTTGTTCCTGAATGTTTAATTTCAGAGATAGCCTCTTACCAACTGCAGAATTTTTAGAGATCACACACAGATCGTTTGCAGAAATTCTCAAAAAAATTATTCATGATGATGCAATAGGCAGGAAATAAAGCAGATTGTAAAATGGAACAGTTCCTTTTTTAGTGGTCTTGGGAGCCCATTTACACCCCGCGCTTGCCTGTCAAAATAAATAAATAAATTTCAGAGATAGCACCAGCATCTATTGTTCGAACGTCTGCGTTCATCGCTTTTTTATTAGCTCTGTCACCTTACCTTGCGCTGGAAGTCGACATCCGGGTCGGGGTGGAATTGGACATGGCATGTCGAAGTGGGCAATTGATTCTCAGACGTCCCTGTTATTCCTGCTGTGGGAAAGTGCATGCATTCCGCGTCCGCCTGATACTTGTCCCAAGTTCATCTGGTTGATCGGATCGAGCTTATAAGTCAGCCGTAAATTTTTGGTGATGTTCCTGGTTACCGATTTTGCACCACCTCAGACCATATTTGAGGGTATGTCTGCAGAAGCGTTGAACATGATATTTTTATCCTGCTCTTGCTCTTTCCAGTTTTTGGAAAGAGGTTGAAGAGTAGAGTCTTCTTTGGATGCCTTTACGTAGTTAGTTCGTCCAAGCGAGTCTTACTTCACGTCGTACTGAATTCAGATGCTTGTAGTATGTAGTCTTGTGTATCCGTATCAAGGCCCTTGTTGTTAAATCTTTCCAGTAATCAATAGAGTTTGTTTTCGCAATTCTTTCTTTATTTCTTAAATGATTGCAAATCACATAAGTTTTAAAAACCAAAACTCTAAATTGACTATGGAAAGGGAAATAAACAATCGAAAAAGACTAATTGTTGACTGAGAGATTGATCCTGGCCCTGATGTGAACTCGGATGACCCTTCCGAATTGTTAGAGTTCTCAGCGGACTGTCGAGATTTGCCGGCGTTACAAAGGTTACTGAAGAGTAAACCTTGCTGAGGGATTAATCTTCATACCGACGGAAGGTCAGGGCATTGTGTTCCCGTTTGCCTTGGCCTGGCATTGGTTCAGGCTACTCCGTAAGACTCAGTTGGATATAGGAGCACTCTATTTGTTCAGTGCAGAGTAATGGTAGCCTCGTGCCGTAGGTTGGTCTCCACGTATTGTCCCTTCGGAGTGGTTAGCGGTATACTTAATGCACTGGTGAAGGGTGGAGACCACTGCTTCCATCTAGTGGAGCCACGATCTTCCCAAGATAAAGTTGTAGGTGGATGACACGTCTACTACCATAAATTCCAGAAACAGGACCTTTCTTAGCTGCAGCTTTCCTGCCATTGTTGCTAACCTTATATTTTCGATGAGGAAGCATTTCTCCCCGTTGAATCCAATTAGCGGGTCATCCGAGGACGTCAGGTTTTCCTTCTTGAGGTCCATATTGCGGAACACATTTTAGAACAGGACATTGAGCGAGCTTCCTGTGTCTACCATAGCTCTCTTTACCTCCCACTTTGCAAAGGAAACCGAGATGATTAGGGCGTCATTGTGCTACGCTCGAACTCCTTCGAGGTTTTTGTCCGTAAAGGTCAAGATAGGAATGGAGCTTTGAATCCTCGAGTGGCAATTGCATCTGTCCTCGTCTGCGGGTTGTGTCTGTATCTCTAGTAGAGTCCACTTGCGGGACCTGTACGACTAGTCTTCACTCGGTCCGACTCCATAAAGGACATAGATTATCCCTGTAGTCTCCTTCGCTATTCCTTTCACTGACTCCCCCGGGTCCCTGATTTGTTCTGGTCGTTTTTCAGAGTTAACGAATTCTATTAGTTTGCCCCTGCGGATCTAGTACTCAACCTCATACCTCAAACTCTTGCAGTCATTGGTATCGTGGCTACCCTCCTTGTAATACACACAATACTTGTCGTTGTCACACTTGGAGGGGTATCCATGCTGCTTTGGGGGCCACTTCAGATCTTCCCATTTTTTCATGGAGTTTAGTACGTTCGACAGGCTTGAATTGAGGGGTGTCACGACTTTGGATCCAACATAGTTGGAGGCTTTTTCTGGCCCGGACCGACTAGGGTCTGACCTGTTGTCACTGCGCTTTCTCTGACTCCTTTCTTCATCCTCGCGTCACTTTCCCTCCTTGTCCTTAGGAGTGGAAGGTTTCTTCTCGCCTTCGGTTTCCCTCTTCACGATCCTCAACTCCTCCAAGGTAATGTGCTTCTTGGCGCTTTTGAGAAGATCTGTCATGTTCAGAGGGGGCTCAAAGGTGAGGTCTTCATAGAGCTTTCCCTCCTGAGGCCCACAGTGAAGGCTGTCATGACTGTGTCGTCACTGCATCCATCGATGAGAGTCAGCTCGCTGTTGAAGCACGTGACATACTCCTAGAGTGTCTCGTTGGACTTCTACTTTAGGGAGACTATGTAGTGTAGACCTTTTTGGAAGCGCTGGCTATGAACGAAGCGTGTTAGGAACTCCTTTGCTAGTGTCTTGAAGGAGTTGATCGACCTCGGTGGAAGGCTGTGAAACCACGTTAGTCCTGACTTCTTCAGGCTAGTTGGAAAAGTTCTGCACATCACCGACTCAGATCCTTCTTTGAGAGCCATTACGTGTTGGTAATGGCACAGGTGGTCGAATGGGTCGGTAGTTCCGTTGTAGAAGTCGAGCTTTGGGGAAGTGAAGTTCCTCGGAAGGGGCTCATTCACGATTCGATCCACAAATGGTGGGACAAATAGACAGTACAGTACGTTCGGATTGTGTGCCCCTCTGGATAAGAGGGTTCTGATGGTTGAGCCTTTCAACCCTGGCGACGGGCTCAACGTTAGCTGCACAACCTCCTCTAGTCCAATGAGAACTAGCGGGGGCCTGGCTCTCTTGTGCTTGCTCTCTGCCATCTTCTGGAGATGGAGCCTGTGCAGCTCTTGGTCTCCATTAGTAGGTGGTGGATTTTGTCGCGTGAGAGCATCCACCACCTTGACGATCTACTGTATTTGAAATGACAACATCTCTGTTTTGGGGTTCATCGTCTCTGTCGTCGGCTCGGGGGCATGAGTCTGTTGTCCATGCATGACCGGAACCACCGTAGGTGGCAGTATAGCGCCAGCCTGAGCGTTTGACGTGTCCCCTTGTTTTCAGTTGTTGCGTGATCTAGTGGTCACCATCTCTCTGGGTTTTGAAGGGAGACTATTCAAGTGAAAAGTTAGAAACTTTGTCGTCCCCACGGACAGCGCAAAACTGATGTAATCGTATTCTGCTCCTTGCTTTAACCTAGTTTTGTTGACTGGCACAAGTAACGCACGTGAGCCACGGACCACCGTTATGGTGGCCGATGACACTTTGATGCTAAAGTCAGACATGGACCTGAGGAAGGTGTAATGTTGTATACATGGAATTTTTAGAGTACCATAGCTTACCAACCTCATATTTTATTTATAATGCAGGAGTCTTGGTTCTACCAGGCCATCGAAGACGTAGTTTAGGAATGAGATCTTCGTGAAGAACCTTATCTATTTAGGAGTCATGCTGTAGAAGGGAAGTTCGCTATTAGCCTTGTGCTCCTAGATACGCGGGAGATAGTTCCCAAACCAAGAACAATCAGTAGAAGGAAGTTCCCTGTGGGAAATGTACTCTAGTATCTACTTCCTAATTGGAAACATAGAGCTGCTGTAATTGCCTGTCTGAAGTTGATCCTCAAAATACTTGCCTTAGGTTTACTAGGAGAATTTTGAAGCAAACTTAACTTACACATGGTGAAATGAATTACACATGCAATAAAACATGGTAATGGTCATATAATTTCAAGAAGAAGTGAATTAAACAAGATCATGGGTAAATTTTGATAGTATTAAACATGAAAGAATGTAAGAAATCCAAAAAAGTTGGAAAAATGGACACTGAGTTCTCAGATTTTGAAACAAAATCTAATTCTGGCTAGTTTCAGACATGATTAGGAAAGCCAAAGAACCACACTCGCCGAGAATGCTGTGAATGGTGCCCAAAATGCCAAATGCAACATGTTTTGCGAGTATCAAGATCTTATGTGATGGCGCAAAAAACTAGGCACTGTCGAAAAGTGAATTTATAAGTATTTTTGGGTTTTTGTAATTTCTATAGTTTTTCTATACTAATTAGAGAGAAAATTCAACTCTAAATAATTTTTTGACATTCCTTCTATATTTTCGGGCCTCCGAAGTCGACTTTTGCAAGTTTTTCGGAGGAAAGGTTGAAAAAAAAAGTGTTGACCAAGTTTTATTAAACATGGGGAAGCCATACTAGAAGGAAAATAAAAATATTGAAAAATGTCGGTTCTGGGTGCAATCGTAGTGACCAGTGTTAGTCTCTACATTGTCATCGCAGAGTAGTCTGCTTTAGGTACATCAACTGGTTGGAAACATTCTTTGCAAAGGCCAAGGCGAGGATTACTTTTTTTTCCTAGTGTCCGCCGTGATTTGGTTGCAACAACAGCATAGGCATTCTTCGTCAACCTCTGTGTGACTTGTAATTTTCAACTTGCACTGGTCATTGCAGTTGTACCCAAAACTAACATTTTATTTACTTTTGTTAAATTTTTTTTTCTATTTTTCTTCTTAAGGCTTTCCCATGATCAATAAACACTTCATCAACATTCATTTTTTGTTTTCAACCTTCCCTCTGAAAAACTTGAAGAAGTCAACTTCGGAGGCTCCAAAAATTTGATTTTTGGAGGGAATGTCAAGAAAGTGTTTGGGGTTGAATTCTCACTTGTATGTATAAATAAAACCATAAAAATTACAATAAACCTAGAAAGGTACTCTAAAAAAAAGTTATTTTTGAACAGTACCCAGTTTTTGCCTATTGTATAGGATCGTGTGAAGCAAAACATGATACTCGCAGAAAATGATGTGTTTGGCATTTTGGGCACCAATCACAATATTCTTTGCGAGTGTGTTTCTTAGGCTCACCTGATATTGTTCGAAGCTGGTAAGAATTAGGTTCTGTTTCAAAATCTGAAATATCTTTGTGTCAATTTTTCAGTTTTTTTTTTAATTTCTTATGTTCTTGCATGTTTAATACTATCAAATTTGAGCCATGACCATGTTTAATTCATTTCATCTTGAAGTTTTATGACCATCACCATGTTTTGTAGCCATGTGTAATTCATTTCATCATGACTGCATTGTCCAAATTGAGCTTTTTGTAACCACCAAAGCAATTAAAATGTGAATGCATTCGTATCTAAAATTGGTCTTCAATAAATGAATTGTAAATTATATATTAATGACATTTAATGATCACAAGTGTACAAGTCATTTGTAAATAACAAGATTGTTTCTTCATATGTCACCAAAACAAAGACTACTTCTTTGTATGTCACCAAAACAAAGAATGTTTCTTCGTATTAGCAATGAGGTATACGTATACATGTCAGTCACAAAATGTACAAAAAAGTGCATGTGCATACATCATTCAAGTATACCATGACCTCCTCCGATTTCTTGATCTTCTTAGCATTCTTGGCATTGAACTTCCTAACCTTCACATCACCAATGTTGAGTTGGCTATCAAATGAACTCTTCCATGAGATTGCTTCCGGACATAGTTGAAAAGGGCAAGTAGGTACCGTCCAAGGCAATGGTGGTTTGGATGTCATATGGAGCAATACAAAGTGAGCACTCTCGACAAGGTGTGCCATGAAACATACCCATGTCGTTCAATTGTGACGTCTCAACATGTATTGATTTGGTTCCCAAAACACATAAACTGGTAACGGTTTGTCGCGAGCTCTAACATATATGGTTCAAGCATCCAATTTTGTTTGTCAATGTGTAACTTGCCTTCTAACACTGTCAAAACATCATTCATCACCTTCACCCCCAACTCGTGCCACATTCCAACCTACAACTCTTTTTTTTTGTTCTAACTCCATTAATAGTTTATTCTTTACCAGCTTCCAACCATTTTCCTTGTTGTATTCAAAGAAATTAGCTATGCGTTAGAATCTACAATTCTTGTCAGTAAGTACATTCTCAATGCTATCAACATAATTGTTAATCCAAGACGTAATTTGCTTCATGAAATTATTTTTCCACTTTTCTGGCCCTAGCTTTGGCTTAGAAACACTTTGTTGACTTTTTAACTCCTCTTTGCTCATGGTTTACTTATTACTCAATGAGTCTCAGTTGGTTGAATTTTCATACTTGGTTAACTTCTTCTTTTTAGATCTCTCATTGCCCGCCACAAGTACGAATGGTTCCATCAGTAGAGTTGAACTCGGGAAACTAAAAAAGCTTTCTCTTCAACGCCAATTGTCGATTAGAAGTGGGTTCACTACACCTTTACTTATTGGCATCGACCATTAGGTCATAATCACATCCGCACTATTAGGAATAAGTGTTTTGCCAAGTTACATCCGATGCTTATACGAGGTAATCAATAGATGTTGTCCGTTGGGGGTTGAATATTCAGCTATTCATGAGCACAAGGCAACCCATAAGTAGCTCAAATCATATTTTCACACTTAACAGTGTGCACCTTCAACATAACTCGTTTTTAATTGGCCAAAATGCATGAAATAATCGATCCATGTACTCATGAAGTACTCCTAATGTGGATACCAAATCGTCTTCAAATAATCTAAACACTCAGGGTGTGATGCCCATTTTTTATCAAACTCAACAATTGTCAACTTCCATGTTTCCTCTGTAAGCGACATTTTTGTGTCATTTAATCATTCAAGGCATCTGTAGGAATAGTTTTTATAAATCATATTAGGATGACACCCACAAACATATATGTATATATTTTTTAAACAAAATTGATGTGTCCCCTATTTTTCTCAAAGAATATCTTTGTTATTCAACCACATAGAAGACAAGAGACATATGTAATTAGTTACTAAAATGCACATTACAAATGAACAACTTTGGAATAAGGTGTGTGTATGTGAATAACCAACAAATTCAACTTTTCGTGTCAAATGGTGCTACAACTAATACTATTCATGGTGATCCAATTTATTGTATCACTTATTTTGTAAAATTGTTTTTCATTTTTTTTTACTGAATTTAGTTTTGACTTGAAATTGTTTGGTGGACTGTTACAGCTCAAAAGTGATATTGTTTTCGGGGTTGTTACAATAATGCCAATTTGGTATAGTAACTTTCAAGAAAAAATTTCTCAAGGCTCCAACCTCTAAAGAATAAACTATCTTGATGTTCTAGGTTCTCAAGAACAAACTCTCTTGAAACTCTAGCCTTTGCTTTCTTATGAAGCTTACAATATCCTCGATAACAAACTTTCGATGCTCCAATCTCTTAGAACAAACTCTTTTGAGGCTCCAAATTCTCAAGAAAAAACTCTTTTGAAGCTTCAATCTTTGCTATTTTATTAACTAATAAAGATTCTAATACTCCTTGAGAACAAAATCTCCGAGAAGCTCCTTCCTAAAAAAATTTCTTGAGGAACTTTCTGTCAAGGACAACTCCTTGAGAGCTCTGCTAAACAAGCAATGGATCTACACCTCTCTAGCATGAGTTTCCATGATTTCTTTTCTCTTTTGGATGCCTCCAACTTACATCCAAAGATACAATATATATGCTAAACAACTCCAAACGAAACAAGTAATGCTTAGTCCTAATAAGAAATTATTATCATATTACTTTCCTTGTCTCACAAGGAGGGCATTCTTGTTTTAACCAAACAAGGAAAAACTACTCCTAATAAGAAAGTATTTTCATATTATTTTACTTATCTCATAAGGAGTAAATTTCTTTATCCTAACTTCCTAATTGATTTAGGAATCTTTTTTTGCCTTAATTGAAAAGAAAACCCAATTCAAATAGGAAACTTTTCTTGTCCCAAACTGATCAAGGAAACATTTGTCTAGCAAGGAAACTTTCATTGTCCTATTTATTAAGGAAAGCTTATTAAAATAATTAAAAACTACTAAGCTCAAAAGAGAATATACTCCTATATCAAGGCTTCTCTTTTGAGGAATTTGAACTTTGTACAATTTAGAACTAAAGCTTAGGGAACTCACGAGCCACTTTCGGCTTGTCAAATTATTCAGAATTTGACGTAACCTAATCAGCACACCCAATGTGAAACTCATGTTCTCTTCCATGTGTCTTTGTCACATTTCGTTGAAAAATGCAATTATTTCAATGTCTCTCCTCTGCCACGCACAAGTCATCAACTGGTAGCATCTGAGCTTTTTCATTACCTTTAATTGAAAGTTCCTCATCTTCTAGTTCACTCTCTTCATTGTTAGAAACATCATACCACTTTGTTCTTGGCTTCGGTCCTAAAGTGTCCCCCATCACCTTCTAAAACCCATTTTCGAACGTTGCAAACTTCTCTTTGAAATTTGACATACTTGGAAAAAAATTCCAAATTTTGAACTCTCTTTCTTAGATTGACAATTCGTTCCTCCATTGTAGCAACTTATCTTCTTACTCAAAATCACATTCTTGCAATTTCAAGAAATGCCCCAAGTCGCTTTTGGTAGCTCGTCAAGACCATACACCTCAAAAGAACTCGCACGGGTGGCAAAAACCGTTCTTTGATATTACTTGATATGCAAATACGCAGAGCTAAATGAGTAAAAAATAAAAGTAAAAGAAGACAACAATCAAAGGTTTTTTTTTCAATCATTCCACAATATTATGAGAACAATAATCCCAACCCTTCAAGAACAATATCTCTTGAGGCTACAACCTTTGCTATCTTACAAAGATTAAAATACTCATGAGAACAAACTCTCGAGGCTCCAACCTCTCAAGAACAAACTCACTTGATGCTCTAATTCTAAAAAACAAACTCTCTTGAAGCTCCAACCTTTGCTATCTTACAAAAATTATAATGTTATCGAGAATAATCTCTTGAGACTCCAACCTCTTAAAAACTATCCTGAGGCTCCAACTTCTCAAGAATAAACTCTCTTGAAGCTCCAACCTTTGTTATTTTATTTACTAACAAAAATTTAAATATTCCCTCGAGAACAAACTTTTCGAGAGGCTTCTTCGTCAAGAACAAACTCTTGAGGCCCTCTTTTTCAAAGATAACTCCCTTGAGAGCTCCACTGAAAAAGCTAGGGATATACATCTCTCTAGCCTGGATATCAACTTACATACAAAAACACTATATGTAAGCTAAACAAGTCCAAACCAAACAAGGAAAGCTTACTCCAAATAAAAAAGTACTTGCTTTTAGCAAACAAGGAAAGACTACTTAATAGGAAAGTAATTTCATATTACTTTCCTTTTCCCAATGGAGAACTTTCTTGTTTTTTTCAAAAAGGAAATCTATTCCTAATAGGAAGGTATTTTCATATCACTTTCTTTGTCCTAGAAGGAGAAACATTCCTTATTATAAATATGTTCCTTCCATGGACAACACTCAGAAAGGGAAACCTCTTTCGCAAATCTAGGAGCACGAGTCATGTAGGGAAACTATCCCACGTGGATAGCTCCCAATCAGGAAAGGATCTCCACAACAAGATCACTTTTCGTAAACTATGCCACCAGAGGCCTAGCCGAATGAGGATTCCTTCATTATAAAAGGGATATAAGGTCGATGAATTAGAGGTACGTAATATAACTCAGTTTACAGTTTTAAGCCTTTCCTAAGCCTTATCTAACTTAAGCATCAGAGTGTCATCGACCACCACACGGTGGTCCTTGGCTCACGTTTGCTACCTGTGTAGGTCTAGGTAAGCAGCAAGGAAGGAGAGCAGAAATCAACTACATCAGTTTGGCACCGTCCGTGGGGAGCGACAGAGTTCCTCACAAAGAACTGTAGTTCCACCCTTTTCTAGAGAATCAGCCAGATGGTGACAACAAGGTCTCGTAATAATGGAGATACTGTCGAGCCTTCAAACGTTCAAACTGGCAGAGCGCCGCCAGTTTAACCACCGCCACAGGGGGAATCTCTTCGGACCTTCACGGTGGTGGCGGCTGCAACAGACCCAAGGGTGGACCTGCTTTCAACACAGATGCAGCAAATCGCATTCACGCTGGAGGCTCTACAACAGTGGAACCCTCCACTTGTAGAGGGAGAACGTGAGTAGCAAAGGGCTCGTTCCCTAGAAAGTTCTAAAAAGCATTTTCAGGAGAGTCACGCGGCCCCATCAACCTCTCAATGGACAAGAGGCGGAGGCACGACCAATATAAACCCAGCGTTTAGACCCGATAGGCACGTCTCGCACAACTCCCTCCGCAACAAGGCCATGAACCCAGATGTATTGTTTAGTCTCACGGTCCCTTCATTCATGGGCCGCACATGGATGAATCACTATTGAAGAAATACACCCCACCGAAGTTGGAGTTTTACGACGGGACAGGAGACCCGTTCGATCACCTGCGCCACTTCAAGCACGTTATGGCACTCAAGGAAAGGTCTGATGCAATAATGCGCATATCATTCCATGCAAGCCTGAAGATGTCAGCACTTACATGGTTCCATAGCCTTCCTCCGAAATCCATTGATTCATTTTGGACGTTGGCATTGGCGTTTCTCACATGCTTCGTGGGCATCCAATGGCTCAAGAAGGGTCTGCATTATCTACTGATCTTAAAACAAAAATAGAACAAAACATTGAGAGAGTACGTCACTCAATTTAATGATGAGTTGACCCTCATCAATGGCTATAGTGATGATACCGCCGTCACGACTTTCACTTCGGGTCTGAGAAGAGGCAAGCTGTATGACTTCCTCACCCTAGACCCCCAACCAATATGACAGACTTGCTCAGAGATGCCCATAGATACATCACTCTGGATGAAATGCTGGCCTCCTAGAGGGTGACGGAGTTAGAAAAGAAACTCACTAATCCGAAGGATAGGAAAGAAGGGAAAAAAAAGGAGGATGATAGTAACAAGAGGAAGCGCACAGACAACAAGATCGACTCGGGTCGCCTCAGGCAGGACAAGGTCTCAAATTATGTCGAGTCCAGGTCTGTCACCTTTCTCAATACCAGTCTATCCGACATCCTAGATTGCATCAAGGGTTGAGAAGAGCTGAAGTGGCCACCTAGATTCCATGCCAGGTGCGACAACAACAAATATTGCGCTTACCAAAAGGAAGGCGGACATGATACTAATGATTGTAGAAACCTCAGAGGAGAAGTCGGGTATTGGATAAGGAAAAACAAACAAAAGGAGTTCCTAAGCTCAGACATGAGGCAGAGTAGAGTAATGAAAAGAGCGGATGCTATCAAAGAGATCGAAAAAGAAGCTCCTGGCTTTATTTACATCCTCAACGGAGTTGGTATCGAGGTAGAGCAATCAAACATGTCCTGCAAGAGGACACTGGTCGAGATGCGGACACCATCTCATTATGAGGACTGACAAGTACAACACGCATGAGTTCATAGTCTGATCCCATCACTGACGTTTACGGGGAAGGATCTCCATGGGGTACATTCTCCTCACAATGACACTCTGGTCATCTATGTCCTTATCGCTAAGTGGGAGGTAAAGAAAGCTTTGGTGGACACTGGAAGCTTACTAAATGTTCTATTCCTCAGTGCATTCCGCAACATGCAACTACTTGAGAAAGACCTAACGCCCGCCAACCACCCTATGGTCAGATTCAGTGGAGAGAAATGCTTCCCATCGGGAAGATCAATCTAATGGTGTTGGCAGGAGAGCCACACTATGGAAGTACCTTGTCAAAGAATTCATGGTAGTTGATGCCCCGTCCATCTACAACATCATTCTAGGAAGGCCCATGGCTTCATCACATGGAATTAGTGGTATCCACCTTGCACCAATGCATAATATACAACCAACCATGCCCAAGGGACAATCCGTAGCAAGAGACGACCATTATGCATTCCTAAAGCAACTGAACTATTGCCAGTTACTGCTCAACCCACAGAACCAACATGTCTAGCATCAGGCCCAGACAAAAGAGGTGGATTACTTTATGAAAGTGGAAGAGCCCAAATAACCAAGGAGCGGCTATGTGGAGATCCAGAATTCAAAGCTAGCGAAGCAATCCAGACTAAAAAAGAGCTAAATAACAATACTTCAAGAAACGGGCATCAACTCCAAGAGCTGTTAATCAGAAAGGAACTGCCCATCAGCACAAAACCCACTATCAGTAACTTTGTTAGCTTTAAAAAAAACCTTCGCTAGAGGGACCATGCAATCCGAGCTAGGACCAATTTTGTCTCCTTCAGGGTCGGATTAGCTCAGTCTCCGTTTGGAATTAAACTGTTTGTTTCTTTGATTTCATTTCTTGTTTTTTGCTTTTTGTTTTTCGTTTCAGTGTATAAGAATTGTTTGTACATGACATATTCCAAAATAAAACAGATTTATTGATTGCAATGAGAGTTATTACAAAGCTTGCCGACCAACTAATACATCAGTATCTAAGTCCGATGCAAGCATTTATTCACTGAAACAATAGTAGAGACTCTGATCTACTAATCCGCCTCAAGAAGCGAAGGTGGTGAAAGTAAAGTGTCCACAACAGATGACGAAAGAGTGCGCTCAGTTAATTGCTCCATCGACTTATCCCAGGAAGACAATTAGGATGTGGCAAGCAAAGTATACAAAGAAGGCTGCGAGCATTCCCTCATTTTACCTCATGAAGAGGAACAAAAGGAAGTGACAAAAAGTTGGATAAAATGTCCCGGAGCAATGGAATCGTCGAAGTTTCACAATGCTGCCAAATAGAGACGTATCTCTAGCGCAAAATACCTGATGAGAGGCAAAGGTACCACCCCAGGGATGTGAGTCACAACTTCCAACGCTCCCACCAACCATAAACTAGTTGCGAGGACCAACCATCAACAACAGTACACAGATGGGAGAGTGCTTGAGCACTGGAGGATGGAAGACAGACCTGACCCTCGAAAGGAAGTCTGTAATTCTTCTTCCAATGTAAGAAGACATTACAAGATCTCACGAGATCAATCTAATCCCCACCCAGATCAGGTTGTACCGCATAATAACAAGTCTTATCAAGACTCGTCGGCTAAAATGTCAAAACATTTGAAGACTCCAGTGAATAAGATCTTCCTTCAGCTTTTGGAAAACCCAAAGCTAACTCTCGGGTAAGATGCATTTGATTAACATGTTCTACTATTTTCATTGCAATGCTTGAATGCAGAATAGCCAGCCCATATATAGGCAAAATGGCTTACAAAAAGGCATCAACAAGCAGTTACTTTGGCATTAAATGTCATACAAGAAATCAAGAAAATTGAGGTTCCAATAGCAATTGCACAAGTCCACATCTTACGAATTAATGACCCTGCAGGAAGCCCATTAACTGGGGGAGTAATCGATATTGAACCGTCTAGCAGAATGTGCCGTTTCCCTAGCACACTGATCCATAAAGATTTTTTCTAATTGGGCACCTCAACTACAGGGCCCAAGCTTATGCCCTGCAAGATCCGTCCCAGCACATGCAAAAGAACAAACAATAAAGGCCCCGAGCGACCGCAGAATAAGGTGCGTGCTTACAGAGTATTATCATTAAACCCAAGGCATTAACTCCACTATTATTTCGTTGTTGTTCATTAAAGTCGGTCGATCTATTATTAGTCCGATCAATTGATCCAACACTGGAATCAGGCTGCCAGGCGAGCTGAGTTAAGTAAGTCAGGACCCACAAGTCAGACTTACGCGCTCAGAATCTTATAGGCGAGTTAAGTCAGGACACCCAAGTCAGACTTACATGCCCAGGATTTTATATGCGAGCCAAGTATGTCAAAACCCCAAAGTCACAGTGTCACGACCCGATCCACAGAGTACTATATTGTTTGCTTTGGGCCCAAGGCCCGCACGGCTTTAAAATGCGTAGTACTTTGTAAATCCAACCTCGTACATATATAGCACATTCCCTTCCCTCACCAAGGCAATGTGGGACTATAATCTCCCCTTGGTAGCTCGCCCAACCCCTCTTGGGATCCACGGGCCTATTGGGCATCTCCCGCACCCTCCCCCTCAGGTCCGCCCACACAAGGGTATTACACAGAGTTACGCACCCAGAATTTTATATTCGAGCCAAGTAAGTCAGGACACCCAAGTCAGACTTACACGCCCAAGATTTTATATGCAAGCCAAGTAAGTCAGGACCTTTAAGTCAGACTTACGCGCCCAAGATTTTATATGCGAGCCAAGTAAGTCTGGACACCCAAGTCAGACTTACACGCCCATGATTTTATATGCGAGCCAAATAAGTCAGGACCTACAAGTCAGTCTTACGCGCCCAAAATTTTATATGTGAGCCAAGTAAGTCAGATCCCAAAGTCAGACTTACGCGCCAAAATTTTTATATGAGAGCTAAGTAAGTAAGGACGCCCAAGTCAGACTTACATGCCCAGAATCTTATTCTAACTAAAGCTTAGTCGGGTTTAGACCTATGACAACAGCTTCTAGTACGCTCTAATGCCTAGTTCGTTAAATTAAATGGGTGTCAACGGTTAAGAAAGTGGCAGCTTAGTCAGCACTCTGATGCCTGATCAAGACGGCTTGACATGGATCATTGTCAAAACATGGGCAATAGAAACCAAACCTGACCAAAGCTTAGTCAGTGATGACTGACGACGATGACTTCTGGTCTGCTCGAAGCCCAGTCCGCAAATAACGGATTCCAATGGCCTAGAAAGTAAGCGTCTAGTAAGCGCTCTCGATGCCTGATTAAGATGGCTTGCCAGGAGTCGCTACTCGTATGCAGACAGTGATCACCGAACCCTGACCAAAGCTAAGTCAGTGGCCGCTGATGATGATGGTTTTGGTCTGCTTGAAGCCTAGTTAGTTGCATGCAGATTTCGATGGCCTAGAAAGTGGGAGCTTAGTCAGTGTTCATGTAGTCTAGTAAATACTGCTTTCCAGGGATAATTTGCCAACAATAAACAATGATCGCCAAACCCCATCAAAAGTTTAGTCATAACGACTGACGATGATTACTGCTTGCTCGCTTCAGTAGTTAGCCAAACCGCCAAACAAAGGGTGTACTACACTCCCCGATCTCTAAAAAAGAGCTCGACCAGAAGTGCACAAACTATTGTAGCACAAGAAATCAGAGCCCTCAACAGCGGATCAATCATAAAGATTCCTATCCTAAAAACGCTTCTCGTCTGACATTAATAAGACAAAGCAGTTAAAAGCTAGCAGGAAAAGCAAAGGAAGACAAAAAAGTGCGAAGAACTATTAATTTTTAAACTTGAGTACATGATTCCTCCCCCCCCCGATCAGGAGGAGAGTCAGATACAACAAAACTATAGACTTAGCAAGGGAAGGAGTAGGAGACACATCTGTAAGTGTTGCCCATTGACCCCCCTTATCAGGGCCGCCTTTTTCTTCAGACGAATTGGAGGTCACTCCAAACTTTGCATATGCAATATCTTTATAATATAAGAGATCCCAGTCGAGGTGCTCATCCTTCATCAAATGCAATAGCTCTAGCCTTCCATGCACGATTCAGATGTGCCCTGGGCCTTGAGAAGCTTCTCTTCGCGCCCTCTTGACTCAGCGAGCTCCTAGTTCAGTTGCTCTAACTCGCCCGACATGATTTTGGTCTTGAAATGCTCAGCATCGAACTTATCATTGGAAATATTCAGCTCACTCTGCGCCAGTTGATGCTGCACTTCAGAGGTCCGCGCACTCTTGGCATGAAACTCAGCATTAGCCTCCAACTTCTGACCTCAGACAGTCCACTCGGACTCCTATTTAATCTTCTCAGCATGCAAAGCCTACAGTTCAACCTACACTCCATCCACACAATCACGAGCAATTTGCAAGTCATGACGGACAAGGTTCAGTTCATTCTCGAACCGATCCCTCGCGGACACTGCCTCTGCCAATTCGAACTCATGCAACTCCAAGAAAACCTTCTGAACCTCCAACACAATAGACATGGACTCCGCTCCAGTATCTGAGAAAACATCAAGTTGCTTCCTCAACGACTCAATCTCGTGAAGAGCATCAAAGTACGACTTCTGCAGGTTTGCGAAGACTCGCTCCATGGTACACACCCTCTCATGAGTGGCCTCGACTTCAATTTCAGATGCAGCCACTTGATTTCGATATAACATCCCCAACACGAGGTATTTCTGCCCTTTATCCAAACGCTCTCCTAGCGTCTCTCCCACTGGCTCCGAAGCACAGCTTGCCAGCCAGTCATTCCACCTGCTGATATGCTTCCATGCAGCATAAGAGATGTCAACCTCCTAATGCCAACCTTGGTTGCTCATCCTTATTACATCTGGAGCAAACAGACTGATTCGAGCATCCAGATGAAGATCATTCGGAACCGGATTCACTCTAGCACCGCCCTTAGCTAATTTCACTACATCAGGGCCCTCATCAACAACTTTCCATTTGTCCGCAACAACCGATTCTCTCCCATGTGCTAGTCTAGCTTCAGTTGAAGGGGAAGAGGGAAGCGAGTTATTCCTTGGATCCGTTGTTAGTTGAATATGAGGACGGGAACAAATAGAGCACAATACTGGCGACAAGAAGGAGAACCTTCACCACGACGCCGACGATCAGACGACTCTTCAACAGGTTCATGATCCAAAGAAAGGCGGAGCTTTAATTTTTTTATTGAAAAAGGACGACCGTTCGAAGCTTCCATGCCCGCCTGCAACAACATCTTATTCGTAAACTCCGCCTACTTAGTTCTCACTTTGGTAACATCCTCTGCACCCACCATTTGCAGATATTCTTTCTCCAAGTCAGAAAGAGAGACATGGGCCACGACTTGTGCATCACAACCCTAAAAAATAACAGTCTCATCAGGCTTTTGCCCGACAACATCACGCCTACAGACGAGGCCAGATGCCTGCGGAGAGACCTAGACAATGCACGAATCTCTTCAAATGCATAGGAGAGGAAAACGCCTCATTTATTTTTGCCCTCTTTGAAGGGCTTGGAACTCTAATCTTGGGAAGTTTCCTCTTTCGCGAAACAGACGCACCTTCTGGCTTTGGCTTCTTCAGCTAGTACACAGTAGGAGCCATGCGCCAATAAGCCCACAAACCGTTGCGCTCAACATTAGGAGGCTTAACAACATCCTCCACCTCCTGACGAGGCATGTCATGGAACGATCCAAAATTGCTTTGTCCTTAGCAGAAAGAGGCGAAGTAGATAATCTCCCTGCAGAAATCACAATATGTCAATCTAATATGTAGCTAACAAAAGCAAGACTGGAGAAGGACTCAACTTACTCAGCGGTCTAAATTCACGCTCGACGAGACGATCAGCAAGTTCAAAATACACTGAGTCCGCCAAAGCCATGAAACAGAACTTATGCCATAACTTAAAATCATCAGGCAGATTGCCAAAGCAATTTGGTGATGTCAGCACACACACAACATGCTCGTTTATCTGAGGAGAAGTGAGAAATTGCATCGCCCTCGAAGACACTTGGACAACAGGGTCCTTAGCCTTAATCAGAATCCGACACCCGATTGTAGCATACCTCGATGAAGACAAATAAACCCCTCAGGAGTGTATAATGGCATCAGATCGACGCCCAGAGTAGAGCACCAGATCATCAAGAATCCTGAATGTCTTACGAATGACTTCCGAATAAGATTCATAGAACAATCTCTCCTCAAAAAACTTATGGCCCTTGGTGAATAGTTCATCAAAAAGCTAATCCCAACCCGCCATAAAAGAAGGTACGAGCTTTTAAATATGAAGGTTGAGCAAAGTAAAAAAACACAACAGACAATGCAGCAAAGCAAAATCTCTGAGATTGAAAGAGTAAAAAAGTTATACTCCACAGGTATATAGAAAGTTTAACTTCTGCCTTTCCCGCTTTCAAGCTGGCGGACGTCTAATCAATGCAATTCGCCGATCGAGAAAATCGTTAAGACTCAATCATCATGACTGAACAACTATTTCATGAAATGACCTAGTGGACCGATAAGACGGGCCACTAACTCGAGGGGAGTAGTTGATGATACATCAAACCGTACTATGATCAGAACCATACACGTGTTATGATAATCTCGTTTACGAAATGAAGCAAGCCCTATTGCACGCTCAATCCAGCAAGGCCCAAACAACAGTAAGCCCACAATTGGCAGAATCCAAATAGTCGGGTTCGAGTTGCAATGAGCCAGTAAGCCCACACGTCAAGCAATCAAGCCCAATACTCATAAGACCTCTAAGGCAAGTATCTGAGAGATCTATCCAAGACAGGCATGCCAACAACACATTGGATCCAACAAGAAAACATATATTCGAGTATAAGTCGAGCAAGGAAACTTCCTTGCATGGACAACACTCAGAAATGGAAATCACACCAGCAGATCCAAGAACACGAGTCGTGTAGGGAAATTATTCCACATGGACAACTCCCAATCATGAAAAGATCTCCACAACTAGATCATTTTCCCTAAACTACACCACCAAAGGCCTTGCCGAACGAGAACTCCTTCACTATAAAAGGGAGATAAGGTTGATGAACTAGAAGTACGCAATATAACCCAGTTTACAGTTTTAAGACTCATGACCTTTATCTAACTTAAGCATCGAAATGCCATTGGCCACCACACAGTGGTCATTGGCTCACGTTTGCTACCTGTACAGGTCTAGGTAAGCAGCGAGGAATGAGAGCAGAAATCTACTACATCACTAAGTAATATAAATCACAGACAAACATGAATAAATCTAACAAATGAGATGCGAGATACGATATGATAAAAAGGTCATGAACATGATTTCTAAGCTCTCTAATAACACACCATATTTTTATGGGTCATAATACTAAGTTTCTTTTCACTCATCAACTCTATAGATCGTAATCAATATTATTGCAAGGTATTTAGTAAGCTTGTTAACCTACCAACATATAAATTATAAAGTACTACAATTGTGTTATCAGACTACTCGTGAATCTGTAGATTATAACCTTCAAAACTACACATGTAAATTCTCCTAGACTAGCGTATACGCAAACACTAGAAAATAACTCATGTCATTTTACACTAAACCAAAATCATAGGGAACACCTATCGGAGTATGCTAAACTACCCTAAAGTGATGGTTAGTTTTACTCATTATTTTGTTAATGCCACAAACATAATGGCTTGATTTTCTATATAGCAAAGACAAGTAAAATCTATACAACTTAATTCATCAAGGAAACCAGTAGAATCTATGTTAAATAAGAAATACGCTATCAAAAGTATAGTATGAGTAGATTCATTAGAAACTCATTATATTACCTCAAAGGCATGATTCACATATCTTGAGGTAAGCCATGTACCTGCATAAGTCATTAGTGGGCTTACCTTCCTGTCGACACAAATACAATAATTATTAGATAAGCCATGTAACATGCAGCATCAGCCTATCACATATTTTCCACAATCGCAATTTAGATTGTCGTGCCAAACATGTCTCACCCTGACATGCCTTCATACGCACACCGATACCACTCCAGGCATGTATGTTCCCAAGCAGGGTGCCGCTTCTAAGACATACACGTTGCCAGGGAAGACCGATCTTGAGGCCTTAAATAATCGCTCAAAGCGCTCATCGTGAAAGCCTTCAATCCGAATAAAGGCCCAAACATCCTCAAGTCCGGGGTAGTGATCAACATCGACTACCCCGTGAGAGTTTTTTTCTTGGATGTGGGAAATCAAGCATTTTCAAGGCCGGAATAGATCAACATCAACTACCAGCAAGATTTCCTTTCTTAGATGTGGGGGATGAACCATACTCTTGAGTCCATGTGCTACTTCCTACAAAGGTTTTGTGTAGTTCCTAGTGTTGAATGGGTGAACATGAGAATCAGAGCATACATATTCATATGGTAGGAGTTGTGGTAAATGAAATATAAAATGATAAAAGTTAAATATTTCATAAGTCTACAAACTTGCAATAATCAAACAACAATTAAGAAGTTTCATATATCGCAAATGCCATCAAGTTTTCATCGGCCAATTACAAGTGTTAGGCTTTCAAATATTAACTGGATCCCACATATAATCACAATACTACTTGGTCTTATTGTGTATCATTTAAGCAATTAACTCATAATCATCATTCCAAGAAATAGTCTATGATCGTTATTTCATAAACAAAATGTTTCTATTGACCATAATGAATCATATTTGTAATCTAACCCATCAAATTCCTTAAGCTTATAAATTATCTTATCTCCTATACGTTTGACGTTCATAAACATCACATTCACAATTTAAAATTACATTGATGCAATCGTTATTAACTACTGAACTACATGAACTCTATATTCTAACATATAATTTCCATGATTTTGCTAACTTATCAAGAGTAAAAACCATAACAAGATCACTCTACATATGTGATGCGTCGAAAATTTGGTTTCTTGTAAGTCTGACCTGCAAAACAAAAGTTAGATTGCCAAATACCATCTTTTTGGTGGTCGAAGACACTCCAATGCTTAAGTCAGTAACTTTGTTGGAGATGAAGATAAATCAAGACAAAACTCAGTTAAAATTGCATACCTTTGTCGAAAGTTCCCTTTACCTTATATAGTAATGATTGTTAATTATCTGTGTGACTTAAGCATGTGAGGCACAACGAGGGGAGACGTTCTCTGTAACAGTCTCATCCTTTATGAAGATATGTCCTTGGGGGCATAACTTCCTCCACGACTCTTTTTATTTATAACATTTCTCCTCTTTAAGGGAGAACTCTATTGGGCCTAGATTTAGGCCTCTGGCGATGATTTATTCTAATGGGCCCTCTTTGGGATTTTATGACTAGATCCACCTTTTTTGGGCTCTGTAAATTTACCTAGTCTTGAAATATTATGTCCTCGTGATGGACGATCTTTGCCACATGTATGGTTGCAATGACATTTTAATTTGATGTATCATAAGCTACTCCCCCATAGTTAGTGGATATGCTAACGTGGCCACTAACTTGACAACTGTTGGACTTTTGATTTCATCATTGCATTGCATTGCATTGCATTGTAATGTTGTTACTAACTTTTGGTGAGGTTGGTAGCCTTCCCTCTCGTTCATCTATTCGCTTCAGCGTTCATCTGTTCGTTTCATCTTGCATTTTGGCATTACATGTAGCCATCATATCTCGCACGTTGTCTCATGAGTAGTCTCATCATTGCTCGACTCTTTAAAAGGGGACGTGATAGCTTTGTTTATCTTTTTACGCTATTTTTGAAATTAGGGTTTATTCTTCTTCCTTTTTCTTCGTTTTCTTCAATCAGCGGTATACTAGATGGCGAGGCGCTTAGCATTTGTGAAGCATTGTTTCATCCAAGAAGGCTTCGCATGCAACGTTAGATAGTGTTCATTTCGACTACTCTCTACCATCCGACCTCGGGATAGTGCTGCCTAGGCAGAACGATAGTCCTTGTCATCCAAGGACTGGTTATATTGCATTTTACTCGTGCATGTTCCAATCTGACTTTCGATTTCCAGTTCCAGAGATATTTTGGAACTATTTAGATTTTTTGGGCATTCCTCCTACTAAAATGGGTCCTAACGGCAGGAGGGTGGTGGAGTGGCATTCCCTTGATTGTTAGGGTTATGCATTCGGTGGTTGGTCTTGTGGTGACCAAGAATATTTGCTTCCTCCGCTCTCCTGTCTATTTTGGGAAACATAACAATGACATCAAGGACTGGTCGAGGTTTTGGTATTATGCTTCTGTCAAATCCAAATATTTCAACTTGTAAGGTCGTCATATTCATGGAGGGGTCACAGGTAGTGCTCTTAGGAGCGGATTGTCCTTCCGCAACATACATGCAAGGTGCAACAACCTCTCACGACAGTTGCTCCATTTCCATCTCATAACGTGCAAGGGCCCCCGACGACTTCCTCGTCAACGGTCAGGTTGACAACATCCCTCTCCCCATTTTGGGGAGCAGCAGGAAGAGTTGACCCCAACTTGAGCCTTATAGAGCGACGAGGGGGAGTAAGCAATCTCTCCAAGGCCTTCTTCTCTGAGGGGCTAAGCATCTTTTGCATCTTCCTCTTCTGAGATCTAGGTGTCGGTGCCTCGACACCTGAAGAAGAACCGGTAGGCACAGCTAGGGTATGCCCCACCTCGCCAGACTCACCACAAAATAATCAGCTCCGCCAAATATTATCTGGATTGATAACTTTTAGAATAGGCATTAGCGACAAGGCAAGAAAGCTAGCTTTCATCTTCTCTTCTTCAGAAGAAGAGACAGTGGAGTCGGACACCCCTAGTAAGATACAACGAATGAGTCAGGCATTGACAAATATTAATAAAAAAAAAGGCAAACGAACTTAAAGAGGTCTTCAAAGTGGCGGATGGTCTGCAAACCATCAAAAGAGAAGTACTTGGACTTCGCAGAGGCAAAAAAATGGTAGATCTACCAATCTTCCGGATCCTCAAACCGGCCAGTCAGACAATGTGGCCCCATACAAAACAAACACCATGGTTGTTCATTTTAATGAAAACCATAAATGAAGCAACCTCGCCGACATATGGATTTTGGCATCCTTCGCCCTAATCAAAATAACAACCAATACGCCCTGCCAGTTTGGCATTATCTGAGTTGAGGCAATGCCCAAAGAATATAAGTAGCGCCAGATAGCGCTAGAAACAGGGAAGCACAAGCTAGCCTCAAACATGGCCTTGTACATGCAGATGTGCCCCTCCGTCGGAGAAGAGTGGGAATCCTTTTCCGCAATAAATGACACTCCCAGATTAATAGGGAGTTCGTATTGCCTACAAGGGGCAGCCAGGTTCTCCTTAGACAACGGCGACTTTATGAAAAAATCTAAGCTTCAGTGATGCCTCCCTTGCGAGAAGTTAAGATGTGCAAGCATGATTGAATAAGAACTCAAGCTTGACCTGGGCGACATAATACAGTGCAGAGCAAAGAGAAGTTCTGAGAAGGTAAATGTGGAAACTCCCCCCAAACAAGTTTACATAGGTTTTGCGCGAAGGGGAGACACATACCTAACCACTGTGTAAACATATAATGTGGCGTGACAACCGAAAGGTGCCAACACTACACCAAAGTTACCTATTAATAGCAATTGATGATAGCTTTTTTTACGTTTATGCTATAAAAACCCAAATTCTAATGACATCACGGTATTAAAACGCTATTTCAAATTAGGCGGGCCTTTTGGCGCTTGCCCAAAAATTCCCTCTGCTCCCTCGCTCTGGCCCAAATACTCCAATTTCAAACCAAAAGCTACCCAATGAGAAAAAGAGATCGAGAGACAATTCAGGGAGAAAAAGAGATGGAGGGAGAGAGATATATCCAGGGAGAGAGCGAGGGCGAGGGAGAGAAATCGAGATACAGAGAGAGATCGAGGGAGACGACACAGGAAGAGGGAGGGCGCAGAGAGAAAAAAGTTGAAGAAAGAAGAGAAGAAGAAGAGAAGCGTTAAAAGATTCAAGAGAGAAAACACACAACACAGCGAACACAAGAAAGTGAAAGAGATCGATCGATTTCTCTCGATTAAATTAGATCCACTTTTCATTTTGAACCCTCTCTTCGATTTGAAGAGATGTCGAGTCGTCACGAGAGAGAGAAGTGCATAAACGTTCAAGTTCTTCTCCGTTGCAGGTAAGCGAATCCAACTTTAGGGTTTCCCAAAATTTTGAATCTTTCTCTTTTGTTTCACTTCACTCTCTTGATTTGATGAATTTATTTGCTTTGGACTCTCTCATTTGTGTACTAATTTCTTGTTTTTCATCCGTTGTTTAGGCCATTCAACAACGAGGAGTTGCGGAGCAATGCACCGCAAGTGGTTACCTGCAACGACTACCAAAGAGAGGTCGCAGTGTCTCAAAACATTGCTGGGAAACAAATTGATAGGGTTTTTACCTTCGACAAGGTATTGTTTCTCATTAAGCAGTTTTAAAATATAGATCTATAGCTTGTGTGAATGGATTTTTGGGTTTTCATATACATTTGATGAATTTGAGCTATGTTGGATGAAACCCATATTTTTTATTTTAACAATTTGGGTAGAAAACGGGTAAAATTTGCATTTTTTTGATATGAAAGCCATATGTGAATGGAAGCAAAAATAGATTTACTTGAAGTCCGAAACATTTGTGATAACGATAAATTTTTTAGTTTTGGGAAAATTTTCCATTCATTGATGTAATTTGTATATTAAGTTGATTTCCTCGTTGTCTAATATTTTTCCAATGATTTCCTTCTGTTTTGTATTCAATGTTGTGTTTGTGCATCCTGCATGATTTTTGACCCTCAGCTCAACAAAAGAATTTATATGACTAGGCTGTAGTGCCCATTGTAAATGAGGTCTTAGAAGGATTCAAATGCACCATATTTGCATATGGACAAACTGGTACAGGGAAAACATACACTATGGAGGGTGAATGTAGGAAAGTAAAGGTAGAGATTGCACCTAATGTTGATTTAAAGGCCTTCCTCTCCCGTTTTACTTGACAAGTAACAAAACTTGAGCATTTAGTTGCCACTGAATGTGACGATTTGCTAATGTACTATTGCAGAATAATGGGATTAAGGGGCAGTTGCCTCCAGAATCAGGGGTTATACCAAGAGCGGTCAAACATATATTTGACACTTTAGAAAGTCAGAATGCTGCAGTGTCAAAGTAACTTTCATAGAGTCGTACAACGAGGAAATCACAGATTTACTTGCCCCAGAAGAACTCTCAAAAAATTCTTCGGAAGAAAAGCAAAAGAAACAATTGCTTCTTATGGAGGATGGGAAAGGTGGAGTTCTTGTGCGAGGGCTAGAAGAGGAAATTGTAATAAGTGCAAGTGAAATTTTAACTCTACTTGAAAGGGGTTTTGCAAAACGTCGCACCGCAGAAACTTTATTAAACAAGCAATCTAGGTAATTATCAATCCATCGCTGTTGTGCTTATCTCAGGTTGTGAATTCGTGCCGTGTTAACATTTGTTTTCTAATTTTAGTCGATCGCATTCATTGTTTTCAATTACAATTCACATCAAAAAGCCACTCCAAAAGGTGAAGAGCTTATTAAATGTGGGAAGCTAAATTTGGTTGATTTAGCTGGGTCAGAAAATATTTCCCGTTCTGGTGCCAGGGAGGTATATCCCATCTTGTACATTACTGCCCTTAAGTATATATATTTGGATGATACATGCGTTAGCAATTTATTTCTTTGCAACATGGCGTTTTTTTTAATATTTTTCTTAAATATCATAATGGTTTTAAGTTTTCATTTAGATTTTTAGTTGTTATTGCAAAATCTGATTTGTTTATGGAAGATTACCAACGAAATTGAGACAGTATAATTTGATAAGAACAAGTATATATATACTTCTATCTATTCATGAATAAATATATGTCAATGGAACGACATGTTGCGTTTAAATAGTTTGTGCTTCAGAACTTGTGACTTTTAGTGTGTATTTTCCAAAAACAAAATGCATCAAGTTTTCAACCTTTGGATATCTTTTCATACTGTTACTATGCTGAGTATGATCTTGTTGCCTATTAGGTTAACCTTTTAATAATTGTATTTTCAATTCTCTTTGTTTTGTGATTAATAAAAGCTTACTTACTTTAGGCCGTGTCATAAGTGCTCTTGTGGAACATCTTGGACATGTTCCTTATAGGTATAGATTTCTAACACTTTCTTTGATACTGTAGTTGTTGTTTACTTTTGTTTTAATGATTTTGTTGGCATACAGGGATATCAAGCTTACAAGATTGCTTTGTGATTCATTGGGTGGAAGAACCAAAACATGTATCATTGCGACTGTGTCACCAGCTGTTCACTGTCTTGAGGAAACACTAAGTTCTTCTCTAACGCAATCTTGACCAGGGATTATCTAACACTTTGCTAGCTTCTCATATTTTTGGATTTCTCGAGTAGAGATATGTTTATGTTTGTTCTATTTTTTTCTATGTTTACGGATCTCAGATTGGTAATATCCTGTGGCAGGGTATCAACCCCAAACCTGTGATACATATGCCCAATTTCTTACATCTATGTTAGGTGTCATTGCCTTAACTAGAGATTTATATTGCAAGTTAGCAATGAAACCATTATAGATTTCATTTTTTAGGCTCTCTTAATGAGACAGTTTCTCTTTGGAATCCATTTACAAAACCTCTTGCAGATATTGCCCATCGTCTTGAAATGGTTCGCATAATGTTACAGAAACTTCAGTGCAATGTATTTATGCTTTCTTACAGAGAGTATAAGCTTTCTCTTATAATATTTCTTTTAGTATTTCACAAGTTAATGTTAGTTGGTACCCTAACCATTCAATCACCCAGTGATGCAGTTATTTGACTATAGAGCAAAAATGTATTAACAGATATGGAGCAAGAGATGGTTCCCCTTCTCAACATGGCATCACTAAGGATGCTCAGGTTTGTTCTCATCCTGTTAGGAATGTTAATTTGGAGGTGTACGACTATGTTTAGATTTCTTCAATAGTTTGATTGTTAGCATTTTTTGTATTGACCAGGCTGCATTGGATCATCTGATTATGAGAAGTGACATCGACACAACTAGAATAGTTATTTTTGGCAGGTCACTTGGGGGTGCAGTTGGAGCAGTGCTTACCAAAAACAATCCTGATAAGGTATTTTTGTTTCCTTTGTTTAATTCTTTGGTGTAATGACCCTTTTATGGGTCAGAAACACCGACAGGTACTTGTACTCATAGTTTAACTTAGTCAAAAATCTTGGTATATGACTCTGGATAAGCTTGACAAGTTGGATGCAAGTTGTGGCAAGTTCGATCATCTTTACTATAGAAGTCAATGTTACCTAGGCTCAAATGAATTTACCATGAAAAACAGGGATCTAGTTCAATAACAAACTACGAAAATGCTCATAGTCGACCAAAACTGCAAATGCAAATTAGTGTGTCACTGTAGCTGAGGCTTCTATTGTTATATAGTACTGATTGTTGCTAACATATTGCTCTGTAGGGAGAAAAATGAAGATCATAATCTCATTTCTAGTGTGCCATAGCAACAGAGAATTCTAATTTGCTTAGCCACTACTGTTAGGTAGCAGGGTGCAAGGGTATATAAGTGTATTGGTAGTAGATACAAAACATAAACTGGTCAAAAACAAACCTGAAAGAATCTAAGCAATTGTAGTTATCGAAAATTTGAAGTATGCATTACTTCGCTGTTTTCTGTTTCCATATCCTAAACTTACACGTCACACATGAGTCACAGGTTGCCTCTCTTATATTAGAAAATACTTTCACATCCATCCTTGACATGGATGGAGTGCTGCTACCCTTTCTAAAGTGGTTTGTTGGAGGCAGTGGATCTAAAGGTCCCAAAGTTCTCAATAGTCTAGTGCGTTCTCCATGGAGACAATTGATGTTGGCAAGGTGAGGATGCATTCTGCAGAGGCTTGTATACATCATTTTATATGTTGACCTATATGTATTAATGGGCATATGGCCATATTTTTAAAAGCCTGAAAATGATAAAAAAAAATCACCTATTTTGCCTGCCATTGCCCCTCCTTTATTTTTCTTTTCCTTTTTCCTCTTTGGTTTTCAAGCCTAATCATTATGTAACTTGTGTGTTTTGCAGATCAGATAGCCGATCCTATTCCTTTTGGGGTTGCAAGATGAGATGGTCCCACCATCCCACATGCAAATGCTCTATGATAGAGCAGCCACTGATAACAAGAGCAACCACTGATAACAAGAGCAACCATTGATAACAAGCGGTGCTTATTTGTTGATTTTCCAACTGGCATGCATATGAACACTTGGCTGGCTGGTGGAGACCACTGCTGGAGAACAATTCAGCTTTTCTTGGAACAAAATGTCTGAGAAAAAGAAATACGAATCAAATGGCAATGTCGATAGTAATTAGTCCAAATACTAAATCTCCTACTTGTAATTCTATTTCTTTATGCTTGAATGTAAATGATAGCTCGTCTTACATTGCTTGAAAGTGAAAAACAAACTGATTTGTTGAGCTTCAAACTATATTAGAATAGCCACTCGACTTTTACCGTTGATGTCTCTATTTGATGGGATTTACCATCTTCAGGGAAATCTGATAAATAATTCACCTTTCTGTTCAGTTTTCTTCGAAACGTAGTTTCAAATTGTTTAGCTTTTATGGTTAAAGAAATCAGTGTTATAATAGCGTTTATGAAATTTCAAATTGATAGCAAATGAAATTAAAAAAAAAAAAAAATTTGCTATGTATACCTACCATAGCGTTTTAAAAACGCTATAAAAGGCCAACTTACTATAGCGTTTTAAAAACTCTATAATAGACTCTGGGTCTATTATAGCTCCGGCAGACACAACGTTTTCTAAAACGCTATGGTATCCTACCATAGCATTTTTGAAACGCTATTAATGGCCTTTTTTCTTGTAGTGCAAAAATATGCCATCATAGCATACCACGAATACCCACACGCTGTCAGATATTGGCCCAGTGCGCAAACCGACTAACTAGGGGGAGTAGCTGATGAGACATCAAACAATCACAGTCGTACACGTGGCATGGACTAACCCTAACACATAAAAGGCTTACGCGTAGTCCCAAGCTGACTTATGCGCAAGACTACTATTCAGCTCGTAAGTTAGACGCCCAAGCCCTATACATGCTAGCCCCAGAGGGACGGGTCTTAGGGCTTGGTCCAGGACAATGAGGCCCGAACAACGAATTTGAAGTTGTCACAGACCCGATATCCATTCGCATGAAATCAACTCTAGCCCAATCAAGCATTGGGTCCTAAACAGAGCCAAGTGTCGAAGAACTCAATCATGCACATGTAAGATCTTATGCGAGATCTCTCCCTCTTTCATGCCCTCGATCGCAGGGACAGTTGGGGAGGGAACACTCGCTATAAGAATCGGTGAAAGGAGGAAGAAAAATACGCATACACACTGCAATTTACATACATTTTCACTCTCTCTAGAACCGACATCTGACTTAAGCATTGGATTGCCTTCGACCACCACAATGGTGGTCCTTGGCTTGACCATTGCTCATTTTGAAGGTTTCATATCATCAGGATCAACAAGGATAGATATGAAAGTAGCAATTATTATTATTATTATCATCATTACTACTACTACTACTATTATTATTTACTTTTGTTATTGTTATTTGATGCGAGTTTAACTAACCTAAATAAATAGGCTAATTTGACTCACTTGTAATAACCGCAAGTGCACGGTGCCTAACTGGTAGACAACGACAAGTACAGGTCGATCCCACGAGGAAGGTGGATGTAATTGAATTTAATAATTTAATTAAACTAATTTGGAGGAAAATGGGGTTACAGTGTTTTTAAAACTAAACTAAAAATAAATTAAAAATAAGAAAAATAAAATAAAATAAAAGATGGATTTTGTGGGCTTGGACTCACCAATGAGTTAGTAAAAATATTGAAATCTAAATTACTGAAAATTTAAACGAGAAGCTTTAGGGATGAGAATCCCTTGCTTACACCGAATATATGATCGTTAAAATCCAATTCAAATTATATCATGTTTCTATCAAACATTAACAAATTATTTCAAGCAAATACGTTCTTACCAAGTATTAAGTGTCTTTTTAGGGCACACTAAATCAAAGTTTGAACTTAATATTTTTAGCACATGCTTTGAATATTGATAAAGGGTAATTCTAACTACCAAACATATCAAGTTTAATTTCTCGAAAATGAAAAGTGAAAGCAATTTATCAAAAATTCAGAAATAAATTGTAATTAACAATTAAGCACACAATTCAGTAAAATAAATCAAAATGAATTATGCAACCCCTTTGGTTCGTCGCAAACTTGATGTGGTGGCACTCAGCAGATCAGCAGGTGGTCCGAACACGAATCCCGAGAAACATGTTCCCAAAATGCTCTGTGGTGGTACAGAGCAGAACCGGGGGTGTGAATAGCCAAAAATAGTTTGACTCAGTCTCCCACCTTCAGAACAGTGCCTCCGCGACTCCGCCTTCGTCTCCAGCGAGCAGCGGCGCTGCTCCGCCTTCCTCCGTGCTCCTCGCGAGCGTCCTCGTCCTCCAACTGTCTTCAGAACCTGCAAAAGAAGAGAAAAGGTGAGGAAACGGCGAGAAAACTCAAAAACAGAGAGAGAGATCTGAGAAGGAGGCTCCCCTGTTTCCGCTGTCGCGGTGGTTGTGCGCCGTGGACGAGCCGCTCTGTGATGGTGGCCGTGAGGGAAGGAGACAAGAAGGAGGTCGAGACGAAGAGAGGCCGAGATGGCGGCTGTGAGAGATGTTCTGGCTCTGTGGCGTGGCGGAACAGAGTCGTGGTGATGGCGTCTCTGTTTCGCAGTGGTTGTGGTGGCTCGCGATGTGGTGTCCGGAGGTGATGGTGGTTGATGGATGATGGACAGGGAGAGGGACAGGGACGGTGATGGAGGTGGCGCTGACGCGAAACAGGGTTGTCACGCCCCTGTTTCGTGGTGGTGGCGGTTGTGCTGTCCGGAGGAGGTGGTGGTGCTCGGGTGATGGTGGTGGCGAGGTGACTGTGGCGGTGATTGCTGAGTGAGTGAGAGATGGATGAGTGGTGATGGTGATGAGAATCACTTGTGAGGAAGAGGTTTTGATTTTTGTGTAATACTTCTTTTCCCTTCTCTTCCTCCCCATTTTCTCACCCTATTCTCTTGTATTTAGAGTGAATGATCAAAGTGAATAGGGATGAGATAAAGGGAAGATTCATCAAGGTATAAATGAGAGAATATTCTTTAGGGGTAGGATTTGGTTTGGGTTTATGGGTAGGTTTTGGGTTTAGGTTTGTGACCATCTGCTTTGTACCACCGCTAGAATCGACCAATTGTCATTCCTTAAATTGTCGACTTAATACGATTTCATCGTTCACGCTCAAATTCCTACAAAGACATGAAAACGAAATAATTACTATAAAATATAATAATCGAAACACTAACATGTATAAATTAAGGGATATATTATGTAATAATTATGTGAATATCATTATTATTATTATTATTATTATTATTATTATTATTATTATTATTATTATCATTACTACTACTACTACTATTAATTATTATTTTATTAGTTTTATCCACAAGGATTGCCTTGTGATACACATTAGATATCTGACATGACATAAGGTTAGTTTCAGTATTTTTTTAATAATTATTAATGACCTTTGGAGCAAATTGGGTCATTCTAGATGACGTTTTTTTTTACGGCCACACAAGTGAACGTGATCTTAAGACCAAGACTCAACATTGGACAAACTAGGGACCCAAACTCAAAGAAGGTATAAATTATGGGATCTAGGCTTGGGAAAAAAATTTTAACGGTGTACTCACAACCAACATCTACATATTTCAAGCATGGTAAAACACAATCTCAAAGGTAAACTTACAACTCACATTTAGATATCTATCTTCCTTTTTTACACACATTCTCAAAGCATCAAAAAGAGATTGTCGCACTCTTTCGCTATTACTTGATGTTTTTTCACTGCTGAGATGGCGAATATTAAATAATCACTTTTATATTTTCTCGTGCTTGATATTTGTTTTACTTAGTTTGTTGATTGTCTACTCTCCTTGTGAGAATTCGTGGGTTTGAGATTCACTAGTTAGGATTTTATGAGTTTTCGCCTGATTATTGGAAGCACATGTGTTCCGCCATTGACTAAACTTTGGTGTTGAATGTAGCTGCTTAGATGGACTTCGAGCATAGATAAAAAAAAATACATAAAAACAAGAAGCTAGTGCAAAGTTGAACTCACTTGTTTTACAAAACCAAAAATGAGCATTGGGCTTAAAGGACTTTTTTGGGATTTGAGTGTCAGTTAAGACCCATTACATTTCATTTTAGTTACTAGGACCCTAATTGATGATACGTCAAAATGGACCGATTATCACAATCGTACACGTGGCATAAAACCCCATCACGAGAATACAACACCTGATCCATCGGGCCAGCTCATAAAGCCCAAAAGGATTGCAGACAATTATAGAGGTCCGAAATAGGCCCACCTCTAAGGAAGCGTAAGCAACTTCCGAATCCAAGCCCAGACGAATCAAAGCCCAAATCCAAGTCCGTCACACATTCTCTCATTAAGAAGAAGAATGTTGCATCAAGAAAGAGCCGTGGAGGGACCTACGCCTCAACGAACGCATCTCCATTAAGGAGGTGACTGCTACTGAAACATCTCCTTCCGTTGCACCTCACATGTTTAAGTCACACAGAAAGTTAACTAGAACCATTATAAAAGGTAAAGGGAACTTTCGACGAAGGTATGCAACCTTAACTAAGTTTTGTCCAGACTTACTTCCTTCTTCCAACAGAGTTACTGACTTAAGCATCGGAGAGCCTTCGACCACCAAAAGGGTGGTATTTGGCAGTCTAACAGTAGTTTTGCAAGTCAAACTCACAGGAGAACAATTTGGATGCATCAGTTTGGCACCGTCTGTGGGGAATGACAAGTTTCCTCTTTACAGAACACACAATGTTAAAGATTCATCACAACTCGACAAAGAGCCAGCAAACCATCAGATAAAATAATGGAGACCCCAGATCACGACAACTCTCCCTCTGATGCACCACTAACAATCGGAGGAGAAGACACAAACTGGATCACCGAACCATTAGCATCCATAAATGCGGATCCACTACACGCAATAGTTCAAATAGCCCAGACGGCCGTCGACGCTGCCGCAAGCCCTTGGGTAGACTCAATAATGGCCCAGATGAAATACATGATAGAAATGCTGGAGAAAATTGACCAAGAACGCGTTCAGCTAGCCGACCCTGCTCCTGCACTGCTTCAACAAAACTCCACTATTTGAACTCAAGGGAGCGACGAAGCTTTAGCAGAACCCCAACAGAGAAACATTGAGAGCAACGAACTCAACCGAGACAAGACTCCGCAGTGCGGCGGAACAGTTGCTAAGATACCATTCAGGATCGAAGTCACAGATCCCAACATACTATACGAATTGGCTAAGCCACCATTATCTGACGAACTCATGAAGAAGGCAATGCCAAAAAAGTTCACTCCACCAAAGTTCGAAGTGTACGATGGCACCACCGACCTGACTGATTACCTAAGACACTTTCACCATATGAAGGTTCTAAAGGAAACCACAAAGTCGATCTTGTACAGAACGTTCCCAACCATCCTCATTCCACAGCAATAAATTGGTTCAACAGCTTACTGCCAAGGTCAATAGATTCTTCCCAGGCCTTAAACACTGTTGTCATCACAAGATTCATCGGGAGCCAATGGATGAGGAATAAAGCCCATTACCTTTTGCATATCCGGACAAAATAATAAAGTAATATGTTACTCGTTTCACCAACGAACTAACAATTATTGATGGATGCGGAGACGAAACAGCTGCTGCGATTTTCGTCGCAGGATTGAAAAGATGTACCTTTTTCGATGCTCTTAACTTGGAACCTCCAAAAGGCATGGTGGTCCTGCTAAAAATAGCACGGAAACATATTTCCCTCAAGGAAATGAAAGCTACGAGAAGAAACAATGATCAGGAGAGGGATAACCATTCAAGAAAATGAGAAAGAAAAGATGAAAGAATACGAGATAGCGGATCACGGGAGGACATCAGTCATTTAAAGAAACATCGAGGCGACGGGCGCACAGAGTCCAACCAATAGAAATCCAAGAAATCACATTCGGCACGACCAAATCATGAGCGAATAACCAGCGTAATGAGAAAAGAATATAAACCATACACAACCTAAAAGAAAACCGAACCGACATCTTAGAACACATATCAAACTACGAGAATGTCAACTGGCCAAAAAGAATGAAAGGAAACCCAGAAGGACGAGATAAGAACATGTATTGTTCTTTCCACAAGAATCACGGGCATGATACCGAGGACTACTACAAATTAAAAGAAGAGATCGAACTGGGAGCAACAACCACGCGGCAAATAATGTCATAAATTAGAAGAAATAGTAGAGGCACGAGCGACAACACAAGGGTAAACAATAAGCAACATAGGAATAAAGAAGAAACGCTCCACGATGTAGCGAAGCCACTCTAGGATAACGACTACTGAAATGGTCGAAAAATTCAATAAAGTTTCATTTTTGGAATCGACATCCCACAAAAGCAAAACAGCTTCATAAGAAAGCTACAAAAAACAATGGGCGCGAAAACCCACAAAGAATCAAGACGCAAGTCAGATATTCATGATAAGCTTCTGGTCTGATCAACCAAAAAAGAAAAAGTTGGACACCTGAGTCAAACTAAACAAAAACCTCGAATCAACCGAGGTGTTGAGATAACGAAGTAAAAGTTGGACGAACGAGTCAACTAAAAGAAAATGACTTCGAGTCGACCAGAGTGTCACACAAAATGAAGCAAAAGATGGAGACCCGAGTCAAACTGAACAAAACTTTGAATCGACTGAGGTGTCGAGTTAATGAAGTAAAAGTTGGACGATCGAGTCAACTAAAAGGAAATGACTTCGAGTCAACTAGAGTGTCGCACAAAATGAAGCAAAAGTTGGACATCTTAGTCAAACTGAACAAAATCTTCGAACAGACCGAGGAGTTGAGTCAACGAAGTAAAAGTTGGACAAATGAGTCAACTAAAAGGAAATGACTTCGAGTCAACCAGAGTGTCGCACAAAATGAAACAAAAGTTGGACACTCGAGTCAAACTGAACAAAAACTTCAAATCGACCGAGGTATCGAGTTAGAGAAGTAAAAGTTGGACACCTGACTCAAACTGAACAAAAACTTCAAATCGAGTGAGGTGTCGAGTTAGCAAAGTAAAAGTTGGACATCCGAGTCAAACTGAACAAAAACTTCAAATCGAGCGAGGTGTCGAGTTAGTGAAGTAAAAGTAGGACGAACGAGTCAACTAAAAGCAAATGACTTCGAGTCGACCAGAGTGTCGCATAAAACGAAGCAAAAGTTGGACACCCGAGTTAGACAGAAAACAAAAACTTTGAATCGATCAAGGAATCGAGTTAAGGAAGTAAATGTTTCAACTAAATTAAACGACTTTGAATCAACTAGAGCATTGCATCTTGAACAAACAAGCCAATTGAACGTAACAACTTCGTATTATGACAAACTAGCAAAACAAGATATCAAGCGAATAATTCAAAAGAGAAAATATGCAAGCAAAATAGCCTTCCACAACAATTCAGGAGAATAATAAAAAGGAGAAAATATGCAAGCAAAACAACCTTCCACAACAATTCAGAAACAACAAGTACAAGATTAAGGCATGCGCACTAAAGCATGGGAAAAATCAAACCATCGAAAGGTCACTACAAACATCCGTAAAACATCAAATGCAAATTTGAACAAAGACGATAAAGAACTAATTCCATTCATTCAAAATCCGTTCAATTACAAAAGCAACAACAGAAGATTAAGGGGAAACATTTATACATCCTCGACAGCATAACCCGCAGGAGCCGGATCAACAACAGGGACTCCTTTAAGAGGAGGAAGAGGTCCTTCAGCTAGTGGGACACCCGGAGGATCTCCAGTGACATCTCCAATGAAATCTTCCATGTCCTCAAAAGTCTGATGCACCAGAAGACGATACTGGGTCAAATCGACACCAAGACCCTCGATATAATCCAAAAGCTCAGTCCGACCATCAACAACGCGTTGTCAGTCTGCCACCTCCATAACACAGAGTCTATCCTTAACAGAAGAAGCTCACTTCTTACAAAGATAAGTTGGCCCTCGACAGTAGAAAGCATCGTAGAAGAATCAACCTTGACCTTGTCAAGTGAAGGCAACAATTGTTCCACCCTTTTCTTAGCAATATCACGATTATTATAATGCTCTACCATCGTTCGCGCGGTCTCATCATGGAGTACCTTCTCAGTAGAAAGCTCATTTTCCACATCGAGCAAACGTGTGCGGACGCCTTTCAAGTCAACTTCTAGAGATTAGAGTGCTACCATAGACCGATCCTGTGCACCTTCCACTTCGGCCAACAACTTCAACCGCCTTGGTTCATTCAAAGCATCACATTTTTAATGTGTCATACTGGTAAAGAACATGGGGGAACACCAGGAGAAACATGGAAAGCTTCATCTCCAAAGAAACCATAAGACTGTGATTGACCTGATGACTCAAGCCCATCACCCCTGCATAGGCGAGATGAGTCATCCCATCCATTACGAGTCTAACACCATCCTCAAGGTGAAGGTCCGGATTCAGCACGGACATCGGAGGCCTCCCTATCGACCGCCTGTGCCATTCATTTATCAGCTTGCGTGCACCATCCTGTAATCCAAGACGAGAAAACCAACAAAACTTCCCATCCAATTTAACTCGGATCTCCTCAGAAGTAGGTTCCTTCCGACTGATCCGCGAATGAAGAACACGAGGATCGCTGCGGATGGAGGAACCTCCATCCCTCCATCGGCTAGAAGGGAAGGAGGATAACGAGACTGTAACTCAAAGGCCAAACCTCGACTGCCCAGTTTTTCAGATTGAACAACAACCAACTGGAGCATGTTTCCATCCAAAGACCGAAGATCCTCTTTAGAGTACTTGACAATGTTAAAGCCACCATACGTAGAGATAAGCCTCTTTTCACCATCATCCAAGGGACGGACAATATCCTTCTAACTCCTTTCCAGAACCATCATCATCCCTTCCGCCTCCTGCAAGGAGCAACGTTCCTCACTCGAAGGATCCCTCTGTCCACAAAATCTGAAAAAAGAGTTGTGCGTCGCACATAATCAACAAGTCGTTTCTTCTTCGGCACACGATTGGAAGATAAAAATAACCGCTTCGATGGACTAACCGGCCTCGCCACTTTCCTCTTTCTAGAAAGACCGGTAGCAGTACGAATAAGAGCATTGAGATCCGTAACATCAGGGCCTACTTTTCGATCAACGACCACTTCATCGCTGACAGCAGGGCAAAAATCTCTGCAACCTGCCTCACACTCAACAAAGCCCTTTCAGTCTCATTCATGACGTATAGGCCACTGCGCCTTACCATATCATCAGGAAGATAGGAACTAAACGGGACCACCAAAAGCTTCAAGAAACACTCACTGATAATATGTTCCTCAGTAGTCAATTTCATATTCCAATGTTTGAGAGGAACTCGGAAAGACCTTACTATCGAAAGACCACGCAAATTGAAGTGGCCAAAACCAATAGACGCATAGAACCAATCCTGTGACCAACCTTTAATGTCATCATTAAGGTTACCAAAACACGCAGAAGAATACATAAAACATGTATCGTTGGACATCACATTGAACCCCACCAAGAAATGCTAGATTCGAGGTGTTAAAAAAATACCATAAATAATGGCCCTAGCATAGTGGCAACCGTGACCCTCCAGCCATTTAGCCCCAGATATGACTAGAACAACTCCGGAACTGGGAACCAGAAACCGGCATAGAACATGCGAGGATACAATGCGATATATCCTTTCCTCGGGCAACAAGGATTGTCATTTTTGCAAGGAAGAATGATTTCAATGTCCTCAAGCAAAGAATAGTTGGAATGAACACTATCCAAACTAGTCTGAGAGGATTTGTTTTGAGAGAAATGAGCTTCACAAGCAAAAAACTGGTCACCGACTAAAATATCACCAGCAGGCATCATAAGCAGGAAAGAATGAACGAGGAAAAAAAGGCAGTAAAAGAAAAAAAATAACACTACAGATGGAGAAAAGAAAGAAGAAGAGTAGCCACAACACCTTTTAAGCGACTAGGAAACAAAGAGACCGCTCACGGAGCGACATAGGGACATAATGGCTCATTAAAAATATGTGTGAAAATGAATATACAATGAAGTAATCGAGACGATCAAACAGCTAAAAGTTATCAAGGTCAGTGCAAAAGCACAATCGGCATACCAACCGTCACACAATTAGTAGACATGTCACCATACCCACTAACTAAGGGGGGTAGCTAATGATACATCAAAATGGACCGATTATCACGACCATACACGTGGCATAAAGCCCCATCACGAGAATACAACGCCCGATCCATTGGGCCAGCTCATAAAGCCCAAAATGATTAAAGACAATTATAAAGACCCAAAATAGGCCCACCTCTAAGGAAGCGTAAGCAGGATCCGAATCCAAGCCCAAATCCAAGCCCGTCACACGTTTTCTCATTAAAAAGAAGAACGTTGCATCAAGAAAGAGTCGTGGAGGGACCTACGCCTCCACGAACGCATTTCCAGTAAGGAGGAGACTGTTACAAAAACATCTCCTTTCTTTGCGCTTCACATGCTAAAGTCTCGCAGAGAGTTAACTATGACCATTATAAAAGGTAATGGAAACTTTCGACAAAGGTATGCAATTTTAACTCAATTTTGTTCATATTTACTTCCTTTTTCCAACAGAGTTATTAACTTAAGCATTGAAGTGCCTTCGGCCACCAAAATGGTGGTCTTTGGCAGTCTAATAGTGGTTTTGCAGGTCAAACTAACAGGAGGATGATTTTTGGACGCATCACTAATAATGCCAAAAACATTGTTCACCCACCATTGTTAATGAAACATTATTATTCATTGTATGGTGTATGCAAACATTAACCAAAATCTAGAAATTGATTGAAAAACATTTTTTAATCAATGGATACCATATAACTAGATGGTATGCATAGTAATGAAACACTTAACAAAGGTTTAAAATACTTGGAAGTCCAAAAATCCAATTAGAAACATTTTTTATCAATGCTAATCACAAAATTGGATGTTATGCATACCATACCTTCGATGATATAATACTATTTAATTGGATGATATGCATTGTACGCAAACACTCTATAGAGTCTGAAAAAACAATTTAAAAATGTTTTTAACCATTGCATATCATCCCCAACACTTTGTAAAGATCTAACACACTTGCAAGTTGAAAAGAACAATTGAAAAATGTTTTTGAAATAATGCATAGCATCCGAATGTATGGTATGCATGGGATGCAAACACATTGCAAGATCTAAAAAATAAATTAAAAATGTTTTTGAATCAATGCATCCACAAAATTGGATGGCATGCATACCATATAATTGGAGAATATGCATATACAATTAGATGATATGCGAACATTTTGTAAAGTTTTAGAACACTTGTAGGTTTGAAAAACCAATTGAAAACGTTTTTAAATCAATGCATACCATACAATTGGATGGTAGGAATGGTATGCTAACAAAATTACAAATGTTTAAAACATTTTTCAATCAATATTATTCATCATAAAACACTATTAAAAAAACATTGGTCATCGCCCAAACACTGTTCGCATAACACTATTCATCATGAAACATTGTTCACGTGCAGTGTCCTTTCAATACTATGAAATCATATTGGGTCTTAAACCAACAGTGAAACCCGAAGGCTCAATTTCTATACTAAAAAACTACTAGGAATAAAAGTTAAAGCACAAACTACATGTTATACCCTTTGTTACAATGGGCGGGATTTAGGGAAAAAGTTTTTGACAAAGAAATTTACACACGCTCATTTCAACCACCTAGAAATTTGTGAATGAGTCGATCTTTTGTGGGGATGATCTTGTTGCCTTGTAGATTATCTTCACAAGAGTGAGGATAGACTTTCAATAATCTTTCAACTGGGCATCTGTATTGGTGAGTGGTACAGGCCAAAATAAAGTATCACCTGAACACCCACGAAGCCATCAGGTTTATTTTTTACAACTTTTATGTCTTAGAAAATGTTCCGAACTAGAATAACCATTCTGCCTCCAGGCTTCAGTCAGTTAGTAAGTTCTTGAGGGATTTTCAGTATTGTTGCCCAAACATGGATGGCATTAGGGCGGATCTGCTAAGGGGCGAGGGAATGGGGAAACCCCTCCCCCCTCCCTCAACTTTCAAAATATTTTTAATAAATAATTAGTCTTACAAAAAAATTAATTACATAATGTACAATATGATAATTGTTCATTCAACTACTTCTAGATGTCATTTTTGGTGTTGTGGTAAGAAGTTTAATTTTTTTACTAAACGACCCGAGTTCAATACTCTTGGAGCGTAAGATTTCAAATTTCTTTATGATTATTGATAATTACTATTAACTATACATTTTTATATCTATTGATAACTACTATTATTCGTCATTGTTACTCGTATAATTTTTTATTTTAATGAAATTTTATTGGTAATTGCAAACATTAAAAAAAATTGTTTAGTATAAAAACTTATTTTTAGTCCACTTAGAGCGTATGTTTTTTTTAATGGAGATTGACAATTATTATTTCTATCATTGTGATCTGCCCCTATTTATTTTTGCTTTCAATGCAATTTGATATGTAATTGCAAACATCAAAAAAATAAATTGTTTGTTTCAAGTGGTGTAAAAACATCAAAAACATTTGAAATTAATATCTAAAATAATGACTATATAATTCAATTAAAATATATACAATTATCCAACTCATACAAAATTTGAAGCTCATATAAACCATTTTTTCTATGAAATTGTATTAGGATCTTACTATGTTCGCAAATTAAAGATTTTTTAAGCTTCAACTAATACATATAATAATTATCTCGTGATTTTAGTTATATATTCTTGTTATAAATTTGCTAAGGTTATCGATATTGTGACCTTATTTTGGCTTAAATTTGGACTACACTAGATTCAATTTGGTATATGTAATGTACATTTTATAGCTGTATTTTTTTTATTACTAGCACAGGTAGGAAATTTTTTTTTGCTCCTCCCTTGATAACTACTATTATCAACTAATAATCATTTGTAATTTTGCACCCTTGATTAAAATCCTAGGTCCGCCCCTGGATGGCGTCATGCAAAACATATTCAAGCCATCCCATTCGTTCATCTGTGATCAATAAGTTATCATCTAGTTCAAACCTTGTATTTCAGCTAATTGATGCATCTTTTGCATTGAATAGCTCTATGGACATCCAAGTTATTTATTTCTAAAGGCATAAAAAAGTCCAATCTTATAGAAAATAATGATACTTTTTTTTAGCCAAGGCAACACAAGAACGAATAATTCAATCATAGAAAATGGAGTATAAGATGGTGAATATAAGGCACCCACAAAAAGAAAAAAACAAAGGAAAAAGAAAAAAAGAAATACATTAGTATCTAATAAGAATACCATATGGTTAAATACAAGATGATATGCAACATCAATAGGCCATAAAACCTAAATCAAAAGGATTGATGCAATCCTAATGATCTAACATGTCCATGATTCCTAGCACAATGTCTTAAACTGACGATGAGAGAAACCAATGTCTTTTTTTCCTCTTCAGCATATGAAGTTATTCTTACATCAAATGGCAAATTTAATAATGCAGCCAAATCATTTCGACTACAGCTAATGCATGGTATATGGTCTGCTAAGGAGTAGTTATAACACCCACATGACCCATGGACAAACACAATATTCAGGAACCTACAATCAACATGAAAGAGAGTTCCCCATATTTTAATGGAGGCATTGTAATACTATTTTGGATATTACAAATGGCAAACTGATACAGGATGTGGCACTCATCGCTTTATTTTACTCTATGTTTCTTTTGCCCGTGTGCTTAATAGTTGGTTTTTCTCCGATTTGCTTGGTGACTAACTAGTGTCTGGGAATAGGAGTCAAAATTTCATTGCAAGGCTTCGGGTGTGTCTTGACGTATAGCCAAATCACTTCATTTTGTTAATTTTGTTGTTTTTAGGCCGTTTGATAATATCCATTGTGTTTTCGGAGGGTTCGAGTAAATATGTAAATACCTTCGAATAAGGTTTGATCATATTCATGGGGATTCCGTAAATATTTTCATTCCAAGAATCGAAAGTTCGAAACAATTGGGGATTTTTTTTGAGATTGGATGCAATTACTAGTTGAGAACCAACTATGTAGAATAACTTAATCTGTTGTGAGAGTTAACTTGTAGGATAGTTACCTTTGTTTGTGCGGGTGTGCTCCCATGGTAACGTGATTATTGTATCCCTTAGTAGTTGATTTTGCGTAGGAGTTGTCCTCATGCTGAAGACTGCACTTCCCTGCAGGTCTCTGATCTTTGTAGAGATTAGGTTGCCTAGTAAACCATATCTTATTAGACTGAGGTTTGGTATCAAATATCAACAGCCTTGTTTGTTCTGAGGAGGACTCTGAATTTAAATGGTTCACTTTTGCCTTTCTGGTCCGGGCTACCATAATATGCCCCACTCCTAGGTAGGAATTAGGTTGTTGAGGAGTTGTCTTCGCCAAATGGGCTAGACTCCCTGTATTTATCTGGCTCCACCTTGAGAGGTCTTGAGATGAGAAGAAGTAGTCTCTGCTCATCGGGGCTAGTCCATTTATTTTGACCGCATTCCTAAATAGGAGTTGGATTGCGGAAGGACCTTCTTTGCCTGAATAGGTTCGACTCCTATGCATATCTTGCTCAATCCTTGTACTCCTCAGACTCAGTCCCTGAGAGGACCTGAGTTGGAAGAAGTCATTCGCATCTGTATAGGGTGGACATTTTAGTATACTTCAATCTTGAACAGGAGTCCATCCTCGCCTGAACTGACTAGGTTGTTCTACTCCTCAGGTTTAGTGCTTGAGAGGACCTAGGCTGGGATAAGTATTTAGGGCTAAACATCATAATAACCTCAATCCTAAATAGGAGTTGAGTTGTTGAGGAACCATTTCTGCCTGAACGAGCTAGTTTTTGTATTCTTCTAGCTTAGTCTTGACCAGCACTGGGAAGGAGTATGTTATTCCTGTCTAGGTTAGATTTCATAATATACCTCAATCCTGAATATGAGTTGAGTTGTTGAGGAACCATCTCTGCCCGAATGGGCTAGGTTCCTATATTCCTCTAGCTCAATGCTGAAGAGGACATGTGCTCGCAAGGAATGTGATTTCTCAAAATATATCAAAATTTCATGAATTATTTCCTATTTTAAAATTACCGAAATCCTTTTCGAAATCCAAAATATGTCAAAACTTTCCTGAGAAAAGAAATAAATATTTAAATTTTTGTATATTATAACATGCTATAATGTTATTTTAGTATCAAAAGTTTGTTATGTGAGTGATTCTTAAGTAATATGTAGTCTGTATAACACTAGGATTTGTTTGAGACTTTTTCAAAGTTTAAAATGCATAAATTATATTGTTAAATTTGAAATCACAACTGAAATTTTTATGTTATTTCTACACAAAATGAATTATTTCTTAAAATAAGGGGACTGAAATTAAGTCAAAAGAATCACAATCCTTGGCTGAGAAGGAGTCTATTATGCATGTCTAGGCTAGACTTTATTTGAGTGGTTACCTATCCATGGACTGAGCTCAATCCGATGCATCGTACCTTGGCTCTTTGGGTAACTGGGTGACTCATATGGCGAGTTTTCGTGGCCTTCAGTAAGGCTAATCTCGACCATTTGTGCATCATTTTGGTCCTCGTTGTCGGACCAGTTTAGGTGAGTCGTCTTGGGGACCGCATTCGTCCACTTGCGGAGAATTGTCCTGGGACTGGGTTCGCCCATTTGCAATGGACTGTCCATGGACCAGGTCTAGCCGGCATGTGTGTCATTGTTGTTTTGAGGTTGGACTAGGCTATCTTAGGAGCGGTGAGTTGTTTGTGGACTGGACTCGCCCACTTGCGGTGAACTGTCGATGGACTGGGTTCGTTCACTTGTGGTGAACTGTTCATGGACTAGGTCTAGACTGCATTCGTGCTACTTTAGCTCCTGAGATAGACTAGGCCACTTATCCGGCAAGTTGTCATCCTAAATAGGACTAGGCTTAGTTGTTTGTGCACCATTTTGGTCCCCATGTTAGGATCAGACTTTGATGGGTAGTAAGTTGTCCGAGGACTGGGCTCGACCTGCCATATCATACCTCAACTCCTTAGGTAGACTAGGTCACTTATGCGGCCAGCAATCGCCTTCAGTGGGGCTAGGCTCGGTCACTTGTGGCCCATTTTGGCCATCGTATAAAAATTGGGTCTTCTTCTGTAGAATGAGTCAAACATGGAGTAGAGTCATTTTTAAAGAGATTACCGTTATTGATCTATTTCAAAAAGTGCTACATGCCACCCTCATTTCTCCTTACCAGTAAGTCTTGTGGTTGTTGGTCCATCTTTCTTGAGGGGATTTGAGCCGATCGTGATTAATTACCGGATAGCTTTATCACCACGTAATGACATTAACTGGCAGAAGACTGATCTCCCTTGATAGTTCTTGTCTCTCCATTGACAGGGTATTTGAGGCACTGGTGCCATATGGAGACAACTACCCCCATCTGATGGAGACAAGGCGGGGTCTGGACGCCCAAATTAATGGCTGGGCGGGGTAAGAATCGGGTAGGTGCCTAGGCGGGGTCTGGACGGGTTTTTTTTTCCTGGTTGCACATAACAACCAAGTGGGAGCAAATAACCAAACCCCTTAGATCCCTCGCCTTCCCATCGATCTAGGTTTTGCAATTTGCAATTTGCAATTGTAGAGCAGAAGAAAAGAAAAGGAGATGAAGAAAAAGAAGAATAAGAAGGAGGGGAAGAAGAAGAAGATGAATAAGAGATAAGAGAGTGGCTACGAGACGTCACCTACTCCTCCTCACCGAGCTCTTTCCAGACGTTGTCTGATATCTATCCAGCCACTGCGTTTCCTTGTTTGATCTCTGTCCATCGAGTGCAGCCACATCACATCCTCTATAAAAATAAAAAACCTAGAGTATACGCCATTCAGGAAGGCATTTAAGCAAAAAATTGAGAAAAGAAGTGATAGGTTTCTCAGTTTTAGTTCACCTTTCGGACCAACCCAACCCCCCATTTGGCTTACAACATAGATCACTAGAAACTATATTGCATGTGAAGACTCGAAACTGGTTTTAATAATGCCCACTCTCTTTCAAAGTTACCTCATTAACCCTCCATGTTTTTTAGTTTTAATTCCATTATTTTCTCTCAAAATTGAGTGTAATTTGTTTGATACACAGTGAGGATTAAATTTTCTTTTTCAATAATGTTTTATTCATATATGAAAATAAAGAAAAAAAGGAGGAAGAGTTTCCCACAAAAAAATTTAGCTCATCCAAACAGACCTTAGTGCATTACTATACTATTAAGAAACCAATAATCAGACAATTGCATCGCCATCATACAAATGTTGTGGCTTGTATTAGTTTAGTTTTTCAGTGTCTTTTTTTTATTCTTAACTTTTTTAAATTATAAAAGTTATAATACAAAACCTAAAACCGCCTAGGTCTCTCGGTGCTAGGCACCTGCTCGCCCCCCCCCCCCCCCCCCGCCCTACCGCCTAACGTTTTTTAGAACACTGCCATATATTTTAGAGTTACGAACCTAAGCCTTCACTATTAAGAATTTGTAGCACGATAATCGCCTAAGATAGGTTTGACGCTCATAGGGTCCCTCTTTGGAAGTTTGATGGCTTAAAGTAGTCAAGTGGAGGAACATATCCTATTTTGAAATAGTTCTTGATTTGGCATTTCACTTTGAGTTGAAAAGTGAAAAAAGAGGTAGGAGCAACTTTATAGTGGAGGATTGATAAGAATATATCGTGCCTCTCCAACAGTTAGGTAAATTAAATTGAATTTCAGCCATGCATCAGTAACCAAACTCTACGGTCGATTGCCATTCATCTTGTTTACAAATCATTTAGGTGTCGTTTAGGGTTCTATTGTTTTGAATGTTTTTGGAGTTAGATCATCTTCATAAAGAGGTTAGGCTTGCATTAAAAAAAATTGAACCCTGTTAAGGAGTGTTGATTTTGAAACTTCGGTGTCCATTAGTTTATAAGTACCTGGGTGCGTGATTCTAAGAGTAGGCTAGGCCGAAAAGACCACAAGGTCTTATTTGAAGTTCATGTTACCTTTCTAGGTTCCTCCTCCTTGTCTACTAAGACCAAGGAGATGGCTAAGGAGAAGGCCTTTAAGGATTACTTTTCCTCTCTTTTCAGCGGTGCTCCTTTTTGCATTGTCTTACCTATGACAACTGTAAATAGCCTTGAACTCAAACCATCCATTATCCTTATTTTGTCTTCCTTCAATGGTTTTGATAAACAAGATCCATATCTTCATGTCAAAGAATTTCTTGACATCTGTTCTACCCTTAAGTACCAAAACATTTTAGATGATACGGTAAGTCTTATGTTTTTTCCCTTTTTCTGAAAGACAACGCAAAATTGTGGTTAAATTCAATAGAGACATGATCCATCACAACTTGGGATGCGTTGTCAAGGAAGTTTTGTCAAAGTATTTTCCCACTCATAAAACTAATGCCCTCCGACGAGATATGTCTAATTTCCAACAAAAAGACCTCGAACATTTCTATGAATATTGGAAAAGGTTCAATGAACTCATTGGTAAACTTGTCCATCACGGATTTGAGAATTGGTATCTAGTTCAGTACTTCAAAGACAGTTTGACCCCTCAAAACTGTCATATGATTGATGCCACTAGTGGTGGGTCACTAATGAAGATGAGTGTTAATGAGATTTGGGAGTTCTTTGAAACACTTTCTAAAAATTCTCAGCAATGGGATTATTTGAGAAAGGATTATTATAAGCGTAAGGGTTGTATATATGAAGTTAGAGATACATCCATTCACTCCCCTTCTGCCTCGAAGCTAGATGAAGTTGTTATGACTATGGCTTAGAAAATAGATGCAATTTTTAATTTGACTCAACCTACAGCTCCCATGAATCCGAGGTTTGTGTTGCATGTTCGAGTCCTAGTCATTCCATAGTTGATTGTGATTTGCAAAATAATTATCCTGCATATTATGCTGAGCAAGCCAATTCTTTTAATGCTATGCGGTGACCTGGTAATAATCCAAAATCTAACTATTACAATCTAGGGTTCGCTAAGCATCCAAATCTCTCCTAGGCACATGGCCCACACGAAAAGGTCCTGTTGTTGTCTCCCAGACTCCTCAATCCCATATCCCTGTTAGGTCTCAATTTAACCAAGTTCATCTATCCAACACATCTAGTTTAGGGGACACAGTTAATCATTTTATGCAGTGCACTAAAAGTATAATTGAGCGGAATTCTCAGGCTATATCAGAATTAAAACATAGACTTGAGATAAATATGAGTAAGATTGCTCAGTCATCCCTTGAAAGAGAGCCAAGAAGATTTCCTAATCAACCTATTCCTAATTGAAAGTGTCAATTCACATTTGGTAGCACATCTAAGCCCTGTCATGAAATGTCCAATCTATTACTATCCTTAGGAGTGGAATACAAGTTGATAATCAAGTCCGAGTGCCTAATTCTAATGTCATTGATCTCTGTATAAGTCAATACATGTTACATCTTCATCTGAGAAGGAGGCTGATAAAGCCTCCTCACCTTCTAAAGATGTTCCTCTTGACTCTGACCCCACACAGGCATCTAATTTGCCTAGGGCACTCTTTTCATCATGGTTAGCTCCGGCAAAGAAATAACAAATTTCAATGATGTAATGGAAATTTTTAAATAAGTTCACATTAATATCCCATTGCTCGATGCCATTAAGCAAGATTCTAGCTATGCCAAGTTTTTTAAGGATCTTTGCAAACATAAGCGAAAGCTACATGTCCAAAAGAGAGCCTTCCTTGCCGAGCAAGTCAGCTCAATTATCCAACATAGAACCCCGCCTAAGTATAGGGATCCCGAGTGGCCGGCCATTTCTTGTGTTATTGATGATCATATGATTAATAAAACATTGTTGGATTTAGGTAGGGGTGGGCACGAGACGAGATGGACCCATCCCTATCCAATCTCGTTCATTCGGGATCGGGATGGGATATACCTCGTCCCATCTCAAACGTGATCGGGACGGGATGAGCACATACTAAAAAGTCTTTCAATAAAAAATAACAAAAATAGTTTTATCTCACATTACTCACACACCAATAATGTCAAATTTATATACAGATAACTTACATCATAAATAATAATAGATATTAAATAAATAAATATTAAACTTTTTTTTGGGAGGCAAATATATATTAAATTTCATTTAGAATTAATGATTCAATTCATTTAGATTTCATATAGAATTTCATCTACATTGATTTAATTTCAACACATCCTAAACTTTAATTTAGAAAGTATTTTGATTAAAATTAATAATTATTATTATTAAATAAATAAATTCGAGACGAGACGGGATAGGCGGGATTGAAAATCTTCATCCCGATCCCATCCCACTCTAGATCGGGATGGGACGGGATAGGGATGAGTTTGATCAATCCCAAAAGGACCCAAAACAATCGGGACGGGACGGGATCGAGACGGGTTCTGGATCGCGAGATGGGATGCCGACCCCTAGATTTAGGGGCGAGGGTGTATTTATTGCTATATTTTATTTATGAGCAGTTAGGTATCAGTGAGTTAAAACTGACTGAACTAACACTGCAATTGGCAGATATGTCAATTAGAGTTCCCCGCGGTGTTATAGAAGATGTGATCATTAAGGTTGAAAAATTATATTTTTCCAGTGGGTTCATAGTTCTTGATACACAACATGTTCACAATCCCTCCAGTCACATTCCAGTTATTTAAGGTCACCCATTTTTTGCAAAATCTGATGCTATTATTAACTGTAAGAATGGAATCATAAAATTGTCGTTTGGTAACATGACCGTCGAACTCAATGTTTCTAATGTAAGTCAACAACCTCTTGAGTCCAGGGATGTTTATGAGGTTTGCATGATTGAGAGTTTGGTGGATAATTCCTTTTTGTAGTCTGCGTTAGATGAACCCTTAGCAACATGTTCAACTTATTATGGTTTAGACTTCGATATTGATAATTCCATTAGGCAAGTGAATGTTTTGCTTGATTCAGCCCCTATTATGGATCCTATTTATATGTGGAAGCCTAAAGTGGAACCCCTTCAACTCAGTGAGTCAAAATCGAGCCCTTCTGTTGAGACTATTTTGCTTTCTGGCACATTCCCCTCCTCACATTTTCATTTGACGTATGCATTTCTAGTGACTCGTGCATGAATTCTGATTCTTAGTATTCCTTGGAGTCTTGCCTCGACTATTTTCATGATACGAATGATTCCCATAATTCAAGAAATAGTCAGGGCGTCATCAAAAGATGTATCTAATGAGCAAATCCATGCCATAGCTAGGTAGTGTTGATTTCAGGTTTGGGGGTGTTGTTGAGTTGTCTAGCCAATCATCTTTGTGCAATTCATTTTGTTATGATGAGCCTGTACCACTTGATATATCTATGACCATACCTTTTTGCACCCTTTTAACATTGACTGACTCTACTTATGTGGATCCCTTGTTTTTAAGGGATGATTTCAAATTCGACCATCCTATTGTGAAATGCCTTCAATCTTCTGATTCGACACCTTACTTAGGATGTCCCTTTTTAAGGATAGGTAAGATTCATTTGTTGGATATCACTGTTTGTTACCCTTTTATGCTCCAAGTCCCTAAAAGTTTTCTAGGAATGCGAGTTCATTTGCATTTTCTTTATGATGTTGATGGCACCTACGTAGCTTTTGGGATGTGTTAGTATATGTTGTGCCGCATGTGGTTGCTAATATTTATTAGACGGATCCTCAACTTTTTAGGTTATTGTTATATGATCTAGTTAACATCATAGGCTAAGTGTCTAAGTTTGGGGGAGGGTGTTCACTATGTTATTCTTCTTCATTTTATGGTACATCATTCGTGAGGAAGAATACATGTCGGGCTGACGATGTTAAACCAAGCGCTCCTGGGAGGCAGCCCAAATTCAACTGTGTTATTATGGTTAGTCTGGACTGTTTTTTAAGTTTTTTCTAGTTGCATTTCACTCATACTCGTTAGCTTCGTAACAATTTTGACTTACAACTGGTACATGTATTTTTTTTTGTGCATTTTTTGTCATGTATGTGTTTTATCAATTTCTCATGATGAGTCCACAGTTCTTATGTTTTTGACCTTTCATTGCTGGATGATCTCTTCGAAATTGGTAAAAACTTTACCATGGTAATATCACTTTAACCCTCATCTTTTTTTCCCTTCATTTGTCATGATTATTCTTTTTATACATTGCGCACAATGTTTAGTTTAGGTTTGGGTGGGGTTTATGCGTTTTTGTGCAATTTTCAAAGTTTTTGAGATTAAATATATTTCACAACTCTACTGATTAATTACTGTATTCTACTCAAGCTCCATTGAATACATAGATGATTATGGTAATTGTGAAATTTGTTTGATATGAAAATGTGATTGATGCCAAAAATCGACATTAATGTTGTTGCATGATTTTCGACATCAATCAAAGAAATATCTATTCTGTTTTTTTTTCCAACTTGCAATACACTTCAACAATGCATAATGGAAGTAGGGGTTATCGACTACTTCACGTGGATTAGAAGACCAATCTGATTTTTAATTTGAAGAATAAATAGAAGAGTAAAATAATGGATGGTGAAAATAAACTAAAGTTAAAAAAGAAAGAGAAATAATTGAAAAAGAGAAACAAAGATAAAACTTACTTCTTCAATGGAATTAAACTGTAGTACATGCACTTCTCTACCAAGTAAAAATATAAAGCCAAGAACTACAACTAAAAAGCTCTGTAAAAAAACTATCAAAGAAAAAGTCTCAAAGAAAAAGCCTCCAATAAAAAGTCTCCTTTATGAACTCCATGTATGGGGTTTTTATAGGTAAAAAGGGTTTGAGTGAAATAAGGAAACATGGTTGAGTGAAACAAGGAAACATGGTTTGAGTTAAACAATGAAACATGGTTGAATGAAACAAGGAATGGTTGAGTGAAACAAGGAATGGTGTTGGAGTTGAATAAGGAAACATGTCTTGTAGAGATTTTTTTATGATAAAGTTGGCCATGTGGTCGTCCAAATCTTCATATTGATTTTTTTTGTTGTTGCTTTGTGGGCTTGACTTCATGAGTCTTGGGATTGAAATTTTTTAATCCTTATGAATGCATTTGAATTTCCATTGGGCCTTCTAGTTGATGAATTTAGCCTTATTGACCCACTTTATGCATAATTTGAGATTTGTGCTTGAATTCCTACAAAATGCACAAAAAACACGTAATGAGATATTTTTATTTGATAATTGGACTTAACAATTGTATATTTAGGGGTGTGAAAGAAAGATAAGAACAACCATTTGCTAGTCCTCTAGCAAAGAACAATGAAAAGAAAGATAAGAACACAAAACAAAATATTTTTATTCGTCCTAAACTTCATAAAAAAATCAATGCCACTTTTGCTGGTATGACTCGATTGCATTTACAATATGCAACAACGCCTTGAACCTTTAGCATGACACTAAAAGAAGAGTTTTAGCGTCATGAGGATTATCCAGGATGACACCTACAAACACATTTTTTTTATATGAAACAAAATTGACGTGTGTCCTATTTTTCTCAGAGAATGTCATTGTTATTCAACCACATAGAAGACAAGAGATATATGTGAGCAACTTTGGAACTTTGGAACAAGGTGTGTGTATGTGAATAACCAACAAATTCAACTTTTCGTGTCAAAGTAACATACATCCTAATCCACCTTTGGAATAGCCGTTTTGATTTCAAAACTAACTAGTTAATGTCTCTGAAATGATCACTCTGAGTTTGGGTAAAATATTTTCTCTCTTGCATGTGAGGAAAGAGGAAATGCGAAAATTCAAACTTCTCACATGTTCATAAGAATAAACGGACATGAAAGAAAATAATAGTCTCTTGGAAGGAATGTAGATCACTTGTAAGAATGTCGAGTTACCCATCATAGCGTCTTCTCATCTACTCTCCACTTCTTACCATACCTTACCACAGGGTTAATTAGGACTTCTTTAAAATAAAAATGAATCTGTTTTTTTATTTATATGAGGAAGAATGGGGTAGATGGTAAGTAAAGAGATGTTTCAAAAAATATAGGGTCTTCAAATAGATTAATAGGGAACTCATCAATTACTTCCTTTTATTCTCCTTTCTTCTCAACAATTTTTTTTTCCTTCTTTAGATACTTTTTTTTTTAAGTACCTTGGACTTTGGATTTTCACTTTGCATCCCATTTTTCTTCATAAATCTTCCTAACATTTTTTAGAAACATAAAGGGAAAAATGGTTTTTTTTTTTATATATCTAATAAAGCAAGACAAAGGCTCACATTGGTATTGAATGAAATGTTTAGCAAGATGGTTTTGAGAAGGTTTAGATGGACAAGATATGCCTAATTTACCTTCTATGGTTTGGTAATGGTTATAAGTCTCAAATAGAGTACAAGACCTATGTTTCTCTTAACTCGAAAAAGATGTCATCCTCAGTGACCAACCAAAAAAAAGAATAATGAAACTTCACAACATGTTAATGTCCAATAAAATTTTAAAGTCATCATATGACTCGGAGTTGTGTAAAAACACTATGAATAAAATAAAAAATCTGATAGCTCACATGGTTAAAGTCTCTACTATTATTTCTCTAGATTCTCAAGAAGTTACTTACTTCTGTATTCAAAACTACATCTGTGGCCATTGTGCAAAAATTTATTTGTTCTTGAATGCTCAAATGCAATATTTACTCTAGTAATAAACTTCCAACATCTCTTTGCCAAAATGTAATAAATCGAGTAATTCAATCTCATCATAGCTAGGATACCACACCATTTTTATTTTATTTTATTTTTTTTAGAAAAAGATTTTCAAAAGAGGTATGAATTTTGATAAATCTCCCCACCCCCAAACAAATAAAACACTGTCACTAGTGTTAAACAAATGAAATGAAAAGTGAGAAATGAAAATTAGAACCTATTACCTCAGGTGATTTGTTGAACATCTGTATCGTCCCTGCAATGAAAAAGAGTGAGTTGGTGGGGGTGATGTATTATTAATTTTTTATTTATTTATTATTTTATTTTTTTATGAATGAATGAATGCATAAACAAACTAGGTTGCCTCCCAATAGCGCTAAGTTTAATGTCATTGTTGGACGTAATGGGGGTGGTGGATACCACCTTCATACAAGCTTAGTGAAGTAGGAATTTGTGGGCGTGACTAATCCTCATAGTTAGGATCAATCAACTGAATGGTTTCCACTGACCTTGTGGAAGTTCATGGTATGGCTTCAGTCGCTGTCCATTTACTTGAAAGAGACTACCATTTGTAGGGTTTTTTACGGTGATGGCACTGTAGTCTTTAACATCACGTACAATGAATGGACCAGACCAACGAGTTTTTAGCTTACCTGAAAAGAGATGAAGACAAGAGTTGTAGAGTAGGACTTTTTGACCAAGATGGAAGTCTTTTCTCATGATGCTTTTGTCATGTATCCACTTCATTTTATCTTTGTAGTTCTTGGATAAGTCATAAGCATCATACCTCAATTCTAGCTCATCGAGCTGAAGTTTCCATTTTTTATCAGCCATATCGAGGTCAAAGTTTAGACTCTTTGTAGCCCTATAAGCTCTGTGTTGGAGTTCAACAGGAAGGTGACAAGGTTTATCAAAGACTAATCTATAGGGAGACATCCCTAAAAGAGTTTTGAATGTAGTTCGGTATGCCCATAAGGCATCCAAAAGACGTAAAGACCAATCTTTCCGATTTTGATTGATAGTCTTTTCGAGGATGTTCTTGATTTGACGATTTGAGACTTTAACTTGACTGCTTGATTGAAGATGGTAGGAAAGGGAAACTTTGTGAGTAACCCCATACTTTTTAAGAAGATTCTCAAAGACGCGGTTACAAAAATGCTTACCCAAATCATTAATGATACCCTTGAGGGTGCCAAATCTACTAAAGATAAACTCCCATATGAATGAAATAAAAATTTTGTGATCATTGGTCTTAGTGGCAATGGCCTCTATCCATTTAGAAACGTAATCCACTGCAAGAAGGATGTATTGATACCTATGGGAGGATGGAAATGGTCCCATAAAATTGATGCCCCAAATATCAAAAACTTCAACCACTAGAATAGGATTCAGAGGCATCATATGTCGACGAGTTATTCGCCCAAGTTGTTGACATCGGTGACAGGCTTTACAATACTCATGGGCATCTCGAAAAAGGGTAGGCCAATAAAAATTTTATTGGAGAACCTTCTCCGCGGTTTTCTTAGAACTAAAATTCCCACCACAAGCTTGATCATGGCAAAATGAGAAAATGCTCAACTGTTCAACTTCTGGAACACATCTTCTGATAAGTTAGTCAGACAGTATTTGTACAAATATGGTTCATCCCAAGAATAATACTTGACCCTAGACAAAAACTTGTCACGATCAGGCTTAGATCAGTGTGAAGGGAGTTCCTCAATTGCTAAAAAATTGACAATGTCTGCATACCAAATAAGCTTTTGCTCTGCCAAGAGAAGTTGTTCATCTGGGAAGTCCTCTTGAATGGGCAAGATACTAGTAGATGACTGTGATGTTAGCCTAGACAAGTGGTCGGCGACCATATTTTCTGTACTTGACTTATCTCGTATTTCAAGATCAAATTCTTGAAACAAAAGAACCCATCGAATCAAACGAGGTTTCGTGTCCTTCTTATTGAGAAGGTATCTAAGGGATGCATGGTCAGTGTACACAATGACTTTAGCTCCAATGAGATAGGAACAAAATATATCCAATGCATAAACAATGGCTAACATATCTTTCTCCGTGGTCAAGTAATTGAGTTGAGCCTCATTCAGAGTTTTGCTAGCATAGTAGATGACATGAAGAAGTTTGTTAACTTTCTGACCCAAAACTGCACCTACAATATAGTCAGAGGAATCACACATAATCTCAAAAGGTAGCACCTAATCAGAAGCTCGGATGATAGGAGCTGAGACTAGTTCAGATTTAAGATGTAGAAATGCAGATATGCACTTGTCATCAAAAAGAAAGGGAACATCCTTGGCTAAGAGACTGCTCAAAGGGCGTGCAATCTTTGAGAAATCTTTAATGAAGCGACGATAAAATCCAGCATGCCCCAAGAAAGATCGCACATCTTTAACAAATTTTGGAATCGGAATAGATGAAATGACATCAATCTTAGCTTTGTCCACCTCAAGGCCTTTTGGAGAGACAACGTAACCAAGAACAATGCCATTTTTCACCATGAATTGACACTTCTCCCAATTTAGAACAAGACATTTTTCTTCACAACGCTCTACGACAAGTGAGAGGTGATGTAGGCATTGGTCAAAAGATGAGCCGAATACTGAAAAATCATCCAAAATTTTCTCAAGAAAGTTGTCCACCATATCACTGAATATGCTAGACATGCATCTTTGAAATGTCGCGGATGCGTTGCATAGCCCAAAAGGCATGCGACGATATGCGTAAGTACCAAAAGGACAAGTGAATGTGGTTTTCTCTTAATCCACTTGTGCAATAGGGATTTGATTGTATCCAGAATATCCATCCATGAAACAATAGTAAGGATGACCCGCTAACCTCTCAAACACTTGATTAATAAAGGGAAGGGGAAAGTGATCCTTTCGAGTATTAGAGTTCAACTTACGATTATCAATGCATACTCTCCATCCCTTTTTCACTCTTTGTGTCACAAGTTACTTGTTCTCATTTTCAATGACTATAATTCTTGACTTCTTAGGAACCACATGTTCTGGGCTAACCCATTGGCTATCAGAGATAGCATAGATGATGTTTGCATCTAGGAATTTCAACACTTCTTTTAGGACATCTTTCAAAATGGGATTTAGACATCGCTGGGGCTATCTGAATGTTTTGGTTTCATCTTCTAAATAAATATGATGCTCACAGACAATAGGGTCAACACCCTTGATGTCATGAATATTCCAAGCAATGGTTGACTTGTGAGCTTAAGGACCTCCAACAACTTGTCACTGTGTTCCTCAGTGAGATCTGAGGCAATAATCACTAGATAACTCTCCGCAGGACCGAGAAATGCATATCTCAATTCATTTGGTAAAGGCTTAAGTTCTAGTAATTTTTGTATGCTTGTGGATGAGTCACTCTCCTGTGACTGTTTTCTAAAGGAAGAAGATGAATACAACTCTTCCTCATATTGATAACGTGATAATGGCTCAGATTCAGGTATATGCATTATGGGCACATTATCCAACATATTGTTGACCTTTTCAATAGCATTGTCCATATCTAGGTTCATACTAAAATGTGAGCGACAACGAAGCAATACGTCATCTGGTGATGATTGAGCCATAGACTCAATAGATCGAATAATACACACTTCCTTTTCTTCGTTCTCAATCATATCGAGATTATATCTCCTTTGCAAGGCCTTAAAAATATTCAATTCAGCTTTAAGGTTCCCAAAGGAAACAGACATGCTACCGCTTCTACAATTGATGTTAGCCTCCGTAGTTGCTAAGAATGGTCTCCCTAAGATGACAGGAATTTAATTATTTGGGTTCGGGCTAGTGTCTAAGATGATGAAATCAACTGGATAATAAAAATCTGCAACTTGAACAATCACATCCAGAACTATTCCTCTAGGGTATCGTTTTGACTCATCTGCTAGCTTAAGAACTACCTTTGTTGGTTGCATCTCCTTTAACCCAAGTTCTAAATATATATGATAAGGTAAGAGATTCACACTCGCTCCTAAGTCGATCAAGGTACGAATTTCAAAGTCTTTTCCAATGAAACATAGTACAGTAGGGGTTCCTGGACCCCTGTACTTAATTACTCCAGTTTGTTGAATAAGCAATGTGGCATCGCTTGCAAGGCATGCAGTATCAGGTACTTCAGTTTTTCTCTTTTTAGTACACATGTCCTTGAAATTTTTTGCATAGATTGGTACTTGCTGGATAGCAGACAAAAGAGGGATGTTGATGTGTATTCATTTAAAAATCTCTAGTATTTCTTGAAATTGCTTCTCTTTTTTGTTACCTAAAATGGTTTTGGGAAAAGGTGTCTTAGGTATATACTTTCTTGGCTCTACGGGAAGCTGAGAGGGTAAGTTTAAACCAGTTTGAGAAAAACCTTTAGCGTTCTCAATTGGTTTAGGAACGTTCTCTTTGGAAATCACATCAAATCTCTTGGGTTGTTCTATGTCATTATCAATTGCTCGGCCAGAACGAAGGGTGGTGACAACTTTAACTTCTCCATGTGAATCAACATTACTACCAATTTCATTGACATCGGCTTGGGGAACACCTTTTGGATTAGGGATGGGCTAACTGGGGAATGTTCCTTTTTCTCTTCCCACGCTCAACTGTTGCAACTGTTGTTGAAACTGGTGGATGGCTTGGGAATTAGCAGCATTAGTTGTCATTAATTGGTGCATCATATCCTCCAATGATGGTTTTGAAGGTGGTAAAGGAGCAACATATTGAGTTTGAGGTACCAAGTCCCGAAAGTTGCTAAGTTGAGGTTGACCATAAGAATTATGAGGGACAAGTACCATAGGAAGGTTCACAAACTGATTTTGCCGGAATGAAAGAGGTCCTCCCTATGGTGGATATTGATTCTGTTGAAACTGGTTAAATTGAGGTCCATATTGAACCTGTCTGGGATAAGTACGTGAGTTGTGGGCTTGTCCACTAGGTTGCCTAGGGCATTGAAACCCAGGAGGATTCCCTGAACTTCTGGGTGGTTGTTCATAAAAGTAACCACCATAAGAAAGGTTACAGTGATGTCGATTTGCAGATGTGTATGTTTGACCGAATGTGTTTGATTTACGTTCACTGTTAAATACACACACCTCCTCTGGAGGTTCATTACCACCTGAAGTTAAATGGAAATCAGAATCTATATGATCTCTTTTGAGGCAAAAGGTACAAGGCTTATAAGTCTGCTCTTTGGCTTCAGAGGTAGACTTTGTCACAATAGATTTCATTTCCTTAGTAAAGTCCTTTAGGAATGTTTTGATGTCTGGTTTGGGATCTTCCTTTGGTACAAATAGACATGATTTTCTAGAAGAACTAGGTTTCAAGTCTCTATGGGCAGTCCATTGTCGAGAATCGTCAGCAAGTTCACTTAGAAAGGTATAAGCATCAGTACTAGTTTTATTCATGAATTTCCCTTGATGCATGGATTCAATTATATTTCTAGATTCGACAATCAATCTATTATAAAAAATTTATACTAGGACTTGTTTTTCAAAGCCATGATGGGGGTACTTGATGAGTAAATCTTGAAAGCGGTCCCATGCTTCATAAAAAAGTTCATCATGTGTTGAGTAAACTCCTCAATTTATCTTCTAATTTCTAGGGTCTTTCTCATGGGGAAATACTTCGCTAGAAACTTTCTAACTAAATCCTCCCATGATTTAATGGAACTGGCAGTGAGGGAATTTAGCCATGAGGTGGTCCAATCATCAAGAGAGAAAGGAAACAAGCGAAGTCTGACATTTTCTTCATCTATGTTTTGGTTCTTAGAAGTACTACAAACTTCAAGAAACTTTCCAAGATGGACATAAGGGCTTTCTCGATCATGCCCATTAAATTTTGGCAACATATTAATAATAGTTGGTCTAATCTCAAATTGAGCTGTCGTGATAGGGGCCAGTTCAATGCACCCGTGCACATTAGTAGCAAAGGCAACATTGTATTCCCAAATTGGACGTTCTTTCATTTCAGTATTGATTGGAGAGTGAGGGAAGGTGGGTGGAGATGAGTGTGGTGAAGAAGCAAATAGTGGATTCGGGTGGCTAGAAAAATTTTGGGTACGAACCAAGCGTTTGTTGGGTCGTTCCCAAACTTTCATAAAAGGAAAAAAAAATGGATTGGAAAGATGACAGTGACAAAGTATAACATCAAGCATCCCTAGATGATTGCTAAGAAGACATACACAACCAACAATCACTTTTGAACCACACAAATGCCAAACCTAAGCAAATAACGTTTTAATGGGATTTTATCTTGTTAATCTGTGAGGGACAAGATTGATTGAAACCGGCGGGCGTTACACTGTTATCTATTATTGCCTGATTAGATAGGGTGCTAATAGATGATCGTAAAAGCTTGTATCCAATAGTACAAAGTCCAAAATCAGAAGGTAAGAGTTATGCTTGCAAGAAGCCGGATTATTGCACAAGTACAGGAGATCACGAGGTCTAATTAAAAATTGTACCTATGCTACCGCTCTGTAGACCGATTGATATGAGAACGATGTTTGTCAAATACGTACTTAGGTGTGTGTTCCTAGCCAAAATTGTTAGTTACACCACGTCTTTCTGCGGTCTGCAGCTTACTAATGACTTGGCATACCGGGTGAGTTACCCATGTGGTAGTGGCCTCTCGAAGTTCATTGAATCATTAAACCCAACGTCACGTTTTGCTTTAGTCAACACAAAATTCAGCAGAATAACCTAGGTCTTAGTTGTCCTATGAACACCGTCCTAGTTCTCTCTAATCTTAGTTGGTTTTATTATGTGCCTTGGTTTCACACAGCTGGAGTGATGAGGTGGGTCATGAAATCCCACAAGTTTCAAAAATAGGGCTAGGTCTGCCGTCTTTGTTTATGGTAGTTTATTAACGTAAGCAACCACGCAGTTCGTTAAGATGCAGAAACATAAACAAACACCAAGCAATGTCCAATCGATTTTCACTTAGCATTCAAGCCACTAAAACAATGTGTCTGAAAGAGATACTTACTAACTTGTGAGCTTGGACACAAGGTCTCCATCGGGGAAGTAGAAATAAGTGTTATTTGAGAGCTACTCCTCCTAGGTTCAAGCAATTGGTCTCTCCCCCACAACACCATTGGTTGCCCACTACAAAAAAAAATTAGCCCTTTTCAAAGAACAATTTTTTTTTTTTTTTTTTTTTATTTCTGACTTCGATTGCTATCTAAATAAATAAACACACAATCAAACAATTACACATGCAAAGATGTTTAATGGTCTTGGTCAAGAAGTCATAATTTTTTTGTTTGTTTGTTTGTTTTGTTTTGTTTTTTTTTTTTTTTTGAAAGTGAATTAAATCTAACCTAAAACTAACAATCAACCTAATGCTAAAATAATGCCTAACTATTACAAGTTGCACTCGACCATTCGAGGAATATTAAAAAAAGTTAATAAAGAATAAACTATCTTCCTCACTAGAAACTACAAATAAATAAATAAATAAAAAGTCTACAATCAAGTCTAGGCAATTCCGCAGCTTTATCACCCACTTTTCCAAACGAATTTATGCAACAGGAAACCGACATAAAAAAATGCAAAAATTATAGAAATTCAGGGGAGTGTCACAAAATTTGCTGTAAAATTTTCACGTTAAATGGACGTTGTTGGAGCTGTCTGCTGCTGTGTTGTTTATGTTATATGTTGAAAATTACCCCAAAAACGCATAAAGATGACAAAATTAATGAAAATGGAAAAAAATTAAAGAAAATAAAAATCTTCTCTATTGTCTCCAAAGTTGTATCTTCGAGAATGTCTTCCTTCATCAAGTGATGTGCAACTACACCATTTGATTGATGCCAAAAATCAACATTAATGTCGTTGCATGATTTTCGACATCAATCAAAGAAATATCTATTCTATTTTTATTTATTTTTTCCTTCAACCTGCAAAACACTTCAACAATGCATAGTGGAAGTACTTGATGTTGTTTTGTGGGCTTGACTTTATGGGTCTGGGGATTGAAATTCTTTAATCCTTATGAATGCATTTGAATTTCCATTATGCCTTCTAGTTGATGAATTTAGCCTTATTGAGCCACTTTATGCGTAATTTGAGATTTGTGCTTGAATTCCTACAAAATGCACAAAAACACGTAATGAGATATTTTTATCTAATAATTGGACTTAACAATTGTATATTTAGGGATGTAAAAATTGATGTTTTGGGTGCTTATCAAAATGCATTCATAATCTGAAGTTCCTTTCCAATGAAGAGAGTATGCTTTCAAGCATGCTTTTAAATTTGAGAAAATACATGTTATCACTTGTCACATTGATATATTAATAGGAGGACATAAGGTTTGATATTATCTTTTAGTTAAATATATCTAATGAGATTTTTCAACTCGACTATTCTAGCACGATAAGCCAAGTTAGCATAATTTGAACTTGATGAGTGACATATTAATTAAGAAGCCTTAGAATAATAGTTGAGACTTAACCCTTGTGAGTTTTGATAATATCAAAGTTTATGAAAATAGATATTCCATGAATCCTTTGACTGAAATGTTTCATTGTGTAGAAGGGGAAAAACATGTCATTGAGAAAAAAATTGATGTTTCAAAAAAAATATATGAAGAAGAATTTTGAAGGAAGAAAAATTAATGGCATACAACATTAGTTTATTCTTCATTGCCTCATACGTTTCTTAAAGAGTGTATGCATTCTCAAAAATATTTGTATCCTATTTTGTTCTTATTAGCCATAATCCAAACCCCATTACAGCCTAATAAAGACCTAATTGATCTTAAGTAAATGTTCGATCCATAGATGTAGAGATTGAATAGACAAGAACTATGGTCTTGATTCGACATTCTCAAAAGTAATTGATATTCTTGTCCATGAGATCGTATTCATTTCATTATTTAAAAAGTTTGTTTTTCATGATAATTATATGTGAGATGTTTGTGTTTTCATAATTTATTTTTCCCTCACATGTAAATTGAGTGATAAATATCCAATATCTGAGTGATTTATTTCTAAGTGACATGAGAAATTTGTAGTCAAAGCGTATTTTCTAAAGGTGATGTAGTCGTGTCTTTACTGTGAAATGGAGAGTTATGTTGATAAGGAACACACATTTCGAGTTGAGAATGATGATGAAGTTCATTTAACATTTGGATACTATTAAATAGTTGTTAAAATCTGTGGATATATTATTGTGACACTATTAGTTGTTTTCTAAAATCTTTGGCAATTAGATGATTACCCTGAGGAAAATAAATAAGAGTGACCATGTTTTTGAAATTTATTGAGTCAGTAATGTTTGTGGGTTACATTTCTGGAAACCCTTGTGAGACTATAACTCGTCTACTAGAGGTAATCTAGGGGTTCAAAGCTTTGTTGCACGTTAAGGTAAATGCCACCAATGACTCTTGCAAAAGCGAGTTAGGATTTATTTTTGTTTTACTTAAGGACTAGGAAAATATAGGTTTGGGGGTATTTGATCTTTACATAATTTATACTTAAATTACCTTATAATTTATATTTGTTAGTGTTTCAAATATTGTATTTTATTCTAATTATTTCCTTTTCGTGTTTATGTAGGATTGGGAGCTTAAACGATGAAATCGTATCAAAGTGGAAACTCAAAGAACATAATTGGAAAATCTTTTCGGGCAATTAGGTTCTTTTTTATACTTGTACAAATTTTCTATCCCGTCACCATCTAAACAAATCTCAGTTTTTTGGGCATATCATGAGCTACAGATACCAAAATCACGTGATTCTTGTGGTTGTAGAAAGCTAACAGATAGGGTTATTATTCATATGTTTACCACTTTATCCAATTCTATAAAAGTTATAGGGAAAATATTGTCAGAAGTTGATGGCCTAGCATAATTTGAATCCTAGTTGGAGACAACTTATTTCCTTTTTCTTTTTCTGAACTTCCTCTTCTCCAAGCTAAGGAAAATGAGATTTGGAGGCTAGAAATAAGAGCTTGAAGGCTTGAATCAAGGAGGAGGAAGGGAGGGAGTTGACCAACGTTGTTGTCGTGACCACCACCACCTTGATCTTGTAAACCCTACGCTAAGGGGTAGATGATTCCTCAGACTTAGTGAAATTTACTGTCATTTTTTATTATTTTTCAATGCATTTTATTATTTGACATTGGGTTGATTTGTGAACAAACGCATATTACTTTCACCATGTATGTCATGCATCCCTGGTAGTTAGAATTATTCTATGTTTTTGTTTAAGCATGTTTTATTAGTATAGTTAAACTTGTGATTAGTTGTGCCTTAAACAGACAATTAATGTCAGGGGTTTGAATCTTTGCTAAAATCAATCAATTACATTTCTAGTTAAACCTGTGATTAGTTGTGCCTTAAACAGACAATTAATGCTAGGGGTTTGCATCTTTGCTAAAATCAATTCACTACATTTCTAAGAGACAATAATTGACATTAGTATAATTTTATGAATCTGATGGAAGATTTGAAAGCCTTATAATCTCTCTCTCTGATTCTCAAACTCAATTTTAATTTGTTTTTGTGCTTTTCATTAGCTTAGAAATTTCCAGATGCTTTAATCCCTTCTTAAATTGGTTTAAATAGATTGTAGTTTTCGATTGTGTCTTCTATCCTCGTGGGACTCGTGTTTGCCAGTTAGATAATCATGCACTTATGGTATAATAGTTAGGTTAAACTAGCCTATTATTTAGGTTAGTAAAATCTGCACCAATCTCCTCTGAGAACAGAGGGACGGTGAGGCCGTACAAGATGTCCAGATTGGTCGCCCCTAGTCAGAGCAGGTTCCTGATTGTGGTACGGTATTTTTTGGGGCATGGTCCCCGTGATCTCCGTCGTCCCTTAGGCTCTCTTGTTGATCAATTTTTTGATCCTTTTTGGGGAGGTTTTCACTTTCTTGGACGTTTCGTCAGGCATATTATTTGGTGTGGGATCTCCCCTGATCTTTACCGCCTTCGTGCGGCGGTTGTAGATCCTAGGTGGTCTTTCCGCTACCCACACCAACTAATTCATATGAAGCAAATTCTAGTTTATGTAGGGATCAGTAATGGTTTTCTCAGTAGCTGGGCCAGGCACCTGTTCTACCCCCTCAATTGGATCAGTTCGACCTTGTAGGGAGGGGGGCTTCCCTGGCTGGATGGTTATCTAGATCGACAATGTTGAGTACTCGAGATCTGGTGTTAGTGACCATTTCTTGATGTTATGGTTAGCTTGGAAATAACTTTGTATTTTTGTTTAAGGGGAAACTTAACATTTTCTTCCCCATGGATGATGCCAAACTGATGCATTCAAATCTGTCCTCGTTGATCCCGATGATATCAAACCTGGACAAATGAGCAGCTTTTATTAAACCAAGAACCACCGTTGTGGTGGCCGAAGGCACTCGAATGATTAAATCAGTTATCGATTTGAGAAAGAGTGAAGACTGGATGTAAATTGCAGTGTGTATGTGTACCTTTCTTCTTCCTTTCATCGATTCTTATAGCAAATGTTCCCTCACCAACTATCCCAACGGTCGAGGGCATGATGGAGGGAGGAGATCTCGCATAAGATCTTACCTGTGCATGACTGAGTTCTTCGACACTTGGTTCTATTTGGGACCCAATGCTTGATTGAGCTAGAACTTATTTCATGCAAGGGGATATTGAGCCTCGGACAACACTGAGATTAGTTGTTTGGGCCTTATTATCCTGAGCCAAGCCCTAAGACCCGTGCCTTTAGGGCTGGCATGTCTTGGGCCTGGGCGCGCCTGACTTACGTGCTGAACATTATTCTTATGCATGGGTCTGCATGAGACTGCGCTGAAGCCTTTTACGTGCTAGGATTTTTTTTACCCATAACCCTCCCCACCCCATGCCGTCGGCCGGGTTCGAACCCGTGATATGTGATACCATCCGCCACACCTCTACCAATTCAGCTGGTACATCTTTGGTGTGCTAGGATTAGTCCATGCCACGTGTACGACTATTATTGAGTAACTATTTGATGTCTCATCAATAATAATAATAATAATAATAATAATAATAATAATAATAATAATAATAATAATAATAATAATAATAATAATAATAATATTATTATTATTATTATTATTATTATTATTATTATTATTATTATTATTATTTCTATTATTATCGATGCAGTCATTTTTCGCTCCCTGTTTTGACCTAGTCATGATGATCTACACAAGTAACGCACATGAGCCACAGACCACCATTGAGGTGGCCGATGACACTCTGATGCTGAAGTCAGACAGGGATCCGAGGAAGGTGTAATGATGTAAAGAGGGAATTTGTAGCGTACCTTAGCTTACCAACCTCATGTCTTATTTATAGTGCGGGAGTCCTTGTTCGACAAGGCCACCATGCGTGTAGTTTAGGAAGGAGATATTCGTAGAGATCCTTATCTAATTAATACTCGTGCTGTAAAGGGGAAGTTCCATGTTAGCTCTGTGCTCCTAGATACGAGGGAGACAGTTCCCTTTCAAAAGGTAATCCATAAGAGGAAGTTTCCCTGCATGATATGTACTATAGTATTTGCTTCATAGTCAAAAGCAGAGAGTTGTTGTAATCGCCTGTCCGAAGCTGATCTTCGAGATATTTGCCTTAAGAGGGCTTACGGGTATTGAGGTCAACTGTGAGACACGTGCGCTTAGCAAACTGTAAGAGTTTGGGTCCGACTAGCAGACTGGATGGGGTGAGTTTAAAACCGCTCGTGCCGGATCAGTGTGCTGACGCTAGGGCCCGTGTTTTCTTGAGATCATCATGACACGTGTATGGTTAAGGGATGTGACCATTTTAGTGTATCATCAGCTACTCCCCCCGCCCGAGTTAGTGGGCCATCACATCGGTTTGCTAAGTCATCTCTTGAAAATATACGTCGCTCATGATGATTGAGTCTGAATTGTTGCTTGAGTCACGAGCTGTATTTAATGAACGTCGTTGGTTCAGTGCAAAAAAGGTGGGAAGCTAACCCTTTAATTTTATTTGCTTTTGAAGATATTGTTCTGTTCATCTTCTGACTAAAAATATTGTCCGTCTTCTTCATGGCTTAACAAAACCTTCTTGATGACGCAACCTTGGCTAGGGGCCTTGAATTTTTTGAAAACATGTTACTTTCTGAACCCGATGTTGCCAAGATCCGTACAAAGTTTGGGGTCTCTAAGGACTTGCCGTTGTCTATTCTGAAGGGCAACCAGACGCCAATGTCGCCACTAGCGGGGTTCATCTGCTTGCACCAGGGGATGCTTCAAAGCGGAGTACGCTTTCCCATTTTGAATGTGATTTGGGAATTCTTGGACTTCATTGGGATTCCTCCGGCCCAGCTGGGGCCTAATGGATACTGGATCATACTTCTCATTCTGATTAGGGCGAAGGAAGCTGGTGTCCCCGTAACAACATGAGTGATCCAGTTGTTGACTTCTCCTCGGTTGAAGAGTAACGATGTTTGTAAGATGACGTCGCCGTCTTGCTTCGTGAATCTACCAAATGACTTCAAGTTTTGGTAGAAGTGTTGCTTTTTAGCCTCTATAGATTCAAAGTACTTCCAATTCAGGGGTTGTCCGCTCGAGCGGGAGTTCAGACCACTCCGTAAGTACAGCTTTTTCTTATGGTTTTGTGCGATTGTTTGCATGCTAATTGTTGCTCGTGCTTCTTCATAGGACGGTTTCCCACTACTCCTCTTACCCTAGAGGAGCAAAACACTATGGAGACGTTATGTGATTTGTCAATTAGGAACATGGTGGATGTTATATGCGCTACAAACTTCATTCGCAGTCGGCTGTGAGACAACTGGCACGTGCCCCCTACTATTTACCGAACATCGTGAGTTAAGCTTGAAGATTGGGCCCCTTCTAGAAAGAGGAAGGACGCTGGGACCAAAGCTCATGTGTTGTCCAACGCGGAGGAGCCATTCTGAGACGCTAGCCTCCTTCGTGAGTTCGAAAAGGTCTCGCACCAGGATTGTGTTGTCTTCAACACAACCGTTTCCAGTGAGTAAATAGCACAAATCCGATCGGCTGGGAAAAAAACTACTTGCGATTTGCAGAGGTCGACGACATGTCGAATCTAAGTGCTGCGCAGACAAAAGCTTTGAGTGAACGGTTAATGAGGGTTGTAATGGCAGCCTCTGCCGGTGCCGATTCGTGCGGGACTATTCCGATAGAAGATTCCCGTGAAGATCTTTCTGAGGTTCTGGAGCCTAACCGTCCTACTAGTGTGTTATCTAATAGTGGTCATGGTGGCACAGGCCAAGTTTCTTGCAGTCTGCGTTGTTTACAGTCTCGTTCCAAGCCACAACTCGAGGTGTTGGAGGGTCCTTTGGATAACTCGCTTGCTCCTTTTCCTCTGGATCCTGTTAAGTCGTCTCGCACTAAAACATCGACTATTCGTGACAAGGGAAAAGTTGCGAAGGAGAGCTTGGGAATAGTGGCGACTTCGAAGGGCGGTGCTAGTGTAATTCCTAATCTTGGGGAGCTTCATCCGGATGTGCAGACCAGCTCTTTGCACCAGACTTAATAAAGATGAACACCCAAGTCTGGCATCAGGAGGTTGACGTGGAGTATGCTTTGAGGAAGCATATAAGTAGGCGTCATAGCTGGTTGATGGATTACGCTCCAAAACCAGATGATGACATGCTAGAAGGGCGTATGGATAAGGGTTTAAAGTATCTTATGCTGGGTATGTCTCACTTGAGCCAGGTGGTCGTTGCTGGAACAGAAGTCGAGGCAACTCATGAGATGGTGTACACCATGGAACGTGTCTTCTCGCACAAGTGAGCGTTGTATTTCGACTGAGGCGCGTGATCTAGCGGAGGTGGTGTCTGCAAGGGACCGATTCAAATAGGAGTTGGACCGAGGCCGTCAAGACATGGAGGTCGTTCAGGAAGCAGCAGTTGAGGCGCGTTCTGTACTGCATTCTCTCGCTGAAGAGAATGTTTTGAAGGAGGCTGACTGGGCTTCTCAAAAGTAGCAATTAGAGTTCGGTGTGGAGTTCAATGCTAGAAAGGCAAGAAAGGCCGAGGACCCGCTCGATTTAAAAACGCACAAGCTGAGTGCTGTGAAAAACAGTGTGGCTACAAAGCAATCTCAGGTTGGTGCGTTGAATCGCAAGTTGGAGCGTGAACTTACTGACGCGAAGAGCTTGTGCAGGAACAGGGCAAGTGCGAGTTCTGCTAGGTCGTACACGGCAGGTTGGAGCTGCTAGCGCTGATGAAAAAGGAGCATCCGGAATGTGATCTTGGCCGATTTAAGAAGATGTCGTATGTAGACTTGTCCGTTGCCTTTGCGTCGTTGAACGAAGAAGGCGGTTTGGACACTGATGCTTAGGCGGTGGCGTGTATGGACACGACCCCTGCCCCTTCCTTTATTAAGCTTAGTTCTTCTATTTTTGTACCTTTTCCCGATCAAAAGTAAATTGTGTACTTGTACCCATTTTGTTCTGTCTGTTAATGAAAACAGTTTTATCTTGACTGTGTTTTGTACTTATTTGTATTCGTTGTCCCTATTGTGTGTTTTCCGTTTCGCCTTGTCCTCTTACTTTGGCATAGGCTGGTTGGATTGATGGGAAGTCGAATGGTCTGTCTACTGCTTAAAGCTTGGCCGTATGCGCTACGAATTACTCCGAGTCACTGTTGCATAGTCATGACCGATAGTGGGCATGTCGTGGACAGTTTAGCCGAGGGTTGGCATCACCCGAGTTTTTTCTTGTCCTTAAGGTAAGTTGTTGGAGGCTTATCTTACTTGTTTGATTTGTCGGCTGCGACTTCTACCATGGGCAAGCTGCGATAACCGAGCATACGAATTGGGGCATTTGTATCGAGTCAAGCGTCGTAAGCTCGGGTTGACATTCTATGTAGCATCTATCCGGGCACTGGCTGGATGATCTATGTGCCGGCGTGAGTGGCCTTTGCTGATAATATAATGCCAGTCTGTTTGAGTGGGAAGACAATGTTTGAGCTAGGATTTATCTTTGCAGCCACTGTTTTGAGGGAGACAGGTGGTCGCGTGGTGAGCTACTTGAGGCTCCCACCTTCCGAACCATCTATGTTAAAACAGAGTGGACTACAGGTTCGGATAATCAGAATTTGGCGACCATGCTGAAGAGCAGTGGTCCCGTGGCGAGCCGTCGACATCGGTCAAGGAATGACTAGTCTCCCACCTTTCGAACCATCTATACCCGTGCGGTGGGGGCTATAAGTTCAAGACGAAGGGTTCGACAACCAGGCTGAAAAGCAGTGGTCTCGCAGCGAGCCATCGAAATCACTTCAGGACTGACTAGACTCCCGCCTTCCAAACCATCTACGCCCGCGCAGTGGGGACTACAGGTCTGAGGTTTGTAATTAGGCGGCCAGGCTGAAAAGCAGTGGTCCCACGGTGAGCCGTCGGTATCAGTTCGGAACTGACTAGGTTTCTACCTTCTAAACCATCTACGCCCGCGTAGTGGGGGCTACAGATTTGGGCATTGATTAGAAGCTTTCGTTGCTAGTCATTACAAGCTAGGCTCACCTGATCGAGTTCGGCGATTATTGACAGCGAAGGGGGCGATGATCCCTTGCAAATCGTCGTCACCAGGCGTGATAGCGCTGATTAGACTCCCACTTCCTACACCATCGGGATCCGCACTAGGCGAACTAGGTGTCAGGAAGAACTAGAAGCCATCATCATCAGCCTCGGCCAACTAAGCTTGTATGGTTGGAGAGAGGTTCCACTTGCTAGAGGGCGTGCGAACCTATGTCCACCAGCATGGTGCATTGTGTGGACGAAATTAACGTATATCAACTAGTGATCCGTGTGTCAGAGTTGATCAGAATTTCTAGTGGTCTCGCTAGGCATGTGGTGGAATACTGTTTGAATAGTAGGTTGAGCCCATGGGCCCACAGAGGAAGGACTAGGGTTTCCTGTACGATTGTGCTACATGTACGGCATAGATCGCGCGGTGGCACGTGTACGGCACAGGCTGCGAGACGGTTGAGTACCAGTTACTCCCCCTTAATTGATGGGGTTGTGTGCAACGCCATCAATTGGACGAACGTGGTCTACACAGTTTATTTGGGAATCATCCTCTCCTCATTTCCCATACAATATTCAATGTTGACCTTTAATGTTGAAGCGCATGTTTGGTGAACCATCATGTCTATATAATGGTGTTTCCAATCGTTGTAGGCACTATCTTCTACAGAGCGTATCTCCTGTAATGTTCTTGCTTGAAAGAAATGCTTTGGGTTTTCCAAAAATTGAAGGGAGATCTCCATCACAAGAGTCTTCGAATGTTCCAACATTTGCACTGATTATGCACGGTGATAATCGTTGTTATGTGTGGTCATCTGTTCTGGTGGCCACGTAGTTGATTTGTTGAGATCTCATAATTTCTTCTCATATTGCAGAGAAAAAGTATGCACTCTCTTCCAAGGGAAGAGTCTGTCGTATATGCACTGGTCCTTGTCGCTGTTCTATAGCGTTTAATCTCATAGTTAATACCAGCGCTCAACTTCAGAGTGGTCACCTCTACCACTTCTCGATTAACCCCGTTGTCTCGACTTGCGCTGGAATTCAAGATCTTGAGACGGAGAGGAATTGGACATAGTCCACTGGATTGGGCAATTGACTTCTAGACGCCCCTCTCATCCTTGCAGGTGAAAGGTGAATGTGAACTGTGCCAGCCTGATACGTGTCCCAAATTCACCTGATTGAACATGTGAGTTGCCTGGCCATAAATTTTCGCCGTACTCCTGGTTGCCAATTTCATACCGCCTCAGACCATATTTGAGGGGTATGTTTGTCGAGGCGTTGAAGTGAACATGATGTTTCATCCTGCTCTTGCTCTTTCTCGGAGTTGGATTGTCTATCTTTACTCCATGTCATGCTGGATTCAGATGCTTGTAGTATGTAGTATTTTGTATCCACTTTTGGGCACTTGTTGTTACATTTTTCCAGTAATCAACAAAATTTGTCTTTGTAATTCTTTTTCTATTTCTTAAATGATTGCAAATCACCTAAGTCTTTAAGAACTAAAACTCTACATTGACTATGGAAAGGGAAATAAACAACAGACATAAACTGACTGTTGGCGGACAAAAATTGATCCTAGCACTTAAATGAATTCGGACGGCCCTTGTGGATCGTTGGTGTTTTCAACGGACTGTCGAGCTTCGTTGACGTTTACAGAGGTTACTGGAGAGTAAACCTTGTAAGGGTGTTAATCTCCGCACCGACAAAATGTCGGGGGGTTGTATCCCCGGTTGCCTCGGTCTCTCCGTTCCGCTGTGTTGAAGAACAGATTACTCCTGTGTCGCTTGACGATGATGCTTCTGCAGTCACTCAGCCTGGCTCTAGTTCAGATTGCTCCGTATGACCCAGTTGGATCTTGGAACATTCTATTTGTTTCAGTGCAACGTAATGGCAACCTCGTGCCATAGGTTGGTGTCCACGTATCGTTCCTTAGGAGTGGTTAGCGGTGTACTTAACGCACTGGTGAAGGGTAGAGACTACTGCTTCCATCTAGTGGTGCCACGGTCTTTTCAAAATAAGGTTGTAGGTAGACGGTGCATCTACGACCATGAAGTCTAGAAACAAGACCTTTCCCAGTTGTTGTTCTCATGCCACTACTGCTAACCTTATTTGACCGATCGGGAAGCATTTCTCTCCACTAAATCCAATCAGTGGTAGTCTGAAGACTTCAGGTTCTCCTCTTTGAGGTACATACTATGGAACGCATTGTAGAACAGGATGTTGAGTGAGCTCCCTATGTCTACCAGACCTCATTTTACCTCCCACCTTGCGATGGAGACCGAGATGACTATGACGTCGTTGTGCGGCGCTCAAACTCCTTCAAGGTCCTTGTCCATAAAGGTTAAGGTGGGAATGGAGCTTTGAATCCTTGAATAGCAAATGCGTCTGTCATTGTCTACGGATTGTGTTCGCATATCTAGTAGTGTCCGCTTGCGGGACCTGTGCGACTGGTCTTCATTCGGTCCAACTCCATGAAATACATAGATTATGCTCAGAGTCTCCTTAGCTATTTCTTTGACTGACTCCCCCTGGTCCATGGATCGTTCTAGTCCCTTCTCAGAGTTACAGAATTCTTTTATCTTGCCCTTGCGGATCCAGTACTCAATCTCATACCTCAAACTCGTGTAGTCGTTGGTATCATGGCCTCCCTCCTTGAGGTACGAGCAGTATTTGCTGTTGTCACTATGCTTCCTCTTGCCTCTTTCTTCATCCTCGCATCTTTTTTCCTCCTTCATGTCCTTCGAAGCAGATGGCTTATTCTCACCTTCAATTTCTCTCTTTACGGTCCTCAACTTCTCTAAGGTAATGTGCTTTTGGGCACTCCTGAGGAGCTCTGTCATGTCTAAAGGGGGTTCCAAGGTGAGGTCTTCGTAGAGCTTTCCCTCATTTAGGCCCGCGGTGAAAGCTGTCACGGCTGTGTTGTCGCTGCAACCGTCAATGAGAGTCAGCTCGTTGTTGAAGCGCGTGACATACTCTCTGAGCGACTCATTAGGTCTTTGCCATAGAGAGTGTAATGTGGGGTTTTTTTGGAAATGCTGACTCCTGACAAATCGCGTTAGGAATTCCTTTGCCAACGTCTTAAAGGAATCGACTGATCTCGGCGGGAAGCTGTGGAACCATGCTAGTGCTGACTTTTTTTTTTTTTTTTGGAAAGTGAGCAGGGGTTTTGAGGATCCCCAAACCTTTATATTAATAAAAATCAATGATCAATGATCAATGATGAACAAAGTGCAATCGCTCATTTGCTCACTCATTACATCATCAATGGATATTGAAACTTCCTTCAAATCCTCAACTGGCAACCAAAATATATATAGGTCAACACTTTCTATGTTGGGAAGTAGGCCGGCAAGATGGTTTGTTACAAAATTGGTTCCTTGATGCACTAAGTTGCTAAGTTGCTGACTTCTTCAAGCTAGTAGGAAAACTTTTGCACATCACCGACTCGAATCCTTCTTTGAGAGTCGGTACATGCTGGTAATGGCACAGATGGTCGAATGGGTCGGTGGTTCCATCGTAGAAGTCGAGCTTTGGAGGAGTGAACTTCTTCGAAAGGGCCACATTCATAATATGATCAATGAATGGTGGGACAGAGAGATGATACATCACGTCCGAGTCGTGTGCCTATCTGCGGAGGGGGTTCTGAGGGTCGTGCCTCTGTGCCCTGGTGGCCAGCCCTGCGTTAACCACGCATCCTCTTCTAGTCCAATGGGAACTAGCAGGGGCTTGACTCTCATGTGCTTGCTTTCTGATGTTCTCCGAAGATGGATGCCAGTGTTGTTCCTAGTCTCTATTAGCAGGTGAAGGGTTTTGTCGGGCGAGAACCTCCAATGATCTGCTGTATTTGAGTTGACAACATATCTATCCTGGGGTTCGCTATTGCTGTTGTCGGTGCGGGGTCGTGAGTCTGTTGCTCGTGCGTAACCAAAAACGCTGAAAGCGGCGGTACAACGCTAGTCGAAGCGTTTTCCGTGTCCCCTAGTTTTCCATTATTGTGTGATCTACTGGTCACTATCTCTTTGTATTTCAAAGGGAGATGATGTTAGTGAAAGGCTAAGAACTTTGTCGTCCCCACGGACGGCGCCAAACTAATGCAGTCGTTTTCCCCTCCTTGCTTTTACCTAGTCTTGTTGACCTGCACAAGTAACGCACATGAGCCACGAACCACCGTCGTGGTGACCGATGACACTCCGATGCTAAAGTCAGACATGGATCTGAGGAAATGTGTAGTGCAGTAAACAAAAAATTTGTAGCATACCTTAACTTACCAACCTCATGTCCTATTCATATTGTAGGAGTCATGCACTACACCAAAAGACCTATTTAGCTTCAGGGAGATGGCCACGGCTCTAAACCGTTGGTTTATTTGCCACGGCAAAAAACCGTGGCTATAATGGCCAACGATTTAAAACCGTGGCTAAAGAAAAAAAACCGTGGCTATACACTACACCTAAAAGGGTTGCAACGGTTTAAAACCGTGGCTAACTGCCAACGGTTTAAAATCGTGGCTATCAGCTTTGCACGTGGCTGTGGTGGAGGGAGCAGTTTCGCGCTTTGGCGAAAATAGGTTCGCCCTTTGAGCGAAAATAGGTTCGCGCTTTGGCCGAAAAAATTGGGGAAAAACAGTGGAGTAGACTATTGCGAAACAGTGGCGAAAATAGGTTCGCGCTATTGCGAAAAAAATTTGCGCAGAGGAGAGATCGAGGAGCTCGCATTTGCGCAAATCGAAGAACCCTAGTGGAATTCGAGTGAAGAGGAATGGTAGAGGAGGTGGAGGAAGAGGGTCGGTGACGCCGCTGTTGAAGTGGAAGATGGAGGAGGAGGAGGAGGTGTCTGTATCAGGTGGAGAGGGAATCCCCAAATGTAGGAATAAAGGGAAGAGGAGGGGTGGTGGGGAGATTGTGGTATCGGCAAGGAAGCTGGCGGCGGAACTGTGGCAGTTGCAGCTTCCGGAGTTTGATGGAAGTGAAGGAAGAGATTTGAAGAAGAAGAGTGTGGATGATTGGTTGGAAGTTGAGGTATCGAGATCTCTCTTTTTTTTTTTTTTTTTTTAATGGTTTTGAGTAAAAAGCTTGGATGTTTACTTGTTATTTGATAGTTTAGTCTGTTTCTTGATTTGGGGTAATTAAAGTTGGAAATTTTGGGGTGTTAGGTGTGTGATCTGTTAGATAAAATGTTGTTTCCTTGACATTAGAATAGGACCATTACTAGGTTAGATTTTGTTCTTGGTGGTTTTAGGGTTAATGGTTTGGTTAAAATTCTACATTGATGAATATTAGTGTGAATGAGTGAGTACAATGTTATGTGTTTGGAGCTGGTTTAGTTGTTTAGGATGATTTAGGGAAAACTGAAATATGCATTACAATGTGGGCCATGAGATGAAATTCATTCCAATGTATAGATTTTATGATAGTACGACTAGTACTAGTTTGGTAAGTAGAAAGTTGAATGACGGAAGACTGATGATACATAATTAACAATAAAGAGATCTACAGTTGTGGATCAACAAAATTGTCAATTTGGTTATGACGAAGGCATATAGTATAGCATTCCCTCCGGTGTTTTCTTAAAAAGCCGGAGAAGTGAGATAATTTCACTTCATATAAGGAAATGAGATCATATTTTGTTTCATTAACTACCTCCACATGGCACTTTGTTTCCACACATCTCTCTTATCACTCAACGATTACAAATTTGTATCACGGTTTTCATTTATAATCCAGCGTTCACAAATCAGTAAAGTTTGATCCGATAGCAAATGAGTGTAATGAAGTTATCCAGGTGTCAATTAGGATAGGCGTTGTCCACCCTTTCGAAAGTATCCATGCAATTGTTTTCAGTACTATGTTGACAAGGTTTCTTAAATGAATTTTTTAGTGATGCCATCAACTGTATGGACGCTAGTAGTCTAGTGCTGTGGTTGTTAGCGTCCAACTTTGGCATAGAGTTATGTTTTACATAACATAGATCAAATCTTCCTGTGGAGTGCAGGTTAGGTTCCATAATGTTGTTTCTTGCATTAGAATAGGGCTAAATGGATAGTCATACTCTTGTAGCATCTCTGACACCACCTAGCAAAATGAGTCTCATATGTACATTTTGCCATTTGTCCAAAATGTATAGCCAGATGTATATGTCCAAAATTTGCGGTAAAAGGCTGCCTGTACCTGAATTACAATTAGTTTCAGACCTTCAGCAACTACATCTGGTAGAACCAAGGGTGGATTTTAGTATTTTTCAATTGGATCACATTGTATGTATACTCCACACCATGCATAATTTGGCCTCTATACAGCCAAATTATACATGGTGTTGTTGGGATGCTTTAATTGTGGTATTTTTATGTTTGATACTGTTCCTATGTTGGTTTCGAGGTCAATTTATTCTTAAACATTTGGTGAAGTTCTACGTTTATGAACACTTGTAAGGGAGTGACTACAAAGAATGCAAAATTTATGTTAGTGGATCTGGCATGTGGTTTGGATTTTTCAGGGAAAAATCAATTATGTTGCATTACAATTTTGGTTGCGTAGACAAGATGATACATTTGACTAACACTAAGGTTTCGTTAATAAAGGAAGAATGGGGATTGTTATTTATTAATAAGTGGTACTTTGTAAAAGGAACAACTTAATATGTTGAAGAAGAGTATGCATCTTACTGGCTTTAGATTAGGATTCACCTCCATCCTTTTAGAAGTGTACGTGCAATTGCTCTCAGTTATATTCTAGAGTAGGTTAATTAAGTTAATTTGTTAATAGCATTCAAGTTCTACGTGTATGGACACTAATACGGCGGGTGTCAGATTTCAAACTTGAACAATTTATAAATAAAGAAAGTCTGACCTGTGGAAATTGAGAAGAACTAAATATCCTTTTTTTACTCTTTGCTGCAGCATGGTGAAGTTCTAGTTGATGTCCCAATTCTAAGTCATCAGAGTAGTGGAGAGTACCAAACAGAAGTAAAGGATTTGTTGCAGAATTCTCTTGCCATCTCTGCTCCAAATAACCAAATTGTGCATAAGGTACTTCTTTCATTAAGAGTCTTTCATATTAAAATAAATTATTTTCCCATTTGAAAATTGTAGAGTACTTAAATATTTTTTTTTTGGAAAGCAGAGTACTTAAATATTGATAGAGGAAACATGCTCATGTAGGAAATATAATAGCTTCTATTATACCACCTTTCGCCAAGTCCTGCATAAAGTTCCCTATGCAGGCAATTGCTCCGGATGACACAATCATAACTGTCTACCTACCTGCTGCATTCACTTAACATTTTAGAAAAATATCGGTCACTCTCTTCCACATATTTGCCATACATTTTTTCTTATCGTGAGTGATTGTTGTCCTTCCCTGCAAACCATTCTGTAGATTGTCAATGCAGTTTAAGAACAGATTATTAACAGTGCTTATCTTGAAAAAGGTTTACCATTTTAGAATTGTAAGATTATAACCAAGATTTTTCCTTTTGCACAGAATGATATAGCCAATCTACTAACTCCAAAATATTTGCTATCAGGAGTAGGCAGTTTTGACAATAGTCTTGTTTTTCCTTTTTGTTTAGGTTGAACGTTCTCTGCCATTACTTAAATCTGCAGGAGAGCATGCAACAAAGTGGGATTCTGGTTTGAAAACATCTGATGAGGTCTACAAGTTCTATAGCCATATGAAACTTCTTGAAGACCAACAGGTTGTTTCCACCTCTGTTGTTTCAGACCTACAAGCGAAACTTGAGGCCGACCGTCAATCCTCGAAGAAGAAACTTGAGCATATATCAGGAAAGTTGCTGATGAAAAAGCCTCATGGCAGAGAAGAGAGCACGAGAAGATGCGTGCAGTGATTGATGATGTCAAGGATGAAATGAAAAGGGAAAGGAAAAATTGTCAAAGGATGGAAATTGTAAACGCTAAATTGATTAATGAACTTGCTGCGATCAAGTTATCAGCGAGGCAATTTATGCAAAATTATGAAAAAGAGAGAAAAGAAAGAGAGCTCATGGAGGAAGTATGTGACGAACTTGCAAAGGAGCTTGGAGAAGAAAAGGCTGAAATTGAAACTCTTAAGAGTGAGGCCGCAAAATTGCGTGAAGAATTAGAAGATGAGAGGAGGATGTTACAGATGACAGAGGTATGGCGTGAGGAACGTGTTCAGATGAAACTGATAGATGCAAAGCTGACTCTTGAAGAAAAGTATTCCCAGTTGAACAAACTTATAGTCGATACCGAGGCATTTCTTAAATTGAGAGGTGTAACCGCAGATATGATGGAAACAAGAGAAGTTGAGCTGTTGAAAGAGGCGTCTAACTCGATAAATATTGCAGATGTGAAGGAATTTTCTTACAAGCCTCCAGATCCATCAGAGGACATATTCACTGTGTTTGAAGATCTCCAATCCAGCGGACCTACTGAGAGAGAGATAGAACCATGCCTCAATTACAGCCATTCAGGACAGGAATCTAAAATCCAGATCACAAATTCTGAAGACAAGTGTTTTATTAAGAACTCTGAGCAGAGATATTCAAATGGGTTTATCGATCAAAAAAGGGATGGGGAAGAATATGGGAGTGGTTTGGAGTCCTCTACTGATACTGAGGAACATGGCTCAAGTTTTTCTCCTGAAGGTAGTGATTTTTCCGTAAACAAGACTAAGAGAGATAGTAGTGTGTCTGTAGGCTTACTGCATTGGGAAGAAATTTCAGAGACTGAAATCAGCTCTGTTTCAGTGAGGCGTTTGAAGAAATCTTCTTCCATATCCAGGCTTTGGCGATCGAATCCTAGCAATGGTGGAAACCAGATGACAGTTGAAGGAACAAATGGGAGGCTTTCAAATGGGTGCATGTCCCCGGACGTAGTGGAAGAGTGGAGCTCACCTGATGCAAGGAATTCACACTTAAACTCGTGGAAAGTGCATTGACTGGACAAGAGGCGTTCTAAATAACACTTTGAAAGCAAAGCTTTTGGAAGCAAGGATGGAAAGCAAGAAGATGCAACTGCGCCATATTCTCAAGCAAAATAGCTAGATGTGCAAACATTAAGAGGATGTGGAATTCCATGTTGGGAATCGTTGGCATAACGATGGATTACACAGCCAGCATTTTGGAATTAATATTGGATTCCAGTTTAGTCGAGGCTTTTAGCAGCAAGAATACTAATGAAAGTAGAATGGCAATAATTCTGACAGTGGGATTAGAACTCTGAGAAGTCTGTTCAGAGGAGCCTGTTATCTGGTTCTCCCTTTTCTCATGCTTGAATTTGGCTCCAGTAAGGATTTCTTTCACTCACATTTGGCAGCATTTACTAGATGGTATTTTCTTGAACTTGTATTCGAACTTGCTTGGAGCGTTTTTCTTTGAAGTAATTCATGAGCAGGTCATGCAATCCTGCCTTGTATCATTTGTGCACATAATCAATGACATGACAACAATTAATATGCTTTCATTCTGTTTTCTGTTTATTTATGCTATCTTAAGTATTCCCTCAGGGCCCTAAATTAATGAGGATGGCATTCCCGCATAGAGGAATTATAACATAATCATGTTAAATGATAATGCTACCTCAATCCCACAATTGTCGTCAGTAGCTTTGCGTCCTGAAGACAGTTTGTTCATCTCTCAAATCGACCAGGGAAGTGTTGAATTAACCCCAGTATACACAATAGCTACAAATATCGATGGCTTTATGCACTTAGCACAATAAAAGAAGAAGAAGAAGAAGCCCCCAGACTCTGTTGTACTACCCAAACGATATGTGAAAAAAGATAGATGCTCAAACCTGTTTAATCAAGTGTCGGCGTCTTGAGTGTTTGACCCATATGGACACACTCTTGCTTCTTTTTTAATAAACGTACTGTCCCTGTTACGTAGATCATGATATTATCACATAAGACATTCATAATGCCAAATATATTTGTTTTTTGATTGACACTTTGTTTTCTTATTGTTATCTACACATAGACATTCATATGGGTTTACGTGCTTGAGCGTAAGAGTCATCCATCCGCGCAGTCCTCATCTGAGGTAGCTTGTATTATCTGCATGGAGGATATTAGCCTGTAAGTAATCTTAATTTATCTCATTCACAGATGGATTTCATGAAGGTTTTTTTTTTCTTCCAATTAGAGAATACTTTTGCATTTTAAGATGGCTGATTGTACCACTTTATCCCTTCTTTTGTTTTGGTTCCTGTGATCCCTTCTTTTAAGGTCTTACTGTGGTTTTCCCTTTCCTACTTTGGTTTTGGGTCCTGTGATCCCTTCCTTAAGGTTGATTTTACCATTGATCAAGTGACTGCAAGACCTGGATGGGGCAGTTTCTGGGCAAGAAGTAAGGAATCTATGAATTAAAAGTTGGAATTATTGATGCTCTTGTTGTATCTTAGATATAGAGATTGTGTTAATTGCATGATTTTACAATAATTAATCTTATCGAATCCTTAAGACTTCTGAATTAGGCTTGTTTATCTCATCACCATTAATTTTAAAATTTCCAATTGTAGATATACTTTAAGTGTATAATTCTCTAGCAACATTGTTTGATTCATCTGAATATGGAGGTATTAGTGATTTATTAGATGATGTTTTATGTTGTTATTTCTAAGCTTTATCGACATGGTGTCAATTTAACTGATCAATAATGGGGTTCTTAATTTGGTAGGTATTGATGGTAATCTTGACCTGCAATTGGGGGTTTCAATGCCTTCTATTTCAGATGGTTTGAAAGTGACCGAAAATGTGGGTGGTTTTCATGTTCATCCCGGCCCGTACGAGATGGCTGATCCAAGGCGAGCAAGGGTGATATTCAAATTTGCTTTTCATTTATATTTCTTCTATTTTTGTTTAGATACATTAATTTCTACATATCTATCTCCCATTGATAATCTGTGGAAGTTGTGTTGTAGTTCCTATCTCTCTTGCTTGTATATAATTAAATTGACACAGGGTTTTCTGCGTTATTGTCGACGCTAATAACAGTCTATGCTGTCTCTTTTGCTTTCCCAGGCTCCAGCTACAGTTAATGGTGTTCCTTCACCTGGCCTACCAATGGCATCTCCAATACATCAAATTGTAATGAAATAGACTATTGATTCAGTAATTCTATTCCTATTACCATTTCGCAGCCTTCTTTTGCGTCGCGAGTGTTGTTCATTCAGCAACGGAGAGTATGTAAAAGCAGGGTTATCTGAGTTGGAGCAATGGTGTATTACTGCCACTGAAGAGGTCAGTTTGAATCCATACCCTACTTTTTCAGCAATTATTTTGCAAACTTCTAATGTCAAAATATGTACAGTATGCAGGCTCAGCTTGGGAGGAATTAAGGCATATCAGACGAGCAGTTGGTTTCCTGGTGCGATTTAGACAAGCATGTTTTCTGTTTCAGTAGTGCATTATTTTCATTTTAGTATTAGCCTAATCCTCTGTTTAATTTCTGGGACTTTAGGTCATACATCAGAAGCCCAAAAAGACCTTGAATGAAATAACAAAAGAACTCTGCCCGGTGGGTGACTCCACTGTAAACTCCAAATCTTAAAACAGTATTATTTTGCTTCTTCCAGGATGACCTTTCCTCTTTATCCCCTGCCTTTTCAGGTACTCGGCATACAGCACAATGTACTGGGATGACAAATATGGCACTCACCCTTCACTGACAGAGCAATCTGTTGATTGCTCCCCATTCACTGTTTTGTTTCTCTATGCCTTTTCCTTGTATAAGTAAATCTGATTGTGCAGGAGGATATTGTGGCCAAGCTGATTGACTGATTATATTGCTCCCCATTCACTGTTTTGTTTCTCTATGCATTTTCTATTATATTGTAATGACTGATTAATTATCCATTGTTCTTCATTGTAGGTCTATTTATTCAAATTAATATTGCTTCATACTCACTTCCCTCTCCCCTGCTCACTCTCTGCTGTCTAAGGTATGTGAATACTTTCTTCCTTCCTTCACTTTGGTTTTGGATAGATAAGTTATCATGCATGAATTTGTTACAAATCAATGTTTATTGTTTATTGCATGAATTTGGATAGATAAGTGTTTCTTCATTCAATTAAAAAAATTAACTTATTGTTTATTGCAATCTGAAATCATATCCCTGCACTGAAAATTAACTTATTGGTAATATGATTCAAGCAGAATCTGATCCCCAGAAGAGGGATGAATATCTGCAAAGGTTGATGGAACTCCCAAATCAGGTAAATTCTCCACTTGTACAAATTTATTGCAAAACAAGTGAGGTTCCATAAGGAAGAATCCATGGCTATTGTTCTGTTCTGATGAGATGAATTTTATTAGAGTGCGTGGTTGAAATTATAAATATATATATTACTATAATTACAAAAAAGAAGAATGGGTCAAGTTTTTCTTCTGGATTTTCACCTTTAATTTGCTTGGTGTACTTTCTTTCCTTCATCATGGATGATGGATGTTTGGTACAGTTAAGTTTCACTGTAAAACAAAACATTGAAACAACAATGTTGTACTCAATCTTCTTTCAGTCTTTGAACCACAGGCACAGTAATAAGTCTTTCTGGAAAATTTTACAATTGGGCTCTAAAGTTACTTGTAGAATTACTATCTTTTAGTTACCCAATCTTGGATTTGGTCCCACTAATAAGCTATTATCTAATTCTTCAAAAGCAAAGCTGAAAATGTTCACTTACAGAGGATTTTTTGCATTGCAGGATGACTCTTCTACTTGGGCCTCCAGGATGTGGGAAGACCACCTTGTTGTTGGCCCTGGCAGGAAAATTAAGCAAGTCTCTCAAGGTTAGATTTTCATTAGAAAAATAAATATCTACAAATAGATTGTTTTTACAATAGTTCCCCAGCAAATAATAAAATGGTAAAATAAGCTATCTACAAGAAATGTTTCCTTCGAATCTTTGATTATACCATTTCTTTTACATAAAACAAAAGAAACTCAGAAATCTCCAAGTTTCAGGATATATTCACAGTTACTCTGAACTGTGATTAGTTTCAAGAAAAGATGTTGGGCTACATTTGATGGTTGAGTAACTCCTGGCTAACAATTGCCTCTAAATATGTCATTTGTCTGCGCTTATTTGAGTTTGCATGTGATATTTTCCAATAGAAACTCCAGCAAACAAGCACACCCTTAATTTCATTTATATGGATTGTAATCCAAGTGGACATGCTACTATAGCTGCTACATGATGCAAAACAATGAAAAATTAGAATTATAAGAAGAAAATGCCAAAGCAGCAAGCTTAATCAGTAATTTAGAACTTCATTTATTAGCTAACTGAGGTTTCTATATAAGGTAAGATCAATGTACTCATTACTGTGATCCCAATACGTTTCTCTTCCATTTCAGATAACAGGGGATGTATCTTACAATGGATGCAAACTTGATGAGTTTGTTCCTCATAAAACATCGGCGTACATAAGTCAAAATGACTTGCACATACCCGAGATGACCGTAAGAGAAACACTTGATTTTTTAGCACTTTGCCTTGGTGTTGGAAGCAGAGCAGGTTAGCTCCTTAGACCACAATACCAAACTTTACATATTCTAAACCGTCCATATTTTACACCAATCTGTTGATTTATGCTTCTAAAGTCCACTCTACTAAATTGTTCTTTTTGCAGGTGGCATGAATGGTTCCAGGCACTATTGTTGGCGGATCTGTTGCGAGGCAAGATGCAGCCAGACGTGTACATGCTGCCTGGGTACTGCAGGGTGTGGTGTGCTGCTTGGTGTGGGAATGCGAGTGCTGGTTGGTGCTACAGGAGCGAGGTCGCGGATTGAGCAGGGAGGTGCACTAACTCCACAACAGAGTTGCTAACTCTGTTTTTATTTTTGGTACTTCTTTATGCTTATGTGCTTGTTTTAAGTGATTGTTAGTGGGCTTTTAGTCTTCAAGTCTTGTTAGCCAGCTTGTGGCTGGGGTTGCGGTAAAGTCGTAATGTACCCCCGTTTTGATTGTAAATCAATTTTTTTGATAAGTAATAAAGGTCTGGCATCTCATAACCGCCCCTCCCCACTGGAGGTTTAACTAAAAAAAAAAAAAAAAAAAGATGTGTGGCTGTGATTTTGCTGCAGCAGCAATTTTTTTTTTGTATTATATTATTTTGCAACGGTTTCAAACCCTCGCAACAATTATTGCCACGGCTTAAAACTGTGGCTAAAATTATTGCAACGGCTTAGAACCGTGGCCATAACTTGCCATGGTTTAAAATCGTGGCCAGTACTTGCCACGGCTTAAAATCGTGGCTACAATTGTTGCAACGGCTTAGAACCGTGGCTAAATCATCAACCGTCCTCGAGCATAAAATCGTTGCTAAAATGTTTGGCCACGGTTTATAGCCGTCACGGATGATTTCGCGACGCCTCTACAGCCCACGCCTCTTAGCCGTGGCCATTGGTTACCCCCACGGTCCCAAACCGTTGTTGATGGGTATTTTTGGTGTAGTGATGGTTCGACCAAGCCATCGAGGGTGTAATTTGGGAAGGAGATCTTTGTCGAGATCCTTCAATAATTAGGAGCCGTATTGTAGAGGAGAAGTTTCCTGTTATCCCTGTGTTCCAAGATATGCGGGGGATAATTCCCTATCAAAGGGTAATTCATAAGAGGAAGTTTTCTGCGTGATATGTACTCCAGTATTTGCATCCTAGTCGAAAGCGGGGAGCTGCGTTAATCGCTTGTCCAAAGATGATCCTCAAGATACTTGCCTTAAAAGGGCTTACGGGTATTGAGGTCACCTATGAGACGCGTTGGATTAAAAAGCTGTAAGATTTCGAGTCCGACTGGCGGACTGCATCGGGTGGCTTTAGAACCGCTCGGGCTGGATCAGTATAAGGCTGACGCTAGGACCTTTGTTTCCTCGAGATCATCGTGACACATGTATGGCTCAAAGATGTGACCGTTTTGGTGTATCATCAATTATTATTATTATTATTATTATTATTATTATTATTATTATTGATTAGGGGTGGGCATCCCACCTCGCGATCACGTTCCCGTCCCGATTTTTTCGGGTCTTAATGGGATTGAATAATTCCATCCCGATCCCGTCCTGTCTCGATCTAGAATGGGATGGGATGGGATGAAGATTTTCAATCCCGTCCCGTCCCGAGCTAATTTTTCAATATTTATTATTAATATTATTTATTTATTTATTTATTTTAGGATTGCAATATTAGTGTAATTGAAAAAAAATGAATTTAGTTGAAATCAGTGTATTTGATATTAGTCTATATCTGCAACTACTTGATATTGGTTTATTTCTAAAATTCTAAATGAATTATTTAATTGCAAATTCTTTAAAACTCAAAATGGGATTGGTAACTACATTGGAGAGTTTTATTTCGTGTCAAGACAATGAATTTAATGACTATTTTTTTTAAGCAATAACGAAACATTCTTCTTAGCACCCCAAATCTACTCATTCTTTTGTTCATTATTTGAAACAGTAGAGCAGGTCCACCATTGCCATTATACTGTCCACCTCTTAGTCATTCAAAACTCTGTAGAAATCTTAATTACAGGGTGAATTTTAGCTATCATTTATGGTAGTATATTATGATGTTGCATACTCAATCTAAGGCTATCATTTATGTGTAGTTCTACGAATTTCCTTTGCCTCTTTTCAACTAAGCAAATTGAGTCTTGGGTAAGCATTAATTTGTCAAAAAATGAGAGCACGCTGATCCCGCCCCGTCCCGATCCCGTATGAACGGGATGGGATAGGGATGGGTCTATCTCGCCCCATCCCGTCCCGTGCCCACCCCTATTATTGATGATACACCAAAACGGCCCCAATTCTGCGCCGTACACGTGTCATGATGGTTCGTGGCTCACGTGCATTCCTTGTGCAGGTTAGCAGGTTTACAAGTCAAGGTAAAAGCAGGGAGCGAAAAATGACTGCATCATTTTTGCGCCATCCATGGGGACGACAAAGATCCTAACCTTCTATTAGCATCATCTCTCCTCAGGTTACGAAGAGATGGTTACTACCTGATCAAACAACAATGGAGAACAAAGGGAAACATGGGATGCCCAACCTGGCGCTACTTCACCGCTCTTGACGCGCATACATGAAGCTAACACTCCTGAAACAGTAGCAGCGCCGGCGAACCCTGAGATCACTTTTTATACGTCAAGTTTTGTTGCCAATGAAGACGCTTAGATCAATTAAACAAAAGCCTGACGAGACACTGAGGGCGTACCTAGCTCGCTTCAACAGTGATCTAACCGCCATCAACGTGTGCAACGACACGACGGCGGTCTTAACTTTCATCGACAATCTGGGGAAGGGTAAGTTCTATAACTTCCTAACTCTTGACCCTCTAGCCAATATGGAAGACTTGTCAAGGGAAGCACAAAACTACATCACCCTAGAAGAGGAGCGGGCAACTATGACCGAAGCCAGGCCCGAAAATAAATCAGGACATGATATGCATGCTACATGGAGCCCATTCCGAGTCCGAACTATCTAATAGGTCTAGGAAAAAAGCCCTTGAGGTATGAGGATTCAAGCAATACGCGACAAATAGCTAGCACCGCATGTTCAGAAGCATGACTCTCCGTGCCTCTAGCGTTTATGGAATAAGACCTATAGGGCATACAACTCCCGCACAATAATGCCTTGTTAGTAACGATCTCTGGCAAGCTGGGAAGTAAGGAGATCCTTGGTGGACACAGGGAGCTCATTGAACGTCCTATTTCTCCACACGTTCCACAACATGCAACTAGAAAAGAAAACATTGACCTTCGATAACCGTCCGATGATCGATTTCAGCGGCTAAAATCGCTTCCCTGTGGGAAAGATACGATTGACGATAGTAACAGGGGAGAAGCCAACTCAAAAAACCATATTTCAAGAATGCATAGTGATCGACGCACCTTCGGCATATAATGCAGTCCTGGGGAAATCTTGGATACACCAAATGGGAGCAACAGTCTCCACTCTACACCAATGCATTAAGTATTTGACAAACCAAGCAGTTAGAGCACTAAGAGGAAACCACGCAGTAGCCAAGGAGTGCCAATACATGACGGTAGTGTGACCAGTCAATTCTCAGTAGTCAGTTGGTCCCGCGACTAAGATGACTCTCTATCCCACACAAAAGGCAGGGGAAGAGCAATCTATCCCAGATGACGAGGCTCCAATAAGCCCTCAAGGTAGGCCCAATGTCGGCCAATCGGAGGAAAAAATTGTCACGATCCACCTTGACAGCCCTCTCAACAGAAGTGTTATCCAAACAGGTTCCCGCTTGAGCATAGACTTTGCAGAGCAACTCACGAAGCTACTACAATGGAATCAGGACATTTTGCCTGGAACATGCAAGACATGATGGGAATCAACCCGTAAGTAATCACCCATCGCCTAGAGGTAGACCCCACGAGGAAAATCTGCGGCAGAATAAGAGGCTCGGGGCACCCGACTGAAACACGATCATAAACGAAGTGCAACATTTACCTAATGCGGATATGATTAAGAAAGTGCGATACCAAGACTGGCTGGCGAACATTGTTCTTGTAAAAAACAAAAATGGAAAATGGAGGGTGTGTGTGGACTGCACGGACCTAAACAAATCTTGCCTGAAGGATAGCTTCCCTCTCCCCCACATTGATCAGATTGTGGACGCCACGTCTTGACATAGCTTTCTAAGCTTCATGGACGCCTACTCAGGCTACAATCAAATATTGATGAACCCAACGGATCAAGAAAAGACATCCTTTGTAACTAAAAGAGGGATATATTGTTATAGGGTGATGTCGTTCGGCTTGAAGAATGCAGGTGCCACTTATCAACGACTGGGGAACCGATTGTTTAAATAACAAATTGGCAGGAACATGGTGGTCTACATTGACAATATGCTGGTCAAGAGCCTCCTCAGCCCTGACCACATAAGAGACCTCACTGAAGCATTCAACCAGCTCAGGAAATACAAGATGAAGCTCAACCTAGATAAGTGTACATTTGGAGTTGAGTTTGGAAAATTCTTAGGTTATATAGTAAAAAGGAAAGGGATTGAGGCCGACCTAAAATAGATTTAGGCCCTTTTCGATATGAAAGCCCCTGCCAGCATCAAAGACGTTCAGAGCTTGACTAGGAGGGTAGCAACACTCAACAGATTTATATCTAAATCATCTACCAAGTGCCTTCCTTTCTTTAAAATCCTGAGCGGAAGCAAAGGGTTCTCTTGGAACAAGGAGTGCGAACAAGCCTTTCAAAGTCTGAAAGCATACATGGAAAGTCCAAAGCTACTCTCAAAACTAGCGACCGGGGAAACACTTTACTTGTACTTGTCTGTTTCCAAGCACGCTGTCAGCTCAGCCCTCATACGAGACGACCGGCGGACACAAAGATCTGTGTATTACACTATCAAAACTTTTATGGAATCAGAGGCACACTACCCAGACCAAGAAAAGTTAGCTCTAGCACTGGTCGTATCCTCTAGGAAGCTGAGGCCTTATTTTCAGAACCACTCTATAACGGTTCTGACCAAGCACTTGCGTCGCTCGGTACTGCATGAACCAAAGTTATCCGGCATAATGGTGAAATGGTTGGTAGAGCTCAGACAGTTTGACATAAGCTATGCTCCAAGAACCGCCATCAAAGCCCAAACGCTAGCAGACTTAATCGCCGAGTTCACCGGTGGGGAAAAGCTAGAGGCAGATCACCAAACCTTAGACTCAAGCACCCAGGAATTGGTCTTGCAGAGCGACGGATCATCAACGGGAAAAGCAACCGAAGCCGGGATCACACTTCGCTCCCTCAGCGGTTTCACCCCCAAAAAGCTGTTAGATTCGTCTTCCCAGCTTCAAACATTGAGGCCGAAATGAAGCCCTCCTATCCGTTCTAAAGCTTGCCTTGGGGATCAGGATAGATCACCTAACGACATACAACGACTCAAAACCGGTAGTCAACCATGTCAAAGGAGATTTCAACAGCACGAACCCCCTCATGATAGCCTACCGCGACAAGGTACTCGATGTAATGGGCGGGTTCAAAAAGTGCCAGCTCATACAGTGCCCTCGAGACGACAACAAAAGAGCCGACGCGCTAGCCAAAAGGGCCTTAGCCTTCGACGAACTCTCAATCGTCCTCACTGAATACCGAGAGCAATCAAGACTCGACGAAGAAAAACCTAGAGATATTTGTGCTATAGACGCACAACCAAATTGGATGACCCCGATACTCGAATATATCGCAATCAAAACCCTACCGACCGAGAAGCTCGAAGCTAGAAGAGTTAAAAAATATAGCAGCAAGGTACACCTTCCTAAACGACAAATTGTACTGGAGATCTATAACAGGGCCCCTGCTCCAATGTCTATCACATTCAGAGGCAAATCAGGTCCTTGGAACGATTCATAACGATATATGTGGAAAAATGATCCAGGCCGGAGAACCCTCGCCCACAAAGCTTTAACTCTAGGGCACTATTGGCTGACCATGCGGCGAGATGCCAAAGATATTGTTCGCAAGGGCGACAAGTGTCAGAGGTTCGTGCCATACACACATATGCCTGCCCAACCATTGACGCCGATGACTAGTCCATGGCCATTCGCACAATGGGGAATGGACATCGTCGGATCGATCCCAGCAACTATCGGTAAAATATTCCTTCTTGTGGTCGTCGACTACTTCACCAAATGGATCGAAGCCGAGCCCCTATCCAAAATAGGGCAGGTCTAGATAGAAAAATTCATATGAGTTACCATCGTTTGTAGATTTGGCATCCTCAGAGTATTGGTCAGCGACAACGAAACTCAGTTCAAACGTATCAAGGTTAAAAAATTGTACAAAAGTTTGAATATTAATCACCACTTCTCCTCGCCAAAGCACCCCAAGCAAACAACCAAGCGGAGGTTACCAATCGAACAATCCTTGTGGCAATAAAAAAAATAGCTTGATGTGGCCCAAGGAAAATGGATTCCAGAGCTACCATGAATATTTTGCCCTAGCATACGGGTCATAAGCTATGTAGAACTCGAGGTGCCAACCTTCCGAGGAAGAATTTAGACCAAACAGTAACGATGAAGCTTTGCGCGTTGGGCTAGACCTCCTCGATGAAAAATAAGATCTAACCTCTGCCAAGATAGCCGCCTACCAGCAACGAATTGCGCAATACTACAACAAGAAGGTGTAGCCACGCGAATTCAAGGTGAGAGATTGGGTACTCAGAAAAAAACCAAAAAAACACCAAAGAAGCTGGCGCGGGAAAGCTAAACCTGAACAGGGAAGGACCCTATAGAGTAACTAAGGACAACAGGCCAAAGACGTACTAGCTGGAAGACATAGACGGCGACGGGCTTAAACGACAATGTAAGGTAGAACATCTCAAAATATATTATCAATTAAAATATTTGCTTTTACTAGAACTTCCAATGTTGTCTGTTACGACTCTTAATCGTCCCCGCAGCGATTAGACTCAAATTTTAGCCCCAACGCCAAGTCCGTTGCGCGGCGAACAAGGGCCGAGGAAGTGGGAGTCTAGCCAAGGCTCACACACCTGATGACAACGACTAGCAAAGGGATCATTGCTTTCCATCAGACAATGATCACCGAACATACAAGGTAAGCCTAGTCAGCTTGCGACAGATGATGATGGCTTCTAGTGCCTAACACCTAGTTCGGTGCGTGGGGCAACGACGGCCGAGAAAGTGGGAGTCTAGTCAGCGCTCACATGCCTGATGATGACGACTCACCAAGGGATCATTACTTTCCAACAGACAATGATCACTGAACTTACCAGGTAAGCCTAGTCAGTTGGCGATTGATAATGACGACTTCTGGTGCCCAACGCCTAGTCCACTGCGAGCGGGCAACGATGGTCAAGGGAGGGGGAGTCTAGTCAGTGCTCACAAGGCTGACGATGATGACTCACCAAGGGACCTATCGCCGAACTTACCAGGTAAGCCTAGTCAGTTCACGACTAATAACTACACCTTCTGGTGCCCAACGCCTAGTCCGCTATGCGCGGACCACAATGGCCAAGGAAGTGGGAGTCTAGTCAACGCTCACACGCCTGATGAAAACGACTCGCCATGGGATCATTGCTTTCCAATAGACAATGATATTCACACTTACTAGGTAAGCCCCTAGTCAGTTTGCGATTGATGACGGCGGTTTCTGGTGCCCAAAGCCTAGTCCGCTGCACGCGGACCACTAAGGCTAAGGAAGTGAGATTCTAGTCAATGCTCACAAGCCCGATGACGATGACTCGCCAAGGGATTATTGCTCTCCAACAGACAACGATCGACGAACTTACCAGGTATGACTCGCCACGGGATCATTGCTTTCCAATAGACAATGATATTCAAACTTACTAGGTAAGCCCCTAGTCAGTTCGCCAATGATGACAACGGGTTCTAGTGCTCAACGCCTAGTCAGCTGCACGCACAATGTCGGCTGAGGAAGTGGGAGTCTTGTCATTGCTCACATGCCCGATGACAACGATGTGCCAAGGGATCATTGCTCTTCAACAGACAATGATCACTGAACTTACCAGGTATGCCTAGTTACTTCACGATTGATGACGACGGCTTCTGGTGCCCAACGCCTAGTTCGATGTGTGCAGACCACAATGGGCAAGGAAGTGGGAGTCTAGTCAGCGCTCTCACGCCTGATGACGACGACTCGCCAAGCGATCATTGCTTTCCATCAGTCAATGATCGCCGAATTTACCAGGTAAGCCTAGTTAGTTCACGACTTCTGGTGCCCAACGCCTAGTTCGCTGTGTGTGGTTAACGACAGTCGAGGAAGTAGGAGTCTAGCCAACGCTCACACGACTTATGATGATGACTCACCAAGGGATCATTTGCCAAACTTACCAGGTAAGCCTAGTCAGTTCGCGACTGATAACGACAGCTTCTAGTGCCCAACGCCTAGTCCGCTGCCCGTGGACAACTAAGGGTGGGCAATGTCGGTTCAATTCAGTTTTGAGCCCTGAACCGATTTCATACGGTTTGCCTAAAACCCAAATCGATACTGAATTTTTTATTTGTAAATCGATGAATTCAGTTGAACCAATTTTCGAATTGGTTCGATTTGGTTAGGTTGATATTTCGGGCTCAAGCATTTGAAAGGCTTTCATTAAAACATTACTAATTTTTTACTGACCCAATTTTTTGATAGACCCAATTTTTAGCCCAAAATTGAAAACTAAGAGAGAAAGTGGGTGATTTAGTGCAACTAGGTGCACTGCAGTGCATTTGTTGCACTAATCAGGTATTGACACCTACCTGTTACTTAGTTATTTATATATATCTAATTAATCGGTCGGTTCAAAATTGTAAACCGATTTAAAACCGGTTTTGTTTAAATATTTTCTTTCCACTCATATTTCGGTTCGGTCGATTAACCAAATTTAAATCAGTTTTTGCCCTCCCATACGGACAGCGATGACCGAGGAAGTGGGAGTCCAGTTAGTGCTCACACGCCTGATGACGATGACTCGCAAAAGGATAATTGCTTTCCAACAGACAATGATCGCCGAACTTACCAGGTAAGCCTAGTTAGTTCACGACTGAAGATGACGACTTTTGGTGCCCAATGCCTAGTCCGATGCGCGCGGACGATCGCCGAGGAAGTGGGAGTCTAGTCAACGCTCACACGCCTGATGATGATGACTCGCCCAGGGATCATTGCTCTCAAACAGACAATGATTTCCAAACTTACCAGGTAAGCCTCTAGTTAGTTCGCGACTCATGACGACGACTTCTGGTGCCCATCACCTAGTCCGCTGCATGCAGACCACGACGTTGAGGAATTTAGAGTCTAGTTTACCCTCACATGCTTGATGACAACAACTCGCCAATGGATCATTGCTCTCCAACAGACAATGATCGCTGTACTTACCAGGTAAGTCTAGTAAGTTCGCCAATGATGACGACTTCTAGTTCCCAACGCCTAGTCTATTGCACGTGCAACGATGGTCGAGGAAGTAGAAGTCTAGTAAGTGCTCATATTCCTAATGATGATGACGGGCCAAGGGATCATTGCTCTCTAACAGACAATGATCAATGAACTTACCAGATAAGCCTAGTTAGTTCACGACGGATAAAAATGGCTTCTGGTGCCCAACGCATAGTTTGTTGTGCGGGCCACGACGGCCGAGGAAGTGGGAGTCTAGTCAGCACTCACACGCTTGATGATGAAGACTCGTAAATGGATCATTACTCTCCAACAGACAATGATTGCCAAACTTACCAGGTAAGCCTTGTCAGTTTGTGACTGATGACGATGGCTTCTGGAACACAACCCCTAGTCCGCTGCGTGCGGACGACGACGGCCGAGAAAGTGGGAGTCTAGCCAATGCTCACACGCATGATGATGACGACACGCCAAGGGATCATTCACGAAACTTATAAGGTAATCCTAGTCAGTTCGTGACAGATGATAACAACTTTTAGTGCCCAACGCCTAGTCCGCTACATGCGGGCAACGACGGCTGAGGAAGTAGGAGTCTAGTCAATGCTCACACGCCTGATGATGATGACTCGTGAAAGGATCATTGCTCTCCAACAATCAATGACCGCCCAACTTACCAGGTAAGCCTAGTCAGTTCGCGACTGATGACGATGGCTTCTGGTGCCCAACAACTAGTCCCCTGTGTGCAGACCACGACGACTGATGAAGTGGGAGTCTAGTCAACGCTCAAAAGCCTGATGACTTGCTTAGGGATCATTGCTATCCAACAAACAATGATCACAGAACTTACTAGGCATGCCCCTAGTCAGTTTGCGACTGATGATGACAGCTTTTGTTGCCCAACTCCTAGTCCCCTGTACGCGGACCACGACGACTGAGGAATTGGCAGTCCAGTATGTGCTCACATGCCTGTTGACGACGACTCACTATGGGATCAATGCTTTCCAATAGAAAACGATTGTTTAACTTACCAGGTAACCCTAGTCATTTCGCCACGGATGACGATGGCTTTTGGTTCCCAATGCTTATTCAGCTGCACTCTCAACGACGACCAAGGAAGTGGGAGTCTAGTCAATGCTCACATGCCTGATGAGGAAGACTCGCCAAGAGATCATTGATCTTTAACAAACAATGATCATTGAACTAACCAGGTAAGCCTAGTAAGTTCATGACTGATGATGAAGACTTTTGGTGCCCAACGCCTAGTTCGCTGCGCGCGGACCACGACAGCCGAGGAAGTGGGAGTCTAGTCAGTGCTCACTTACTTGATGTTGACAACTCGCTAAGGGATCATTGCTCTCCAACGGACAATGATCGCCAAAATTACCAGTTAAGCCTAGTTAGTTCGGGAATGATGACGACGGCTTCTGGTGCCCTACGCCTAGTCAGCTGAGTGCGGACCACGACGACCGAGGAAGTGGGAGTCTAGTTAGTGCTCACTCGCCTGATGACGACAACTCGCCACGTGATCATTGCTCTCCAACAGACAATGATCGCCAAACTTACCAGGTAAGTTTATTTAGTTCGCAACAGATGACGACGACTTCTAGTGCCCATCACCTAGTCCGCTGCATGCGGACCACGACGGCTGAGGAATTGAGAGTCTAGTTGGCGCACACATGTCTGATGATGACGACTTGCCAAGTGATAATTTCTCTCCAACAGACAATGATCGCCGAACTTACCAGGTAAGTCAGTTTGCCAATGATGACGACGACTTTTGGTTCCCAACGCCTAGTCAGTTGCACGCGCAACGACGATTGAGGAAGTGGAAGTCTAGTAAGTGCTCACATGCCTGATGATGACGACGCGCCAAGGGATCATTGCTCTCTAACAGACAATGATCACTGAACATACCATGTAAGCCTAGTCAGTTCACGACTGATGAACATGACTTCTAGTGCCCAATGCATAGATCGCTGCGCGGACCACGATAGGCAAGGAAGTGGGAGTCTAGTCAGCAATCACACGCTTGATGATAATGACTCGTAAAGGGAACATTTCTCTCCAACAGACAATGATTGCCAAACTTTCCAACTAAGCCTAGTCAGTTTGCGACTATGATGATGGCTTGTGGTGCACAACGCCTAGTCCGCTACTCGCAGACCGCGACGGTCAAGAAAGTGGGAGTCTAGCCAATGCTAACACGCATGATGATGACAACTCGCCAAGGGAACATTCGCCAAAGTTACCAGGTAAGCCTAGTCAGTTTGCGATTGATGACGACGACTTCTAGTGTACAACGCCTAGTCCACTGCACTAGAGCAACGATGGCTGAGGAAGTGGTAGTCTAGCCAATGCTCACACGCCTGATGACGACGACTTGCCCATGGATCATTCGCCGAACATACAAAGTAAGCCTAGTCAGTTCGCGACACATGATAACAACTTCTGGTGCCCAACGCCTAGTTCGTTGCACGTGGGCAACAACGGCTGAGGAAATGGGAGTCCAGTCGGTGCTCACATGCTTGATGATGATGACTCGTGAAATAATTATTGCTCTCCAACAATCAATGATCGCCGAACTTACCAGGTAAGCCAAGTCAGTTCACGACTGATGACGATGGCTTCTGGTGCCCAACAACTAGTCCCCTGCATGCAGACCACGAAGACTAGTGAAGTGACTAGTCAACGCTCACACGCCTGATGACGTTGACTTGCTCAAGGATCATTACTCTTCAACAGAAAATGATCACCGAACTAACAAGGTAAGCCCCTAGTCAGTTTGCGACTGATGTCGACAGCTTCTAGTGCCCAGCGCCTAGTTGGCTGCACGCGAAACATGACGACTGAGGAATTGGGAGTCCAATATGTGCTCACATGCCTGTTGACGACGACTCGCAATGGGTCATTGCTCTTTAATAGAAAATGATCGCTGAACTTACCAGGTAAGCCTATTCAATTCGCCACTAATGACGATGGCTTCAGGTTCCTAACGCCTAGTCAGCTTCACGGGCAAAGATGGCCAAAGAAGTGGGAGTCTAGTCAATGCTCACATGTCTAATGAGGACGACTCGTCAAGGGATCATTGCTATTGAACAGAAAATGATCCCTGAACTTACCAAGTAAGCCTAGTAAGTTCACGAATGATGACGACGAGTTTTGGTGCCCCAAGCCTAATCCGCTGCACGTGAACCATGATGGCCTAGGAAGTGGGAGTCTAGCTAGTGCTCACACGCCTGATGGTGATGACTCACCAAAAGATCATTGCTCTCCAACAGACAATGATCGCAGAAATTACCAGGTAAGCCTAGTCAGTTTAGGAATGATGTCGACGGCTTCTGGTGCCCAACACCTATTCTACTGCGTGCGGACCACGATGGCCGAGGAAGTAAGAGTCTAGTCAGCGCTCACACGTCTGATGACGACGACTTGCTAATGGATCATTGCTCTCCAACAAACAATGATCGCCGAACTTACGAAGTATGCCTAGTCATTTCGCGACAGATGACGACAGCTTCTGATGCCCAATGCCTAGTCCGCTACATGCGGGCAACGACGTTCGATGAAGTGGGAGTCTAGCCAATGCTCACATGCCTGATGATGATGACTCGCCAAGGGATCATTCGTCGAACTTACCAGCTAAGCCTATTCAGTTCGCGACTAATGACAACAACGTCTGGTGCCAAACGCCTAGTCCGTTGCACGGGGACAATGACGGCCAAGGAAGTGGCAGTCAAGTTAGTGCTCACACGCTTGATGACGATGACTTACCAAAGGATCATTGATCTCCACCAGACAATGATCGCCGAACTTACCAGGTAAGCCTAGTTAGTTCGTGACTGATGACGACAACTTCTGGTGCCCAACGCCTAGTCCACTGCGCACGGACTACGATGGCCAAGAAAGTGGGAATCTAGTCAACGCTCACACGCCTGATGATGATGAGTCACCCATGGATTATTGCTCTTCAGCAGACAATGATCGCCGAACTTACCAGGTAAGCCCCTAGTCAGTTCGCAAATGATGACGACCGCTTCTGATACACAACACTGAGTCCACTGCATGCGAACCACGACGGCTGTGGAATTGGGAGTCTAGTCTGCGCTCATATGCCTGATGATGATGACTCACCAAGGGATCATTGCTCCCCCACAGACAATGATCGCCGAACTTACCAGGTAAGCCTAGTCAATTCGCCACTGATGACGATGGCTTCTTGTGGCCAACGCCAAGTCAGCTGCACATGCAACGACGACGGAGGAAGTGGGAGTCTAGTCTATGCTCACATGCCTGATGAGGACGACTCGCCAAGGGATCATAGCCCTCAAATAGATAATGATCACTTAACTTACCATATTAGCCTAGTTAGTTCACGGCTAATGACGACGACTTCTAGTGCCAAACGGCTAGTCCGCTGAGCGCGGACCACGACGGCCGAGGAGGTGGGAAGTCTAGTCAGCGCTTAGGCACCTGATGATGATGACTCATCAAGGGATCATTTCTCTCCAACAGACAATGTTCGCCGAACTTACCAAATTAGCCCCTAGTCAGTTTGTGACTGATTACGATGGCTTCTGGTGCCCAACGCCTAGTCTAGTGTGCGCGGACCATAACAGCCGAGGAAGTAGGAGTTTAGTCAGCGCTCACATGCCTGATGACGATGACTTTCCAAGGGATTATTGCTTTCTAACTGACAATGATCGCCAAACTTACCAGGTAAGCCTAGTCAGTTCGCTATTGATGACGACGACTTCTGGTGCTCAATGCCTAGTCATCTGTGCGCGCAACAACGGCCGAGAAAGTATGAGTCAAGTCAGTGCTCACATGCCTGATGACGATAACTCGCCAATGGATCATTGCTCTCCAATAGACAATGATCGTCGAATTTACTATGTAAGCCTAGTTAGTTCACGACTGATGAGGATGGCTTTTGGTGTCCAATGCCTAGTCCACTGCGCACGGACCACGACGGCCGAAGAAATTGGATTCTAGTCGACGCTCACACTCCTGATGACGACTACTTGCCAAGGGATCATTGCTTTCCAACAGACAATGAATGTTGAAATTACCTGGTTAGCCTAGTCAGTTCACCACTAATGACGATGACTTCTGGTGCTCAATGCCTAGTCAGATGCGCGTGGGCAACGATGGCCGGGAAGTGATAGTCTAGTCAGTGCCCACACGCCTGATGACAATGACTCGCCAAGGGATCATTGCTCTCCAACAGACATTGATCGCTGAATTTACCAGGTAAACTCAATCAATCCACAATTGATGACGACAGCTTCAGGTGCTCAACACCTCGTCCGCTGCGCGCAGATGGCAATGATCGACGAAGCCAATGTATTCTCGACATTCTTGCGCGTGACAATGACGACCCGCCAAGTGATCAATATGCAGACCAGAATGGTTCACCAATAAACAATAACAGCAAAAAATGGTTAGTTCATGTACAACTCGACTGACAAAAACGGGGCATTCCGTCTAGTAATACAAATTCTACAATCTACAAAGCATTTAAAGAAAACTCGATAGTAAAGGAGAAGACAATACTTTCATTAAAAAAATGTTTTTCTTTCCCGGAAAGGGCGTTACAACTATTTTAAGGAGAAACAACCTCATTAGCAACTTGTCCTACAGAGCCAGAACCTTCCCCTCGATAGTTGAGTCCGAAAGTAGCCCTCCTATGATGGGCGAAGTCAAGGTCGACTCCGGGGCGCTCTTCTCTGATAATCTCCAAGAGTTATATTCTGCCCCGAATAACCTCTGATGAGATCAACGATTTCCGTCCCGACATATCAAAATCCACCGCACCCACCGAGGCAGCATAGTGCGAACGCTCCAAAGCGATCTGCCTCTCGAATGCGGCAAAGCCTCTCATCAACCTCGAACTCCAGTTGTTGTCGTTTGATGGTCCATTCTATCTCCGCTAGCCTTTTTTCAGCATCTTGGGCCTGCGGATCGGACGACCACTTGTCTACAGCCGCATCCAGGCGTTCCAACTCAACTCGAGTCAATCCTAGTTTAGCACGGGTTGACGCCAAATCTGATTTGGTCAACCTCAGTTGAGATCTTATGCCAGCAAGCTCCTCCTCAGAAGTGGAAAATGTGGCTTTTACGACCCCCAAGTTCGCAGCAGTACTGACATTTTGTTGCTAACAAGTCAAGGAATCCACTCGTAGAGAGCATCCGAGTACAAAATTTGCAGGTCCGCGAAGTCTTCTCCAATGCAGGGACTCGTCCGCGAGCTTCGGGATGCAGCGTAATGGGACTATGCGATTCTAGGACACGAACGTCTGCTTCGGACACACAACAACGTGAAACATCAATGCGGGAACCAATGTTTTCTCCCTCTAAGTCAACAAGGGGAGTAGCAACATCTAGCAGAAGACGAAGACTCTCTAAAGTTGACGCCTGAGCAGAACACGTTAGCTCGAGGGCAGAGGCCACACGATCAGAGGACTGCCTCATTTTCGGAACAACAACAGGAGGAATACTCGCCACCAATTCTACTACCCTGGTCGGGCTAGGCATACCCAAACTTCTCTTTTTCGAGCGACAACTGATAACCCCTCGCTCTGGTAAACCCGATGAACCAAGAACGTCATGAGAACCCCGTAGCAATCCGTTACGCACAACATTGCCCAACATTATGACTTTCTTAACGGACGTCAATGGGAGGTTGATGAACTCCCTCTCTGTTCGTCTCTTCTCCTCAGTTAGAGTGGGAACTGCAAACTTCCCCGAATAAAGAAAATGGCGTCAAACTAGCATCACATCTGGGATCGGACAAGGTAAGCCACCAACTAAGAAACTTACGAAGGTCGAAATGGAAGTATCTTGGGATTCTATGACTCCCAAGCTTGAAGTACGAAGAGTTCACCGAAGCTAGGAACCAGTACCTCTCCCAAGGCTCAGTGTCATCCGCTACTAAACGTAAACAAGCAAGGCAATTCAGAATGCAAAGGCCTCTAGCATCCAGCCGAGCGGTGGTCATATGATGTATTATTGTCGTGTCAAACGAAGGCTGGCATCATGCGCCCTCAGAGAATCGCAATCAAAACCTTGAACCCACTTGGAACCATTTGAGCGGGAGGCATACGAAGGGTGAGAAAGAAACACCAGACGTCATCCGACACTGGGAATCGAAGCCCTGACTCGAACCCGGTGCAAGCAAAATATCCAAACGCATGGACAATTTTCAGATCCCCTGGAATACGGCACAAGCTTCGAAGCCTGATTAATTCAGCTCCATCAATCGGTCTGTCTTCATAGAGTTTGAGGCAAGTGAAGGAGAATTGATTCTTAGAAGAAAGTTCAACATTGTCTGCCAATGATAAAAAAGGACAAATTGGAATTTACAACAACAAGATTGCTTGAAGAAATTACTTAGATAAGGATGAGAGAAAACCTCCTTGAAATGACGGGTATTTATAGAGAAGACAGATCGTATATGTTCTCCTTGAGCAATCATGTACCCATTAATGTTGTGCACCACTCGAGACAACGCTTTGGGCTCAATCATCACGACGGTACAATTTCTTTTTAAAGAGTCAGTGAACCGACTAAACACCTCACTTACTCTAGGGGAGTAGCTGATGATACACCAAAATGGCCCCAACTCTGCGCCGTACACGTTTCATGATGATCTCGAGGAAATACAGGCCCCAGCATTAGCCCAACACCGATTCGGCCCAAGTAGTTCTAAGCCCGCTCAATGCAGTTCACCAAACGGACCTGAATTCTTACAGCTTGCTAGGCCCACGCATCTCACAACTATCCTCAATACCCATAAGCCCTGTTAAGGCAAGTATCTCGAGGATCAGCTTCGAACGGGCAATTACAGCGGTTCCCCGCTTCCAACTAGGAAGCTGATTCCAGAGTATATGTCACTTAAAAAGACTTATGACTTTAGACCACTCTCGAAATGTGAACTATCTCCCGCGAATCTAGGAGCACACAACTAACAGAGAAAATTTCCTCCACAACACGACTCCTAATTAGAGAAAGATCTCTACAAAGATCCTCTTCCCTAAACTACGCTATCGATGGCTTGGTCGAACCATGACTCCTAGACTATAAATAAGACATGAGGTTGGTAAGCTAAGCTACGCTACAAATTCCATGTTTACAACATTATACCTTCCTCAGATCCTTGTCTTACTTTAGCATCGGCGTGCCATCAGTCACGACAACGGTGGTCTGTGGCTCACGTGCGCTTCCTTGTGCAGGTCAGCAGGTTTATAGGTCAAGGTCAAAGAAGGAAGCAAAAAACGACAGCATCAATTATTATTATTATTATTATTATTATTATTATTATTATTATTATTATAATAATAATAATAATAAATAGAATTAAAAACAAATTGAATGAAAACACCTCCCCTCTCCATGCAACTACCTTCCCACCTCCTTTATGTCACAAATGATCTACCACCACCTGTCACCACCTTGTTCTCCACTAAGGATTGTGATTTCTCGAAAAATGTCAAAATTTCACGAAATTTTTCGTTTTTATTGAAGTTACCAAAATTTATCTCGAAATCCGAAATACTTATTTTTTTCATTAGGTCATCTTAATTTTTGTACATTTTAACCCGTTATAACCTTAATTTAGTAATTCAATTTTTGTTATATAAGTTATTCTTATGCAATATGTTGTATTAAATTATATTGATGACTTCAAAATTACAATCGAAATTTTTACTTTTTTTATACACAATGAAATATTTCGGAAAATTAACTTATCAAAATTACCTCAAAAAACGAAGTCACAATCCTTGCCCTCCACTCGTCAACGATCTGCCGTACGTCACCCTCTACAAATATGTTACTACCTCGTCGTCCTTCTCTTCCATGTCACCACCTCGCCTTGCCCTCCTCCCTATTACCACATATTTGTCACCATCATCACTCCCTTCTTCCTTCTCCCTTTTGGTTGTTCATGGGTTTCCCAAGTCCTTTCTGTTGGTTTTTGGCTAGGGTTCAAATCAGAATATGAATAAGGAGAAGGGAGGATAGAACAAAATTTTTTGTATGCTTTTTTTTTTATTTATTTATTAAAAGTTCTTCATTTAATCATAGATGTATATAATTCACTTAACAATTTCCTAAACAAAGTAAAGTTTATTTTTTAATTTTCATAGATCATTCATTTAAATAATAGTCAATGTGGTATAGGAACCCAAACTAAAAGTTGGACAAAATTCAGACACAAACTCAAAGCTAGTATATATTATGGGACCCAAAAGAAAATTAATCCGTTTTCTTCTCTTTTGTGGTGTTAGTACCAAACTTATCAAAAATTTGTTATATCTTCAATTTTTTTCCATAGGATTATAGTTTTAAAGGATTGAACTGCATTTTAGCTTCCTGATGACACTCAAATTTATTGATGTCGCTACACTATTTTTGAGAATTAGGTGCATTCATTACCAAAAATCAAATTAGGAAGACAAAAATGGCTTGTATTTATTTAACATGAATCAAACTAATCAAATCTTGGTTGTCGATGCAGGTTTTTTTTCCAAGTTTTCATTTGTCCAACATTATCATTGATGGTGTCAGTTTCTGTTATCCATGACTTTGACCTGCACAAGGAACACACATGATCTAAAAACCACAGTTGTGGCGGTCGATGGCACTCCGATGCTTAAGACAAATAAGGCTTGAGAATAGTGTAATGCTCTATATTTTGTTATATAGTGTACCTTTGTTCTTCAACCTTGTGCCGATTTATCATGCGAGAGTCCTTGTTTGGCTATGCCTTTGGTGGAGTAGTTTATGGAAATACATATTGCTAGAGATCCTTTCCATGTTGGGAGTTGTCCATAAAGGAGTGTTTCCGTACACGACTTGTACTCTGATATCTGTTGGAGATTCTTCCCTTGTGGAGTGTCGTCCATGTAGGAGAGTTTCCATTCACGACTAATACTTTGGTATTGGCTTCCTAGTAGGAGTCAATGTATTGTTTTCCTGGTTTTCCTAAGTCAAACTCCTAGATACTTGCCTAATTAGTTCTTACGAGTACTGGGCTTGACCATATGATTTATGGGATTAATAGGGCACTGTTGATTAGATCAACCTCCTGGAACTTGCTTCAGTATGCTTGGATTAATCTGGTCTCTGCCAAGATTGGGCGCTCATCTAAGCCCATTTCACTCTGTTGATGAAATCACCATGACACGTGTACGGCGAAGATTATTAGACGGTTTGTGTATCATCAACTACAAAGTCAACTTGTCGGCCCACAAAGTCACATCATGAAGGAACTGTGTGGTCGCAATGATTGAGTCAGAATCATCTCCTAGAACGGCGCACATTATTAATTGGGTATGCGACTTGTCAAAAAAGGTGTGAACCCTTGATTTTATTTAAACCCCTTCTCTGTAGAGCTTAGTTTCTTTACTTTTGCGATTTATCAGAGATCATGGTTTGCTGTTTCGCTTCAGCATTTTTGGTTCTGCTCAACTTTCGCTTTTGCAAGCATAATTGAAAGTTCATACGTCCTTCCATGGCGGGCCAAAATCAACTTCCCGATGAACTGTTTACTAAAAACCATGAGTTATGCTTGCACTTGTCTCATTCGAAAGGATTTATTTGCTTGCACAGAGGTATGCCTCAATTGGGTGTTCATTTTTCTGTTATCAAGGAAATTTTGCGCTTCTTGGCATCCTCAACATTCCACTTGCTCAGTGGGTGCCAAACGGGTATAGTATTGTGATCGCCGTTTTAATCAAGGTGAAGGATGCTGGTATTCGAGTGCTTTTAATGGCGATGCAACTGTTTACCTCTCCTCAGGTGAACAAGCATGATGTGTGCATGTTGAAGTTGTCGGCTTGTTTGGGCAAGTTGCCTGACGATTACAAGTCCTATTGTTTCATGGCTTCTACGAACTTGAAGTACTGCGAGCTTAATGGTCATCCAATCAAACAAAAGTTTAAACAACTAAGTGAATGTATTACTTCTCTCGATCCCGCCCGTGTTGATTATATACTAAACTGTTATCTGTGTTATTTGTAGGGAAATTTTCGACAATGCCCTTATCTCTAGAGGACAAAGCAGCCAATGATAAATTTGGTGACATGCCCTTCATGTGGGTGGAAGATGTTGTGCAGCCCGACAACATCAAGCACAACGGACTATGGACTTACTTGCATGAGACTCCCACTCACTTCGGAGTTCCGAAATCAAAGCCTGATAGCATACCTTGTTCGAAGAAGATGAATAGGTCAATATCCTTAACCCGTCAAGGAGGATTGAATTGGATGAGGCACTCTCTTCGTCTTTGCTATCAAAAAATCCTTGCACTGCGTCTACGCCTGCTTCCAAGCGGTTTGGCCCTTCGAAGGAGGTTCAAAGTTGCGGGGCAAGATTTTTTTGGGATTGTTGGGGCGGAAGCTGTTGCGGTTGAGAGGCCGAATGCATAGGCAAAAACCCCCATTTCCCTTTCCGATTTGGAAAAGGCATATTGGAAAATGGTAGGGGTTGAAGATATGATGAAGCTGAGCACTAAGTAGATGAAGATTTTGAACAACCTTCTACTGCAAGAAGGGATGGCTGCTTCATTCGATGCAAGTCAGACTCGTTGTTTCTCTATATAGGACTTCAAGTATAACCCCTCCTTGGATTAAGAGTCATCTTAGACTGGTGAAAATTTGCTTGACCGTCATCCCTATGGCGAAAGGTCCCCTCCACGTCTTTCGTTTTATCTTTCGTCTCGCTCTCGGTCTCAGCTTGAGGTGACGATCGATCCAAGAAATAATTCCCTTTCTTCTTCCCCTTCCATTGCTTCTGAATTGACTCGTGAGAGGGAGCCGATCATTGCAAGCAAGGGAAAATGGTAGAGGAGGGCTCTGATGCGGTAAAGACAACGAACGACAGTGCTGGCTCGATTTCGATCCCAATGGATCCTCACCCAGATGCGCGACTCAGTCTCTTTGCCCCAGATATGGTAAAGATGAGCAATCAAGCCTGACATTAGGAGGTTGACATTTCCTATTCTGCCATGAAGCATATTAGTAGATGGAACGATTGGTTGGCCAATCATTCTCCGAAGCCAGAGGGGGATACGATGGGCGAGCGTATCAACAAGGGACATAAATATTTGATGCTAGGGATGTGTACTTGAACTAAGTCGCCGTCACTGGGATGGAAGTAGAGGCCGCTCATGAGAAAATATACACCATGGAACGAGTTTTTGCAAATATGTAGAAGTCTTATTCTGATGCTTTCTGCGAGATCAAATCACTAAAAAAACAGCTTGGAAGATGGAGGCATGTTGATTCGGGGGCCCAACTGGAAGTTTTGTAGACAAAATCGAAGGCTCAGAGGGTCCGTTTGGAATCTCTTGAGTCTGACTTGGCCAATGTGACGTCTATGAAGGACGGGTTGGAGGTAGAGTTGGATCACGTCTGGCGTGACTTGAAGCTTTGCCAAGGAGGTCGTGGCCAAGATGTAGTCCGAGATTTAGGCTCTGAGCGTTGAGAAGGGCAACAAGGAATCTGAATGGGATGCCCGATGTCAGCAGCTGGAGGTCGAAATTACTTACAACGTCAAGGTTGTGAGGGCGACTGAAAAGTAGCTCTTATTGGCACAAAACGAGCTCCGCTCGATCAAGGATAAGCTAAGTACTGAACAATCCAGACCTGATGCATTGGCCAGAAAACTGGAGCAGTTGGAACAAGCGCTTTCAGAGTAAAAAATACTCGAGGAGATGTTTCTTAAGGCCCAGGACACACTCCAGTTCAGTAGAGTTGGGAAACGAAGGCTAGAGCTATTGGAGCTGGTGGAAGAGGAACATGCTGATTGGGATCTCTCCTACTATATATAAGTGGCCTTTGAGGAGTTTGGTGAAGCTTCTAATCAATCACAAGAACGGGGGTGACCCAAATCACGGTGTCGAAGCAATAGTATGCGTGGATTCATCCTCTGCTTTTTCTCCCGCTAAGCTTAGTTCCACTGTTTCTGAATCTCCCCCTGATAAGGCATAAAATCTGTATTTTTTGGATCATCAGTGAAGTACGATTTGTTAAGTAACACTTTGTACTTGTATTTTATTTTTTTTACTTTTCTCATTGAATCTCTTTTGTTTTGCCTTGTCGTGGTGATTTTATTTAGGCAAGAGATTTCGCTAAGTCAGGAAACTGCATAGTGTACCTCCTAATGGGAGTTTTGACCGCTTATCTTGTGTGTACTATTTAGAGATCTAAAAGTTGTCTCGGCCAAACCTCATAAGTTGGCTAAACTTCGTACTGGGGGATAATCTTCTCGGGCAATAGATAATTCAAACTCATGAATTAATACATTTTTATTCCTCAGGTCATTTTAATTAGCTCTTGGCAGACTAGGCTGTAAGTTGGACTAGAAGTTGTCTTCGTCAATTTAAGCGAACTGAATAAACTTTTGCCAAGTGTGTGCATCATTGTCTATGGTCGGACAGTGATCCTGGCATATTCTGGGTCAAGCTTCATGAGCTCTGACTAGACTTCCACCCTCTATACCATTTTTGTCCGCTCCTGGCGGACTAGGTTAAATCAGACCAAAAATTGTCTTCATTAGTATCGACTGACTAAACATTGGTCGGGTTCAGACACCATTGTCTATGGTCGGACAATGATCCCTGACAAGTCATCTTGATCAAGTGTCATAAGCTCTGACTAGACTCTCACTTTCTATGCCATCTTCATCTTCTCTTGGTGGACTAGGACTTAGAGCGGACCAGAAGTTATCATCATCAGTCGTAGCTGACTAAACTTTGGTCTAGTTCAGCCATCATTATTTATGGTTGGACAATGATCTATGGAAAGTCATCTTGATTAGGCGTCGTGAGCTCTTGCTAGACTCCCACTTTCTAAGCCATCTTCATCCACTCTTAGCAGACTAGGACTTAGAGGGAATCGAAAGTTATTTCCATCAATCGTAACTGACTAAACTTTGGTCTAGTTCGGCCACTATTGTCTATGGTTGGAAAATGATCCCTGGCAAATTATCTTGATCAGGCACCGTGAGCTCTGACTAGACTCCCGCTTTCTAAGCCATCTTCATCCACTTTTGGTGGACTAGGACTTAGAGCAGACCAGAAGTTATCGTCATCAGTCGTAATTGACTAACCTTTGGTCAAGTTGGGCCACTATTGTCTATGGTTGGTCAATGATCCCTGGCAAGTCATCTTGATCAGGCATCACGAGCTCTGACTAGACTCCCACTTTCTAAGATATTTTCATCCACTCTTGGCAGACTAGTACTTAGAGCGAACCAGAAGTAATCGTCATCAGTCGTAACTGACTAAACCTTGGTCAGGTTCGGCCACCATTGTCTATGGTAGGACAATGATATCTGGCAAGTCATCTTTATCAGGCGTCGTGAGCTCTGACTAGACTCCCATTTTCTAAGACGTCTTCATTTGCTCTTGACGGACTAGGACTTAGAGCAGACCAGAAGTTATCGTCATCAGTCGTAATTGACTAATCTTTGGTCAGGTTTGATCACCATTGTCTATGGTTGGACAATGATTTTTGGCAAGTCATCTTGATTAGGCATCGTCAGCTCTGACTAGACTCCCAATTTCTAAGTTGTTTTCATCCACTCTTAGCGGACTAGGACTTATAACGGACCAGAAGTTATCATAATCAACCTTAATTAACTAAACTTTGTTCAAGTTCGGCTACCATATGGCCGTTGGAATATAAGTCTGTTTTCGGCGTCCTGTCGCCAATTAGTCCGACACGGGGTCGGATTAGCAGGTCTGACACTTGAGCTGGTTTACAATAGATTGTCCAGATTGTATTTCAACCAGATTTTATGAATAACAGTGGAACTTTAATAAAGAAAACACCTTGGATTTATTGATAATATCTCTGTAGGTGTTTTAGATTCCATGGGCACTTAAGGCCTTTGTCGTTCATGTTTTCGAACCAGTATGTATTGGGCCATTCTCTATCTTTTGGGCTTGATTTGGTCGGGTGCTCAATGGGGCCCAATCACTTATTTGGGCCATGTTGATGAGATCACCATGCCACGTGTACGAAGTAGATTACGAGCCGGTTTAGTAACAGTTACTCCCCCCGAATAATGGGGTTGTGTGCAATTCCATTAATTCGATGAATGTGGACTCATGCAGTTGCAACTGGAATCGTCGCCTCCTTATTCCCATGTGGCATTTATTACTGACGTGACTACTGGATGACCTCATTTTGTAAACCGTCGCGCCTATACATAAGCTGGCTTTTGCCATTTCAAGAGTTACCATGAACGCTGCAGTATATGTTTCTCAAATACGTCTTTTTAGAAAGTATGCTTTGGGTTTTCCAAAGGCTAAAAGAAGATCTTCGTTGGTGGAGTCTTCAAATGTTTTGACATTTGCAGTGATGTGTCTTAACAAGACCTGCTATTGGGTGATGCCACCTAGTTTTGGTGAGCATCCAGTGGTTCAATGAGACATCGTAATTTCTTCTCACATTGCGTAGAAGAAATACAAACTCTCCCTTAGGGGTCAAGCTTGTCTTCCATTTTTCGGTGCTCCCCTAGTGTCTCTTGCCATCCATCTTGGAGGATAACACCCGCACCCAACTTTCAGTGGTTCTTCCCACTGCTCCTTTCTGAGCTTCACGCGTAATGCCACAGTCGAAAGGCATATTGGTAGAACGGTGCTTTGGTGGACATGGTTACGGCCCTTGGGTGCTAAGTCTGTTTTACCCCAAGCATATTTTTTATGAGGGATCACCCCAGCGGCCTACCTTGGCCACTTTTGCTTTCACTTCTGAATCCTCTTCTCAGGACAGATTGGCGAAGCAAAATATCAACATGTGTACCGACAGCCAACTTTGGGTACCTTTGCTCTCAGTTCCAAATTCCCTTCTCAAGGCAGATTGGCATAGCAATGTATCAACATGTGTACCGACAGCTAACTTTGGGTAACTGTGCTTTCATTTCCAAATCCTCTTTCAAGGCAGATTGGCGGAGCAGAGTCTTGACGTGCGTTTCAGTGGATCCTTACTCGCACCGAGCTTAGATACTTGTAGTATATAAACTTTTGTACTAGCCAGTCGATCAAGCTTTGTAACAACTTTCTTAGTAATCAATAAATGTTTTTTTTATAATTCACTTTTAATTCCCTAAATGAATTTGTATCAAATTGGGTTGTGCACACAATTCTTCTGGACTGTAAAAAAAACAAAACAATGAGATAATTTAACTCTGAGCAAGGACTATGCTAATCTAGCCCAAAAAGATACCCGCGTGGTCCTGACTCAAGATGTATAGTTCCCTTAACAAAATATCATGATTTGTTGATGATAGCAAAGTCACAGAAAAAGTGATATTTATGCAGGCGGGCCATTTCTTGCTTGTTGCCCACTTTCCAAGTAGGAATAAGACTATCAATGTGTTGCTACTTAGCCTTGCATTGAACTGTTGTGACAGACGGATAGTCCTTTCAGGGCTTGACCCTGACTCATTATTTAGCTGAGTTTTGGTTGTCAAGGCCATTCCTGGTTCGTATGAACTAGATAGGTTAGATGTGTTGACTGGTCTATATATACCTCCATGATCCCGTCGATTCGCACTTTGAACATCAGGTTTTCCAGTCGTTGATGCGCTTTTCCCACGCTATTTTTACCAAACGGGGTCACTCGATAGTGGTTTGTCACTCTTTTGTTTATGAATGAGGCATTCTTCTGGTGTCGGGTGCATTTGTATCTGGTCGCGTTCAAAGTAAGAGTCCATGGAACTTAGGAAGTTATGTTGAGATGTGATATTCACACTCTGATCTATGCGAGGAAGTGGAGGGTTGTTTTTTGGACAAGCCTTATTCTGGCTCGTGTGATCAACACAGATTCTTCATTTCTCGCATATATTTTCCACCCAAGTGGCACTAGCCAGCCGGTATGGCTGGCGGACATTGGATCATCCCTTCGGATTGACTAAGCTCTCATCGTTCGAGCGGGGTGGTTTTTCTCTCTTTTTTGGTCTTCAGCTCTGACATGTCTGACCAACAGGCCCAAGCTGTAATTGCTAACAATCTAGTTGTTTCAAGCCTGCATAGCGACAGTTTCTTGCTGATGGTTGGTCTTCTCAAATGGTCCCTTCCGCCTGATTGGCATGGTACTTGATGCACTGGTGCAAAGTGGAAACTACTGTCTCCATCTGATGGAGCCAAGGCATCTCTAAAATGATATTGTAGGTGGATGGGGCATCGACATCCTGAACTTCTGGAAAAAGATTTTCTACAGTTGTGGCTCTTCCGTTACTACCGTTAGTCTGATTTTCCCGATATGGAAGCACTTTTCTCCGCTAAACTCATCATGGGGTGACTAGCGAGCATCAAGTTCTCCTTTTTGAGTTGCATGCTCCAGATCACATTGATGAACAGGACGTTTAGAGAGCTCCTCGTGTCTACTAAGAACCTCTTCACCTCCCATTTCACTATGAGGACTGAGATGACCAGCGCATCATTGTGAGGAGAAAGGACACCATGGTGATCGAGTTATGAACACGTGCGTATTGCACTTGTTGGTCCTTAGGTGGGCTGAGTCTGCATCTTGCAAAGCATCTTTTTTGGGACCTGTTGGATTGCGTATTGCACTTGTTGGTCCTTCGAAGGCTACAAGGTAAGGAAGTCGTAGAACTGGCCTCTCTTAAAACCCAAGATGAAGGCTGTGACTGAGGTGTCATCACTGCAATAGGCGATCGGAGTCAACTCATCGTTGAAGTGGGTGACGTATTCCTTCAGTGTTTCACTTGACCTCTGCTTGAGGTTGAGCAGGTAATGCAGGTCCTTCCTGATCCGCTGGCTGCTGAAGTGGGTGATAAATGTTTTGGCCAGCGTCCGAAAAGAGTCAATAAACTTCGAAGGGAGACTGTGGAAGCAGGTCAGCACTGCTTTCTTCAGGCTGATTGGGAATATCCAACAAATTATCGCTTCAGGTCCTTTTTTTAGAACCATCACATGTTGTTAATGGCATAAGTGGTTGAACGAGTCCGCTATCCCATCATAAAACTCTTGTTTTGGTGGGCTGAACTTCGTTCGCAATGGCTCGTTCATGATCTGGTAAGTGAACGGACGGTGAGGTTGTACAGAATGTTTGGATTGGTGGCCCCAAGCCGAAGGGGTCTAGCTAGGCGGGTTTGTCGACCTTAGACATCGAGTCTCCATAGGCCGCTCCACAACCTTTGGTCCACTAAGAGCTAACGATAACATAGTGAATCTCCTGGACGTGCTCTCTGGCATTATCTAGGGACAAGGCTCTTTTAGCTTCCCTGTCTCCTTTCGCAAGTGGTGGGTTCCACTGAGCGAGCATCTCCACCACTTACGCAATCTGTTGCACTAGGGTTGTTAGTCGATACACCCAAGATTTCGTTATGGTTGCTACCAACGCAAGGGCCTGGGGTTGCTCTCCTTGAGGGGCCGGTACCGACAGAACTGGCGGCGCTGCGCCGGTTCAAGCGTTTGAGGGCTCGGCGATTTCTCCATTATTTAGAAACCTCATGGTTACCATATTTCTGGACTGTAATGAAGAGGTGTTGTTACTGTTTTCTTAGGAACTTTGTCATTCCCTTGGACGACGCCAAACTGATGGTGTCAGTTTTCGTTCACCTTGACCTTGATCCACACAAGGAACACACGATAGCCAAAGACCACCGTTGTGGCGGCCGATGGCACTCCGATGCTTAAGTCAGACAAGGATTGAGAAAGGTGTAATGTGTAAATTGAGTCCTGTAGCGTACCTTTACTCTTCAACCTTGTGCCCTATTTATCATGTGTGAGTCCTTGATCGGCTATGCCTTTGGTGGCATAGTTTAGGGAAAGACATCGTGCTAGAGATCATTTCCTTAAAGGGAGTCGTCCATGCAGGAAAGTTTTCATACACGACTTGTACTCTAATATCTATTGGGGGTTCTTCCCTTGTGGAGTGTCGTGCATGCAAGAGAGTTTCAATGCACGACTTATACTCTGGTATTGGCTTTCTAGGAGGAGTCAATGTATTACTGCTTGCCTGTCCTTGGTCAAACTCCTAGATACTTGTCTTATTAGGTCTTACGGGTACTGGGCTAATAGGGCACCGTTGATTCGTTTCAAACTCCTGGAACTTGCTTCAGTGGGCTTGGATTAATCTGGGTTTTGCCAGATTGAGCGCTCATCTAAGCTCGATTTACTCTGTTGACGAGATCATCATAGCATGTGTACGGTGCAGATTACTGGACAGTTTGGTGCATCATCAATTATAATAACAATGACTGAAATACAAAAGTTAGAAATTCCTAGCTCAAACTTATTGATCATAGTTATCTAAACCTTGTAACAACTGCTCATAACGTATGTGTCTTCGTCCTGATATTCGCAATGCCCAAAATTTTCTCCCAATTTTTTTCTAATCACAATAAAAAAACAAATGGTAGGTGAAAAGTCATAGGGCTATTTTTGTAATTTGAAATAAAAACATTACATACCTTTTTACCCCTCCCACTTTAGATTATTTACAATCAAATTCAGCCCCTTTCAAATATTATTAATTATAGCTTAGCCCGAAAATAATTTACTTGAAGCCCCTCAATTATCTATAAATTGTAAAATAACCCTAACATCTAACATTTGGATTTTCCATTTTGCCCTCCAAATTTCGTAATTTTTAACATCCAAACTAGCCCCTCTTAAACTTTGATAAATTATACCTAGCCCGTAACATAATTTATTTAAAATCTCTCTAATCATCTATTAATCATAAAAATACACTTACATCTAACATTTTTAGTTTCCATTTGTGAACCTACATTTCATATTTTTACAATCAAGACCAGCCACTCTCAAACGTTGATTAATTATACTTAAGTCACTAACATCATAATTTATTTGAAGCCTTCTAATTATTCATAAACTATAAATAGGCCTTAAAATTATAAATAATTATTTTTTTTTCTAAAAATCAATAATAATTTTTACTTATTATTAAATTGTTGTAATAAAATAAATAAATATTGAATATCCGCGCACGTAAAGCGCTTTCACATCCTAGTTTACATAATGATGGGTTGGGTTTTGTTTGGGTTTTTCATAACCAGACTTTAACCGACCAACAATTAGGAGGATTAGTTGGGGATCTATTTGCAACTGACCTGCCAGAACCGATTAATCAAAGAAGCTTGCAATTTGAGACCACCATTAGACAATTACTCAGTGATGATTTTTTCTTCAACAATTCTAGGAAGCCAAGTTTGGGAGCCACTTTTGGGACAAGTTTTGAATTTTTTTTTTTTTACATTTCTACCCCTTCTATAGATGGTGTTTGTGATTGTGTTTTAAAGATGGGTAAAAAGTGTAAAAAAATCAAAATTTAGCCCAAAAATGACTCTCAAACATGGCTCCCTAAACTTACTCTTTTTTTTTATACACAAATTAATAAACATGTAATAAAAAAAATACAAAATATGGACCCCAACAAACCCATACCTAACTGTCAGTTTCAAAGCCAGCCGTGACATTTAGCTTAGGCCTGCTTGATTTTCAAGTATGCACTAGGCTCAGATAAAACTTTTAGTGACACCAATACCATACAAATCAGACTAAGCATGTCACAGTGCCATTAATTACATACCTTTACCTTCCAATCTTGATAAATGGTGATGTGTTCGGATTTGTCCTTGTTGATCTTGAACCTGAAAAAATGATTAAGTCAGATATCGATGCAAGGAAGAGTGAAGACTATATGAAAATTGCAATGTGTATGCGTAACTTTCTTCCTCCTTTAACCATTTCTTATAGAGAGTGTTCCCTCCCAATTGTTTATGCGATCGAGGGCATGATGGAGGGATGAGATATCACATAAGATCTTACTTATGCATGATTGAGTCTCTTCGACACTTGGCTATGTTTAGGACTAATGCTTGGTTGGGATGAGAGCTGATTTCGTTCATGTAGATCTCGGGCTTGTGATAGCTCTGAGATTCGTGTTCGGGCCTTATTTTCCTGGGCTAAGCCTAAGATCCGTGCCTCTCGGGCAGGCGTGTCTTGGGCCTGAGTGCTTAATTTACAGGCTGAACAACAGTTTGAGAATTGGTTTACTTGGGAGTGCATTGAAGCCTTTTATGTGCTAGGATTAATCCTCTATCAACTCAGCCAGTACACCTTTGACTCATACCATATGTACGATTGTGATTGAGTAATTGTTTAATGTCGCATCGGGTACATATGAAAATGAGTTAAAGTGGAACTATCTCACCCTGCTCTGTTTGCTTATAAAAATCAATGCAAAAAATTCAAGAAGTTAAAGGTGTTGACGGCATATAATGATTCTTCTCTTTAACTAGAACAATTAAACATAATTTTTCAATATCTTACCCAGAGGATGATATTACCTCCATCAAGCTTACATAGGTGACTGACTGGGGACTCCTACTTGTAACTTCCTGCTTAGTTTTCTCCATCTCTCTCATACACCAGCTCTTCCACCTGTCACTAAATGTATTGTATATTGTATATATATGTATTTTGTATTAATTTTGTTTTATCTAATATACTTGTTACTTAAGCAATAAAAATAGAATAAAAGCTGAGTCGTGTAAATTATAGGGGATGCAATTCTTCCCTATAATATTAAACCGATGATGATATTTTATTCAAATCTGAAAATGTATGCAATTCCACTATCAGTCAGCATTTATAACCAGCCCAGAATCATTTTATCAATCACACATACACATTGGATGGTTACCAGAACACATTGATATTATTCTGTGTCTTATAAGGTAGATGGATTGGAATCATGTCATCAATAACTTAATTAATTATTCTTGGCAATTGGCATATTAAGTTGCATACATCATCCATCCCAGGGCCGGCCCTAAGATTTTTGGGACCGTAGGCAAAGGGCCCCGTAATATATTATTGGTTGAACAAAAGAAATTTAAGATATTGTTTTTCATTATGGGAGTTTGTATCTTTTGTTTTTTTCCCTTTAGTTACTACATACAAGTTCTGCAAGAACTATTTCTACCACATTAAATTAAAAACAAAAATTGTAATAATATTTGATGATACATGAAATCGTCACTCGATCAATGCCATACACGTGGTTCAAGTCACCATAAATGCTAAAGAGCCATTATGAAGGCTTAAGTCGTCATAAATATTGATGGACCGTTACGAAGGAGATGGAGTGAATCACTCTCATCTCAATGAAGGAGAATGTCGTTACAATAAACGTCCCCCTTCATTGCGCCAACCGAGCTTAAGTCACGCACACAACTGAATCTAGTCATCAATTCACTCATTATATAAGGTAAAGAAAAAGGTATGAACAATGACAATAATTGACTCAATTGGCTCTCAACTTGATTCGACTATCCTATCTACACTATACAACTTTAACTGAGTTTTGTCCAAATTTACTTCTTTCTTCCAACAAAGTTACTGACTTAAGCATCAGAGTGCCTTTGCCCATAAAAAATGTTGTCATTGGCAATCTAACAAAAGATCCACAAACCATCGGAGGAGATGATGCAGACTACAGATCCCCACTCTAGTAATGATCGCGACCACTCTCCCGCCGACACATCAATAATGGCTCAAGGAGACGATACAACCCGAATCACCAGACCAATATCATCCGAGAATGAGGATCCGCCGCACGCAATAGTCTAGATAACTATCAACGCTACCATGGATCCTCGGGTAGATTCGCTCATAACCCAGATGAAACACGTAACAATGATGCTGGGAAGGATAACACAGAAGCACACTCAACTAGCTAACCCAGTTCAAGCACATCCACAAGAAAACTCCGCTAATCGAACTCAAGAGAGTGGCGAAATCTCAACAGAACCCCCTGAAGGAAACTTCGAAAGCAGTGAGCTTTCTCGAGGCATAAATCCATTATATGAAGGAATGCTTGCCTAAATTTCGTTCCGAATAGAAGTCACGGACCCTAATGTATTATATGAATTGGCAAAATTGCCATTCTCCAACGCCCTCATGAAGACAACTATGCCGAAAAAGTTTACTCCACCAAAGTTTGAGGTGTATGATGGTACTTCTGGCCCAACCGATCATCTGAGACACTTCCACCACATGATGGCCCAGAAGGAGACCACAAAATCAATTTTATGCAAAACATTCCCAATCAGCCTCACTTCTACAGCAATGAATTGGTTCAATAGTCTGCAACCAAGATTGATAGATTTCTTTCAAGCTTTGGCCATCGTTTTCATCACCAGATTTATCGAAAGCCAACGGATGAAGAAAATGCCACACTACTTCCTGCATATTAGATAGAAACCAGAAGAAACAATATGGGAATATGTCACCCGCTTTACCAATTAACTAAAAATGATCGACGGATGTAGTGATGACACAGCCGCAATAAACTTCGTGGCAGGATTAAAGAGAGACCCCTTCTTTGACTCTCTTAACCTGGAACCCCCAAAGGGAAGACAACGGACAACAGGAAGGTAGCAACCCCTCAAAAAAGCATCGAAGTAGCGGTTCGCGACAACTGGAATTTGGGATGCTGCAACCAATGCGAGCTCAACACGAACGGGTAACGAACGTAATGAAGATCGCGCACAAACCATACAAACTCTGAAGACAAGTCGAGCGAGCACATTAAGGTGGGGAGTAACTGATGATACGTGAAATTGTCACGCGATCATGGCAATACATGTGGCTCAAGTCACCATAAATGCTAGAGAGCCGTTACGAAGGCTTAAGTCATCATAAATATTGATGGACAGCTACGAAGAAGATGGAGGGAATCACTCCCATCTCAATGAAGGATGAAATTGTTACAATAAATGTCCCCTTCATTATGCCAACCGATCTTAAGTCACGCACACAACTGAATGCATTCATCAATTCACTCATTATATAAGGTAAAGAAAAAGGTATGAACAAGAGACTCAATTGGCTTTCAAGTTGGATCTCAACTCGATTCGAGAGAGGTCAATTTGACTATCCTATCTACACTATGCAACTTTAACTGAGTTTTGTACAGATTTATTTCCTTCTTCCAATAGAGTTGTTGACTTAAGTATCAGAGTGCCTTCGGCCACCAAAAAGGTGGTCCTTGGCAGTCTAACATTTGTTTTGCAGTTCAAACTCACAGGAGGACAATTTTCGAACACATCAGTTTGGCGCCGACTGTGGGGAACGACAGTTTCCTTTAAAAAAAGCTTATGCTTGATCACAATTGAGAAAGAAGATGGGAGAATATTACGATCATCCAGAGTCGTTTCCAATATCAATGGTAACAAAAATTCCAATATTCTATTTGGGTTAGAATGACCAAAATTGTATCCTGTGAATTAGACAGTACATCTGGATATAATGACGCAAAACTAAATATTCCATCAAATGAGCACTAGTAGAATTGGCAAAGGCGTTACTTAAAAAAACTTTAGGTTGTGAGTTCGAAACCGAACCCAAGTGAAGAAACGAGCAAGTATGCATGTCCACGAGCCCGGACGAACTTGAATAAAACAAAAAAGGAATCCGAAGAATGAGTTAGGGGGACGGGCTCGAGTAGAACTAGTCTGTTGAGGACAAGCTCGAGTGAAAAGCAAACCCGGAGTACGGACTCGGATATAAGCTAGCTCGTGACCCAAATGAAAAACAAATCCAAAGAACGACTTCGAATAAGAACTAGCCCATGCAAGACGAACTCGAAAAAAAAAATCAGGTCTGCAAAATGACGGGACGAACTCGAATCCGGAAAACGACCTCGAATAGAAGCTAGCCCATATATGACGAACTCCAACAGCGGACGAATCCAACAAAATCAGGTCCGTATGTCCAACTAGTCAAACTGACTTCATCTTGCTCGGACTCATGCAGTTTGATTGCGCTGACTTCATTTGGTCTGGCAATACACTTCAATAATGCATAGTAGAAGTAGGGGTTATTGACTACTTCACGTGGATTAGAAGACAAATCTGATCTTCAATTTAAAGAATAAAGAGAAGAGTAAAATAATAGATGGTGAGAATAAACTAAAAGTTAAAGGAGAAAAAAAAACAATTGAGAGCAACAAAGATAAAACTTACTTCTTCAATGGAATTAAAATGTAGTACATGCACTTCTCTACCAAGCAAAAATATAAAGCCAATAACTACAACTAAAAAAAACTCTCTAAGAAAAATAATCTAAAAAAAATATCTAAAAAAAATGAATCCGGAAAATGAGTTCAGAGGACGGGCCTGAATAGAACCTAGCCTGTGGAGGACGAGCCCGAGTGAAAAGCAAACCCGGAGTACGGGCTCGAATAGAAGCTATCCCGTGGAGAACGAACCCAAATGAAAAACGAATCCGGAGAACGACCTCGAATAGAAGCTAGCCCATGCAGTACTAACTCGAAAAATAAAAATAAAAAATCAGGTCTGCAAAATGATAGGACGAACTCGAATCCGGAGAACGACCTCGAATAGAAGCTAGCCCATATAGGACAAATTCCAACAGGAGACAAATCCAACAATAATCAGGTCCGCATGCTCGACTAGTCAAACTGACTTCATCTGGCTCAGACTCTTCAAGTTTTATCGTGCTGACTTCATCTGGTCTGGACTCATGAAACTGACTACAAAGACTACTCCACCTAGTAAACGCAACTGACTATGATTTCACAAACATCTGGTCCGAACTCACAAAATTCATCTAGTAGCGGACTTGCGTAGTCGACTACGATAGGACATTTGGTTAGAACTCACGAAGTCCGACTATAATAATTCGTCACAAAAAAAAAATCTTCGTCTAGTCAGAATTCATACAGCCCGAATCCAATGATTTCATCCGGTCCAAACTCACGCAGCCCAAACCCGATGACTTGTCACCTTGACTTTAAATAACAAATAAAGGAAACCCTCATTAACAAGTTAGTGGCCACGCAAGCGAGCTCCTAACTAAGGAGGGAGTAGTTGCTGATACATGAAGTTGTCACTCAATCATGGCCATACACGTGGCTCAAGTCACCATAAATGCTGGATAGCCTTTACGAATGCTTAAGTAGTCATAAATATTAGTGGACCATTATGAAGGAGATGGAGGGAATCAGTCTCATTTCAATGAAGGAGGAGACTGTTACAATAAACGCCCCCCTTCATTGCGCCAATCAAGCTTAAGTCATGCACACAACTAAATGCAGTCATCAATTCACTCATTATATAAAGTAAAAAAAAAGTATGAACAGGGGACGGGAAGGGACTCAATTGCCTCTCAACTCGGATCTCAACTCGATTCGAGGGAGGTCGATTCGACTATCCTATCTATATCATGCAACTTTAACTGAGTTTTGTCCAGATTTACTTCTTTCTTTTAACAAAGTTACTAACTTAAGCATCGAATTGCCTTCGGCCACAAAAAAGATGATCCTTGGCAGTCTAACAGTGGTTATGCAGGTCAAACTCACAGAAAAACCAATTTTGGATGCATCAATATTTCTTCCATTTTTAGATTAAAAAAAATATTTTTAGTATTCAAAATGCCTGAGGTGGGTTTCAAACAACACTCAAATAAAAATAAAAACTAAACCAACATACTAATAACAATTATATTATAATTGTAGTAGTATTTCTACCACTTTTATTTGATAATAAAAATAAATTGTATTAGCATTCAAAATGCATGAGGTGGGCTTTGAACATCGGTAAAATCAAAACAATTTTTTTTTTGGATAATGCATACTAATAATACTTGGAAGAACAAGTACAAAACTTCTCCCTTATGTGTCACAAACTTCTTGAGGATGAGAATTGAGAGTTTTGTTTGGCTACAATCATTACATAATTGGCAACATAAGAAGGCATGCACAATTTAACCCCAAACTCTTCTATAAAATAACCCAAAGACAAAAGATAAGTTGACGGTGGATGGGTTGTTGCAAGGGAGAGGATCAGCTGCCTGCCGTGAGATTGACGTGCGTATGAAGAGTTTGGGGCCTAGTTTGCATACCCCTGGGACCGGTCCGACCCATTCCTTTAATTAAACAATTTATGGTGGCACCACCACCCTTTACAAGTTGGCAACGACTACATCACACCACCATTTTCTCTTTCTCACACCACCATTGAGTTATTATTATTATTATTATTATTTTTTTTTACTTTCTCACACCACCAATAAATATGCATAATAGAGAAATCCAAACTCAAAACGAAAAAAAATGCAAAACAGGGTAACTTTCGATCAATTTAAACCCTCAATTGAGACTGATTCTCAAGTTTATCAAAACATGAAAGTTGTAGTAGTATGAATTATCTAATAAACACAACTTTAATCACTTGAAAATGTTTTGAAATGACATTATAATTTCCTGTTCGCATTGTGCAATGTGGGGTATCTCAGATATACCGCATTACAAAATGTGAACAGGAAAAAAATATTCATGTTCCCATTGTGTAATGTGGGGTATCCAAGATATCCCGTAGTGCAATCTGCGAACATAAATGTTTTTGGACAGATTGCGCGACTTTAGTAAAATGACCATAACTTGCACATTTCAAAACATTTTCAAATTACAAAAGTTGTGTTTATTAGATAAATCAGAGTACTACAACTTTTGTATTTTGATCAACTTGAGAATTGGTCTCGATCGAGCACATAAGTTGGCCAAAAGTCAGAACACTATTCCGTTTTTATTTTTCAGACAGATTTGTGCGACTTTAGTAGAATGACCATAACTTTCTCATTTCATAACATTTACAAGTGATTCAAGTTTTGTTTATTAGATAACTAAGAGTAATACAATATTTGTGGTTATATGAGGTTGATAATTGGTCTCAATTGATGGTTTAAATTGGTTGAAAGTTACCCTGTTTTGCATTTTTTTGTTTTGAGTTTGAGTTTCTCTGTTATGTTAAGTTATACATATTTATTGAGTTTGGGTTTAAGGGTTTCGACTTTGAAGAGATTTTGAGAGTTTTCGAGGGAAAGGGAGGAGATTTGAGTGTGGGGAGAGATTTGGAAGAGATTTGCAAAAGATTTTGAATGGGGGAGTGATGAACCATTGTCGATTTGAATGGTGAGGGGAAAAAATGGATGGTTTTTGTTTATATAGGTGGTGTGAGAAAGTATGGTTTTGTGAGAAAGAAAGTAGGTGGTGTGAGAGAGTAGAATGGTGTGAGAGAGAGGAAATAGTAGTGTGGTGTAGTCGCTGCCTTACATGTATGGGTGAGTGGATGTCCACCTCATGCTTGTGTAAATTCCTAATTCAAAAACTCTAGGAAACCAGAGCCCTAGTGCCAGGATAGCGCCAAGGGGCTTTTTGTGCGTGTGATTGTATTCGATTGGGGCATTATGAGTATCTCTAGGATGATGGAGGGTATTGGGCCTGACCTGGCGCAGGCCTGGTGTGGCTCTCTAGACAACTTCTACCTAATTATAGGCTACATGCTTCTATTGTACTAGCTTAGCCACAAGCCATGGGCGCTCATATTATATGGGGTTATAGTTAGAAATGTGGAAATATTGATTAATTTTATTTTCATTTTTTATAAATAATAAATTTTGGTTATTTTCTTAAAAATATTTGAAGGAATAAATTGTGATATTTGATAATTGTAGCTACTTTTTTTATAGAGTTATTTACAAATCTTTTATATAAATCTCAAGAGATTGATGTGCCACCTGGAATTAAAAATATTTTATTGTTGTGTTTACACTGTATTTTCAGAATGGGTGAGTGAATGTCCACCTCATGCTTTTGTAAATACCTAATTATATGCTACAAGCTTCTATTGTACTAGCTTTGGCCACGGGCCATGTGCGCGCATATTATACAGGGTTATAGTTAGAAATGTGGAAATATGATTACTTTTTTTTCATTCTTTATAAATAATAATCTTTTGTTGAAATTTTCTTTAAAATATTTGAAGGGGTAAATTGTGATATATGATAATTGAAGTTACCTTTTTATAGAGTTATTTACAACTCTTTCATATAAATTTCAAAAAATTGATATGCCACCTGGAATTAAAAATATTTTATTGTTGCTTTCACACTGTATTATCATAACACCCTCGGCCTTTTTTTATTAGTTTTTATTCACTATATAACATTTATCATTGTGTGAGAGGTAGTTTAGAAATTTAAAAAATTGGCGATTAAGACATTTATCATTTAACATTTATCGCTTCGGAAACACGCTATGTGCACTAAAAAAAAGCATTCTAAAATGACACTTTTAAGGCAGCGTTTTTAAAAAAGCGTCGCCGCTGCATAACATTACCAGCGCTTACAACCACAACGCCGCTTAATTAAAGAACATAACGACACTATAGAAGAACATCGTTAAAACAGTATGCATTAACGACGTTTCTGTTAGGAAGCGCCGCTAAAGAACAAAAAATAAGCCCCGTGAACACATCCTGTGAATGGATATAAAAACGAGCTTTATAAAAACGTCGTAAAAGAGGTAAATAACTTAACCAACCAGTACTTCCCTCCTTTCCTCCTCATCTATTGCTTTCATCTCTTTTTCTTTCCCGATTTGCAAAATTGAAAAGTTAGGGTTTGCTTCAAACGACATTGGTCCTCCCCAAATCCTAACCCTTGTCTTCTCTTCTCCACCTCCATCCTATTTGCAATTTGGCTTCTCCACTCGAAATCGAAATCGCCATTGAAGTGACTCCAAGCAAGCAATTTGTTGTTTTGTTCAGGGTCAGTCCTCTCTCCACGGTCTAGATTTGGACACAAGCAATTTGTTGTTCTGTTCTTTCTTGTTCTTTGTTATCTGTAATTTGGGTATTCTTATACTTTGTCATTTTCTTCTTTTTTGTTGTTCTGTTCTGTTGATCCATAATCAAGGTCATTTTCTTTTTTTTTTCTCTCTCTCTGAACTCTTCCTCCGATCTCTTTTTTTTCCATCGCATTCCTCATCTTCCTCCAACATTTTCTCCTTTCTGTATCGTTCAGGGTTACCGACTCAATCGGTCAAGCTTCAACCCTTCTTCACTCGATTCAGTATATCTATACTCAAATCGTTTGTCTTAGATCACTGAGTTAGTTTGAATGTTTATGCTGATCCATTTTGTGCAAAAATACTTCCCTCCTTATATGGATGTCTTGTTTAACATGTGTAAGACATTGATTCAAAATATTGTACCTATTTTTTTATTGTTTCATCTAGATTTGGGAAGTCACCCTGCTTTATCAAATAATAGATGAATATAACCAAAACATAGTTTCCCTTGTTGCATATTTTTTCTTAAACATTTGATGGGTTTATCATGAATTAATATTTGGTTTTGAATCATCAGGAATCAGGGTAGCTCAGTTTGTAACTTTCTTGGTTGTTTTTGGCTGTCGTCTATTTAAGTTGTTGCATGGTATGAGTGGGTCAGGCAATGCAGTAGTCTTGGCTCTTTACGGCTTTTGGATAGCAATACAATAAAAATACAGAAAAAATAACAACCACCATGGTTTGTCAGAAACTTAAAGATTTTTACCAACAAATTGGATTAATTTGACTCAAAATTTCTCTATCTTTTGGAGTTTAGGACGCTAGTGCCAAGAACATGTTTTGAATGTAATGTCTCAAGAGGTTCTTGACTGTTCGTGTTTGAATTAGGAGTATCTTTGTTTGGTGATTGTTGCATTTGAAGTGGGGTTTCTCTCAAGCTGTAAAGGCCACCGATTGAAGCTCTCTAAGAAAACATGAAAGGCAGCTTGAAAAATTCAACCACGAGATGAGAGAAGAACATAAATGGACTAAACGAAACTTTTAGAAGGTGAGGATCCATTTTACCTTCTTTTTGTTCTATTCTAAAAAAATTCCATTTTTTTGTGTTATGCTCTCATCAATAAGAAACATGTCTTGGTGACTTAGTGCACCAAACTATATATTGCTACCATACATCATAGTTTCACTGATTTTAGTGGTTTATTTTACTTCTTGTTTTTGTTTATTTGAGTGAGCATGTTATTGAATATGTTATCACATTGAGAATGGAGGTATTGACAAACCAAATAAATGAAGAGTTGTTTTATTTTGAAAAGGACCAAAATTTAGTTTCAAATACAAAATGCAAGGCACCTTTGAGTTGTGTTTTTCTTGGTGCTCACTTTCCAACACTTTCGAAACCAATGCCAAGTATTATTTTCTATTGAATCTCTTTCATCTCTGCAACTTTTAACATCATATGAATTTTTATTGACTAATATTGATGCACCTTTTGGCTGTGGTTGATTGCTATTTAATGGTCAATTGGCTTCTCATTTGCATGGCTACATCAGAAGGGCTTATGTGAGATGGATGAACTAAATAGAAAGGCTCATATAGGGAGTGAACCTGTGAGGTGTAGTTTGGAATTTGGGGGGAATAAAGGGAGAGAATGCTTGAGCAAATTGATACAATATAAATGATATATATGACTTAACCAAACAATTAGAGTACAAGACAGATGTTTGTTAGTTATTTATGGGGGCACTTTAATCATTATGGAGATAAAGTATAGCCTTGATAATAAGGAGTAAGAGGCATAAACTTGAGGTTGGTCATAGTAAAGGGAATATATGTTTGACAAAGGGAATTCAACAATAGGAGCCTTGCATATATGACACACATAGCTAGAAGCAGGTGTTGCACCCATAGTGAGAAAGTGGATAGAATTAATGAGACATTAATTTGAAGCCAGATTTCTCCATAAGTTGTTTTTGCACTTCTTTTCAGTCTTCGGTTGTTGCTTTCATGAGCTTTACATATTCACTTCAACCCTTGTTATTGGATAATGCAGGAAACAAAAGCAACCGGGAGAAGATAAGCCAATTAGGTTATTTGTTAAAGCAAAAGTTGTTCTTCGTTATCCAATATAACAATTATCTGGATTTTCTATTGAGATCAGGTATATTCATCCTTGATTGTTTCAATTTTGAGTAATCTTTTCTATGCATTTATCTCCTTTTTATTTTACTTCATTTCTTCGCTTTCACTTTGATATGTAAAAATGAGATAGTGATTTAATGGCCACGTTGAACAAAAGTTGGATGGATATTGGGAATCGTTTTGACCCCAACTATATAAATGGAGTGGAAACATTTCTTGATTTTGCGTTTCGGCACACAAAATCTGGGAACCTCATATATTGCCCATGTCGAAAGTGCTTCAATGGCCATCTAAAGACAAGTGATGAAGTTAGAGAAGATTTGATCATAAGTGGCATACTTCGTGGTTACACATATTGGGACTATCATGGTGAAGATAGACATGCTACCACAGACAGTGAGGATGACGAGTTAGAGCTTGTTAATGAGGTTGAATGTGATGAAATAAACGAGTTGATAGCAGATACTTCACTAGGGTTTAATCAGGAGAATGTCAAAGACCAAGGATATGAGATGGAGACTACTAGTAGTATTGTACCACAAATGAGGCTAAAAGAATTTTGAGGGTCATTCAAAATGCAAAGACTAGCATATATCCTGGGTATGAGATTTTTTTATTGTCTTTCATCTTAAAACTTTTACATAATAAATGTGTTGGGGGAATGAATAACAGAGGCTTTACCATGTTGCTTGAGGAGATAAAGAAGGCTTTTCCTAAAGGCGAGACGCTACCAAAGTCCTACTACGAGGCAAAAAAGATTTTTCAAGATCTTGGGCATTCATATGATAAGATAGATGCGTGCATCAATGATTATGTTTTATTTCGCAAAAAACATGCTTATGCAGAAAATTGACCAATTTGTGGACAATCGAGATGGAAAAAAATTGATTATAAAGATAATGATGATGATGAGGAGTCTACTGGATATTCTAATAGGAGGAAACGAGTCTCACAAAAGATTTTGCGCCACCTTCCTTTAAAACCAATGCTTCAGAAAATGTTCATGTCTTCCAAAATTGCTTCTGAAATGAAGTGGAACCATGATAACCGTATTACAGATGACAATGTAGCACATCCTGTAGATTCAAAGGCTTGAAAACATTTTGATCAATTGTATCCTGACTTTAGTGTTGAACCGAAAAATGTGAGACTTGGATTGGCAAGTGATGGCTTCAATTTGTTCAACAACATGAGTCTATCATATAGCAGGTGGCCCGTTGTTCTAATACCATATAGTTTTCCCCCATGGATATGCATGAAACAAACAAATATGATTTTGTCTCTGCTTATTCCAGGAGGGAGAGCTCTTGGAAATGACATCAATGTTTACTTACAACCATTGATTGATGGGTTAAAAGAATTATGGGAAGAAGGTGTGGATACATTTAATGCATCAAATAAGACAACTTTCCAAATGAGGGCAACCTTGTTATGGACTATTAGTGACTTTCCAGGTTATGCAGTTCTCTCTGGATGAAGCACTAAAGGACGTTTAGCATGCCCAGTTTGTAACGTGGAGTCATGTTTGAAGAGATTAATGTATGGAAAGAAACAATGTAATATAGGTCATTGAAGATTCTTGCCACTGGATCATAAATGGCGTGATAACAAACGCAACTTTGATGGAAATAAAGAACCAAGACCTCCACCGTTGTTTATTTCAGGTGATGATATTCTCAAGCAAATGCAAGATGTAGAACAAATAACATCTGGTAAGGGGAAGAAACAAGCCGAGGGAAGCGGGCATCTTAATTGGAAAAAAAGAGTGTATATTTTTTATCTTCTGTACTGGAAAAATTTGCTCATTCGTCACAATCAAGATGTTATGCACATTGAGAAAAATGTGTACGATAATGTGATTACGACATTGCTAGGAGTTTTGACAAAAACAAAGGATAATTTCAATCCCCGTTCGGATTTGCAACAATTAAAGCTTAGAGAAGAGTTACATCCAATTAAGAAAGATGAGAACACTTACTTACTCCCTCTTGCTCGTTATACTTTGTCATCCAATGAAAAGAGACGTGTGCTACAAATCTTGAAAGATATCAAGGTTCCTGATGGATTTTCTTCAAACATATCCAGATGTGTTAACTTAAAAGTAAAAAATGTTAATTGGCCTAAAAAGTCATGATTGTCATGTTCTTCTCCAACGACTACTTCCACTTGCTATTCGAGGCATATTGCCCGATGATGTGTGTGATGCCTTGATCGGTTTGAGTAGTTTATTTGTTGATTTATGCTAAAAAAAACTCTTCAAGTTGAGGAACTAGAGAGAAAAGAAAGGAATACTGCAATTACGTTGAGTCGTTTGGAGATGTTATTTCCACCATCCACTACACCAAATTTCCCCATCAGCAACGGTTTGGAACCGTGGGGGTAACCGATGGCCACGGCTAAGAGGCGTGGGCTGTAGAGGCATCGCGAAATCATCCGTGACGGCTATAAACTGTGGCTAAAATTTTAGCAACGGTTTTATGTTCAGGACGGTCGATGATTTAGCCACGGTTCTAAACCGTTGCTAAAATAAAACCGTGGCTAGTAAAAAAAAATTCAATTTTTAAAAAAAAAAAAAAAATTAATTAACCTCCAGTGGGGAGGGGCAACTATGGAATGCCAGACCTTTATTACTTGTCAAAAATTGACTTACAAACGCTACGGGGGTACATTACGACGTTACCCGTATTAAAACCAAAACAATAGAAAAAAACTGTCCTTAAAACAATTGCCACGACAAAGACAGAACTTAAAACAACAAAAAGACTTGAGGCCAAAACAAATGACCCAACTAGAATGCACGTAAATCTGCCCAAGCAGCCAGCACACGCTGAAACACCAACGCCATCTGAATAATCACCCTGAAAAATAGCCAACAGGACGCTGCATCGTACCCTCGCGAACTGTGTTTCCCAGCAGCATTCAGTAACCATCCCTCGCATCCACCATCTCTACGCTGGGCACAACAACAACATCTCCTCAACAGGCCGCAGCATCTCAGTAGGCTGCAGAAAACCATCAGTCCGCAACATCTCAGCTCCCAGCATACACTCTGTTTTGCAACAGAGTGTTCCAGCCAACAACCTGTTGGATGTGGTACTAGAGTGTAGGTGAGCTGCAAGCCTGCTCGACGCGCAACCTCGCTCCTGCATAAAAAACAACAACATCCTATACACCAGAGAAATGCACAGCTCCAGTGCGAACCGCGCACTTGCAGTCCAGCAAGTATAGCAGGCTGAGTGCCTGCGCTCATTGTGATTCCCGCAACTGCCTCTCCTACAATGCCCCTGTAGTCCATTACAGGTATGAAAGAATGATGCTTGAAGAATTCATGATAATTTTCCAAAGAGAAACAGTTAAAAAAAATTCATGAAGACTTCAAGGATAAGGGAAAGCAAGATGCACATGCATTTGGAAACAATTTAATTGCATCTAAAGTTTTTAGAGTGTCGGAATTTCATACCTTGATTCCAAGAATAAGGATTCAGATAAAGGTTCTTCCCATCAGGCTTAACATGAAAAGGGCCGACTTCCTCTGCTACCCCATGGAGAATAAATTTAAAGCCTTGCAGGTTTAGCTTTGACATGCTGCATCAGAATATCCTAGTTCTTAAAATAAACATGATTTAACATGGAGAATCAATTATGGCTATTTACAAAGAATTACATACACAAAGAAAACAGTGATAATCGGATCAAATCAGGAAGAGCATATTTATATTTTTTAACAGTTTTAGAAATGGGAGTGTGTTAAGTGTATGTAGCAGACCTTGAGGAGTTCAGAGGGACGGAAGCCACCCATCCACAGGAAACAGCGCTCGGCTGGAGTTATCCACATACCGGTGATGATATGGAAGATGTCGGACTTTGCTGCAATGCCATTAAGACGGAATATCTCATCGTAATGGGCTAAATGTCCATCCAGTATCAATCTGAGATCACCATCAGATATGTGTGCTTGTAATCCTGTCCGGAGCTCTGAAAACTACAACATTACAAGTACAAAATAACAAAAACATCACCATCCTACAACTCTGAGACAAACACATCTCTGTGGTACTAGTTTAACTATGCCATATCTTTTTCTGAAGCAAATTTTGCATCCATATTAATTTCATTCTATATCTAAGGTTGTTCAATATCAAGTACTATAAGTAAGCACTCTGCTAATGAGTTGATCTATTTTTAATTCTTGTTTATTCAACTGATTTGCTATGCACATGATCAGAAGGGAGTGCAGTGCAACAAAACTTGCCTGAACATATTAGACTGTAAGCATTTTTTTAAACAAATAAGCCTTAGCTAATATAATAAATATTTTTATTACTTTGATTGTTTTTCTAATATGTACACATTTCATTAAAGAAAAAAAAATTGGACACATTAATTTGTCACTGATGAGAGGATTGGCTTCATAATATTAGCACACGCATTGATGAGCAAGCTAAAACACACATATCAGTCTACACAATCCCATGTGTTCAAAAGTAAGATGACGTGACCCCAAGCAGCAGAATAACAACGTGAATTTTCATATGTTGAAATCTTGAAGATAACTAACCTTGTTCTTGGTGGGCATATAAAAGGGTTCAAAAACACAAGGAAATGGGGTATCCAAGCCGCACACTCTAGCAACGGGGGCTTCAAGCTACAAATTCACCATAGATTTAAATGTTTAACAAAACATATAAATAGCAGAGACATTGACAATACTATCTAGAGCATTACCCCGAACTCCACCTCTAAACTATTGCCACTTTAATCTTTAAAGGCTATAGTTTTGTCTTCAAAATTACTCAAAGATAAGGTAGACCATGCCTCAGATGGAAAACAAGTTAGTTTGAGAAGTGTTGTATATTTGTATTGTAACCAAAAGAAAGAACTTACCCTCAAGAAGCAGCGTTCAGCAATAGAAGCAGAGATTTCGGCTCCAAAACCTCCAGTCACTGGAGCTTCATGACTAACCTAACAATTGGACATAGGGAGGTTTGGTTAAATATCAAGAACTACAATTAGAAAAAATATGGTAGAAAAAAAATTCACTCACAAGTAGCTTTCCCGTCTTTCTGACGGAGGCTTCTACTGTTTCTTTGTCCCAAGGGATCAAGGTTTTTAAGTCTATCAGTTCACAAAATATTCCATCCTGCAAAACCACAAATATCAAAAGAAAATCTAATTATTCAGTGGGGATAAACGAAGACTTATATCTTTAAAAGCAGTCTGTTCTGGGCCGTACTCAATCAGATGATGAGCATACCTTTTCAGCATCCTTACATGCCTCTTCCATGGGAGCAAGTTGAGCTCCCCATCCGACAAGTGTTATGTCACTGCCTTGACGAATCACTTGATAAAATATAACACGTAATTACTACCTAACATCAACAATAATTATTCCAGTGAGTATATTTCAGAAAAGACATACCTCTGCCACCGACAAAGGCAACATGTAATCATTCTCAGGAACATCTTCTACTGCCAAGCGGTAAAGCCACTGAAAATCCAAATTACCAACTATGAATTCTTGTGTGCAACCAAAATATAAGAGTAAATCATCCAGTACCTTTGGCTCAAAGAAGAGGGTAGGATTTGGGTCACGTATGCATGACAATAGTAGTCCTTTTGCTTGTTGTGGACTTCGAGGAATGACCACCTATCCAAGAAATTTTAGTGGGTTACATTTAGACGTTGGATTCATATTGGCGGACATAAGATGAATAAAATTGGCTAATCAAGGAAAAATACTTTTTTTGACACTTGGAATGGGAGGCAAAATGTTACTTTGATACATTCCAGAGCAGTGTTTGATGAGAGAACAAGGTAATACAAACAAGAAGTAAATAAATAATTGCCACATCCAAAGTGATACAAAGGGGTCTCATATCGAGTGATGGAAAGCACCCAAAACTTGTTCCTTTTCACAAAGCATTCAGAGTTCGTGATTTGTGAGTTGGAATCCATATCTTTTCCTCTTATAACCATTGAGTTAGAGACACGGCCAGAACAGGCAGACAAGAATGCAGGGAATGAAGAGAACAAACCTTGATACCTGGAACATGACAAAAGAAAGCCTCTGGAGATTGAGAGTGATAATGCCCGCCATGGCCTACAGCTCCATAAGGTGATCTTATCGTCAAACCTGAACAACACATTTAGCTTATCACCATGAGAATATAAAAAGAAACCAAAATGTTGTAGACAGAAGTTGAACCTCCACAATTGAATTGATTCCCACTACGATATCTGAATTTGGCGGCTTCATTGACAATCTATAACGACAACAACAACAGCAAATCAAGAAAAGACTTCAGTAAGAAATTTTGTAAAACTACATAGTAAGTTTAAGTGCAAAAACAGTAGGCTTGCCTGATCAAAAGCAGGAAAAATATAATCCGCAAATTGAATCTCTGCAATAGCTCGGTTCCCCTGTCTCATTAAGTAAAGCCAATGATGTAAATCAGTGTAAAGGAAAAAAGTGAAATGCATTTGAGATGGAACAATAATAACATATAAGCAGAAAGTTAAAACACACCATTGCTGCTAAACCGATACCGAATCCGACCAAACCCTGCAAAACATAAAACTTCTTACATGAAACTTATATGTAATATGTATGGGTTGGAGATCAACAAAAGGAAGCACAGATTTCCAGAGTGTGTGCCATAGCATAAAACAGACTACTAAAGTCACTGAAGAGTGTGATAGGAACTAACCTTTTTAAGGTGGTATTTCTGCAAGAAATGAAGAGACCAAGCAATTCAAGGCTGAATGACTCTGTCAGAGTTGTGATTCCTGGAAGCAACAGAACATGCAAGACACAATCAATATGAAATTCAGCTACAAGAATCTGATAGTCACTGAAGATTGCTTGAGAAAGAAAAGAAATTTGTATATAATGAATTGTGAGATTACAATGAAGAAAAATGAAATGTAACAGGCATATTTCGAGATTGCCAATCTCCTAGGAGCAAAGCTCACTGTACAATGATTTTCTTACAGAATGAATGCCCTTATTTCTTTTGCTAACTCTTATTTATAGCAATCAGAATTAACATTGACTAACAGTGGATCTAACAGAACATTCTCTAATTAACAGAGCACCTAACAGGAATGTCTTTACAGACTGCCACAGAATTCCTTTACAGACTGTTATAACAAAATAACGGAGCACCCAATTCACTTCTCTGTTTGATATTTCCTCCTTGTATATGTAAACTTGATGTGAGGCTGAGTCCTAACAGCCTTGCATTTGGAAAGACAATTACTAACAGTAAATTTATACAACGTTACTTACCATTCCAACGTTATCTGCATCCACGATATGACCATTAACGGTGCCTGTGGCTTAGACTGTTATGCCTTGTATTGTTATCCATTTTTTAAAAAAATTTGTGTCTCGTCGAAAACATTTTTGAGGTCTTGCTTTCCAAACATATATATCTTCGAGCTCAGTTTGTTTCTTAAAAGTTGTCTCTTTCATCCTACTAGCTTTTAGATGATCAAACCGTTCAACTTCCACCTCAGCCCAACAAGAAGAAAATGTTGGTACAAGTAAAACAAGCTAAACTGCTGAATCTAATCCAATATAGTAGTATGTACGTATAAACAGTAGACTCAATTGGCTAACCTATTCAATCAATTCAAGAGCAAGGGCCCCAGGGATGGTGACTTCATCCACTCGAGCTGAGACGCTAGGTTTTTGAGTGAGCAAATAAATATCAACTAAGAAGCAATCAAAATAAAAAAAACTTAGAGATCTATCATTCACTCACAGCTGATATCTATGAATTGCATCATCTCGCTTGACTAACGATACATCTTTGTCCTTAAACTGAGAGGTATGATTAGTCTGGAAATTGTCTGTAAAAGAGTAATATTCCTTCCAGTAAGCCAACTGAGAGTTTATAGCTTTCATATTGATAACAAAACAAAATAAGTTGTATAAAACTATAACAAAATTTTTTGTCTCTCATTGTAAAGCTAGATAGAAATTGGCTTTGTGCTACGTTAAAATGCCCAACAAGCTCCCTTGATGTATTTAACATGTTCTATATCATTGGATATGTGGTTCAGCAAATAAGTGCAAATAATCATAAACTTTGCATAATTGCATCCCAATAACAGAAAACAAGTGAAATGAATATGAAAGTCGGATTCATGAATCAAAACATAAAAATGATGCAAGTCTTCTATACGAAACTTATTGATGAAAAATAAGACAACGGTAACTTATTAACACCAATAATAATGCAGTAAAGATAAAAGAAATAAACAATTGCTGAAAGAGGACCTGCTACAGTTGAACCTCCATTGTCAAGAACCTTCACTGGGACCATAGTGGTAACAGGTTGCACAACCTGTTCAGGTATGAAGTTAATTTTTTCATAAACCAAATGAACTGTTAACAGAGATACAAGACTCCAAATAAGGCCCATTTGACCGTACTATTCTTTGGGAATTTCTTTCTCTGTTGTCTCTAAAATAAAAAGTGTGTGTCTAGTTTATAATTGCTCTCTGACTCTCTCCTTACAGGCAAATAGAATGGAAAGTAAACCACATCATCATGCACAACAAAAATGATATTCTTTGTGTTTTGACAGTGAACAATATGCATTACAATTCTAAGTCACTAGCATACACAAAATTATCAAATTTGATAAACATTTAGGAATTAGGATTAAGAGTGAGATTGAACACATTCAATAAAACATTCAAACTATGAACTAAGATCTACTATTAGAGAAGCTTTCATCCCTCGTTCCAACTAAATACTAATTTGTCAAAATGGTAGAAAATAAACGAAAGTTTTGACATATTGAACAAAAAAGGTACAAACTTCTCAAGAATAATGGAAATCCGGAAATTTCTTTGAATATTCAACAAACATATGAGATAAAATGAGCAGAGATTTGTACCTAAGATTAGCATAACCTCCAATTGCATACATAATTGAAGCATTTTATCAAACAACTAGTGTTCACTTGAAATTGTTCCATATCTTTCAAACTCTTTCATCAAGGGATAGATTAATTGAAGCATTTTATCAAACAACTCTTGTTCAAGTCAAATTGTTCCATATCGTTCAAACTCTTTCATAAGGGATAGATTTTCACATATTTATTCTCAATGTTAGTAATTCTCGCTGTTAATGATCTTTCCTACTCGAAGTAGAGGGTTTTCCTCTAAATCTTCAAAGCAAGATGAATTAAAGAAGATGAGAGTTCATTGATACATTTACCTTGGAAAATCGATGAACTCAAAGAAAAATTTGTATCTGAAATGAAGCACAAAAGACCTAGAAATAAAAATAGCCATCAATGAAGCTCACTACACCTCCTTTAGATTATCTTCTAGGTCTTCGATTCGATTTCCTTCAAAGACATCTCCATAGGTAAAACAAAAAGAACATATGTCACAGGATGTAACCAATAAGAAGAAGAAAAAAATAATAAGAAGAAGAGATAAACAAAGAGATCTAAAGAATAAGGAGATCTAAAGAAGAATAAGGAGATCTTACCTTCTCAAACTTTCTTCTTTTTCTTCTTCTTCTTCTTCTATCTTCCTCTCCTTTCGTCCTTCTTCTTCTCTGCTTCGAGAATCAGTGATTGTGAAGAGGAGGTGTGGAGAGAGTCTGTTTTTCCCCAATTTTTTTGCCAAAGCGCGAAACTGTTCCCTCCAAAGTGCGAAACTATTTTGGCCAAAGCGCGAAAGTGAAATTTTTTTTAGCTACGGTTTTAAACCGTTGGCAGTTTTAGCCACGGTTATAAACCGTTGGCAGTTATAGCCACGGTTTAAAACCGTGGCAACCCTTTTGGTGTAGTGTTATTTTGCCACGGTTTTATTTTTTAGCCACGGTTTTAAACCGTTGGCCGTTATAGCCACGGTTTTTAGCCGTGGCAATTAAACCAACGGCTTAGAGCCGTGGCCACCTCCCCGTAGCTAAACAAGCCTTTTGGTGTAGTGATCATTATTTGATGTGATGGTACACTTATCGATCAACTTGGCAAATGAAGTCAAGATTGTTGGTCTTGTTCAATACCATTGGATGTATTCCATTGAGAGGTACATATATTTTCGTTGTTGTAAATACTCACAAGTAGGCCATGTTTGAGAACTATACTTATAATTCAAAATGTAGGTACTTGCACACCTTGAAATCATATGTCCGGAACAAAAGTCGACGAAGGGATCAATTGCAGAAGGTTTTATTCTAGAAGAGTGTATGAAATTTTCTTCAAGGTACTTGCATGATATAGAAACAAAGTTTAATCAAGTTCCTAGGAACTTTGATGGCTCTGATGACCAACATCAAGATGGACTTTCTACATTTTCAACAAAGGGACCTGCTATGGGAAAGTCAGTTGTAAAAGAGTTAACTATGGAAGAATGGACCCAAGCACACTGGTACATCTTACAATATTGTGAAGACGTGACACCTTTTATTGAGTAAGAAATAACCATTTATACTACTTGTGTGTTTTTAGGTCACCAAATTATCTAACATATGTCACTTATTTGCAGGGAACATAAAGAAATCTTGAAACATACACATTCAAGGAACTTAGACCTTATTCATCGTCGACAATTCATACTAAGAATATTTTTCATAACATAATTGGTACTTTTCATTGCATAGGTGGTTGAATTATGTCGAACAACTAGTGATGAATCAGTTGAATAGTTGCACCCATTGGCTCGTGGTTCTGACAAAATAGTATTGTCATCGAATGGTTATGTTGTCAATGGATTTAAGTTCCACACAAAAAGCCGGGAAACTCGGTTAAAAACACAAAATAGTGGTGTGGTTGTTAATGGAGATAATGGAGTCGATATATTGAATTATTATGGAGTTCTTATTGATGTTGTTGAATGCAATATTTAGGAGGAAATCACGTTGTTCTGTTCAAGTGTGATTGGAGAGATATCCACAGCCCTGCACGAGGTATTGAAAAGGATAGGCATGGTTTTTTAAGTGTTAAATCCCAACGAACACTTAAAACAAATGAACCATTCGTCTTAGCAAGCTAGTGCGAACAAGTTTTCTATGTTAGAGACAATGCAAGAATGAGATGGCTAGTTGTGACAATAGTTGTACCATGTGAATTTTATGTCATCCAGAACATGAAGACGAGGCACCCATCGATGAAACAGAGGTATTGCAACCCCTAGTACCAGGGGATACATCAATCACTTCTGCACCAAGTAATAATGTTGATCATGTTGTTTTATGGAATAGAGCTGATTTGCCAATGGAAACAATTCCATTGTTAGAAAATAACACCAACAAAAAAAAAAGGAAAATAAAATAAGAGAGTTGATGTTTGAACAATGTTAATTGAATAGTCATCAAATGTTATAATGTATTATTATTATTATGTTATGGCACTAGCTCACTTTTTATGCATTTTTCAGGTATGGTGCCACGACCACCGAGAATTGATAGGTCACCCTCATTCCATTCGGAGGAGTCTTCCCCTAATATTGGGTCAAGTTCATATGGTATTTTTACTCACTCTAAACAATATAAGCTCCATATTTTCTTATAGAAATTGTACTTAAAGTTAAAAAAAATTTAACATTAATAATTTCCTTTACATAGGTAGCACGAGGAATAGAAAACCACGTGGACGAGCACTGGGGCAGAAGGTAGCAAGTCTACCAAAAGGAACAAAATTGAGTATGAAATTTGATGACAAACATCGGGTAATAGGAGCGCACAAGTCACTATTTATGTCTTGATAGGGAATTGTCGTTCGGAACATGCAAGTTACATCTGTTGCTGCTCCATCATGGAGAAAACTTGACAAAGATGTAAAGGACAAAATGCTTGAGTCGGTATTGGTACGTATCTTATCTTTATAATATGTGTATATATATTGGTAACATATGCTAGATTTGATCAAATTTGCTCTTTTATTCAGGATATGTTCGACATAGGGGATGATCCAGTAAGAAAGAAGTTGTTAATGAAGGAAATGGGAAAAAATGGAGGGACTACCGATCAAAATCGAAGAAGGATTATTACGATATACATGAAACAGATGAGGAACGACTTCAAAATCGATCACCATTTGTGAAAGAAAAAGATTGGAAATGGTTGATAGAAGAACATTGGGGAACGTCAAAGGTTCAGGTATGTACCTAAACCTTGAGATAATATCACACTTGATTAAAATATACTAGCTAAGCTGAAAGAACCCTAGTTTTAAGTTATTTTTCAGCAAGCCCATATCTCATTTCTAGTACACGTGTTACTTCTTAAATCCAAAATAATAAAGAGAAAAAAACTAAATTGCTCATATATGTATGTTCTGCTTGAAACACCCGAGACATAAGTTAGTTTCTGCTATTTAAAATTAGTTTCTTTATCTTATCCACGTAGATTGATAAGGTGATAGCATGTGTTCTCAATGAACATTGGAAATGCCAATTTCATCATCATTATATGGTGATTTAGGCTACATAGCTTGGGGCATGTTAGTATATATTTCAAGGGAATTCAGAGTGTGTAGGGGTTCAGGATTTTTCAGTCCACAATACATTTTGTAGGGTTGCATTAGCATGTTTTATGTTCAACTCCAAGGGCTCCAATAAGATACAAGGATATGTCGACAATTATTGTACCCTCAATGTTGCTTGGCCTATTTCTGTCTTGCTGCTTAAAATCTCTTTGAACCCTTTCCTTGATGCACCCTGTTAACTTGGGTTAGGTCCAACTGGTGGCCTTATTTACTGCATGGAGTATCCTTTCATACTGTTATTAGTCTTTGTCCATGTTGGCACTGATAGAATATGGTGATCTGTGATTTCATATTGGTAGTGATTTTTAATCTCATGTAAATACAGAGTCATTGTCAATCTTCACAATGGAAGTCCCTTGTTTTGTACAGGAGGAAAGACCTTCTTCTATTTTACTAATTATTAGTTGTGATTCTTTTATCTTTCTTTTGTAGTTGTTGAGTTATAATTGATATTTTATTAAAGTATACATGCTGATGATAAGTTAATAACCTTATAGTGTACTATACATGGAGATAATAATAACTATAATATATCTATTTTTACCAATTAAATGTTAAAAGGGATGCAAAAAAAAATCTTGGTCAGTTGAACTGGGTGAGTAACGTGTAAATTTGATAGGTTTTAACCACATAGATTGTTCACATTCATAATTCATGTGATAGTTTGTGGATAATTACATTCGTCCATTGCGATTTAAATGTCAATATATACAAGTCAAGGTTAGTCATTGTAAATCATCAACAATCTTTACATTATATATGCATACTTCATTCTTGACATGGTTTTCCAAATTTGCTTTTAATAAATTTAGGAATTGTGTGATAAGAATAAAGACAGGCGTGACATACAACAAATGCTTCATCGTGCAGGCAGAAAATCTTTCGCCGTAATTGAGGATGAAGAGGTAAGTATACAATATTTGAGATTTTGGGTTTGAATATCAACTTAGTAGAAATATAGTTACTCATTTGTGTACGTTTTTTATTGTTGTCAGATGAAAAGGACAGGAGTTCGCCCCTCTCGTATTAGGATGTTTGAGCTTGCGTATACAGGCAAAGATGGATCATATTCAGATGTATTCACTCAAAAAAAGGCGGTCAGTTTTTTTTTCCAATTTAAAATTGTTTGTATCCATTACCATTTATATTCCATATTCACTAACTAAATGTGCCTCTAAATATAGGAAGAGATACGAAATCTTACCATGGAACGAGATGAGGGATTACACTCCTTAGATGACGACCACATTTTTGCTCAAGTATTCGAGCCAATTAGACCTAGACGTGCACGTTGTAGGGGACATGGGGTCACACCAACATCTGAAAATGGCACGAGTAGTCGCTTTGGATCTCTAGCTGTAGAAGAAGCAAGGCGAGAGATTGAGATTGCAAGGAAAGAGGCTGCAGAAGCAAAAAAAAGAGTTGGCAGACTACAAGAGTGGCCAGTGATAAAATGAATTAAATGAATGATGATATGGCTATGAGATGCAAACATTGAGGAGATTGACTTATCAAATTAATGGTGGATCTGAGACACATTAGCGGTGAGTTTTTTAAGTGATAATATCTAGAATGTGTTGCATGCCATTAGTGATAATAGTTGTTTTCATATTTGATCCCTATTTGTTGTTTTTTCCTACAATAATTTCGAGTTTTGCTATTGAAAACTCCATTGTTTATTAGCTAGAGAGCTGCAAAGCTTCAACTGAGTTTTGGTTCAACTCCACCAGTATAATTGTTAATTTTATTACTTGTCTATAGGTTTAAAGTGGCTGCTAATGTGTTGTACTTGGATGTATATATATCTGGATGCAGGGGCTCACTTATGTTGGTTTTTCTTACATGGTGGTTAAGACAAAGGATCCTATTTTGTTTCTAACTTTTTTGGATTAGTCGTGCTATTATAGGAGAATGTGGTATATGTTCTTCTACAAGCTTTCCATGGTTTAACATATTGTTTTACCTATAAATATATTAAAGGGTTATGTTCCTTGTGTTGCTATTTATTTGACATATTTTTTGTGAAGTTTATGTTGTTGATAGGGTTGGAAATGACTCGAAGATGGGTTTATTTTAGTCGGAAATAAGTTTAATGGCAGATTCGGATTGGCAATAAGTTTTAAATTTAATGCTATCAATGTATTTATTTTAGTTGGAATCAACATTTTTATTGATGCAGGTTGAGCTGCCTAAAACCGATTTTTGTTTATGCGGGTTTGTTAACATACCCAACGCTTTAAAAGCGTCGCAAATAAGTTCGCAAAAAAAAAAAGAATCTTTGTCGGCGCTTCAAAGCGCCATTACAAAGTTATGTAATACGGCGTTTGTATCCAAACTAGAATTGACATATGCATTTGTTTATCGGTGCTTATATAAGCTATTACGGCGGTTTAAAAAGTGTCGTCATTGTAACTTTTTTTCGGCTTTTCATATAAAGCGCCGTTAATCCTTGGCGGCACATACAATTTCCGGCGCTTTCTAAAATGTCTGAATTGATCTAAACCGGCACATATGTTTCTATACCGACGCTTTTGGAAGCGTCGCTTAAAACGAATATGCTAGAGTGGTGCGTGTATCCCACTCTTTCTCGTCAACACTTTTTTGCAAATACAATTATGTATTATTATACCTTATTATCCATGCATGTTCGTAAATAAACAAAAATATATAAATACATATATATATATATATATATATATATATATATATATTGCATGAGCAATGAATGTGTGCATTTGAACAATTTGAAACATTGTAATAATATAATTTTTTGTAAACAATTTGAAGACACCCACCCAAAATGGAATTACATCAAATTGATAACAAAAACCATAAATCGTGTGTAACACCCCCCCCCCCCCCCCCCGGGGGCGCGGGCACATCAGAGATTGTTATAGGAAAAATGTTGAAATTGAAGCAATTTTTATGAAATTTCTCAATTTGAAAATGTATTTTCATAAGTTTAAAAGTTTAGATGTGCAATTTATAATTATTCATAATCTAATACCTAATTATTACCAAGGGCCAAAATTAGAAGGCCATATGTAAATATCTTTTACTTGAGATTAACACGAGTGTAATAGGCATATTGATTTTGTGATGGGCATTTTAGGTATTACAAAAAGTGGTGATGAAGACATCCACTACTATACATTTAGGACTCTACGTTTATAATAGTAGAGATTGTTAAATATTTTATAATATTTAAAAACTAGTCGCAAAGGGCTACAGTCAAAAAGCCGGCATTGACTACGATGAGGTATTTGCTCCTGTTGTTCGCCTATTCAAAATGGATGGAAGGTTCCTCAGATGGATGTGAAATCTGCTTTTCTAAATAGACTTCTTAAAGAAGAAGTTTACATTGAACAACCGATAGGCTATCAAGTGAAAGGACATGAAGACAAAGTCCTCAAGTTGAACAAGGCCCTTTATGGGTTAAAGCAAGCACCAAGGGCATGGAACAATCAGATCGATAAATATTTTCAAAAAAATAGTTTCACCAGATGCCCTCATGAGCATGCAATATATGTCAAAATAAAAGATGGAAACATTTTGACCGTGTGCCTGTACGTGGATGACCTGATATTCATTGGAAGTGATCCAAGTATGTTCGAAGAATTCTAGAAAACAATGATCAAGAAATCTGAGATGACTGACATCGAGCTTATGGCATACTATCTTGGTATTGAAGTAAAAAAAATTGAAGATGGTATCTTCATCACACAAAAAGGCTTTGCAAAAGATCTGCTCAAGAAGTTCAAAATGCAAGATTGCAAGCCCATTAGTACGTCGGTGTAATGTGGAGTCAAATTTTCCAAGAACGATGGAGGAGAACGAGTAGACTCAACAAACTTCAAGATCCTGGTTGGAAGCTTGCGCTACCTAACTTGTACGAGGCCTGATATTCTTTACGTCGTCGGATTAGTCAGTCGGTATATGGAATCTCCAACAACTACTCATCTAAACAACTTTGGTTTATTCTATAATCATACTAATTATTATAAACTTGTTGGATATAGTGATAGTGACTGGGCTGGAGATGTGGATGATCAAAAAAGCACAACCGACTTTGTGTTTTTCATGGCAGACACCGCTTTTACTTGGATGTCAAATAAGTATGTAGTTGCTACATCCTGTGTCTGTCAGGCAATATGGCTAAGAAGTCTACTAAAGGAGCTTGGAATGCTGCAAGACAAACCATCTGAGGTCTATGTCGACATCAAATCAACAATGGCCTTATCAAATAATCCAGTCTTTCATGGTCGAAGCAAACATATTGATATGCGGTATCACAACATAAGGGAGTGTATCACAAGAAAAGAAGTGCAACTAGAGTATGTGAGGTCCCAAGATCAAGCAGCAAACATTTTCACTAAGCCACTCAAGTTTGAAGACTTTTTCAAAATGAGAAGTTTGTTTGGGATCACAAATCTAGTTTAAAGAGGGGTGTTGGATTATAAACTTGATTTGGGCTAAGTTATGTTGTAATTGGGCTTTAGTTATTTAAATTGTAATTGGGCTTAAAATTAAAGAATGAAAGAACAAAGCTCACCGATTCATCAAGCTCCATGAACATGTTTTTTCTTCCACACATATGGTTACTTGCTCCAGTGTCGATATTCCATGTGTTGTCTTGTCTTCCTTGTTCTCCTTTATATGCTAGCAACAACGTGCCATCTTCTTGGCTCTTATTTTTGACGTAGTTAGCCTTCTCTTCAACTTTACATGTGGGGCTCTACCTTCCGAAGCATAGTGACCAAACTTTTTACAATTGTAGCACTTGACTTGAGGTTTGTCATACCTTGAGTTTTTCCCATGACCTCCAGTAGATTTTTATTTCCTATCTTCATTATTGCCGTAACCTCCTCGACACCGTCCTCGACCTTGTCCTTGGCCACAACCTCTTCCACGCTGACCACGTTCATTGCCGTAGCTTTCTTTCTTCTCCTTTGAGTGACTTGCATCTTGAGAAGTTGTTCCAAAATTTCTTGTTTCCTCTTATATTTTTCTTCGTACGCTTGCAACGACCCCATTAGTTTGTCGATAATCATCTCTTCCAAATCTTTTGTTTCTTCAATTGTCACCACAATGTGCTTGAATTTAGGATCTAACAAGCGTAGTATCTTCTCCATTATTCTCACGTCTTCTAGATTTTTACCGTTTCTCTTCATTTGGTTAGAATTTTGTCAAGACTCTTGAGAAATAGTCTAAAATAGACTCTGACTCTTTCATGTGTAAAGCTTCAAACTCACCTCTTAGTGTTTGGAGGCGCACCTTCTTCATTTTCTCCGCTCCTTTGCAAGAAGTTTGAAGCTTCTCCCATGCCTCCTTTGAAGATGTTGCACTTGAAATTTTCTCAAAGCCATCATCATCTAAGGCTTGATAGATGAGGAAGAGAGTTTTCTTGTCTCTCTTTCTTGAATCTTTTAAGTTTTCCCTTTGTGCTTGGGATAGTGATGCCTCATCTTGTGGCTTATTATAGCCTTTCTCCACAATCTCTCAGACATCATGCGCGCCAAGGAGAGCCTTCATCTTGATACTCCAATTGTCGTAATTGCTCTTGTTGAGCATAGGGACTTGGAATGAAGCCATACGATTGCTTGCCATGACTATAGGAAGAGATCTTTTAGGTGTTTGGAACCTTGCTCTGATACAACTTTGTTGGAAGATGAGGCTTCTAAAGGCTTTAGAAAATTTGGGAGGAGATGATGAGAGAAGGAGAAGGTAGTAGAAATGAGTTTTTATTGATTCTCAAGTTTTGCTTTATACAAAATGGGATAACTCACACCCTATTTATACTAGTGGCACCTCCTTAAATAATGGCTAGGATTGTACCAACACATTTCTAATCTAATGGCTACAATTCATCATTTCTAGATTTTTCCACCATAATCTAGTGATAGAAGACTTGACTTAAAAAATTAGGAGATTTAAGTCATCGATCCAATATGTTATCCAGACTCATGGACATGGATAGGTATCAATTTAGGATAATTTTCTCAAGGACTTCTGCATAAGTTTCATCCTAGCAGGAAGAGACACCAGTTCTGTGGCATTGGCATGGTTTTTCGGGCTCATACATGAACATCATCATGTTGAAATTCAGATTCTGGGTGAGCTTTCAAGCATCATTAACTTTCGACAGACCACTGAGGAAATCAATAACATAGTCTTTACACAGAAAAAGTTATATTTTCTAGATTTCTCCATTCTTTTCTTATCCTAAAAATACCTAGATTTTATCTAATTACTCTTCTAGAAATAGCTTTATGGAAATTGGGCTCTAATCTAACTCCTTCTAGAATTTGGGCTTTGTTCTTTTATTCTCTACTTTTAAGCCCAATTACAATTTAAATAACTAAATCCCAATTATAATATAACTTAGCCCAAATCAAGTTTATAATCCAATAGGAAGGACCAAAGGTGTGCCGCTACTTATGAAATGCACTCTTAACACTTCCTTGAATACTCTCTTGAAACCATTCAAACCTTGGTGCATCATAAGCTGTTGAAGTTGTTAGGCAAGCTTGTGGACTCGAGAAAAAACATTGATCTTCAAGACATGCTTCTTCGGTTTACATTTGATAACATATGCATCGCAGCGTTTGGTATTGATCTTGGCGGTTTGGCTATTGATTTACATGTGGTGCCATTTGCAAATGCCTTCGAGCAGGCTACACATCTTTCTTTGTTTAGGTTCATAGTACCTCCACCCGTGTGGAAGGTTATGAAGCTTTTTAATATTGGTTCTGAGAAGAAATTGAGGAGTGTTGTCAAAGTTGTTCATAATTTCGCAAAGAAGACTATAAGTGACAGAAGACTTGACATAAAAAATTAGGAGATTTAAGTCATCGATCCAATATGTTATCTAGACTCATGGACATGGATCAGTATCAATTTTTGGATAATTTGTTCAAGGACTTCTGCATAAGTTTCATCCTAGCAGGTAGAGACACCAGTTCTGTGGCTTGGCATGGTTCTTCTGGCTCATACATGAACATCCTCACGTTGAAAGTCAGATTTTGAGTGACCTTTCAAGCATCATTAACTCTCGACAGACCATTGAGGAAATCAATAACATAGTCTTTACAACAGCGGAATTGAAAAATATGCATTATCTTCAAGCCACACTATCTGAATCATTGAGGCTCTACCGTCAAGTGCCTATTGACTTCAAGGAGGTCGTAGAAGATGACATCCTACCCGATGGTAGCATTGTTAAGAAGGGTGCTAGAGTTCTCTACAACATATATTGTATGGCTCGGGTAAAGGAAATATGGGGGAAGGATTGTGAAGAGTTTAAACTAGAGAGATGGATCCAAGAGGGGCAATATGTTAACCAGAAGTAGTTCAAATATGTTATTTTCAATGCAAGACCAAGGCTATGCATGGGGAAGAAGTTTGCATACATGCAGATGAAGATGATAGCTTCTTCAATCTTGTTGAGGTATTCAGTGAAGGTGGTTGAAGGTCACAACGTTGTTCCAAAGATGACTACAACACTATACATGAAAAATGGGTTGTTAGTAACTTTCAAGCCTAGAATGAACCTAAAGACTTAAAATTACTTTCGCTAACTCCGAACCATCTCATTAAGTGAAAGATTAAAGAGATGCTCGCTGTAAGCTAGGGTAAAATGGACAATGAGGTTCATAAGATTTGATGTGATTGCAATTATATATGTATGTGCATTACAAAAAAAGAAAAAAATGCAAAGATAATTGTTTCTAATATGTAGTAAGGATATGTTAAAGTTGAAAACAAAGCACCAATATACATGTTGCTTATTATATGAAAGTTTTTAAAATGGTTATTGTTTTACTACTTTTGGCGCCATTGCCTAGAAAGTTGTGCCTCATCAGAGAGAAAGTTGTTAGAATATGTAGGACTTGCACTCAACATAGCCAAGCCCACATCCAAGATTGATTCACCTCTACAAGAAAGAAAGGCAGAATATGTTAAAGAAGGAAAGTCAGAATAGGACTTTATTAGAATATCTTGTATAGCAAGTGTTAAATTTCATGTTTTCACAAGGTTAGGTAAAAGTTAGCTTGTATATAAGCTTGTATTCAATCAAGGAATAAATACAATTCTCCAAATATTTTCTTTTCATGGTATCAGAGCACTAAGTTTATTGAAGGCTCATGGAAGAAATCTTCTTCTCCAAGAAGCTTCTTCCTCTCTTGGCTTCTTCTTCTTTTCTGAAGTAGGAAGCATATAGTCTAATATGTAGTCTTCTGCTCCCCATAATCTTCATTTTTCCCTTTACTTCTTCTACATCATCTTATTTCCTTGCCAAGCATCTCTGTATTTCTGGGCAACCACTTAACGACCATATCATCATCAACTTTTTCTCACTCGCAAGAAAGATCCACATCTGTTTTTCTTACAGCCCTCACACATAACTGTCACACCACAATCTTCACGATCATTTCTTATTCTCCATCTCGTTTTGCAATTTTTCTTGTTCACAAGAAAGACGCAGTCGCCACCTCACTTCATCTAACTTGTAGCCTTTATTGCCACTATCTTCTTCTCTCCATCACGCCAACAAATCGCTTCCTCACGCCACAATCTACATCCTCTCCATCACCCCACCAAGACTCATCGCTTCTCACCACCATCTGTTATCTCATGAAACTCCTCTCTCACCATCTCACCACCTAATAGAGGCTTTCCACCTCGCCTCACCGACTTGTTTATCTCATTTCCTTCTCACAACCAATAGACCACAGGCCAACGCCTTACTTCGCCTGCAGATACTTCTTTGTCCTCCCTCATAGCCACCATCAAACAGTCTCCACCACGCGTGCTCCCACTCTCACATCACAGGCTAGCGTCGACCACTCCTTCGATCCTTATATTCTCGCCGTTGCAGCCACATGGACAATCTCCCTACAAACAGATCACACACAATAGAAACACTGAGAAAGTTATATTTTCTTGACACTATCCACACCACACCGTTCTCTCTAGCACCACCCCAGAACACCCATAACCTTGGGTGAAGCAAGTTCGTTATGGATGAGATAAAATTGACCAATGCCACCGCTGCGATCATCTCCAGTCATCTTCTCCACCAGCTGTTTTGTCGTCATCCAAACCACCAAACCTTCCATCAAGCGCACACTCAGTCACCTCCACCACATCACCATCACATCTTATTTTCTCTGCTTCCTCCCATTCTTGAAGCCACATAACCTTCACGTCGGCACCCATCTCATTGCCAGCGATTAACCTCTCATCGTTGTCATTACCCACCACAGCAGATCATTATTAATTTTCATCAAATAAAATCTTTGGTAACCATAACCATGATTTTCTATTGAACCTTGTTGGAACCTTCTTTGGTCACCTCTTCCAACTGGACTATTCTCGCCTCCACTCCTTCATGATCCAACAACTAGTGTTTTTTCATCGCCCACTTTTTTTCTCTCACTGCATAACAGAAGTAGAAGTGAAAAAACTCAACACCACAACGAAGAAAACTCTCTCCACCGTCGGAATCTTCATCTCCGATTATCTCCCCTGTTTAATACTAGCACAAATGTTGAGCACATACCAACACAAATGTTGAGCAATTACCAGCACGAATGTTGAGCACATACCAACACAAATGCTGAACAATTTTTCAACCTTTGCGTTGAGGGAGAGTATTGAGACTAGAAGTCTACTTTACCTGTTTCATACCGAAATTATCAGAATTCGTCGGTGATAATTATCTTCTCAGGAAAATGTCGACGGTGTCAAAACAAAACAACCGTATAAGCAGAAGAGGAGAATTGAAACTCTTATGAATTGATATCTCTCTTGCGATATCTTTCCATCGCATTTTTCTTACAATGGACTCGCTTCAATCAGCTAAACCTCAACTTCACCAAAGGCAACTTCACTCGACAGTCATGATGACTTGAGTTGAACCATCAATTGTTCCATATCCGACTCCACCAAAGGTGAGATTGTTTTGCGTACTCAGAGATCGCAAACTCGCCAATGTACCATCAGTATTAGCAGATTTACATCTGCCTAGCATGAACAAACCTCTTTCCATGCATCTGTCTCCTATCTGATAACTCTTCGACTATGACTACATCAAAAAATGGTCATGTGTTCATCCAGCAGAGCAAACAATTGCTTCATTTTCGTCTTCATTCTCACTCATCAACTCAAGATTGATGTCCTCAAACGGACAGTCAATCTTGCGGGGGTATGATAAGCCACAACATGTACCCACCTAGTATCCAAACCCCAAACTCTCTATCAACAATCTCCATCTCAAGTTCACTCCTCCTTTCCACCCAATCCTCAAATTTCGCATTCACTCCTCTTCCCTAAATTGGACTTCAAAGTTTCAAGCTGCACATTTCATATGCATTAACATGTACAGCTTGCGGGGGCATGTCAGAATATGTAGGGCTTGCACTCAACATAGTCAAGCCCAAGTCCAAGATTGATTCACCTCTACAAGAAGGAAAGTTAGAATATGTTAAAGAAGGAAAGTCAGAATATGTTAAAGAAGGAAAGTCAGAATATGACTATTACAAGATATCTTGTATAACAAATTTTAAGTTTTCTGTTTCCACAAGGTTAGGTAAAAGTTAGATTGTATATAAGCTTGTATTCAATCAAGGACTAAATACAATTCTCCAAATATTTTCTTTACAATAGTAGTCATCACCAAGAATCTATGTGATGTTCTAGTTCCAAATGAATGTCTCCAAACAATAATGCACTTATTAAGTTGATGCATCATTTCTTGACTTTACCACCATTGGTATAATAGTGTTCAGGTATAATTAGACTAATTAACCAAAGGTTTCTAAGATATCGAGCCTTAATTGTGTTCATAAACGTTGTAGCATAGTGTTAGCCCATTTCCATTGGAGATGAATAGGAAGCCAAACTGGATTAAGTTATCCATCTTTAACAATTTTGGTCACTCAACCAGATGGATAACGCCTATCCATCGCTCCAAAATGGATTAAATTATCAATTTCTCTATCGATGGATAGTAAGAATCAGATAGCTCCTTAAAGGCCGCTGGCATTTCAAAAGCCGTCTGGATCTAAATAGTAACAAATATTAGCTTGGGGGTAAATCACCCATAGTTAAGTTGTAGGTGACTTAAGATCAAGGGTTCAAATTGCATTTCCTATAATTATTAATTTCTTATGAAAATGTAAACTATATATACTTTATAAATTTATTAAGGCCCCGAATTTTTGACACCACCAATTCTTCTGTTTGACGACAACCCCTTCCCTCCCCCTCCCATTTTTAAACCTACTAATGGACGCCACCAATAAAACGGTTTTCTAACATGTTTCCAAACGTTTTGGCCAAATTTTGGGTCAATTAGGGTGATAGCGGATCCTCTTCTCATAGTGTCCCTCTCCCTCCCAATCTTGCCTGAAACGTTCCATTATCGGCGTCTTTCCACCTCTCTTGACTTATCTATCTCTTCTAGTTCCCCAACATTGTTTAAGAGGAGTTTAGTTGAAGTTTTTACATAGAAATGGATTAGTTTAGTGAAGGTGATGATGGTAGACTTGAAAATGATAATGGTGGATGTGAGGGTGTGTATTATGCTCCATTTATAGGAGGAATAAAAGAAGGTGAACAATTTGGAAATGAAGAACGACCCACTCCACTTGAGGTAATACCCTCCACTTGAGATGAGCTTGCATATGTTTATAATTTGAGTAAGGCCCCAAAATTTTGACACTACCAATGTTCCTCTTTGACACCACCTCTTTTTTTGAACCTATTCAGTGACACCACCAATAAAAGGGGTTTTCTTCCAAACTTTTTGGCCAAAATTTTAGGTCGATTAGCGCTAGAACGGACCCTCTATTCATAGTGTCTCTCTCTCCCTCCCAATCACACCGAAAACGTTCCATTGTGTGTGTCTCTCATCCTCTCTCAATTTCTCTCTCTTCTAATTCCCAACTTCATTTGGAAGGGGTTTGGTTGAAATTTTTACGTAGAAATGGATGGATTTAGTAAAGGTGATGATGGTAGACTTAATGATAATAATGGAGGATGTGAGGATGTGCATTATGCTCCATTTATGGGAGAAAACAACAAAGATGAATAATTTGGAGATAAGGAACAACGCACTCCACTTGAGGTGACACCCTCTACTTGAGATGAACATGCATAGGTTTATAATGTAATTAAGGCCCCGAACTTTTGACACCAACAATTTCCCTTTTTGACACTACCCTCTTTTCTTATCCTATTAAGGGATGCCACCAAAAAAGGGGTTTTCTAACATGTTTCCACAAGTTTTGGCCAAAATTTTGGGTCGATTAGACGAGAACGGACCGCTCCTCACAATGTCTCTCTCTCCCTCCCAATCTCGTCGGAAATGTTCCATCATTGGTGTCTATCATTTTCTCTCGACTTTTCTCTCTCCTAATTTCCAACTTCATTTGGAAAGAGTTTGGTTGAAGTTTTTACATAAAAATTGATAGGTTTAGTGAAGGTGATGACGATAGACTTAGGATGATAATGGAGGATGTGAGGACAAGCATTGTAGATGTGAGAGTGTGAATTATACTCAATTTATAGGAGGAAAGTATGAAGATGAACAATTTAGAGATGAAGAACAACCCGCTCCACTTAAGGCAACAACCTCCCCTTGAGATGAACTTGCATGGGTTTTATTGTAATATCGTATTTAGTTTCTTTTTTTGTTTATCTTTGAATCCACATTTTGATTGTTAGGTTATCTATTAAATTTTGTTGTGGTATGTGAAATTTTTCTTCTCTAAAGCTTGTTTGATTGTTATTGTTTGTCGATTTTAGTTGATAATTAATGATTATTTTCGCTTTTTGATTTAGGGTTAGTTTGATAATGTTGATTGTTGTTATTGTTTGTCGATTGTTTAAATTTACTTATAGATTCATGATTATTTTGTTTGTAGGCTCTTTTCATAGCATAATAAATTTTGATATGCCACCCGATGATGTTGACAGCTCGAAATTAGTTCAAGTCTCTTTGAAAGAGACTAATTCTTTCTAGAGATAACCATTGCCTTAATCAATTTCTTCAATACATTATTTAATATATTATTTTCATTGTAATTGGTTTGATTTATATAATGTAGAAGGACGATCATCATGTTGACCGCAAGCTTATGTTGAGATAAATGGTAAGACTAATGTTGTGTCAAATGGTGTGGCTAATCATGAGCCCAACAACCTTGGAGAGGAAGAAGCTTTGGAGGAGGTAGTCAACGATAATGAATTTTTTCTTACGAAGAGGTAAGATTAATTCGTGTATGACCATTTTCACATGTTTTATTAGTCTTCTAGCATTTTTTTTAATATTTGTAGGTGTTCCCATCGAGGTCGGCCTTGATAGCTTGCTTCCAAGGTGTTGGTAGGGATAATAACACAATTATTATTATAAAAAAAATCGGATCTCGCTAATAATAGACATAGATGAAGAATCTATTTTGGATGTGAGAAGGGAGGAAGCCCAAAATAACCAAAAGTGCAAGAATAAGGTTGATATTAACAATGGTCGATCAAACAGTATAAAGAAGTATGGCTGTATGTTTCAATTGAGAGGGGTGTAACAAAGTCACGACCTTTGGAAGTTGCAAGTCATATGTGGAACCCACAGCCATCCTCGAGCAAAATTACTCCTTGGACTAAATCTAAACTGTTTGATGATAGAGTGCTACTAAAAAAAATAAAAGACGATTGGACTGCATGATGCCCAAGATCACGTGGTACAATTGTTTCAAATCAATCACTTATTTATTTTGTCTTTCCAAGCGTTCAATTTTAAACTTAATAAATTGTTGATTTGTGTCCCTAAGTTGTTATTTTGTTCTGACAGATACTGATCAAACTAAAGATATTAAGCATAACAAACATTTCATCTTGAGGATAAATTGTATTTTGATTGAGTTATCGATATAAAGGAAAAATTAAGAAAGTGAAAAAAAAATTTATTTTTTTACGCACCTAATAAAAAATCGTTACATTCTCACACGAAAATATAAGGAATCATACTTTCATACAATGTCTTAATTGAATTCTATATAATTTGTGGAATAAGGAATTAATCAAATTGTTTCAGATGTCACAAAATTTTGCAATAGTTGGCCACTTGGCCTATATCTTCTTAAGAGATAAAGTCGTGAAAAACTAAGGAACGAATTGTAACACTTTTTTTTTTCAGTTTTAACATCCTACTTGGCCTATATCTTCTGATGAGAGAAAGTCGTGAAATACTAAGGAACGAATTGTAACACTGCTTAATGAAAATACGTTAAATTGTTTGGTAGATTGTTACAGCTCAAAAGTGATATTGTTTTAGGAGTTATTACAAAAATGTCAATTTGGTGTAGTGAGTATTGTAATATTTATAAGATAGCAAAGGTTGGTGCCTCAAGAGGGTTTATTTTTTAGAGGTTGGGATCATTGTTCTAATAATATAATGAAATAATTGAAAAAAAAAAAAAAAAGCTTTGATTGTTTTCTTCCTTCTTCTTATTTTTCTTCTTTTATTGTTGATTTAGCTTGAAGTTATTGTTGCTTAGGATTCCAAGCAAATTATACTTTTTTCGAGTTGGTTTTCATTATCTTCTTATCATTTTACCTGCAAGATTTTCTAAGAAAATACAAATAAAGTGGATGGGTTATTGTCCTATTCACCAAGTTAAAAATGATATCAAGCTCCAATTTTCAAAGACACCTAAGAAGACCAAATAAAACTAAAAAAAAATGGAGGAAATAAGGGAATTGTAAAACTAAGATTTTGAGAAAGGCAGATAGTATAATTAGAAGAAAAAAAATCAACATACAATTTGATCAAAAATTGAGGGTTAAAATTACTCAACAATTGTAACTAATTGAACTTTGAAAGATTAATTTTTTAACACATTTTAATAATTTTAAAAAAATTTGCATAAATTCCTTTTATTTTTAATTCAAAACCAATGCTAAAATGAAAATACTTTTTTTTATGATGTAATTTAACTTACTTCTTTCGATGACTAAAAAAAAACTTCGCGACCATCATTAATCCACACCACTTTCGATGGAAGTTTTTTAATTATTGGTATAACTTACAAAGAATTGAAAAGCTATGAAAATAAAAAATTAATTCTTAATTCCAAGTTCTTCTCTTCATTATGCATAATCATTTGTTCCATCTTTTGATTTGACAACTTTGACTCATTGGTTGCATCTAGGATTAATAGAAATCATACAAGTTTTGTTTATTTTTAATTTTGTTTGTGTTAAATAATCTCTGCCTCGCTCAAATAAGTTTCATCTCCTCTCCATGATATGAGAGGTTTAGCATACTATTGTCATTGTGATGAATTGTTTTAAAAGTAATTTGGAAAATTAGGAAGGGAGGGGACGAAGCAAACTAAATAAATTGAAAAATAAATTAATGCATAAAATAAAGATAATGTAAGTAAAAAGAACTAACTTTATTGCATTGAAAACTTAAAACTTCCACATAATAACCTTACTTGAAGCGAAACTTAAACAAATGAATGAAAGAAAAACTAATTTAAGTTATACTAAGATATAATGGGAAGAAATTTTCACAAATTCATTGATTTTGTTTTAAATCATATCATATAAAATCATGAGTCATACTTAGGGATAAATGCATCAAGAGAGTCCTAATTTGGGCGGATACATTTGCACATGTGTGCATTGTGAAACAAAACTCAATGTAATGGAATATTATTTAATTTGATGTTTTACCTTGGAATATGCTATATTTTATTTGCTTTGATTGCATGCTCCATACTTGAAGTTCTTATCTTGAAACTTGCCACATGTCCCCAACATAAATCACTACTTATTGAATCAAATCTTCACTTCCATAATATGGTCTTGAAATGAAACTTTTGATCCACATGTGCCATTAACATGCCCAAATGCCTCAATTTTCTTACTTCTCTTGATTTCCAGCAAAAAATTATGGTAATAATCAAATTCAAGATAAGTAGCCATTTAATTAATTTTAAGCACAACTAGAGAATGATAAAAAGCTAAATGGTGCAGAAACATCAATGTATTAGATGCTTATCACACCACCCCTAAACAACCTTGTGCTAGTTCTCTAGCAAAGAGAAGCTAAAAGAAAGATGACATCACAAAATAATTTTTATTGTTCCTAAACTTCACAAAGAAATCGATGCCACTTTCTAAACTTCACAAAACAATCTTTTATTGTTTTTACCATGTGCAATAACGCCTTGAACCTCTAGCATAAAAGATAAGAGGCATATGTAAGTTGGTTATTAAAATGCTCATTATGACTAAGCAACTTTAGAACATGGTGCGTGCGTGAATAACCAACAACATGCAATTTTTCATATCAAAGTAATGTACATCCTAATCCACCTTTGGAATATTCGTCTTGACTTCAAAACTTACTAGTTAATCTCTTTAAAATGACCACTCTGAGATTGGTTAAATATTTTCTCTCTTGCAGGTGAGAATAATAGTCTCATTGAAGGAATGCTGACACATGCGGGAATGTCGAGTTACATACCATAGCATCTTCTCATCTACTCTCCACTTCTTACCATACCTTACCATAGGGATAATTAGGATTTTTCTAGGAAAAAAAATGTGGCTTGCATTTTTTTTGGGAATATGAGGAGTGGGATAGATGGTAGGTAAAGAAATGTTTCTGAAAGCTAGGGTCTTCAAGTAACTTAATAGATGACTCATCAATCACTTCCTTTTATTTATTTTATTTTTTTCTTCACAACCTTTTTTCAATGTTTTTTCATCTGAAATACTTTGAACCTTGGATTTTCACTTTGTACCTGTCCCCTTTCTTCATAAAACTTCCTAACACTTTGTCAAAAACATAAATTTGCATCAGGTTTTTCTTTTGTTTATGTCTAATAACCCAAGACAAAAGGCTCACATTGGTTTTGGTTGGAATGATTAGCAAGGTGATTTTTCGAAGGTTTAGATGAACAAGCGATGCATATTTAGTAATGGTTATAAGTCTCAAATAGACTACAAGACCTCTTAACTCGAAAAAGATGTCATTATCACTGATCAACTAAAAATGAGAATAATGAGATTTCACAAGTTAATGTGAGATCTAATAAAATTTGAGTCATCATACCACTAAGAGTTGTGTAAAAACTTTCTTAATAAACGAAAGGTCTGATAGCTCACAAGGTTGAAGTACTTACTATTATTCATCTATATTTTTAGGAAGTTACTTATTTTATTATTCCAAACTACATCTTTGGCGATTGTGCAAAAAATATGTTTGTTCAAAAATACTCAAATGCAATGTTTACTCTAGTAATAAATTTCTAACGTCTCTTTGCCTAAATGTAGTGAATCAAGTCATCTCATCGTAGCTAGGATTCCACACCATTTATTTCTTAGAATTTTTTCAAAAGAAGAATTTTTATAAATCTCCCCACCCCCAAACAAATAAAACATTGTCCCCGACATTGAAATTGAAAATGAGAAATATAAATTGGAACTTATTACCTTTGTACGCCCCTGCAATGAAAATCGGTGGGTGTGATGTACTAACATAAAATACATTTCCTCCAAACAAGCATTGGTGATACATTTTTTTAGTGAATGAATGAATGCATAAACTGATTGGACTACTACACAGTAGCACTAAGTTTAATGTCATCAGCCGGAGCAATGAGGGCGGTGAATACCACCTCCAAATAGGCTTAGTAGAGTAGGAATTTATGAGCGTGACTAATCCTCATAGTTATGATCAATCAACTTAATGGTTTCGACTGACCTTGTGGAAAGTTCATGGTACGACTTCGGCCATTGTCCATTTACTTGAAAGAGATATCCATTAGTATGGTTTTCTACGGTGATAGCACCGTAGTCTTTAACATCCCGAACAATGAATGGATTAGACAAAACAAACAACTTTTTAATTTGCCTAGATATAGGTGAAACGAGAGTTGTAGAATAGGACTTTCTAACCAAGAAGAAACTCTTTTTTCGTGATAGTTTTGTCATGTATCCATTTCATTTTATCTTTGTAGTTCTTGGATAAATCATAAGCATCATACCTCAATTCTTCAAGCTCATCGAGCTGAAGCTTTCGTTTATTGATCAGCCATATCGAGGTTACAGTTTAGACACTTTGTAGCCTAATAGCTTTATGTTGGAGTTCAACAGGAAGGTGACAAGGTTTACCGAAGACCAATCTATAAGGAGACATCTCTAAAGGAGTTTTGAATGCAGTTCGATATGTGCATAAGGTATCCAAAATACGTAAAGACCAATATTTCTGACTGGGATTGATAGTCTTTTCGAGAATATTCTTGATTTGATGATTTGAGATTTCAACGACCATTTGTTTGAGGATGGTAGGAAAAATGAAACTTTGTGAGTAACCACATACTTTTTAACAAGATGCTCAAAAACGCAGTTACAAAAATGGCTATCCCAATATTAATGATACCCTTGGGGGGGGGCAAATCTACTAAAGATAAACTCCCTTATGAATGAAACAATAATTTGTTGTTGTTGGTTTGAGTTGAAATTCCTTCAATCCATGTAGAGATGTAATCCACTACATTAAGGATGTATTTGATACCCATGGGAGAATGAGAATGGTCCCATAAATTGATGCCCCAAAGATCAAAGACTTCAACCACTAGAATGTGATTCGGAGGCATCATGCATCGACGAGATATTCGCCCAAGTTGTTGGCATCGGTGACAAGCTTTATTATACTCATTGGGAATCTAAAAAAGGGTAGATCAATAGAACCCTGATTGGATAACCTTTTCCACAATTTTCCTAGAACTCAAATGCCTAGTATAAACTTGATCATTGCAAAAGGTAAGGATGTTCAACTATTAAGCTTCTAGAACACATCTTCTAATAAGTTGGACAAGGCAACATTTATACAAATGTGGCTCATCCCAAGAATAATATTTGACCCTGGACAAAAACTTGTCACGATCTGACTTAGACCAGTGTCAAGAGAGTTCCTCAGTTGCTAAGAAATTGACAATGTCAGCATACCAAAGAAGCTTTTGCTCAACCAAGAGCAGTGTTCTAAAAATTGTTAGGCGATAGGCGGGCGGTGACCAAGGGACTAGCACCCAGATGACTAGGTGGTTTATTTATTTATTATAATTTATATTTTATAAAGTTAAGCATAATAGCATATAAATTACTTTTAACCCAATGCTAATATAAATATGCAAAATGTATAAAAAGAACAAAATCTTTTTTTTTTGTTTTGAAATATAAATAAAAAATCAAAAAATAAAAAAAATAAAAAACCAGCCCCAGGCGGCCGCCTAGTCCACCCAGCCCGCCTGGGCGGCTCCCAGCAACCTAGCGCCTAGGCTGCCTAGACTGATTTTTAGAACACTAACCGAGAGAAATCATTCATCTGAGAAGTTATCTTGAATGGGCAAAATATTAGTAGACAAATATGATATTAGCCTAGACAAGTGGTCGACGATCACATTTTTTGTACCTGATTTATCTCGGATTTCAAGATCGAATTATTGTAGCAAAATGACCCATTGGATCAAACGAGGCTTGGTGTCATTCTTATTGAGAAAGTGTCTAAGGGCGGTGGTCAATGTACACAATGACTTTAGCCCTAATGAGATAGGAACGAAATTTGTCGAAGGCATAAACAATGCAAACAACTTTTTCTTGGTGATCGAGTAACTGAGTTGAATCTCATTCAGTGTCTTGCTAGCATAGTAGATGACATAAGGGAGCTTGTTAACCCTCTAACCCAAAACTGTGCCTACAACGTTGTCAGATGCATCACATATAATCTCAAAATGTAATGTCCAATTAGGAGCTCAAATAATAGGACCTGCGACTAGTTCAGACTTAAGACACATAAACGCAGAACTGCAATTATCGTAAAAAACAAAGGGAACATCCTTAGCTAAGAGACTACACAAAAGGCGTGTTATCTTGGAGAAATCCTTGATGAAAAGATGATAAAACCCAGCTTGCCCTAAGAAAGATATCATATCTTTATCAGGTTAGGGAATCAAGAGATGAAAGGACATTGATCTTAGCTTTATCCACTTCAATGCCTTATGATAAGAAAATGTGCCCAAGAACAATGCCATGCTTCACCATGAAGTGACACTTTTCCCAATTTAGAATGAGATATTTTTCTTCACAACACTTTAAGACAAGTTTTAGTTATTTAGACATTGGTCAAAAGATGTGTTGAATACTGAAAAGTCATCTATAAATATCTCAAGAGAGTTTTCCACCATATTACTAAATATGCTAGTCATGCACATTTGAAATGTTGTGGGTGCGTGGCATAGCCCAAAAGGCATCCAACGATAAGTGTAGATATCGAGAAGACAAGTGAATGTGGTTTCTCTTGATCCTTAGATGCAATGGGTATCTTATTGTATCTAGAATATCAATCTAAGAAACAATATTATGATGGCCCGCTAACCTCTCAAGCATCTGATCTATAAATGGAAAGGGGAAGTGATTTTTTGAGTATTAAAGTTCAACATACACTAATCAATCCATACTCTCCATCCTTTTTCAATATTTGTGGCACAAGCTCTTTGTTCTCATTTTAACAACTGTAATTCCTGACTTCTTACAAACCACATGGCTGGCCTAACCCATTTGCTATGAGAGATTGCATAGATGATGTTTGCATCCAAGAGTTTCAACACTTCTCCCGTTATGACATCTTTCAAAATGGGTTAAGAAATTGTTGGGGCTCCCTCAAGGTCTTGGTTTCATCTTTCAAATAGATATGATGCTCACATATAGTAGGGTCAACACCCTTGATGTCATGAATACTCCAAGCAATGGTTGAATTTGAGCTTTAAGGATTCCCAACAACTTGTCACTACACTACACCAAATTGGCATTTTTGTAACAACCCCCAAAACAGTATCACTTTTGAAGTGTAACAATCCACCTAACAATTTTACACATTTATACAAAACAAAATGATACAATAATTGTATCACCGTGAAGAGTATGGTTATAAAAGTGATACTATTCATGGTGATCCAACTTATTGTATCATTTTTTTTGTGTTACTGTTTTTCATTTTTTTGACTAAATTTAGTTTTGACTTGAAATTGTTTGGTGGATTGTAACATCTCAAAAGTGATATTGTTTTGAGAGTTGTTACAAAAGTGCCAATTTGGTGTAGTGCTATGTTCTAGGGTCCTTTTCATGGGGGAAGTATTTCTCTAAAAACTTTCTGACAAAATCCTCCCATGATTTGATGGAATTGGCAGGGGAAGAGTTTAACCACGAATTGGGCTAATCGTTAATGGAAAAAGGAATCAAGTGAAACCTAACATTTTCCTTATCTATGTTTTGGTTCTTAAAAGTACGACAAACTTCAAGAAACTTTCCAAGATGGACATATGGTCTTTCTCGATCAAGCCGATGGAACTTCGACAACATATAAATAATAGCTAGTTGGATCTCAAATTGAGCTGTCGTGATAGGAGGCAGTGCAATGCATATATGCACATTAACAACAAGCGGAACATTGTATTCCCAAATTAGATGTTTTTCCATCTTAATGTTGATTTGACAGTGGGGGGAGATAGGTGGAGAAGAATATGAGGAAGAAGATTGAAAAGAGTGTGGTGAAGAGGTAAGAGTGGGTCAGAGTGGCTAGAAAAACCTAGGAAACAAATTAACTGATTGCTAAGGTGATCGGAAAAATAAATTTAGGAATGAATTAAGCTCATGCTGGATCATTCCCAATCTTTCATAAAAGGATAAAAGTGAGATGGAAGGATGACAACGACAAAACGCATAGATCAAGTATCCCTAAATGATTGCTAAGAAGATATACGCAAGCAACAATCAACGCTTAACCACACAAATGCCTAATCTAAGCAAACAACATTTTAAGGAATTTTATCTTGTTAATCTGTGAAGCACAAGATTGATTGAAACCAGGTGTCGTCACGATGTTATCCATTATCGCCTATTAGATAGGGTTTTAAAAGATGATCATAAAAGCTTGTATCTAACAGTACAAAGTCCAAAATCAGGAGGTCAAAGTAACGCTTGCAAAAAAGCCAAATTATGGCACAAGTGATAGAAGATCAATGGTCTAATTATGAACTGTACTTGTGCTATCGCTCTGTAGATCGACTAATATGAGAATGATGCGTGTCAAATACGCACTTAGGGTGCGTGTTCCTAAACCAAAACTGTTAGTTGTACCATGTCTCTCTGTGGTATGCGACTTACTTGTGACTCGGAGTATCGGGTGAGTTACCGATGTGGCAGCAACCTTTCGGGGTTCATTGAATGATTAAACCTAATGTCATGTTTAGCTTTGGTCAACACAAAACTCAACAATTCACCTGGGTCTTGGTTGTCCTAGTAGCACCATTCTAATTGGCTTTAATCTTGGTTGATTTTATTAAGTGCCTTGGTTTCACGCAGCTCCAATGATAAATCAATCAATTTCAAAAAAAGAGCTAGGGTTGCTCTATTTGTTTATGGTAGTTTATTAATGTAGGCAACCACGAAGTTCTTTAAGATGAATAAACATAAACACACACCAAGCAATGTCCAATCAAATTTCACTCAACACCTAAGCCACTAAAACATTGTGTCTGAAAGGAATACTTACTGACTTGTGAGCTCGGACACAAGGTTTTCATCGTGGGGGTGGAAAAAAGTTTTCTTTGAGAGCTACATCTCCTTAGTTTAAGAAAATTGCTCTCTGCCAAACAACACCACTAGTTGTCAAAAAAAAAGTTAATCTTACTAATAAACCAATCATATTTTTTATTTTTTCCTTTTTTTTTTTTACTTCAGTGGGTGTCTCTAAATAAATAAACACACAACCAAACAATTACAGATGCAAAAATAGTTTATTGGTATTAGTCAAGAAATCAATTTTTTTTGCTAAATCAATTAAAACTATTGTGTAAACAATAAATCAATTAAATATGACTTCCACTATATTTTTAGTTTATTAGTTTTTTTTTGTGGTACAAGTTAATTAATTTTATCATAAAGCTAGCAAAAAAAAATATGTCCAATTTAAAAATAATAATAGGTGAAAGTGGTCACTATCTTACAATATATATCTATATATATATAGGGGAGGGAAGAAGAGGGATTTGGGAGGGGTGATTGGTCTTTTTGTGCTTTTAATACTTTAAGCTTTCCTTTGGTCACTTGATGATATGCAATGATGCCATTTGATATAGCTCGAAATTATTGTCACCTAAAACTCCAAGGAAAGCAACACTTTTTTTTCAAGTTTTTTTTTGTTCCCTTCTTCAATGTACCTGCAAGATTTTAAAGAGCATATATGTGGTTCATAGGAGTTATCGTCCTAGGGACCAAGTTATAAAGGATAGTAAACTCAAATTTCCAAAAAACATTTAGAAGACCAAATAAAATAAATAATGGTGAAAATAAAATAAATGGTAAAACTAAGATTTGGATAAAGGAGAGATGATACTTTCTTGCAAAGTTTTTAAGAAACAAAATTTTGACTGAAAATTAAGGGTGGAAATTATTCAACAAATATAACCAATTGAATGAAATGTTTCAAGGATTGTAAAATCCACCTCTTAGCTTTGCAGAGATTAACTTTTTAACACGTCTTAATATTTTTAAAAACGCTTGCATAAATTCCTATAATTTTTAATTCAAGACCATTGCTAAAAAAAAATTTATTTTCTATGATAGAATTTCACTTACCTATTTCGATGATAAAGAAACTCTTTGACTATCATTAACCCACCCATATTTCAATGGCAGTTTTTCAGTTAAAGGTATAATTTACCAAGAATTTAAGAACAATGAAAAACAAATATATTTTTTGTTCCAAGTCCTTATATTTATTTTGTATAATCCTCCATTGTCCATCTTGTGATTTGACAACTATGATTCATTGGTTGAATCTAGATTAATACAAATCATATAAGCTTTTTTTTTTGTAAAATATATATATATATATATATATATATATATATATATATATATATATATACCTCACTCAAATAGGATTCATCTCCTCTCTTTGAGATGAGATGTTTAGCCTAACATTGTCATTGTGATGAATTGTTCTAAAGATAATTTGTAGATAGGAAAGGGAGAAGAGGAATTAAACTAAATAAATTGAAAGATAAACTAGTTCATAAGATAAAGATAATGGAAGTAAAAAGAACTAATTTCTATTGCAATCAAAACTAAAAAAATACATCTTGATGCAATCGTTTTCCTCTCCCTGCTTTGACCTAGTCCCACTGACATGTTGACCTGCACAAGTAACGCACGTGAACCACGAACCACCGTTGTGGTGGCCGATGGCACTCCGATGCTAAAGTCAGATAGGGATCTGAGGAAGGTGTAATGTTTTAAACAAGGAATTTGTAGCATACCTTAGCTTACCAACCTCATGTCTTATTTATAATGCAGTAGTCCTAATTCTACTTGGCCATCGAAGGCATAATTTAGGAAGGAAATCTTCATGGAAATCCTTTTTTTAATTAGGAGTCGTAGTATAGAAGGGAAGTTCCTTGTTACCCCTGTGCTCCTAGATACGCGGAAGATAGTTCCCAATCCAAGAGCAATACATTGAAGGAAGTTTCCCTACGTGGAATGTACTATGGTATTTGCTTCCTAGTTGGAAGCAGAGAGCTACTGTAATTGCCTATCCGAAGCTGATCCTCGAGATGCTTTCCTTAGTAAGACTTACGGGTATTGAGGATAGTTGTGAGACGTATGGGCCTAGTATGCTATAAGAGTTTGCGTCCGTCTGGTGGACTGAATTAGGTAGGCTTGGTATCGCTTAGGCCGGATCAGTCTTGGACTGACCCTGGGGCTCGTAATTCCTCGAAATGATCATGATACGTGCATGCTCAGGGATGTGACCGTTTTTGTGTTTCATTAGCTACTCCCCCGAGTTAGTGGGTCATCACATCGTTTCGCTAAGTCATCTATTGAAAAGATACGTCGCTCATGATGATTGAGTCTGAATCATTGCTTGAGCCATGCGCTACATTAATTGAACGTGCATCGGTTCAACGAAAAAGAGGCGGGAACCTAATCCCTATTTAGGTCATTCCTAGTGCGGAGTCTGACTCTTTTATTTTCTTTGCTTTTGAAGATACTACTATGTTCATATTTTGATTTAGAAAATATTGTTCGTCTTTTTCATGGCTCAATAAGACCTTGTTGATGACGCAACCTTGGCCAGGGGCCTGGAGTTTTTTGAAAACAGGTTGCATTCTTAGCTAGCCTCGCTGAAATTCGTACAAAGTTTGGAGTCCTCGAGGACCTGCTATTGTATGTCCTGAAGGCTGACCAAACGCCAATGTTGCCACCGGCGGGGTTCATGTGCTTGCATCGTGAGATGCTTCAAACTGGAGTGTGTTTTCCCATTCTAAACGTGATTTGGGAATTTTTGGACCTCCTTGGGATTCCTCCGGCCCAATTGGGGCCTAATGGATATAGGATTATCCTCCTCATTTTGATTAGGACGAGGGAGGCCGGCATCCGCGTGATCCGTGGGTAATCGAGTTGCTGACTTCTCCTCGGTTGAAGGAAATGTTATCTGTAAGATGACGTCGCCAACCTGCTTCACAAATTTGCCAAACGAATTTAAGTTTTGGCAAAAGTATTGATTCTTGGCCCCTGCGAATTCAAATTACTTCTCGTTCAAGGGTCGTTCGCTCGAACGAGAGTTCAGACTGCTTCGTAAGTGTAACTTTTTCTTGACTCTGCTATGCTTGATTGCAGATTGGCTAATCATTGTTGGTGTTACTTTGCAAAATGTTTCCTACTACTTTCCTTACCCTAGAGGAGCAAAATATTATAGAGATGTTTCGCGTCTTGTCAACGAGGAACGTGGTGGATGTCATAAGCATCCCCAACTTCATCCGTAGTGGGCTGTGGGACAACTGGCACGTAGCCCCCACTCTGTATCAAACATCACGGGTTAAGCTTGAAGATAGGGCACCTTCTAGGAAGAGGAAAGTTGCTAAGGCCAAAGCTTATGTTTTGTTTGACGCGGAGGAGTCATCTGAGACGCTTGCCTTTTTCAAGAGTTCGAAGAGGTCCATGTCAGAATTGGGTTGCCCTCAGTACGACCCGTACCAGCGAGATAATAGAGTGAGTCTGACCGGCCCGTCAGGGCAGAGATTGATGTATCCGGCTGGGAAAAAGATTGCATGCGGTTTGCAGGGGTTGAAGACAGTTCGAATCTTAGTGATACACAGGCCGAAGCTTTGAATGAGCGGCTGGTGCGGGTTGCAATGGCGGCTTCTGCCAGTATTGATTCACGCAGAATTGTTCCAATAGAAGGTTCTTGTGAAAATCCACATGAGATTGTGGAATCTAATCGTCCCATTGGTACGCTATCTGATAGTGGTCGTGGTGGCACGGGCCAAGTTTTATGTAGTCCGCATTGCTCACCGTCTCATTCCAAGTCGCAACTCGAAGTGTTGGAGGGTCTTTTGGATAATTCGCTTCCTCCTCTCCCTCCTGATCCCATATAGCCATCTCGCACTAATGGATCGACGGCTGTTCATGATAAGGGTGCTGCAAACGTGATTCCTGATCTGGAAAAGCTTCATCTGGATACACAGATAAGCCTGTTTACACTTGACTTGGTAAGGATGAGCACTCAGGTCTAGCACTAAGAGGTTGATGTGGAGTATGCTTCGAGGAAGCATATAAGCAAGCGTCACAGTTGGCTGATGGATTGCGATCTAAAATTCGAGG